>HG995238.1:25269856-25978239 GCA_905332985.1 Mimas tiliae
CTATTTACTGCAGCACCATTTTCAATAAAATTTATAAAATTCTTACGTACCGATTATTTATTACCTAAAAATATGGTAATAATTTTAAATAATGGTAATCAACTTCGCTGGAGATTGCTCAATATTAAATTTTATTCTCCAAGTATTAAGCTTTGATTACGTTTTCAAGCATAGGTGTTGTTCGATTTTTAAGTTACAAAGTAATACATACATAGACTCACGCCAGTTCCCCAAAGGAGTAGGCAGAGATAACGGATGTCTACTTGCTAAGACCCTTGCACAACTCTTTGGCATCCTTCACTCTCAATATAAATTTACATTTATAATCCAATAGCTTCTTATTCATTACCGTCCGTAGGTGATGTGGTCTCTTGCGAATACAAAATCGCCTGGAAATTAATTAAAATGTCATACTATATACCCAGAACATGGCATACTATATATACATCACTCGATAGTCAGCAAAATCAATAGGAATGACAATACCTATGGTATTGGGTCGGTTGGAAAACCCAGTGTTTACCTAACAAAAAGCAGTTTTATAATACAGTAAGTATGAAATGATAATATATCCCAATGGGCACATCTTACTATATGGCTCCGTTTTTTTTTATTAGCCTGAATGATGAAATGAACAGGTCAGCTCCCTTGATGGTAAGCGCCGCGCCTGCCCATTAACAGAAGCAACACCACAAAGACGTTTGAATTACAAAGCACTGCATGCTATTGGACTGCGCTCGTCATCCAGAAACATGAGATGTTAAGACTCATATGGTCCAGTAATTTCACCCGCTTCAATTTCCTTTAAAATAAAACACAACAGTGCTTATACACTGCTGCTTGGTGGTATAAATAAGCATAGCGGTGGACCAATCAAGACGGTATCTTAAAACCGAAGGGACCTCTAGAAGCTAGTGAAATTTTCTTTAAGACCATGCAGTCAAAAATATTCCCAGCCGTTAGCTCCGCCCACCCACCCCGCTACCCGCTCAATTTATACGTCGCGCGGCGTCTCAGCACTCTTGAAGTTGTAATAGTGAACATAAAAACATGGAGACTTATGCGACTATTTTTTATTAATAATATGTTTTGCTTTTAAAGATAAATATTTTGTCGATAATATAAAAAAAATAGTATTCGAGCCGAGATGAGATATTTAAAAAGTAATGATAAATCAGTCTCCAGAGGGGTTGATGTCAGGCAGGCGGACGGTCGTAAATACCACAAGCAAAATCTTTCTGTAACATGTATTAATAAAAAGCATGTTGCGCCGACCCTACTGCGAGTGGGATAAGGGCAGGTGGAAGTAGAATGATAAAGATTGACTATGTGTTCGATACTGATTACAATTTTTTATTATTTGGTCTATATGTTTGTGCGTATATTATACAAAACCCACTGAATGGATTTGGACAGGACTTTCGCAGTTTCTTACCATATTTCTAAACTTAGAGTATTTGATGTTATTTTCACATATTTTTTTACCGATGGTAATCAATCGTCTGTGAATTATGTATATATTTTTTAAGTATGTTCACGCACAACTCCGCCGACTTGGATAAATATTTTGTATTTGCTTACTCAGATGGTGGTACCGTTTAATTATGAAGAAAGAAACTTAAGGGTTATGAAATCGAGGGATAAAACACTAAACCGTCGACATTTATACACCGGTTCGGATGATTCTTTCACTAAAAATAGTGAAATAAAAACTTTTTAACAAAAATATTAAACACACATAAAAAATCCCACATAATTTGAGTTTAGCTATGATGAAAGCCTTTTTTCTTTCTGTCGCGTTATCCCGGCATAACACCAGGGTGCACCTTCAGCAGAAGGGTGGTTAAATTTGACGTTATTTGGTATTATATGGGGCGACTCGCCACCTGACCCCCACAACCCGCAACGGGAACCAAGTTTCGCCATTGCCTCGTCCGTTAATCAGCAGAACGTGCAGGTGAGGTTGACTTTAGACTTTGACTTACACTTGAAAGAGTACGAGTAAAAGTTGGCAATCTCCTAGAAAAGTGGGTAAGCCTAAAATGTTAATAAGTTTTAGACTTCTAAAATTTAAACTTACAATCATAAATAACACGAATTTCTTTCATTCAGAATACTAGAGTAGCCCAGTCATCATGAATTCAGTCCAATTTAGTTTTATCAGCACCGGCGATTACAAAAATATAGTTTTATTAAAGAAATTAATGCTAATTGCGACTTTTGAATGTTAATTTTTGAAGTTTTGATTAAATGTATTTTTATTTTGTGATAATGTGTATAATATGTGAATAAATAAAACATTTTTTTTTAAATTTACTAAAATTTAATTGTCCATTTCTAAAATATCAGTTTTTTTTTAATCATCAGTTTCAAATTCTTTTTCACCTTCGGAGCCCGTTTCATCTTGCGATTAAATTTTCCTGCAAGTTACATATTCTGGATCCTGTATCATTATTTTCTTTGGATAGAAGGGATCTACTAACTCGGGTAGTAAACAATCTATATAAAAAGAGACAAGTTTAGGTTCCATTTCCTTTCTCCAAAACTCGTCGTCCTTTTCAAAAATTTCCACTTTTAGTTTATTACCTCCATAGCTAACAGCAAAGAGACACTTAATTTTTTTCTGGGTCAATCATAGTTACATGCCCAGGTCAGGTCTACCATGCGTACAGTGGTAGTAAAATCGTAAAAAATAAAACAGGCAATATATCTGACAAAAATAAATCTTCTTGGCCACTGTCATTGCAAAGGTGTTAGACGGCATGCTTAATGCTTACTTAAATAAGCACATTAAAATTCATGAAAATCTATTTGTCTTCGCCCCACGCTTTCAACGGAGAGTTTTATTCTGTGTCTAAAGCATGCTGTAAATTATTACGCGAAGTGCAGTACTTCAGTCTATTGCTGCTTTCTTGACCTTTCCAAAGCCTTTGACCTGCTTCCGTACGATATTTTATGGAAAAAATTGCATAAGTTTAAATTACCAATATCTTGAAATATTGGTACGGATACCAAGGTTAATAGCGTATGATGTGCAGGGGCTGTAGGGCGCTCGTATGAGTTGGAATGCGGGGTAAAGCATGGGGATTAACATCGTCTACGTTTTTTAATTTATACGTTTACGAGTTGATCGGAGAGATCAGTGCAACCAGGGTCGGATGTTACATAGATGGTATATGTGTCAATAACATCTCTTATGCGGACGATATGGCATTACTGAGCGCCTCACCCTGTGGGTTGCGTAAACTTTTAGCTATATGTGTAATATATGCAAAAGCCATGGGCTCCTTTATAACGTAAAAAAGTGAGATCATGGTCTTTAAGTCTAGGGGTAAAAGTCCGAAAACAATGCCGTCTGTGTATTTGTACGGAACGCCGTTAAGGCGAGTATATGCTTTTAAATATTTAAGCCATCTTTTGACTCTAGGTCTCAAAATGAAGATCTGGAGAGGGAACGAAGAGCGATGTCAGTAAGAGCGAACATGCTGGCTCGCAGGTTTGCGCGGTGTTCAAGAGCGGTAAAGATCACACTCTTTAGAACTTAGTAAAGCTCATTTTATACGTGCAGCTTGTGGGCCAGATATACTCAGAAAGTGTACAACGCTCTTCGCATCCATTATAATAATGCTTTCAGGATACTGTTGGGACTGCCACGTTTCTGTAGCGCATCGGGTATGTTTGCCGAGGCCAGAGTGGACAATTTCTATGCCACTATGCGCAAATGGTGTGCATCTCTGGTGCGCAGGATTAGGGCGAGTATGATCGGGAATGACCATTCTGGGAATGATCGCGGGTAGATTTGACTGTCTATACATGAGCCTCAAGTCCACTCAAGATCATCATAATTTTCATCCTTATCCATTTATTTATAGCATAGGCAGACAACCGAGCAAGTGAATCACCTGATGGTAAGTGATCTCCACTGCTTATAAAACCCACGATAAATAATGAACAGTGATGTGATCAATCTTATCGATCTTAATAAACGGGTGATTAAAATTAACATGAAATTTTAAGATGTCTCGGTTTTGAAAAGAGCCGGTACATACTTACTGTAAGTTTTATGTAATTCCCTTAAAATATTACCACACCTTTCTGTACTACGTTGTATATGAAATTTGTATTCTTTCTTTCCACCTGCCCTTACCCCACCCGCAGTGGGGTCGGCACAACATGCTTTTTAACCCATGTTACAGAAAGATTTGGCTTGTAGTTATTACGACCGACCGCCTGCCTGACGTAAACCTCTAAGGGGAGTTAACACCCAGACCAGAAACAAATATCTATGGATCACACAAACATTTTATCTCGGTGCGGGAATCGAACCCGTGGCCTCTCCCTTCAAAGCCGGCTACTCGCCCACTGCGCCACGGAGGCAGTCCGCCTATCCGCTATCACATTAGTAGCAACTAAATCAAATAATTGCAGAGGCGACTCCACTGGCTTTCTTTGTTCCGAATCATAACGATTTGTCATTAATTATTTAACTAAAAAAAACGGTAAACAAGTCATTATTATGATCGTATTAACAATAAGTTCTCATAATGTAAATAATTTAATTCTATTTTAGAAATAATGTTACTATTTTGTATAATAATTAATAACACTCGGGCAGAGCGTACGGCATACAATAAAACACGTGTTCTCTCCTTGGCGCACGGGGCGGTACTGAGTTAGCCGCTAGCGAGCACTGCTATAACACACTAAGAGTAAAAACATTAGGTTGAATATTGCGCGCACCGTTGAACCTTAACTATGCACAGAAGTAAATGACGTAAGTCGCAAATCTATTTTAATTTATATTATGAGTTTTAATTGATCTAGGTAAATTTTGGCTTGATGGCAAATAATAAACTGTATTTACTATCATTGAGTATTTTTTTTAAACACAAAGGTCAAGCCGTTTATTAGAAAAATGTCAAATTCTCCCGAAAAGACATCGTTTTCGAAATAAAAATGTATCGAGGAAAAATAATCCAATTGCGTAACTGGCTTGAAAACCGATAGAATAAGGCCTGAAAAAACATATATCAAAATTTGACATTGATTGGATATATACTTAATACAGTATATTTATCCAAAGTCACGTAAAATTTTGGGAGCCTCCTCCGTGTATTTTAACACCTCGGTGGCACAGTTGTAATGCGTACGCGATACGATTGAGGCCGACGCTGAGGTCTCGGGTTCGATCCCCGGGTCGGGTAAAGTGGTATTGGGTTTTTCTATTACGAAATGCTCAGTATCAGCCCGGAGTCTGGAATTTGTGCCCGGTATGGCGATAGGCTCGCCCCCTATCACATCATGGGACGGAGATACGCTCGGCGAAATGTGGGTGTACTGGTTACACCTCTGCCTACCCCTTCGGGGATTACAGGCGTGAGTGCGTATGTATGTATGTATGTATTTTAACACCTTAATATTCACAATGTCTAAGCCCTTAACAACGTATTTAAATCCCTTCAGCTAATAATAAAACCGTTAACATCGACGTTCGTTTATGCAAATACACCAGCGTTAAGTCCCACAAATGTTCGACATTCTTCCGACTCTGAGCCGGGACTTACCACCCGTAACACCCCTAAACAACAGTCGGCAATATTGCCGCGGTAATTTGAATTACTGGCATAATTGGCCAGTCAACTTGGCAATTTGAATTTGTGGCGGAGGGGAGGTACAAATTGTCATGTTTGCTAGTTAATAAAAGTTTATTTGCTGTGTTGATGGAATGGAACATTTATATTGGTATATTTTCTTTGTTATAGCTGGCTGTGAAACGAAAGACCATTGATCCTATTCGCGCCCCAGGATATTTGTCCGAATATATTTGATTCTTAGTGGGTGTTGTGGGACCGAATGTCCTTCTAATTTAGAATGACAGGACACACACAGATGTCACCTGTTGGTGATAAAACTAGGTAAAATTAATTGTTTAATAATATTATAATAATAAGAGCCCTGTATTATACCCCTCCTCTACTGAATGAGATCCACCACGCTATCTTAATGCGGGTTGGCAGACTTCACATACCTTCGAAATTCTTATGGAGAACCTCTCAGATATGCAGGTTTCCTCGCGATGTTTCCGTCACCGTTAAAGCAAGTGATAATTATCAATTAATACAAACGTAACTTAGAAAAGTCAGAAGTGTATGCTCTTGGAGCTGGTTTCAAATCTTTAACTTTCATCTCGACAGTCCATACTCTCCGCTGAGCTATCACTGCTTTTGTTTATTATTAGTGAAAAAAATATTTTGGGTATTTCTTCTATTTATGCTAGAATTCAGTATAGAATATAAGCACATCACCACTTCGCTTATAAAACCATTCATTTGTTTACCGCTGTCGGGAGGAACTCATCAACATCTGTCACGGGAAAAAATATTTCAAAAACGTATTCAACATCAATCAGAAGGAGACAGTCGTAAACCCCACTAAGTATTTCATTAGCGGAACGCATATTTTCCCTTCACCACTCAGGTGTTCCTTACTGATGAGAAATGGCCTGAATATCTCTTGAACATAATTCGATCGGAGATTGCTTTTCCTATTCGTCATTTTATTTGAACTCGCTTGGAGTTTTGGTATCAGGTGGCAAGTGCAAGGATATCAATCGTCCCCTTTATTTCATTTTGAGTTTTTTTCACCTGAATGGATGATCGCTCGGTGTGAGATTTCCGCAGGCCTAATTTACCCTTCACTTTTTAAGTCCTTAGTACTTTTTTAAATCCTGGCTCGGCAAAGTGACTACGCTACACCTGATGGTAAGTCTAGCGCAATCGAAGAATACTGTCAACCAACGATAGACACTGTATCTATCTTAAATTGGCAGAATTATGCCGGCCTCCTTAATTGCTTCTTCACACTTCAGCATTACTTTCTTGATTTTTCTGGTATCGTGGTTATTCATAGGTGGCGGACATCACTTATTATCAGTTGACTCACTTGCTCTTTTGCTATAAATAATCAACTCTTTAAAATCTCCTTAGGCTTAAATATAACAGACAATCCCAAGCTTAAAAACTAAATCCTAGGTGTCAAAACAAAGTTACAATTACAAACAGCCTAAACAAACATCACAATGAAGCAATAAATTTTACAAATAATAATCCACGAAATTACGTATAAAGGCCACAACACACACGAGTGGCGTAATTTCAGCCTGTTTTGGAGACTCGATACAGCTACCTAATGTTATTCCATGCTTAAAATACTTACAAGATTATTCGCGTCTTTCCACCTATTATCCGAATCCGATTATAACTGGGCATGTTCTTCGGAAAACGGAAATCGGATCTAGTGCGCAACCCCTTTTATAAATAGTAGTACGTCTAATTTGCACCAAAATTTCTCTAATTTGGATCGGATACAGAGCGGAAACATTATAAATGAGTTGCCGAAATATCCTTAATAAGACAATAATTTATACAGACATACATTCATACATACGCACTCACTCCTGTAATCCTTGAAGGGGTAGGCAGAGGTTTAACCATTTCACCTACATTTTGCCGACCTTATTTCTATCCCATAATGTCATAAAGGAACGATCCTATCACCATACCGGCCACAATTCGACTCCGGGTTGATACTAAGCATTTTGTGATTGAAACCCCCAATATAACTTATACCCGACCCGGGAATCGAACCCAAGACTTCAGAACAGCTGTTGTACTAGTACCGAATTCGCATTACCACTACGGCACCGAGGCAGTCAGCAGACAATAATTTTCAAAGTAACGGTGGTTCTTAAAATTTCACCACGTCATTTTTTTTCCTTTCCTTAAAGACGGCAATGCACAGTCTATTCTTCAGGAGATAAATACACCCACCCAACAGTCACACACATAGCCCTGACCTCACACTAGGTTAACCTGTATCGTGGGTATCAGGAACTACGAAGGACTTGCGGTCCGACAACACCCAGACCCGAAACAAATATTTGTGGAACGCACAAACATTTGTCTCGATGCGGAAATCGAACCCACGGCCTCTCGCTTCGCGGCCGGCTACTCAACCGCTGCGCCACGGAGGCTGTCAAATGATATATGCTATGTGTATATTGGATATGCTAGTTCATGGCCAGTGGTGGACATTTACATCAGCTGATCCACTTGTTCACGCTTCTGCTGAAAAACTATTCCCGCTACTTAAATACTTCGGTTCCTCAATCGAATTTAGTAAGCTGCTAAGATAGATAGATAGATAGATAGATAAAACAGCAATATCGTGTTGCATCAGCAAAATCGTCGATCGCCGATGCTAAAAGTATCGTATGTGCTCCGGCCCTTAGAATTCTGAAGCGGCAAGCCTTATGAGTGTTCTTGTCTGTGGGAAGCCGTAGCTTATGTAAATTATGACGTCATCTCCAAGAGCAGGCATTAGCGTGACATGTACCTTGACGCAAGCGAAGGGCGGTGAGCGTAACCAAGCACGGATTTTTAAAGTCTTTCAGTAAGGGGTACTTTTTGTATGTATGGAGTGGAAAAGTACATAGTGGTACAGATGCTTCTTCCAGCTACTATATACTAAGTGGAAGTACTCTCGTATGAGTACGCTTTGGTAGGTACTACCGTATTGTCTATTTCTGCCGCTAAGCAACGATATGTAGACACTGCTGTGATCCGGTTTTAAGGACATTGTAGCCAGTGTATTTTTGTATCTCAGGATGACGAGCGCAATGCAGTTCCACGCAGTGCTTTGTAATTCAAAATTCTGGGTGGTGTTGCAACTCTTCATGGGCAGTCGTATCGCTTATCATTAGGCGAGTGGCTTGCTCGTGTTGTCGTTCGGCTGTTTGAATTAAAAACATACTATTTTAAATGTGAAAGTATAGAATTTGTGAGTTTATGAATTTGGATGTTTGTTCATCAATCACACAATTAACGACTGAATTGGTTTTAATGAATTTTAGCACATAGATCGACCATGATGTACTCGTAGATTAGGACACAACAACAATATGATACTTTTTATTTCAGAAAAGTACATTCACACGGGTCAAGCCGCCGGCAAATGCTAGTTTAAAATAAAGACGTATCACTTAAGTGAGGAAACCACAGGAGTACGCCGGTTGCAAGTGCCTGTGCCAGCACGTACCGGAGTACGATCCCGCCGACGGCCCAAAAAACGCTGGCTTGACGTATTAGAGAGAGATATGAGAGCCAACGGTCTTACTTCAGAGGATGCTCAAGATCGGGCGAAGTGGAGGCGTCTTAGTGGGAAGGCGGACCCTGGCACTAGACAGGATAACGCCAGGTAGAAAGAAAAAGACTTAAAACTCGTAATAAATACATAATTATGAAAGTTCTCGCCTATATCTCCTAAGGCCTAGACAGAGACACAGTGTGTCTCTCAGTGCACCCATGTGGCTCTACACTTAGACATAATCTATTTATTAGCCAAACATTTGATCTAAATGTGGTTTATCCCGCTCACATTATAATACGGTATCTTTAACCGACTTCAAAAAAGGAAGAGTTTATAAATTCGGCGCGTTTTTTTGCTGTGTTATGTATGTACATCGATTTCTCCGCCACATGTGGACCGAATTAGTGGGGAAAAAAGTCTTTCGATAGAGTTTAACTGTGTAACTTTATTTGAACATAGCTACATAGGCACCGACTCTAAAGAGACCTGTTATTTATGTATTTATTTATTTATTTACCACTTAACAACTACTTTTACAGGTTTAGCCCTAATACAGTAGTGTTGACATTCTTATGCTATGCTATACCTATTGTTACTTAAACCTATTTTATAAATATTACCTACTTTTATAACATATTATAAACAGCAGTATAATAAATTATTAAATCAGTATATTATTATTTTCGTTTTTTCAGTATTTTCTAAACCTCCGTTTTTTTTACTTTAAACTGTCGATAAAGTTAAACTAATTGTCTGATAGCCCGTTTACAAACTTAAATTTCATCTAAATCCCCTAAGAAAGGCGACCAGTCCCACCATAAATTTCTCTATATTATTTGAGCTCTGAGACCGGAGGATACACTCAAATTTACACAAGTTTGAATAATCTAGCTATAATGTTAAATGTCATAGCATTTAACAATGGTAATTTGCTGGTATTAAACGATATTTTTATGTTGAACTATTTTGGAATATAATAACTATATTAGTCCTGTACTTTATACTGACTGCCTCGGTGGCGCAGTTGTAATGCGTATGCGTTACGACTGGGGCTGACGCTGAGGTCTCAGGTTTGATCCCCGGGTCGGGTAAAAGTGATATTGGGTTTTTCTATTACGAAAAAGCTAATCAACCCGGAGTCTGGAACTTGTGCCCGGTATGGCGATGGGTTCGCCCCCTATCACATCATGGGACTGAGATACGCTCGGCAAAATGTGGGTGTACTGGTTATACCTCTGCCTACCCCTTCGGGGATTACAGGCGTGAGTACGTATGTACTTTATACTGTCTCACTGCTGGTCTTCCTCCACTAATGAGAGGGGTTAGGCCACGCTGGTATAATACTTACGAAACATATTTGGCCGAGACATCGCGTAATATACATAAACACAGATGAATTAACAACCTCCTACTTTTTTCGATTTTCGATTAACAATAAGTTTAGTTTTTTGGTAACGGAAAAAAACAATCAAATTCGCAACACAGGGGTGGAGGGATGGTTATGTCAGACTCAGCGCCGTTCTCATCTAGTTCACATTTTGAACACTGTTCACTTTTTGTCCGTGGAGCGGCGGCATAAGAATGCAAACCGCTTCCCCTTAACATTCCGGAGGGGGTCGTAAGAGGCGACCGAGGGATCTATGAGCTAACAACTGCTCAGCTGGTGGTAGGATGTAGGTATACATCCACACAGGTACGACAGGCACACAGGTAAACCATTACCTGGATAAAGATATAAGCTACTATTCATCTTGGAAAAGGCCATTCACGCGAGCGGAACCACGTACAAAAGCAATTATGTAATATTTTTCATACATTCTTCGTCAACAAGATCCGAATTTTAATTAGAAATTTCATACATTTACACCTCACGATCCCTCATCTAACACAATGAACCACAAGGTAATATACAATAATACATGCACCATACTGACTACGGCGAATTAACCGAAACTATAACCTAACAACGGTTATACGCAGGTGAAATTAGAATATAACCCCGGCACTACCGACCGATCTAATTAGTAAGCACTCCGTATTATAACAAGGGGTTGGTGAAACATTTCTACGTTCAGAAGGATTACTGGCTTTTAGATATAGGATAGTTTGACAGCCTCCGTGGCGCAACGGGCGAGTAGACGGGTGCGAAGCGAGAGGCCGTGGGTTCGATTCCCGCACTGAGACAAATGTTTGCGTGATCCACAAAAATTTGTTTCGGGCCTGGGTGTTGTGGGACCGCTAGTCCCTCGTAGTTCCTGATACCCACGATACAGGTTTACCTAGTGTGGGGTCAGGACTATGTGTGTGACTGTTGGGTGTATTTATTTTATTATTTATTTATTTATTTATTATACCAAACCTTCGCCTTAAATCACCTCATTGGTCTCGTGGCAGCGTACTAATGTCACCGTGACCGTAACCGTGAAGTCCTTGGTTCAATTACCAGGTCGCGCATTCACAATTTGTGAACATTATGGGATGGAAAGAAGCTCGGCAAAACGGGGGTGTAGCAATAGTTGCACCTCTACCTACCCCTTCGGTGATAACGGCGTGAGCTTATGTATGTATGAATTACACAAATAAAGGATATATTTGGGATTTAAATAATAGAGTATAATTTTAGTTTGATACTCCATTATTTATTTTTTAGTCCCCGATAAAAAAGAGGGGTATAAAAGTGAGACTCATTTGTCTGTGTGTGGGGGTGTGTATATCTGACTGTGACATTGTAGCGCCTAAATTAATGAACCGATTAGAATATGTTTTTTTTGTTTGAACGCTAAGTTAATTGATATAGTTCTTAGCTAAGTTTGAAGATTTTTTCCACAGTAATTAGTAACAGATATTTTTGTAATTGACGTCCAGGTTAATTATCGTTTAGGTTACTTGATCTTGCCCGGATTAAATAGAGGCCATTGATCAGGTGCAATCGAAATAATATTAGATTAACACGCCATGTAGAAAGGAGTGAAATGTTTGTTTTAATTTTAAAATATGTAAGTTAAAACGAATAATAGATAAGACACTATTTTTGTAACTTGACAACCTAAAATTATGATGCATTATATTGGCAACTAGTTACGAATATTTATATTTCTTGGCTTGGAAGCCAGCACAACAATTGTAGGATTTGACCCGTCATTGGTTCGATCATTGAATCGAGACAAATATCTGTATAATCCAAAACTGGTTTCGGGTTCAGGTGTTATGAGATTAAGGCCTTCCTGATTCTTGATATCTAAGATACGAGAATAGCATGAGATCAGGGTTATATTGTAATAGGTGTATTAAAAAAAATATCAATAGCAGTGATAGCTCAGTGCGGAGTGGTATGGACTGTCGAGACGAAAGTCGCAGGTTCGACACCAGCCCGAGAGCATTCACCTCCGACTTTTATAAGTTACGTGTGTATTAATTGTTAATTATCACTTGCTGTAACGGTGAAGGAGACATCGTGAGGAAACCTGCATACCTGAGAAGTTCTGCATAAGAATTTCGATGGTATGTGAACTCTACCAACCCGCATTAGGCCAGCGTGGTGGACTAACCCCTCTCATTCAGTAGAGGAGCCCGTGCCCAGTAGTGGGACATATATAATACGGGGCTGGTATTATTATTATATTATAAAAAAACTGCCTCGGTGGTGCAGTTGTAACGCGTACGCATTACATGTAATGCGTACGCGTTACAACTGAGGCTGGCGCTGAGGTCTCCGGTTCGATCCCCGGGTCGAGTAAAGTGATATTGGGTTTTTCTATTACGAAAAGCTCAGTATCAGCCCGGAGTCTGGAATTTGTGCCCGGTATGGCGATAGGCTCGCCCCCTATCACATCATGGGACGGAGATACGCTCGGCGAAATGTGGGTGTACTGGTTACACCTCTACCTACCCCTTCGGGGATTACAGGCGTGAGTGCGTATGTATGTATGTAAAAAATATCTAGCCTTCTTTCCCTTCTTTAGTTGTATCATAAACCGTGAATAATTATGAAAGGCTGGGCTAGAAAACTGAGACCAGCCAACTGTGAAACATACATCATAAGGTAAGCAATAAAGCTAGCCGCAGACACGTGGTTGCGCTGGCCTTACGTCACTGTTTGTGCTCCAAATTTCGCAGATTTTTAGCGGAGTGAAATGTTCCTGGATTATTGCGAATGTGTCTGCGTTTGTAGGTTAATGCCTAAGTCTAGATTTCTGTGAGTGCGCTGCAGTATAATGTAAGTCCATGTTTGCGAAAGTAAATGTTGTTGTTAAAGAAGGATTGACTTAATAATTAAATAAATAAATAAATATATACCTAGCAGTGATAGCTCAGCGGGGAGTGGTATGGACTATCGAGACGAAAGTCGCAGGTTCAAAACCAGCCGTAAGAGCATACACCTCTGACTTTTCTTAGTTACGTGTATATTAATTGTTAATTATCACTTGCTTTAACGGTGAAGGAAACATCGTGAGGAAACCTACATATCTGAGAACTTCTCCATAAGAATTCCGAAGGTATATGAAGTCTGCCAATCCGCATTAGGCCAGCGTGGTGGACTACGGCCTAACCCCTCTCATTCAGTAGAGGAGGCCCGTGCCCAGCAGTGGGACGTGTATAATACAGGGCTAGTATTATTATAATTATATACCTATTATTCTTTAAATATACCTGAAATACCAATATTTTATGTTTGTTCGTTACGCTCACTCCGTTTTTAGTAAAGAAGAATTATTATTGTAAAGCTAACTGGTCTCCCGCGATACAGGTGCGCCTAGTGCGGGGACCGTTGCATTTTATCATACTTCCTTGTAATGATTTTTTGATACGAAATAAATATTTGTTTTTGTATTTGACTACTTGTGATTGTTCTTAAGACAGCATACGCACTCACACTTGTACTCCCCGAAGGTGTAGGCAGAGGTGTAACCAGTACACCCACATTTCACCGAGCGTATCTCGATCCCATGATGTAATAGGGGACGAGTCTATCGCCATACCGAGCCCAATTCCAGACTCCGATCTGATACTGAGCATTTCGTAATAGAAATGCCCAATATCATTTCTACCCGATCCGGGGATCGAATCTGAGACCACAGCGTCAGCCTCAGTCGTAACGCGTACGCATACTGCACCACCGAGGCAGATTTTTGACTACTTGTGATCTTTCTTAAGACAATTGTATAGTAATATTGCTTAATGCAAACAGTGCTTACACACTACTACTAGCAAAAAAGCTCAAAGCATAATTCGTGGCGTAGTGGGCAAGTAGCTGGCTGCGAAGTGAGAGCCACAGAAGTGTACCGTGACAAACGTCGTGTGATCCACAAATATTAATATCGGGTCTGGGTGTTGTGGGATCGTAAGTCCGTCGTGGTTCCCATACCCACGCTATAGGTTAACCTAATGTGGGGTCAGGACTATGTGTGTGACTGTTGGGTGTAAGTATTGTAACTATAATGTAGTAACTATCTTAACCAAAAATAACGTTTAACTTGTTTAACGGTGTTATTGACCGTTAGCGACACAAGCACCGACTCTAAAGTGAATAGAATAGATAGAATTTGTTACTTTTTTATTTTGAAGTCGGCTTCTAAGTTTTGTTAAACGTTATTTTATTTTAAAAATTTTGGTGGTAGTTATAGCAATAGCATGTAAAAACACAACCGCGACGAGTGTACTGTTGTCCGTTGAGGAGTTTTATTTTTTACTCCGTCATCAGATCTTAACCAAATTTATATGTGACCACAACGCAGCTAAACTCGATCGAGTGATTTTTTTCCATTAAATCGATCCACAATTGGCGGCGAAATCGATATACACAATTATAAATAAATAAAAAAAGTCCTCCATTTTGAAGTCGGTTCAAAATGTAAAAGATCCCATACACATTACTCCTAGAAGGGTTAATTCACTAAAGTACCGCAAGTCGTCAAGTTCTAAGTGCCAATACAACGTGTTAATGATTCTAATCGTTAACCCTACCGACGGTTAATTAATCCCTTTACGCGCACACATAATTTATATTTTGTGTACGCTACACCTGTAAGTGGGACAGTCGCAATTGACTCCAACAAGCACCGTAGCAGGCTCCGCAAAATGTCTTGAGTCTGGTATTATAGAACCCTATTGAGTCTGGTATATAGAAGTATCTCGACGATCATTTAAAGTGAAAACTTCTTTAGCCACGTTAGGCACTTTTTGGTAGGGGAGAATCTTATGGGTTCGGGTCACCGACATGCTTATGACGCGCAGCTGCCGTGTGCTGTGTTAGACACTTTGTTGGATTGGTAAAATCTCATGCGTTCGCGTCACCGACATGCATGCATGCATGCATATCTGTAGCTATACAGCTGACGTATTGTGCAACATTAGTGTTGTGTATATCTTATAAGTAAAATTCAATGGATTTAGTGAAAAGTTCAATGTGTATATACTGTGCATTGTTGAAATAGTGTTTTTTTTTTATTATTATTTGAATCGTTTAATTGTAGAATCATTGTGCAGTACAATAATGAGTACTAAAAAACCATATAAACATGCATATAATTGTTGCTCGGAGTGTCAATACATGTGAAAACCAGATTGATATTGATATTTTTAATTCAAACATTATGAAATTTAAAATTTGAATACTAAGTTTTTACTTCTATCGGCAGTCTCTACAACTGCCATTTTTTTTCTTTTTTATACAATCGGCTCGCGTTTGGCCATTATCACGATGGTAAGCGATAATGTGGCCTAAAATGAAACACGCTTGCCTAGCAAAAAACTCGCGACTTGAAGACACCCAGATTATATTTATCGGGGAACAAAGACTTCGGCAACTTGTTCCACAAATTGGCAGTCCGCATGATGAAGGTGGAGGCAAATTTGGGAACGTCTACCATAAATGGGTGGCGTTTTGCCGTGTCTCTGGTCATCCGATGATGTAATGAGGAGGAAGGAATCAAATTATGCAGTTCCGCTGCTCTCTCTCCAAAATGCATCTCTATTTTGATACAAACGACATAAAACTTGTGCTCCTTAGCGAAATTAAGATCTACTTGGGTGGTGAGGATCACAGATGAGGTTGTCATGCTGTAGACAGTTTTGTCTACAGCATGAATGGGCTGGTTCGACCGGGTCGTTACCATTGTCTTACATAAAACCGACGTAAAGTAACGGCTTGCTGCTGCATTTCGTACGGTGAGTGAGATATCCGGAAGCCCAAACCCCCTCCCCTTCCCTAAATTATCCCTTTCTTTTAAGGTCGGCAACGCGCCGATGATATTGTAGGCGTACGTGCGAGGTGGAGATAACTTACCATCAGGTAACCCACTTGCTCGTTTGCCGGACTATGCTATAAAAAATCGAAACATCACAAATGAGTTGCCTGGGAACCGTGGGTGCAGAACTAGTTGTACCTCTGTCTATCCTTTCGTAGAAACAGACGTGAGCTTATGTATGTATAATTAAATGTGGCAAGAAAATGTTTTATTTCCGGAATATTAAAAAATAAATACGTACCAAATAAAATTTTCTCATGGTTTAATCCCGTATAACCGGTTATACGGGACGTTTTGAACTATCCGTCTTTTAAATTTCACTGTCGAAGTGAAGTTATCCGATTAATAATAAACGAGTATGCCTAACTTCACTACGCTGCCGACACTGTGGCTCTGAAAAGCTTAACGAAGCAAAATCAACTGTAAAATTATTCCATTAAAGGGCAATTTGAATTTCCAGTGGAAATTTTGAATTAGCGTGTAAAAGTTTCAGGAGGATAGAAATCACTTTTGCGTTCAGTGGATGTTTAAATTTAAGTAATGGATTTTATAAAAGAGTCGCTGTGAGGTAATTGATTGATAGCTTTGGAGTGGGAGGGCGCAGGTTCGAATTTTCTTAATAAGTTTTTGCGCCAAAAAAGTAATAAGAATATTTGTCGTTTATCAATTTGTGTTTTTATACCATAGTTCGGCAAACAAGCAAGCAACAAGATGGGTTACCTGATGGTAAGTGATCTCCACCGCCCAAATGCGCCCACAATACCAGAATAATCATGGGCGTGTTGCCACCCTAAAAGGAAAGGGATACATTAAGGGATTGGGAAGGGGAGAGGAATTTGGACCTGCGGATATCTCACTCACCGTACGAAACGCAGTAGCAAGCTGCTCCTAATATCAAAAGAATTATAGCGACCCTAAGGGACACGTATAAGGGATTGGGAAGGGGGGGGGGGGGTTTGGGCCTCCGGATATCTCACTCACCGTACGAAACGCAGCAAGCTGCTACTTTCTGCCGGTTTTCTGTGAGACAGTGATAACGACCCGGACGAGCCGGCCCATTCATGCTGTAGACAAAAGTGTCTACATCGTGGGTCTACCACTCAAAAATTGAAAAAAATGAATTCGTGTAAATTTTTACTACTTTGCACTCACAGCTCCACCCATAATGGGACTATATTATTAGCAAATAATTTTAAAACTTAGATCTGTAGCTAAGGTGGAGCTACAACTTAGTTACTTGTTAATATATTAATTTAAATTTTAAACGAGTTTTAAGTTTGTTCAGAATTGATACCAACATCTCGCTAAGTGCAGCGCTAGTAAACTCAGCTAATTTTTGTTAAATGTACTCCGCATACTAGTAATAAGGGAACAAAAAGTGTATAAGCAGTAGCGATTTTAATACCAGATAAGCGGCTGCTGGAATTATATAACTGATTATAGATACGATTATTTCCCGCTGTACCACCAAGTGATATAGATAGTTAACTCTTTATTGTACACCCATTTTTTAGCATAGGCCGGAGCACATGGGTCTACTGATAGTAAGTTACCTCCACCGCCCATGTACAACACAAAAATAATGATGTGCGTTGCCGACCTTTAAGGAAAGGGATAATTAAGGGGTATTTGGGTCTCCGGATATCTCACTCACTGTACGAAACGCAGCAGCAAACCGATATTTTGAGTTGGTTCTCTGTGAGCCAGTGGCAATGACCTATTAGAGCCGGCACATTCGTGCTGTACACAAAACTATATACAGTGTGGCTCTACCACTCTCACATAACACAAATCACGACAAAGGAAAATAAAGAGAAAAATAAGAAAAATAATCATTACTTTAATTGAATTCCGAAATTGATGAATTAAATCTACACTAATAAATCTGATTATAAAGAAGAAAGATTTGTATTTTTGTATGTAACGAATAAACTTAAAAACTACTCGACTGATTTCAAAAATTATTTTGCCGTTGGAAAGTTACATTATTACTGAGTAACAGGCTACTTTTTATCCCGGAAAAGGCCGTTCACGTGGGTGGAGCCGCGAGCAAATGCTAGTTATATAATAAAATTCTGACTGCCTCGGTGGCGCAGTTGTAATACGTACGCGTTACGTCAATAGCCACATCAATGCACTGTACATTAAATTTCATGCATTTTATTATATTTGGAAAATACAAAGACCATTATTGTAATTTTTAAGCATGTCGGTGACGCGAACGCACGAGATTTCACCCATCCAACAAAGTGTCTAACACGCACAGCACACGGCCGCTGCGCGTCATGAGCATGTCGGTGACGAGAACCCATTAGATTTTCCCCTTCAAAAATCCCACCGCCCCGCTTCCACTCAGCCTGTAACCTCACCCACCCCGCTCTAAGTACGACATTGAAAACTGTCGTAAAACTGGAACGTAAACCGGCGTTATGAATAATTCCTTACATATTTGATGTTTACACAAAAACACAGGGCGGGGCGTCTGTCAGACTGACAAACGGCTCAGGTGGTCCGCCCCGTTCCAATCACGGAATGGATATTACTGCGAAGAGTTGCTCCACACTTTTGTAATGACAAATGCGTTGAGAAGACGACAGATACTTCGAACAATGTGATTTGCTTTTAATTTAAAATCTAATTGGTTTAGTACTTCGGTATTAACTAAAGTAATAGTGTAAAGAAAGTAATAGCACAGCCTAGGAGTAATATTGTCAAGATAAATGAAGCTGGTGACAATTCACCAGTTAATTTTATACGATTTAGGGTAGATTTCAGATACACTTTACGAGTGGTAGAGCCACGCTGTAGACAATTTTGTCTACAGCATGAATGGGCCGGCTCGTCCGGGTCGTTACCACTGTATCACAGAAAACTGGCGTAAAGTAGCAGCTTGCTGCTGCGTTTCGTACGGTGAGTGAGATATCCGGAGGCCCAAATCCCCCTCCCCTTCCCAATCCCTTATTATCCCTTTCCTTTAAGGTCGGCAACGCGCCCATAATTCTTTTGTATTGTGGGCGTACATGGGCGGTGGAGATCGCTTACCATCAGGTGACCCACTTGCTCGTTTGTAAGCCTATACTATAAAAAAAATGTTTACTCGATTCGCAATATGCTCGAATAAAATAAATTAAAATGATACCAATAATACCAACGACTTTTTAAAACAGACAGTACATTAAATACATCCTTGATGAAACTTGAAGAGTCAGTGCAAGATAAATCGTTAAAACTCTTATTGTTCGAGTGTTAGTAAGTTAAACAGAACTATTTTAAGTGCTCGTTGAAGTTAGTAATAAAATCAGTTTTCTAGTACCAAACGAAACAATGCTTGTCAAAATCGAAGTTATTTAAAATCAGCTTTTGCTTATGTTTTAGAAAAATAAATCTAATATCGAAATTACTTAAATCATGCCTAAGAACGATTTGGATTGAACTACGTTTCAATAAAAAAACATTAGTTTAAGCGCTACGAGAGAGAGCGAGAGAGAGACCAAAATTTAACACTCCTCGTTTTATCGGTATTCACAAATAAATCCGTTTTGTGTTATCATAATATCACAATAATCAATTATCATTTTCCACCATAGGCAAAAGCATTTTAAAAATCTTGCGTACTGAATGATAAACAGGATTATTAAAAAAAAAGGAAGACGGGCAGGTAAACGAGTAAATGCCTGATAAGTATCGTTTGAGACAAAGGAACTGCGAACAAAAGGCTGAGTGTATTGTTGTTTTTCAGTTTCAGGCGTGCGTCCCAAGGCACGAGCGACGGAAGCTGTCAGCCGGCCCGCAAAAACTGATACCATTCTCATAATATTTTGTGCTAATTAACGTCGGAAAATCAGTGACAGTTTTCACTTTGGTGTCATTTGTTTGTAGGTTAAGGGCGTTTTATAAATAAATTTTGCTGACGTGTATTTATTAAATAAGGCTGATTTTATTGTTATTTTATTTTCAGCTTCAAGCCAGCATAATTTTGCCGATCGTCAAGGGATGGCAAGGCATTGTTTATTGACGATGATGATTTGATTATAGAACATCCATAATCGCCATGCTACAAACTAAGCTATGAACTCCGGTAAATAATAGAAATAAAACATCAGGTGATGGAATAATTATTTAACGAGTTCATTTTTCATTTCTGTGTTTAAAACTATATTATATAACTTTTTTTTTGTATAGGCCGGCAAACGAGCAAGTGGGTCACCTGATGATAAGTGATCTCCACCGCCCATGTACGCCCATAATACTAAAATAATCATGGGCGCGTTGCCGACCTTAAAGGAAAGGGATAAGTAAGGGATTGGGAAGGGGAGGGGAATTTGGGCCTCCGGATATCTCACTCACCGTACGAAACGCAGCAGCAAGTTGCTACTTTATGCCGGTTTTCTGTGAGACAGTGGTAACGATCCGGACGAGGTGGCCCATTCATGCTGTAGCTGTCTACAGCGTGGCTCTACCAGTCAGAATATATTAGGAGTTCGTATTTATAATAGCGTTCCATTTTCAATGACTTACTAGATGACATGTTGAAACTTGAATTTTGAATAAAACTTTGAAATGTATATCGCTTGCGACTTTCCAAATAGGTAGCTCGTTTGGTGACACGGAAGTTGCTTGTATACTGCATTCGTATGTTCAAGTTCTTTGTAGAGCAAATTAAAGTGTAAACAGGGTTAAATAACCGTCGACCCAACATCAGAGGAATGAGTTCTTTGTCGACCTTTGAAATGGTAGAGCCAATCTGAAGACAGTAATGTCTATTCGAATACCGACGTGAAATAGTTGCTGTTGTGTTGCCTACGATAAGTGACGGTGTCGAAGGTGCAAATCCGTATCTGTTTATATATTTACTAGCTGTCCCGCGCGGTTTCACCCGCACCATACTAACATTTACAAACTAATATTTATACGATACTAACGTCACTCAATTGTGCCTTCCTGGAACTTCTCCACTAACACTTAAACTTTATGGTTTGGTATTTAAGTTCAAATTGACGTTTAAGTATTATTACGAATCGATTGTATGGGAGTATAGAAAAGTGTTGTTTTTAGACTTTTTCAGGCAATTTTTTAAATTTTTCTCTCTGTAAGAACCACCGTCGTACTTCAAGGAATATTCTAAAACAGAATTAGCGAAATCGGTTCAGCCGTTCTCGAGTTTTGCGCTTTCCAACACATTCAGCGATTCAATTTTATATTATAGATAGCATAATCGGCTAGCGAGCAAGAAGATCCCCTAATGGCAAGTGATTTCTACCGCCCATGAACTTACAATATCACAAGGATCATGGATACGTTGCTGACCTTAAAGGGAAGATATAATTAACGGTAGGCAGCGGCCTGGCTGTGCTCTGGCATTGCTGAGGTCCATGGGTGGCGGTAACCACTTACCATCAGGTTAGCCGCCCGCACGTCTGTCTATCTAGGGCGATTAAAAAAATATATGTGTGAAATTCACACGTGGTAGAAATGAAACCTTCATAAATTTTGGTACACGTATACAAAACACCACGGTTGTTTTGATGCCTTTTCTCAAGCTTTGTACTACGCATGCGCGCACAACTGTATAATCCTTGCTATCTCATTTTCTCCCACGTCAAATCTTATGAATTTATGTGTCTGTCTCTTTTTACTGCGTACACGTATACAAAACACCACGGTTGTTGTGATGCCTTTTCTCAAGCTTTGTACTACGCATGCGTGATGTGCGCGCATGCGTGCACAACTGTATAATGCTTCCTATCTCATTTTCTCCCACGTTAAATCTTATGAATTTATGTGTGTGTCTCTTTTTCGTTTTACTTTTTCGTTTCACCGCTTTTTCGTTTCATCGACTTTCAAACCCGACGATCCTAAAGAAGTTTTCACTTCAAAAATAAGGAATTGGGAAGGAGAGGAGGATTTGGGTGTCCGGATATCTCACTTATCCTACGGAATGTACTCGTAACAAGTAGCTACTTTACATTGGATTTCTGTGAGACAGTGGTAACAAACAGGTCGAGTGACCTCATTCATTCTGGCTCCACCGGTTATTTTACTTCTTAAATCGTTTAACCTATCCCGCTTTCGCTAACAGTGGTGCCACACCCTCAGCATGCACGCCGAGATGTTCACAATGGACCTGTCTTGGACACTCGCTCCTTACATACCCGGACAATAACGTCTTGCAGCTGAATATTTAATTGTATAAACTTCCTATTACTAATCCTTGTTAATTCTCTTGGCGACTATTTATAAGACACTAGTTTTGTTTTAAAATTAATTAAAATATAAGTTAGTGTGACTGCCTCAGTGGCGCAGTTGTAATGCGTACGCGTTACGATTGAGGCTGACGCTGAGGTCTCGGGTTTGATCCCCGGGTCGGGTAAGAGTGAAATTGGGTTTTTCTATTACGAAATGCTCAGTATTAGCCCGGAGTCTGGAATTTGTGCCCGGTTTGGCGATGGGCTCGCCCCCTATCACATCAAGGGACGGAGATACGCTCGGCGAAATGTGGGTATACTGGTTACACCTCTGCCTACCCCTTCGGGGATCACTGGCGTGAGTGCGTATGTAAACCTTTTTAAAAATATCACGAAAACATGCATTTTGGAACAAACATGCATTGAGACGTAGCTGTTAGTCCATTTTGAAGCGACACGGCAATTCCGAGTTGTCCAGGATCGTCAATCAGCCGGGACAGAGCAAAACAACCAGCTTCCGGATATGTTTTTCGAATTCGTTCACGTATTTGTACCGCCGTGAAATTAAGTTGAATTGGCATATAGAAAGAAAGAAAGAAATAAAGAAGAAGAAAGCAATAAAATGTACTATTGGAGCAATATGATGTACAAAAAAAACATAAAAATTACAGCCTCCGTGGCGCAGCGGGCGAGTAGCCGGCTGCGAAGCGAGAGGCCGTGGGTTCGATTCCCACACCGAGACAAATGTTTGTCTAATCCACAAATATTTGTTTCTGGTCTGGGTGTTGTGGGACCGCAAGTCCCTCGTGGTTCCTGGTACTCACGATACAGGTTAACCTAGTGTGGGGTCAGGACTATGTATATGACTGTTGGGTGTATTTATTATTATTATATAAAAATTATTAAAACAAGTAACTTGCTCCAACAACATGATGGGCAGCACCACAGCGCTGATTTTCAATGAAGGGTCATAGTGCGGAAGCTAAGTCAGTTAAAAAATAACACTGATTTATAAAAAATGGATAACAAGACCAAAACATACTGTATCACTTTATAAATACACACTCACGCCTGTAATCCCCGAAGGGGTAGGCAGAGGTGTAATCAGTACACCCACATTTCGCCGAGCGTATCTCCCTCCCTGGTGATAGGGGGCGAGCCTATCGCCATACCGGGCACAAATTCCAGACTCCGGGCTGATACTAAGCATTTTGAAAATAGAAAACCCAATACCACTTTACCCGACCCGGGGATCGAACCCGAGACCTCAGCGTTGGCCTCAATCGTAACGCATGCGCATTACAACTGCGCCACTGAAGCAGTCAGTATAACATCCCATTGCATATTATCACTTAAATTTAAGGGTTGAGAGTGCCTAAAGCACTCACCCGGAAGTCCGGTGACTCTATTCAGGCTATCAGCAAGCAACCACTCAAAAAAAAAACGCTCATTTTAAATTAATTGATATTACAATTACTTGTTTATTATAAAATAGGTACTAACATATTCCTAATTGTATGCTTAAGATCTAACTCATTAATGTAATGAAGCTCTTTAGTGGGAGCTAAATAAAATAATATTATTATTATTAATCTTCATTCACATTCCATCCAAATTTCATCCCAATATTACCTGTATAGCGCGTAATTTGTAAACCATATAAGCACTACACAAACGATCCAGTCGGCCTATTATAGCCTCTCAAGTTCCTCCGAGTGAGAGGCTCTCGGCTAAAGGGCACGGAGTCAACCCTCCATTGTTCCTCCCTGGAGGGCCATTGTGGTCGTTAATCGATACTTGTATGTAGTGTTATTGTTATTTTTATGCCAGCATCCGAAGGGTTATAGTTGTAATAGTGTTGTTTTGTTGTCACTAGAGTGGGCTGTTTTAAAAATTAAGGAAGAGTAAAGAAAGAAAGAATGTAGTTTATTATTAGAGCAATAATTACAGAGTTAAAAAAAAATACACAAAACATAAAAATACTACGCAATAAGGTACTTGACTAGATTTTTTTTATTATTTAAATCAATAAGTTACGTTACTCAAAATCTATTGTAGAAAGAATTTTATAAATCGGACCAAAAGTTAGAAGACATTCAATCCTGTAGAAGAGGTAATTATCAAATGACAGACGACGCAACCTTTGACGTCACTGTGTAAAATGTTCATTATGGTGCACGGGTGTAAGCGAGATAGTGACATATCCCTACTACGCACCCACTTTTCCTCATACCAACATTTAAAGTCACATTTTGCAAACTGCGGGCACATTTCTGAACAAATTTGATTGTGTTTTAATCAAAGGGTTTCTTTTGCGTAACATTTTCTGTTGCATATAAAATAATGTATAAAATTCAATATAGGAAACTACCCTATTATTGTGCCAACAATGGGCCTCTAATTCAGCTACATGCTGGAGTACTACAAAAGCAATACTGCAGCGCTGGTTTACGATGAGAAGCCCAAGGCGAAGTATGTGCGGACGTCAAGTCGGTAGACAGACAAGATTCCACTAAAAAAATAATAAGTTTACCATAAGCACAGATTAACTAATAGTTACTACGATATCTGAATATAATTTCTGCGACAAAAACTAACCAAATCATTAGTAAGGTAGGAATGTGTGATGGGTGTGATTTTGTGTGTGTGTGTGTGTGTGTGTGTGTGTGTGTGTGTGTGTGTCACGTACCTGTTTGTTTATGTTTGTGTCAGCAAATGTAAAATGTCTATGTCTGTTATACAGCACAGTCTAGAAATGCGGTTACATTTCTGACATTTCGACGCACGTGTCACCGAGTGCCTGTGACTGTCCTACATAGTGTTTTTGAGTGGTAGAGCCATGCTGTAGACAGTTTTGTCTACAGAATGGGCCGGCTCGACCGGGTCGTGACCGCTATCTCACAAAACAAACACACCATAATTCGGATTTTTATGTCGCTATGAAATTGTGTGTAAATTGTAACTTCTGCCTCGGTCGTCTCAAAACGAACTTATAAACAGGTAAAAAAATTAATATCACAAGGAAGTAACTTCACACAAACGCCAACCATTGTATTCACCACCAAGATCAACACTGAAGTCAAAGAAAATCATTAACCGATTTCAAAAAAGGAGGAGGTTCTCAATTCGGCGTGTTTGCTATTAATTTATTTTTTTGCTTTTTTATGTATGTACATCGATTTCTCCACCAATTGTGGACCGATTTTGTTGGAAAAAATTTCACTCGATAGAGTTTAGCTGCGATGGAGTCCTATACAAATTTGGTTAAGATCTGACGGAGTATGGAGAAAAAAAATAAAAATCCTCAACGGACAACAGTACACTCTTCGCGATTGTGTTATTGTATTGGAACTTACATGCTATTGCTTGAAGTGGGTTTCAAAGCTTTGTTAAACGTTATGCCTTTAAAAGTTCCAAGTGACGTGGGTTTACATCTGAAGAATTTGGTTGAAGAGTTGTAATTAGCCTAAGTTAAGGGTAATGTGAGCAAGTTGGCAGCCGACCGCGAATCCGTCATAGCGAGTAGAATTATACGTGTTCACATTACGGCACTCTTGAGTGTATACAAGTACAAGGGTTATATTCATTGTAAAGGACAAAAAATAATAGTGCCTCGGTGGCGCAGTTGTAATGCGTACTGTTATACCCTTAACTTGTCATATGTCTGGCTGTGTCAGCCTTAACGCTATCACCAGTCAGCAAGATAGTTTATTATAAAACACCGGCGGAGCATAGCCCCGCCAGTCTGTATCGGATCCTACTTCAAGTCAGTTTGCCTTCGGACTTCTTTATTTTTGTATCGTTAATGAATAAATAAGTCTGTGTATTAAAAAAGTGTTTTTTAAAAAGCTTTCCAAAGAGGTCCTTATAACAGTACGCGTTACGAATGAGCCTGACGCTGAGGTCTCGGGTTCGATCCCCGGGTCGAGCAAAGGTTATATTAGGTTATGTTATTCTATTACGAGTACGAAATGCTCAGCATCACTCCGGAGTCCGGAATTTTAGCCCGGTATGGCGATATGCTCGTCCCCTATAACATCATGAGACGGAGATACGCTCGGCGAAATATGGGTGTACTGGTTACACCTCTGCCTACCCCTTAGGGGATTACAGGCGTATGTATGTACAAAAAATAAGCTTCGAGAATTTACGACAGTGTTATTCTTGGAACCTCAATGCCGAACGCAACCATTTGGATCACTTAGATAGTTGGCTGAAGGTATTAAGATATCCCAATGTAATACTTGAGGCGTGTCTTCCGGCCTATGTTTTTTTTCTATGCATACAGTGCAGTGGAGATTAAACACTGAGGAACTGAATGTTGAGTTTTTTTATAGATACGCTATTTTAAGTATATCTCGAATATTGCGGAAACAATCTCGCGGACAGATTGGAAATGTATTTATATCAGAGGCCGGCAAACGACCAAGTGGGTCACCTGATGGTAAGTGATCTTCTTCATCCATGAACATCCACAATACCTAAAGATTCATAGACGCGTTGTCGATCTTAAGGAAAAAGGTGATTAAATGTTTTTATTTTAAAATAGAAACATGCGGGCAGTCTTTGGGGAGGGCCGATAGAAATGAAAACTAAGTAACTTGTGAATTGTATCGTCCAGCTATTACATTATTATTTTTGGTTTGTAAAGAAGTGTTAATGACCAATTTAATTGTATATAATTATATAATGTATACTAATAACGCATGGAGGTACCTATATCTATGTACATATAAACACAGTATACATATAGCTCATGGGAAGCGTGCGGTGACGATGACGCGAGTTCCATGATTTTTGTTCACCCAAAAAGTACTTAACGCGCCTAAATAAGTTTACACAAAAAAAAATAGTTTAAGGGTGCGGAACCTACAATGCCCGTTTCCGACTGGGACTAGGCCGTTTTTTTTTGTTTATCTTCTACCATTATCTTATTAAATCACAAGTAATAGATCCCCCACTACGAACACCACTCACAGAACTCTTAATCGTTATTTAATTATGCGGAACTGTTGAGTAGAAAGAGCCAAAGTTGCCGATTACTCGATGTTTTTGTTTTTAATCTGCCACCCCTCGTCGACCGCACGCGCCTTGTTTTAACAACACACTGACTATTGTTACACGCGGGTACGTATGTGTAATTAGAGGACTTTTCATTTTTTAGGTTTTTTTTTTATAGTATAGGCCTGCAAACGAGTAAGTGGGTCACCCGGTGGTAAGTGATCTCCACCGCCCATGTACGGCCACAATACTAAAATAATCATGGGCGCGGTGCCGACCTTAAAGGAAAGGGATAATAAGGGATTGGGAAGGGGAGGGGGATTTGGGCCTCCGGAGGTCCCAACCCCCTTCCCTTCCCAATTCCTTAATTATCCCTTTCCTTTAAGGTCGGCAACCCACCAATGATTCTTTTGGTATTGTGGCCGTACATGGGCGGTGGTGATCACTTATCATCAGGTGACCCACTTGCTCGTTTGCCGGCATATGCCATAAAAAAATATTAGGGCTTGGTCAAATCATGTAACGTTATTTTATTACTGATGGTCTGCTGCAGATACTACTACTAAGGAAGAGAATATATGATAAGACCTTGTATGTGAGAAGCCTTCTGAGTAGATACTACTGTTGTTTGGATAGCATTAAAGCCAGTGAAATTACTTGACATTATAAGACTTAACAATTTTTTTTGCATATGCCGACAAACGTGTAAATGAATCACCTGATGGTAAGTGATCACCACCACCCATGTACTCCCACAATACCAAAAGAGTGATGGGCGCGTTGCCGATCTTAATAGGATAATTGAGGGATTGGGAAGGGAAGGGAGGGTATTTGGGCCTCCGGAGATCTCACTCACCGTACGAAACGCAGCAGCAAACTGCTACTTTACGTCGGTTTTCTGTGAGACAGTGGTAACGACCCGGACGAGCCGACCCATTCGTGCTGTAGACAAAATTGTCTACAGCGTGGCTGTATCGCTTAAAAACATCTAACATATCTTGTGATGACGAGCATAGTCCATATGCGGGGCCATAGAACAGAGGTAACACCACAAATACCTTTGCTTCTGGTTATGGGACGCGTAAAGCTTGCAATCAATCTGTTCATCTCCTCTCTCAGGATGAATTGATTGAATGATTTGAAGACAAAACAGCTTGGAATTGAGCTGCTCACTTCTCCAAAATAGGCTGTACACAGTCCTTTTTTATTATTATAAACTATTGACTGCTCTATTGACGCAACATTAGTGTTTAAGGCAATACTGAGATGTTGTTTTTTTTTATTTTTTATATAAACTCTTTTAATTATTCTTATGTGAGTGCGAGTGCCAAGTATGTCTGGTATACTCTTGGCTATTTCTTAAAAAAGCCAATCCAGGAATTTCTGTATATTACACTCGCATAATTATGTAAAACAATGTCTGGACATTAAAGAAGGCCTTAAACCATGAGTTTGTTTCGGCATTTCTTCTCGTCGTAAATGTAATGGAGCATAAAAAATATTGACATGTAAAAGTGATATTTATGATCCAATTTACAGAATAAATGATTTGAATTTGAATTTGATGATAAATATGGAATATTTAGGAACATGGGGAAAGTGAATAATTCGACCTTACTAAAGCTACTGCTATTTATTTCCGGTTTCTAATTAAATGATAGCATTATTACGGTTGAGCCAGCTCTTTATAATTAAATATTAAATTCTCCAATCTTAAATATTTATATTTTTTTTTTTGCCCCCCAAGATCTAATATAACATCTTGGAGATCGTAAATAAATGGTTTAGCCATTGGGCTAATTCCATGCAGGCCAAATTTGCACATTCCTAACCTCTAGCTAAAAGCCAAACTGGAAGATCGCAAGAACCAAAAAAAAAAAAAAAATTTTTTAAAAAGATACTTCACTCAAAAACACATATTTTTAATAATATTTCGCAAACCTTAAGGCAACATGATCCTGAGCTTGCAACAAGCAATAAAAAGCAAACAAATTGCAAGTAAAATAATACTGTAAGCTGGGCGGGCGTTCCCGCGGGAATTTATTCTGATGGCCCCTTAAATCCTTATTTATATGATAACGCCATAATTCTTAGCACGGCCTATTTTGGACACGGCGGCGGCTTCTTACGCGTCTTCAACAATATGTTTTATGGTACACTCGCTGAAATGTGTTAAAAAATGTTTGGAATTTTATGGAACAAATTATAATTAAGATTCAAGGGGAAAGACAAGACTGAGATAGTTTTATCGAGAACCACATATGGAGGTATTGGTTTAAACATAGTACATTGTTGCGATATGTCTAATTTAGGGCGTTTAATTCAATGTTTTGACACATTGAGACAATGCACATGAAGAGTGGTAGAGCCACGCTGTAGACACTTTTGTCTACAGCATGAATGGGCCAGCTCGTCAGGTTCGTTACCACTGTCTCGCAGAAAACCGGCGTAATGTAGCAGCTTGCTGCTGCGATTCGTACGGTGAGTGAGATATCCGGAGGCTCAAATCCCCCTCCCATTCCCAATCCCTTACTTATCCCTTTCCTTTAAGGTCGGCAACGCGCCCATGATTATTTTAGTATTGTAGGCGTATATGGGCGGTGGAGATCACTAACCATCAGGTGACCCACATGCTCGTTTGCCGGCCTACACTATAAAAAACATGCGATACACGGTTGGCACATAGTTTGTGGCTGTACTCTCTACGTTGATAAGTAACACAATTATTTAAGTCTATCATGGCTAAGAAATAGCCACCGTGGCACAACAGGTGAGTAGCCGGTTGTGTAATGAGAGAAATGCTGGGTTCGATTGCCACACCGAGACATTTTTTTTTTGTAATCCACAAATATTTCTCTTAGGTCTGGGTGTTGTGGGGTCATCTCTTGTAGTTTCTGATGCAATATAGGTTTACCTAGTGTGGATCAGTATGTGACTGTTGGGTGTATTTATTTATCTAATTGCTTTTGAATTCCTAAAGAAGTTTTTAGCTTATTATAATTAACAATATTATTTTTATGAAAAGATTACTTCATAATTCTTTACAATTCTTTATCGCCGTCCATTTATTTTAAAACCACTTAAAAATATACTTAAGAAAATTTACACCCCCTTCATAGCTAATGTAGTAAGATTAATTAGAACAAGTTAGAGACATTCGGAACTTTACAAATTCGCATTTCATAAAAGTTTGTTTTAATGAAAAACGTATTTTATGGCTTTGTCGCTAAATAAGGATGGTTACTTATGTAAAAAGTGGCATCTATAATATCAGCCCTGTATACTGTGCACGGACGTACTATATTGAGAGGAGCCCGGTCTATAGGTTTAAAATAACAAAATATATCATAAAATTAACCAAGTCAACCATTATTTTTTTATTTTGAATATTAAACTTACAAATAAATAACAACAAAAAATAAAATATAAACGAGCCGTATTGAGAACCTACTCCTTTTTTGAAGTCGGTTTAATATAGAACAGAAGATCTTAAAGAAAAGAAAAGCGCAAAAGTTTAACCAATTTTGAGACGACGCGACGCTATCAATCATTGGCTTAACAATAACACTGATATGGTATCGATTAGTCGTACTTTAGTTTTTTATTTATCCGTAAGTATAATATTTCATTCATTCGACATACATGGCCGGCCCAGTCCCACTTAAGCCTGGCGGTTTTCATACCAACGTCTGTAAGACCTGTCATGGAACGCAGGTCGATGTTTCTTACATGGTCTATAAGTTTTACATTCATAATGTTGCGCTCCATTGTTCGTTGGCATACAGACAGGTGGGACTTTTGATTTTTAGTCAGGGACCACGTCTGAACACCATAGGTTAGAACAGGCAGGATGCATATGTCCATAATTTTTCTTTTAAGGCAGATAGGTATATCACCTTTGAGGTAATCTTTCAAAGCAAAAGCATGTATGTCGAATGAATCCAAACAGATGGGCCAAAAATACTACAGACTGGTCACCAACCGATGGTTACCGAAGAGGAGGGCGACCTAGGAAGAGATGGAGAGACGACATTGTCAACTTTTCTCCAAAGTGGCAAGAGATCGTCCAGGACCGTGACAAGTGGCAGAAGTTGGGGGAGGCCTTAGCCCAGCAGTGGGACACTAAGTAGGCTAAAAAAATAAATAAATATGAACTAAAAAGTACCTATAATCACCTTCACAATTAGTTAATATCATTAAATCAAACACTGCCTCAGTGGCGCAGTTGTAATGCGTATGCGTTACGACTGAGGCTGACGCTGAGGTCTCAGGTTCAATTCCCGGGTCGGGTAAAGTGATATTGGGTTTTTCTATCATGAAATGCTTAGTATCAACCCGGAGTCTATAATTGTGTTCGTTATGGCGATAGGCTCGCCCCCTATCACAAAATGTGGGTGTACTGGTTACACTTCTGCCTACCCCTTCGGGGATTACAAGCGTGAGTGCGTATGTATGTACGTATTAAATCAAACAAAAATTCAAGATTAACACCGTTAAATTTAAAACGCACCAAAAAATTGGCACATTTTATTGGCTTGCAATATTGACACCGAATTCCCCAACAGTACACCTGTGCGAGCTTAAAATCTGAATGTACAACCAATCCCACAAGTTGTGAGCAACACAAACACAAGTGCTAGGCCGTGTTATCGGGCCATAAAATAAAAGTAATGACCGCACTGCGCGGCGCACTGTATTTGCCTACATTTGCTTTTAATATGAATTATGCGTTTTTTAAAAGCACTCTTTATTGCTGGCTGTGTTTGATAAATAACGTGAGTTAGCAGACGCCTCATTGGTATATTGCTTAGACTGTGAAACCGTTGAGGACTTGAGTTCAAATCCCAGGTCAAGCAATTACATTTTGCGTTTGAGTTTTACGTTTTCTGATTTTTTTCTTTCGCTTTCTGGTTATCTGAGTGGTAGATAATAAGCGTTGTATTATTATTATTTTTTTATAGCATAGGCCGGCAAACCAGCAAGTGGGTCACCTGATGGTAAGCGCTCTCCACCGCCCATGTACGCCCACAATACAAAAGAATTATGGGCGCGTTGCCGACCTTAAAGGAAAGGGATAATAAGGGATTGGGAAGGGGAGGGGGATTTGGGCCTCCGGATATCTCACTCACCGTACGAAACGCAGCAGCAAGCTGCTACTTTACGCCGGTTTTCTGTGAGACAGTGGTAACGACCCGGACGAGCCGGCCCATTCATGCTGTAGACAAAATTGTCTACAGTAAGTAGTAGTACAGTACAGACAAAATATAGTACTAGTAGTATAGTAGTTTTGTGTTGTGTCTGTTTATGGGCAAGCGTGGCGCTTCTTATAAGTTATAAGGTGAGCCTGCTCGTTTCGTCATTTATACTAAAACTTAGAAAACTAAGAAATTCTTGTGAATTAAAGTGTATTTACATATTTGAGTGCGACAGTATGTGTCTATAAAATCATCATACTAATATTATAAATGTGAATGTAAGTTTGTTTGTTACGCTTTCATGCGAAAACTACTTAACCGATCATCATGAAACATATTGATAAATATCTTAATTGGAAACCACACATAGAACGCCTGTGCAATAATTTAAACAGATTTACATTTGCATTACATAGATTAAGAAACATAGTCTCTAAGGAAGCTGCTGTGTGCCAATATTATGGATAGTTGTAAATCATTGTTTAAAGGATTAAAAATATTGCCCCTTCCTTGTCTGTATATCTATGAGATATCAGTTTTTGTAAAGAAACATTCTTACTTATTTCCTACAATGGAGGATATGGGGTGTAAGAGTGCAAGATTGAAAAATAGACTGTACGTACCATTACAAAGGCGCAATATTTTTATAAAAAATGCTCATTGTATGGGCATAAAAATATATAATCATTTACCAGTCGAACTAAAAGAATCTGAATTAAATGTATTTAAAAATAAATTAACTCGAATACTACTAAATAAGTTATATTATAATCTAAATGATTTTTTTAATGATAGAGATATTGACATAGAACAACTTTGACATAAACCATTTTTAATAGGCGTTAAACAAACCATGAATATTTTGAATTGTAATTAGTTAAATTTATGACATTTTTAATTGATAAGTAATATTAATATTTGCACGTCAAGAATGACAGAGTGTGCGATTCTACTTATCTAAAATTATAACATCTCCATGTAACCACATTCTTGCAAATAAAAGTATCATTCATTCATTCATTCAAACTTTGTACACATATTCTTGGAGGTATAAGAAGTAACATAGGATACTTTTTATGAAAATATATCTATTTGTTTGTTACGCTTTTACGCCTAAATCACTGAACCGATTTTGATGAATTTTGATGGGACCCTTGAGACGGTTATAGGCTACGTTTTATTTTGGAAAAGTCTATTCACGCGGGCGGAGCCGTGAGCAAAAGCTAGTAAACATATAATAAGAGCTAAATATTATTAGAAAATTCTCTAACATATTTTCTTAACAATCATTGACCGTAAAATATTTCATCTATAGACATAACTTTCAGGTCCAAACGGTTAATAGAAAAATATATCGCTATATAAAAACTTTGGGCCATAAACGCCTCCAAAGGGACGTGTGAAAAAAGTTTCCTCGATGAAAACCAGCGCCATCTGCTGGGAACGAGCTAGACTGGGCCGGCCTGGACGAACTTGGCCCATACTCATCTATTTCATGTAGTAAGTGGAGTTTTGGCAGGCTGTTAGCTTCATTAAAGTCGCGTATCGTATGATTTGCTGTCGCTTTTGGAGTTTTTGCTGTAGCGTTGTAGCTAAAAGATTTGTATTTGCGTAGCGTATTCGATTAAATTGTAGGTACGCACGCACTCACTCACGCCTATAATCCATGAAGGGGTAGGCAGAGGTGTAACCAGTACACCCACACCTCGCCGAGCGCATCTCCGTCCCATGATGTGATAGGGGGCGAGCCTATCACCATATCGGGCACAATTCCAGACTCCGGGTTGATACTAAGCATTTCATGATAGAAAAACCCGATATCCCTTTACCCGACCCGGGAATCGAACCCGAGACCTCAGCGTTAGCCTCAGTCGTAAAGCATACGCATTACAACTGCGCCACCGAGGCAGTCAGATTAAATTGTATTAGTCCTAATAGGCGTACCTACTCCGAAAAATGATAATTACATCACTACCTGTTGCTTGCGGCTTCGCTCGCGTGTTGAATTTTTCTGGGATGATAACAAAACTTAAAAACTGCCTACAAATAATAACACTGAAAAGTCAAAAATGTCAATTTCTTTTAAGTTTTGTTAAAACGTTTATTTCTCAATTTAGTGTTAGGTACTGACTGCTATGGCATGTAAATTCCAACACAATGAGACAATCGTGATGACTTTGCTGTTTTTCGGAGTTTATTTTTTTACTCCGTGCTCCGTCATTAGATCTTATCTAAATTTATATAGCACTACATCGCAGCTAAACTCTATGGAATGAAATTCTAACAAAATCAGTTCATAATTGGCAGAGAAATACATTTAAAAAAAGAAAACATCGAATTGAGAACTTCCTCCTTCCATAATAAAGTTTCATACCTATACAGTTCAACTCCCACTCTTTATCCATTTGTAATGTAAATTTCCAAATTCCTTTATTACTAACCCCTACGTTACACAAACTATCATTTCTTTTCATGATCTTAACTCATCTAGGTGTAACTCATCTTAACCATACAAGGTGGTAGGTCCCTCGTTTGCGAGAGACCGGCTGGGTTGGTACCACCGCTTTGTCTATTTCTGCCGCCAAGCAACAGTGTGTAAGCACTGTTGTGTTCCGGTGTGAAGGACATTGAAGCCAGTGTAATTACTGGGCATTATGAGACTTAACACCTTATGTCTCGGGGTGACGAGCGCAGTCCAGTGTCATGCAGTGCTTTATTTAAAGTTCTGTGTGGCGTTGCTTCTGTTTATGAGCAGGCGTGGCGCTTACCATCAGGCGAGCGACCTGCTCGTCTCGTCATTCAATGTAAAAAAAAAAAAAAAACTAAATTTTCATTTTTTTAATAGTAGTAGGAAGTAGTTGAATGTTGTCAATTATGCAAATAATATTAAATCAAGTGCAAGTCAATGGTGCACTCGGAACCAAGGGGAACGCTTACGAATAAAAAAATGCTTTGTTATTTTTATTATTTGCCAAGATATCCGCTATAATTACGTACTCTCTGAAATTTTGGTCAGGCCACCTGTTCACCGGTGTACGTTTCGTACGATGAGTGAGATAATCGGAAACCTAAATTCCCTTCCCCTCCCCAATCCTTTACCTTTAAAGTCGGTAATGCTTCCATGATTTAGCAGGTTTTGTGGATGTTCATAGATAGTGGAGATCACTTACCATCAGGTGACCTACTTGTTCGTTCGGCCACTGCAAAAAAAAACAGGTTTTTTTTATTGCCTAGATAGACGAGCAGGCGACCCACCTGATGGTAAGTGGTTACAGCCGCCCATGGATCTTAGGAATGCCAGAGCACAGCCAAGCTGTTGCCTACCGTTGAAGGAAAAGGAAAAATCATTTTATTAATTAAGAAGTATAAAACCATTTTATTTACTACACAAATATCTGAACTTGGAAGTTAAGGCCATCACCGCGCTCGCTCTTGATTTTCACATTGGTGAAGATGAATCCAACTCCACCAGATGTTACAGTCACTCTGGCATTAGAGTTGTCCATGTCTACTGCCCATATGCCCTGGAAAGTAAGCATTTTCATTTTACACATGAGGCTTTAGAATACATTTTATTTTTTGGAAATGCCTGATTTCTGATCTGATCTGATGTAAAGTGCAGTGCGGCTCTTGACCATCAGAAGAATTATGACCGCCCTGATGTTTTTTCTTTCTTTCAGCTATTCCGGCGCAACACCGTGGTCCGCCTTACAGATTTGACGGTATTTGGTATGAGGTGTGATTTCCCATGTACCCTGTCTTATGGGATCCCTTCGGAAACTCTTTCAAACAAAAAAGAATCAATCAAATCAGTACAAATTTGTCGGAGCATACAAAAAACATATAGGTAGTACAGTCTTCTGTAAGGTTCTTAATACTTATTGAGAACCTTATTTTTTAAGTCGGTTAAATAGATTGCTACAAGTAATCGTTCGATGACCAACTAAATATGTTTAATTAAGTAAATGTGATAGAGAATGCTGCCTCGGTGGCGCAGTTGTAATGCGTACGCGTTACGATTGAGGCCAACGCTGAGGTCTCGGGTTCGATCCCCGGGTCGGGTAAAGTGGTATTGGGTTATTCTATTACGAAATGCTCAGTATCAGCCCGGAGTCTGCAATTTGTGCCCGGTATGGCGATAGGCTCGCCCCCTATCACATCGTGGGACGGAGATACGCTCGGCGAAATGTGGGTGTACTGGTTACACCTCTGCCTACCCCCCCGGGGATTACAGGCGTGAGTGCGTATGTATGTATGTATGTGATAGAGAAATAATAACACAAAATTACCTTTATAAGCCTAGTATCGTTCCCATTATAAAACACATTCTTGGTCCTCGTGGTTAAAGGGATGGCGTTTAATTTCACATTTTCGGTATAAACTAATACATTATTAACACTGGAGCCTACTTGCAAATGTTCCCCTCCAGCGTAAATAACTGCTAAAAACAATACTATAATACGATACATTTTAACTATTTTTTTCCTTAAACGTAATGAATAGTTGTTACTTGTTTTTATACTTGTTACAAAATGTTTGCTGTAACCACTTCACAACTGATACTGTAATATCTTATCCGTATCTGTGTAGTTTTGTCGTGTCTGTAAATAATCTTATATATAAACTTCTCGTGTCACAATGTTAGTTACCATATTCCTCTGAAACGGCTTGACCGATTTTTATGAAATTTTGTGCTGTTTATCGCGTAGGTCTGAGAATCGGCCTACATCTATTTTTCATACACCTAAGTGATAAAGGTTGTCCACCCCTAACATTTTTTTAATTTTTGGTCAATTTTGTTTATTTTATTTTAATATGATGTGGCATTAAAAAATACATACAACCCTAAATTTTCACCATTCTACCATCAACCCTTATTCTTTAATAGTCATTTTAGTATTTTTGTCAAGCGCGTTTCTCACCGGGACTGGCTTGATCCGATCACCCCCCACGCCGCGCCCACCGCTGTCGCCCACTAGGCTACTTTAATCCTGGAAATAGGCAGTCACGCTGGCGGAGCCGCGGGCAACAGCTAGTAATAATATAGAAATAAAAGAAAGAAATGCTATTGGTAGACTTCACGCACCTTTGACATTCGGATGGGGACTCTGATGTGTGTGTACATTGATTGCGTATACGGCAGTCTAGGGATTGTAATACCGCGAAGTGGGTATCCACGATCCCTCAGGATCCCACATCACTTGTAAGTGTGCGGGATTCCGCACTGTGATACCACAGCCATGATACCATGCGAGTGCACGAAGTTACTGACATGCGGGATGTGGACTCGATAATAATAGTACCGATAGTAGTTTTTGCTCGTGAATAGATACCAAAGAACCTCGACCAACACCTCCAGAGGCTCTCAATAGGCCGTTGGGTCAAGAATCAGATTCAAAAAGCAGTGCTATTGGACACGGCACGCATTGTGAGGAAGTTTCTCACTCTGGGTTCCTAATCACCAGTGGCTAAGGTCCTAGGCCTCGCCATTGGAGCCTGATATTTCTATATTTTTAAATGTTTTCTTAAAACATTTAATATTTAAAATAAAGAGCAACGTATAAATAATAATAACATCAGCCCTGTATCATACTGTTTCAGTGCTTAGGAATAAAACCAAAACTTAGTAGACTTCACATTATAGGCCGGCAAACGAGCAAGGTGAGTCACCTGATGGTAAGTGATCTCCACCGCCCATGTACGCCTACAATACCAAAAGAATCATGGGTGCGTTGCCGACCTTAAAGGAAAGGGATAATTAAGGGATTGGGAAGGGGAGGGGGTTTGGGCCTCCGGATATCTCACTCACCATACGAAACGCAGGAGTAAGCTGCTACTTTACGCCGGTTTTCTGTGTGACAATGGTATGACCCGGACGAGCCGGCCCATACATGCTGTAGACAAGTGTCTACAGCGTGGCTCTACCACTCAAGCACTTCCATCATTATTCAATATGATCATTTCGAAGATATGTAATGTTACCTCACCTGAATTAGCCTATCAGCGTGGTCGAAAAAAAACAAAAGAAGCCACGTATAATACTATGTAGTACACGTAATATTCAACCAGTGATTCAACATCTCAAGAAATGTTTTATAGATAAAAGATAAGGAGAGATTGTCATATTTATCAATACATTTTATGTTATTGTGTATTGGAAATAATTTATCATCTCTCACACTTAACTACAAATATCTATTCATTTGACTGCCTCGTTGGCGCAGTTGTAATGCGTACGATTGAGACCAACGCTTAAGTCTCGTGTTCGATTCCCGGGTCGGATAAAGTGGTATTGGATTTTTCTATTACGAAATGCTCAGTATCAGCCCGGAGTCTGGAATTTATGCCCGGTAGGTTCGCCCCCTATCACATCGTGGGACGGAGATACGCTCGACGAAATGTGGGTGTACTAGTTACAACTCTGCCTACCCCTTCGGGGATTACAGGCGTGAGTGCGTATGTACCTATTCATTTGATTTATTAGAAAACAACTAATTATGTTCGTAATATAAACAATGAATCATTTTAAACCGCTCCATTAAATTTATTATAAATTGAAATATCGTATAAATTCTGCGTCTGGAACCATGGAATTTATTATTGCCAATTGGAGTCGATTCTACAGGTTAATTACTATAATATTCTGATTCAAAATCAACTTCAAATCGTTTATTCTGTATTTTAAGAGCCTGATAAACAAGCAAGTGGGTCATCTGATGGTAAGTGATCTCCAACACCACATCCATAATACCTGAAGAAGCATAGACGCGTTACCGATTTTAAGGGAAAGATGTTTAAGAGATTGAGGAGGGAAAGGGGATTTGGGCCTATATCTCACTCACCATACAAAATTCAATAGTAAGCTACCACTTCACGTCAGATTTTTGTGAGAGAGTTTAAGACGGTCGAGCCGGTCTATTCATGTCTAGACATCAGTGAATACCTTGAGTATGGCCCTACCATATAAAGCTACTTAAATATCACTTTTCATGTTATGAGTAAATCTGCATTTCTTGATTTATGGTTTATAGTTTAATAATAAGCAATAATAAATACACCCAACAGTTACACACATAGTCCTGACCCCACACTATGTTAACCTGTATCGTCGTTATCAGAAACTACGAGAGACTTACGGTCCCACATCACCCAGCCTCGAAAATATTTGTGAATCAGGCAAACATTTGTCTAGATGCGGGAATCGAACACACGGCCTCACGCTTCGCAACTGTCTACTCGCCCGCTGCGCCACGGAGGCTGTCTACACTGATCTTGAACACAATGTTGAGTAGGCATCTTATTTTCAAAACAATTTCGCCATTTCCCAGCCTTTCTGTTTCCATATTTTAATAAAATAAAATGTAAATCCTTCTCTTTTGGACACCTGGACAGCATTATGCGAAAGTACGTCATAAATTGAAAATATAAATATGATGAACGTAAAACAGCGATGCGTGTGGAATGCAAATGCCCAGTACGTACACGTCACAGGTTCGTTACGTTCCCATATCAGTCGATGAGCAACGATGCGTTTACTGGCCTAGGAGTCAGATGCAGGATTCAAATTATTTTTTTGGTTTTGTTATTGGACTTTAATAATCTGTTCACTCACTTAATTAAACGAAGAGAAACCTAACCTTTGATTAATAGCACTAACCTCAATTAAAAAAGGTCTATAATTGTTAAATAATAATACAATTTTTTCAAAAATAGCTTTTTTTGGCGTTGGCCGGCAAATGAGCAAGTGGGTCACCATGGTAAGCGATGCCATCGCCCATGTACGCCCATAATACAAAAAATATATGGACGCGTTGCCAACCTTAAAGGAAAGGAATAATTAAGGGATTGGAAAGGGGAGGAGGATTTGGGCCTCCGGATATCTCAGTCACCGTACGAAACGCAGCAGCAAGCTGCTACTTTATGTCGGTTTTCTGTGAGACAGTGGTAACGACCCGGACGAGCCGGCCCATTCGTGCTGTAGACAAAAGTGTCAACAGCGTGGCTCTACCACTCATAAGTGCTAGTGCATAGCTAAGTGTTAAGGGCTACAGTCAACCTCACCTGCACGTGGTACACTGCGGATTAACGGACGAGGCAATAGCGAAACTTGGTTCCCGTAGCGGGTTGTGCGAGTCAGATGGCGGATCGCCCCACATAATACCAAATCTACCGTTAAATCATGAAGGCGAACTCTGGCTAAGATATAACGATAGGCAGAAAAAAGAATAGCTAAACAAAATCTCAGTTAAACCATCTTCCAAATAAAAAAGCCACATTGGGATTGGTTTACTCTTTTGAGAGTCACGATGCCAAATACATATAGACAAACGCTTTAAACTTATAAAACCCCTACTACTGCATCAAAGATTCAAATAGTTTACATTAGAAAATATCATGCGTATACAGAGCTCAAATAGTTTACATTAGAAAATATTATAGAATCGTATAAAAACTTTTGTAGGTGTTCCGAGATGGCTTAAAAATTGTTGCCATTAGTTATATTTTGAATTGGGAGTTTAATGAGTTCTTCAAGGTGTGAACTATTAACCGCTCTATAAACTTTTGGTATCGAATAAAGTAAAATTCAATATACTCTCAATAATCGGATCGGATGTGCCGCCTTTATAATGAGTTATCTGTAAAATATCCTAATCTCGACATATTTACTCTGAAGCAAAGTACTTTTAAATGCTCAGTCATAAAAATACTTAAATAATTACATCACACTTATCTCCCACATCGCCTGTATTATAATATTATAATACAACTTACTTATATATTAGAAGCGTGCGATTTCTGCGCTTGATTCATGCATAGTTTATGTCTTTCTTTGTAGACTAAATGCCTACAATTTATAACTGTTTTTTATAGCTGTTTATAACTATAAATTATTGTGATGTGTCAACATAATTAAGGTTGCAATCTAGTATAAAACTGTGTACTATGTTTGTAGAGAATATTTATTTTATGTTACTCTTGATTGTAATCTGTTTTGTTGTCCAAATAAAGTATAAATAAATCGCTATGTTAGTATAGTGACAGCATTACATACGCTCACACTCTGTAATTGATGAAGTGCTGCCTTCGTTTTTTATAGGATGTGGGATAGATCCACGCTGAGTGGTAGAGCTTTATGAGTGGTAGAGCCACTTTTGTCTACAGCATGTATGGGCCGGCTCGTCCGGGTCATTACCACTGTCTCACAGAAAACTGGCGTAAAGTAGCAGCTTGCTGCTGCGTTTCGTACGGTGAGTGAGATATCCGGAGGCCCAAACCCCCTCCCCTTCCTAATTCCTTAATTATCCCTTTCCTTTAAGGTCGGCAACGCACCCATGATTATTTTAGTATTGTGGGCGTACATGGGCGGTGGAGATCACTTACCATCAGGTGACCCACTTGCTCGTTTGCCGGCCTATACTATAAAAAAAAGGTCTTTTTTTGTTAGTGCCATTTCATTTGCCGACTCTAAACTCTAGGCCTCTACTATATGTGTATAAAAATGTGACACAGTCGTATTCCATTTCATGAAAAAGTTTCATACAAAGTTCAACCCTCTCTTTTACCTCCTTAAAATATAAATCCTTCTTTAGTGGATGCTCACAACATAAAAGGCATAAACTACCAAAATGTTAAGTTTGTAGCCCTAACAGTTTAGGCTCTTCGTTGATGAACCAGTCAGTCAGGACAATCTTGAAATGGTTATTTTTTTACGTTAAAATAATTACCAAAATTGGCACAAAATAAATTTACCCACCAAAATTCACACCCGACTCCCGCTCTACGCAGAGCCCGTTGAATATGCAGCGCAGTGGGCGTACCCTAAACTCTTGTCAGCCTTTGTCCAGACCCAATATTGGGTCCATATGTTTATCGCACACTTTGATACGTGCGTCCTAAAATATTCATGGTGTTTACACTGGCCGCGTTTGTTCCACCTTCGCAAAATTAGTTTGGTACGAAGACGAGCTCTTGATTAAAATGTTGGGCTGGATTTCAGGATTAAATTTATCTGGAGGATGGATTTCTATTTATATTAATATATATAGCCCCTACTCTAATGGCAGCGTAGTTCAGCAGGTGTAGGTGAGGTCAAAAGTTCGCGCACTTTTTGGTACTTTTTTAACCTTACGCCTGAATACTGAAACGTTTCCAAAATATCGTCAGTCTAACAGCTACTTATTTTGACAGAAAAAGGCATCTTAATATATTTACTTCTTCTTAGTCGGTCTCTTCATTGCGTGCGCGCCCGCCCGGCATCAGTCAGCTGTTCATTACTTTTCAGATTAATATCATTATTTTTTAAATATGTTCATTTTACTAGGCTACCTGTGTAATGATAATATCTCGCTTCTGTTTTTTTATTTAACTATTTTTATTAAGCTGTCTATCTTCACGACCTAGAAAGGGCCAACAGGATTTTTGTTACATACTGTATAATTTAAGTCACATTATGGAACGGATTAATTTTGGCGAATCGTGTGTACTTTTATTTCCATACCCGTTTCTAACTTTGTGGATAACTCAAGTTTTTTTATTAGCTTTAAATAACGATAGACCAGGTCGCTCATCTGATGGTAACCGTTACGCCTGCATATATACAGAAGCAACACAAAACAAAACTTTGAATTACAAAGCCCTGCATGAAGACTGCGTTCGTCACCCGTAGACATAAAATATTAAGTCTCATAAGGCTCAGTATTTTCACTGCCGTCAATATCAATCATTCAAAACGAAACACAACAGTGCTAACACACTGATGCTCACGGCAAACAGCCTCTCCCAAACAAGGCAACCGCCACCTACGAGTAAGTAGCAGTAGAATAATAACGTGTTTCTTTCTGCCAGGTGTTATCCCGGATGAATGCATCGTAGCTCAGGCCCGTATTCATAAACAACACTTAAGTAAGCTCTTTGACAAGTGTTCAATTCTGTGTACATGATTGGTTTGTTTTGATTTAGCGCCAAAACTAACCAATGACGTTTAGAGAAATCGTCACTATGCGTTCGCACTCAGTATGAGCTCAAATAGTAACGTTTATGAATACGGGGGCTAGTATCGTGGGGTGTTATACCGTATAATGCTCTGAAAACCACAATCTATCAAACTTACAATTAAATTGTTAACTATACTAAATAATAGAAGTGTCAAAGTTTTGATTATTACATTAGTGTTAGTTTAAAATAGACAGGCCTCTTGGGAGCTTAATAAGTGGACGACCTTTGTTTCTCCAAGTAGAACGATATAATTATTTTTTAAGTATCTAGATTTTCTCGCGTCTTTGCCTGCATAAAGTAAATTTCACCAAAAATATAAATCTTCATACTTCAGATATATATATCCGTAATAAAAATGTTTTCTAATGAAACATAGGCAAACAAACAAATGTAAGCAGTGATAGCTCAGCGGGGAGTGGTATGGACTGTCGAGAAGAAAGTCGCAGGTTCGAAACCAGCCCCAAGTGCATACACCTCTGACTTTTCTAAGTTATGTGTGTATTAATTGTTAATTATCACTTGCTTTAACGGTGAAGGAAACATCGTGAGGAAACCTACATACCTGAGAAGTTCTTCATAAGAATTTCGAAGGTATGTGAAGTTGGTCAAGCCGCATTAGGCCAGCGTGGTGGACTAAGGCCTAACCCCTCTCATTCACTAGAGGAGGCCCGTGCCCAGAAGTGGGATCTATATAATACAGGGCTAGTATTATTATATATTTATTAATGAAACATTGAATTATTGACTTCCCACATTTCCTTACATTCTCAAAAGCACTCTATTCCACCAGAAAGGAAATTTAAATCAACATAAACATACACGCCCTTCTATTTTTCCGCGTTCTTAGACATCCACATATAAAGAACCCTACACTCGAAATCACGTGAAATATAAAAATCCCGTCGCAGCAAAAACGTCGAAAAGAGTAAGCACTATTTCTAAAAAAAAATAATTCCAAAGGTCTAGACAAAGAGCAGTACATGCGCGCCCCACTCCACTCGATTGTACATCTAACATTTTCTGCATCATATTCGTCGCTATGAAAAGTAAAAACACTGCAAACCCTTTTCAATGCAATTTGCGCTTTAAATGTAGAGTCGTATGATAAATTTTTCTTCGTTGGTGATTAGCGTAAATTCAGATGCACGACGAGAGTGGCTGAATTGAGGCAGAAGTCAAAGTGTGGAATAAAAGTGAAGACGCATGGAATAAAGTTGAAGTGGTCGGGTGAGAATTGGCGTCGACTCGGGGTTACGTTTTGTGCATTTCGACGGATGCAATGTTTTAATGTGTTTTTATATTTTTAACTGTTGAATAAGTAGTAATTTTGTACCTGGCTTTGTTTAGACGATGAATAGGCTCCGAGGTAATACTGCTGTAACAAAGAAAAGCAGTGTTTAGTACAGTTGATGATATATCCCTATTACTTTTCTTAAACATTAGCACGCACACATATATAAATAAATCAAATAAATACACCCAACTGCCACACACATAATCCTGACCCCACACTAGGTTAACCTGTATCGTGGGTATCAGCAACTACGAGGGACTTGCGGTCAACACCCAGATCCGTGACCAATATTTGTGGATGACACAAACATTTGTCTCGGTGTTGGAATCAAACCCACGGCTTCTCCCATCGCATTCGCCCACTGCGCCATGGAACTAGTTGCATTGGCAATTGAAAGTGGATTTTTTATTAATCTAAGGAACCTCTACACGACTTTTGGAGTGGTAGAGACACGCTGTAGACACTTTTGTCTATAGCATGAATGGGCCGGCGCGCCCGGGTCGTTACCATTGTCTTACAGAAAACCGACGTAACGTTGCTTACTGTTGCGTTTCGTATGGTGAGTGAGATATCCGGAGGCCCAAATCTCCTTCCCCTTCGCAATCCCTTAATCATCCCTTTCCTTTAAGGTCAGCAACGGGCCAATAATTCTTTTGGTATTGTGGTCGTACAAGGGCGGTGGAGATCTCTTACCATCAGGTGACACACGTGCTCATTTACCGGCCTATGATATAAAAAACGTGATGCAAGAGTTCGGATTATATAGAACATATAATCTCGAACTACCCCCTACAATCGTCATGAACATTCTATCTCAGAGACAGTCTGTGCATGTTGAGTCACGTAACGTTTTTACAACTGCCTCAGCTGTCTGACGGTACCAATGGAGGGTAAAAAAATACACCCCATTTAATATTTCAACCCCTCTATCCATGAGGGATTCGATATATTTTAAATTCGAATACTGGAAATAGTTTTACAATATAGATTTCTTTGAATATAAAGTAGCTTGTTAAGTAGTCAAGTATTACATAGATAGACTCCATGGCACAGTGGTGAGTAACGAAAGGCCGCGAGTTCGATCTCCGCACCAAGACAAAGGTTTCGGTGATCCATAAATATTTTGTAGCTCCTGATATCCACGATATAGATATTCGTATATTACTCGAGGGCCAGGATTATGTGTCTGTTGGGTGCTATTTAATCAAAATTTAGAGTGGGTCATTTTTTTGTTTGTCAATTTTTGTGTAACTTGTTTAGGATCTTCATAATCGACTCATTAGTCTAGTGAAAACTTACTTAGGCCGAATAATGCGTGGGGTCCTGGGTTAAAACGCCAAGTCAGGCAAACATAAATAAATAAATAAATAATAAATAAATACACCCAACAGTCACACACATAGTCCTGACCCCACACTAGGTTAAACCTGTATCGTGGGTATCAGGAACTACGAGGGACTTGCGGTCCCACAACACCCAGACCCGAGACAAATATTTGTGGATCAGACAAACATTTGTCAAGGTGCGGGAATCGAACCCACGGCCTCACGCTTCGCAACCGGCTACTCGCCCGCTGCGCTACGGTGGCTGTCAAATATCATTGCCTTCTCCGGTAATAAAATGTATACCTTACAAGGCGAAAGGCTTGCAACCCATTTCATAATGAGACGAAAAGAAACTCGACAAATCGGCGGTACGCCTATATCCCCGGAGGGATAGGCAGGTGGCAACTACACCCACGTTTCGCCGATGTTATTTCTATCTCATAGCACAAACTCCAATATCGGTTAATTCATGTGTGATTTTTCGTATCGATAATCCAAACGCAAATTATGGCTGGTCGACCTAGGACCTAGACCAGGACCTTTCGGTTTCTTAATCCAAAAAGGCTACCACTAGACAAATGTGAGAAATAATATGTTATATAATATATAATATTTTTATATAAATTTTGAACAAAGGAGCGTTCACTTCAAGTGTTATAATATTACGTCGCAATTATTTTATCACAGTACTCGATATCTTGTGATTCATTTATTTATAGACCGTTGTAAAGTCACTGATCGCCCAGCAAACACCACCATGGTGGCATGGTTTTAGGACACGCCAGAAAAAAATAAAACTACCTTTTTTTATTTATTTTTTTAAGGTATTCCACGCCAACGACTTTGACGATTTGTGCCATACAAAAATCTACCACTGCGGACCTTTCGCGCGGCCATGATGCAGCGCGGCGACAGCGTTTTTATTGGTTTTTATTTGTTATTCGTCTTTGTACTTTTTTTTATTGCATAGGCCGGCAAACGGTCGAGTGGGTCAACTGATGGTAAGTGATCTCCACCGCCCATGTACGCCCACAATACCAAAGTGTCATGGGCGTAGTGCCGACCTTAAAGGAAAGGCATAATTAAGGGATTAGGAAGGGGAGGGGGATTTGTGCCTCCGGATATCTCACTCACCGTACGAAACACAGTAGCAAGCTGCTACTTTACGTTTTTTTTCTGTGAGACAGTGGTAACGACCCAGACTAGTCGGCTCATTCATGTTGTAGACAAAACTGTCTACAGCATGGCTCTACCACTCGTATTTAGAATGTCTTAAAAGGAATACATCACGTTTATTATTCGATCCCAAGGATTAAATGGAGTAGAGTCTACGTTAAGGGCTGTTTTGAGGTGCGCTTTAAAGACAAGAGAAGCGCATAAAGACTGCCTCGGTGGCGCAGTTGTAATGCGTACGCGTTACGACTGAGGCTGATGCTGAGGTCTCGGATTCGATCCCCGGTTCGGGTAAAAGTGATATTGGGTTTTTCTATTACGAAAAGCTCAGTATAGGCCCGGAGTCTGGAATTTGTGCCCGGTATGTCGATAGGCTCGCCCTCTATTACATCATGGGACGGAGATACGCTCGGCGAAATGTGGGTGTACCTACTGGTTACACCTCTGCCTACCCCTTCGAGGATTACAGGCGTGAGTGCGTATGTATGTAGAAGCGCATAAAAAGCGACTCCATTTACATTTCTCCATTTCTGTTGTTATATCAGGTGACCGATTTGCTCGTTGGCTGGCCTATGCTAAAAATGTAGTAGCAATATAGTCTATGCTAAAATCACTAAATTATTGTACATTTTATATTCTCTTTGCCTTTAGAGTGTTTGGATATTAATCCATCACTGGAATGGATATATTCAGGCTAATGGTTAATTAACAATATTTTCAATTTATCTATACGCTTTAAATTAGTTTTCTAACAAAATGCCGAGCAAATGGGTCACCATATTATTATAATTGGTCATCTTCATTGCCCACTTCCTTATTACTCTGGTATAGTTGTTAGGTTTTTTTTATAGTATAGGCTGACAAACGAGCAAGTGGGATACCTGATGGTAAGCGATCTCCACCGCCCATGTACGCCCACAATACAAAATAATCATGGGCGCGTTGCCGACCCCAAAGGAAAGGGATAATAAGGGATTGGGAAGGGGAGGGGGATTTGGGCCTCCGGATATCTCACTCACCGTACGAAACGCAGCAACAAGCTGCTACTTTACGCCGGTTTTCTGTGAGACAGTGGTAACGACCCGGACGAGCCGGCCCATTCATGCTGTAGACAAATTTGTCTACAGCGTGGCTCTACCACGTCGAAAGGTTTATTGGCGATCTTTATAGACCGAACGACCGACATGAATAAAGTTTTTTTTTTACATAAAGACGAACATACGCAATACTGCACGGCGCTCGTCACCCCGAGACATATATTAAGGCTCATAATGCTCAGTAATTTCACAGGTTTCAATGCTAGAATTTGCAATCTCATCAAATATACGAAACGAAACAATCCGTTACTTCACGCTGGTTTTCTGTGAGACAGTGGACTACAAGAATACACGACGGGTTACCACTTATCTTACCACTACTAAAATAGCCCAGAGATTTCAAAATTGAAATACATCCAAAGTGCTAATTAATTAATACATACGCACTCACACCTATAATCCCCGAATGGGTAGTCAGAGGTGTATCCAGTACACTCACATTTCGCCGAGCGTATTTCCTTCCCACGATGTGATAGGGGGCGAGCCTATCGCCTATCGGGCACAAATTCCAGACTCCGGGATGATACTGAGCATTTCGTAATAGAATAACCCAATACCACTTTACCCCACCCGGAGATCGAACCTCAGCGTTAGCCTCAATCGTAAAGTGTACGCATTACAACTGAGCCACCGAGGCAGTCATTAATGTTTTAACGATATAAAATTCAAGTGATATTACTGTATCAATATTTTTTTTCAACCTGCCTTTATCCCACTCTCAGTGGGGTCGGCGCAACATACTTTTTAACACATCTTACAGAAAGATTTGGCTTGTAGTTTTTACGACCGGCCCCCTGCCTATCGTCAACCCCTCTGGGGAACTGTATCAATATTTAACTTCAATAAAATAACGGTTAACAAAACTTAAAAATCGACTCCAAAATAAAAACACAAAAAAGTCAAAATAACAAATTCTATCTTTCTATTCTCTTTAGAGTCAAATCGGTTCACCCAGTCGAAGGTTCTGAGGTAACAAACATAAAAAAAATAGATACGAAATGAGAACCTCCTCCTTTTTTTTGAAGTCGGTAAAAACTAAGATACATGCAATCGATGAATTATTTATCTTTTTATTTAAAAACACATAATATGCATATTTCAATTTCTGTGAAAAATACGCTGCAGTGAACGTCACGTCGCGTCGCGTCGCCGCATCGTTTGGTCACGTCACGTTCCGTTCCGTCACTTCTGACCAATTGCATGACATGCCTTGTTTATCAATCACTTTGGTTGCTTTGACGTTGGTTTTATTTGTTGAAGAAAATTATTTTTGTGAAATTATTTTCTGATGATTTATCGGGTAAGTAGGTAGGTTAGTCGGGTATTTTGAATTGTAATTAGTTAAATTTATTACATTTTCTTAATTTATAAGTAATATTAATATTTGCACGTCAAGAATGACAGAGTGTGCGATTCTACTTTGTGAAATATGCTAACATCCTCATGTAACCACATATTTGCAAACAAAAGTATCATTCATTAATTCATTCATTCATTCATTCAAAATATATTTTGTGATAGTGATTTCTTAGGTTTACGTGAATATTACACATTGAAATAAAACTAGTTTATACGAATTTTATCGCGGTTTAATTTTTATTTTAGTTCCAACGTTTCGAAAGCTTTTTAGCATTCATGGTCACAGGAGAGACTCTCCCGTCCGCGATAAAATCCGTATAAACTAGTTTTATTTCAATATTTTGTGATTTTAAGTAAAAGCGTATTAATAAATAACACATTATTATATTTCATAAACATAACATGAATTTGAACCTAGAAATAAATCGCCCCCTAAATAAATAAAGCCGTTGCCTGTCTGTAGGCTATTTAAAATATTAGATGTTTTTCTAACCGACGAAGGGTATTTTAAAGATTAGGTTATAACATTCATCTCGACGATTTAAACAGTGTGTCTGTAGAGGACCTAAACTTATTTTTAGATGTAATGAGTTTTAAGTGCTTCATATAAAAGTGCCTGGGGAATTTTGTTTTTATTTTGTACCGTTAAACTTAATTGATAATATCATTCTCCATAACAATTTCGGAGGGTCGTGAAGAACACCAACCTGTATCCGGCCAGCATGATGGTCTAAGGCTTAAACCATCACATTAGAAGAGGAAGGCTATGTCTAGCAGTGGAACATTATAATACAAGGCTGATATTATTTTTATTATATAAGCTATTTACCTATGATCCCTAGAGAGGTTGACGTCAGGCAGGCGGCCGGTCGCAAAAACTACAAGCCAAATCTTTCTGTAACATGTAGAAAAGCATGTTGTGCCGACCCCACTGCAAGTGGGATAAGGGCAGGTGGAAGAAGGAAGGAAGTCATTTACTTATGACTGACAAAATATACTATACTAGCTTTTGCTCGCGGCTCCGACCGCGTGAATAGACTATTCCGAAATAAAACGTAGCCTATAACCATCTCCAGGGTCCCATCTACCTTTACATCAAAATTCATCAAAATCGGTTCAGTGATTTAGGCGTGAAAGCGTAACAACCAAATAAATACATTTTTTTTCATAAAAAGTATCCCATGTTACTTCTTATACCTCCAAGAATATGTGTACAAAGTTTCATGATGATCGGTTAAGTAGTTTTCGCGTGAAAGCGTAACAAACAAACTTACATTCACATTTATAATATTAGTATGATTTTAAATATAATTTCAACAAATGCTTTGATGTCAATGCAACCAAATATCAAAAGAATTTAAGGAATTTCATTAAACCAAATAATCGAGACATATGTCTTGGAGTGAGGGCGCCACTGTGCCATTGTTCATATCGTGCTCGCATAAATAAAAACAGTTAAAATAAACCAGTGCATAAATCCAGTGCAAAAGTGAAAAAACATACTATTAGAACTATAATACAGCTAAATAAATAATAATCTCAGTGTATACATAAGTGATTATCCAAAAATAAAGTGTTAAACCGCGGACAGCTGAGACTCTTCTAATACAAAGTACGCGAAAAAATAATGCGAAAATGAAACAAAATTTGGATAATAATACTCAGAAACAATACCACAAACAGTGTTTTACGTGTAAAATATAAACGCTCCACGATATTCAAAGACATAAGAGTTATAACCTCAAAGTGCTTAGCCGTTAAATTAAACTGTGTCGGTAAAAAAAAAAAACCAGTAACACCATCTATCGAAATTTACTAGCAACAATTGCTTGACGTTTAGCAATCAAATAGCCTATTTTCATGTATATACCAATGCCATCTGGCGTATTTATCTGACACTAGCTGCGATAAATCATTGAAATAAATACCGAAGTGAAAGTAAGTTTTAAAAACTGATACCAGACGTAACCAAAAGAGGTCGCTCTATTAAAATCAACAATGGAAGAGATAAAAACCCTTTTAGAAAACATGCAACAAGAAATAAGGCAACAAAAACTGGACCTGGTAGATATGAAAGAAGATATTAAAAATACAATCATCAACAACATCAATGATAAGTTTATTAGTTTGGAAATAAAAAATGATTTGCTTGAGAAAAAATTAGAGGAACAAGGGACAATAATACACAACTTGGAGAGAAAGAATAGACGCAAAAATCTAATTATGTTCGGAGTAGAGGAATCAGAAAAATCTTACCATGAATTAGAAGATATAATAATAAATATAATAATGACATATTTCAAACTCCAGTGTGATAATACAGCCATAGAATTCGTCCGAAGATTGGGGAGGAAAGGTAAGAGTATAAGACCTGTAATAATAACGTTTAGTACAATGGGTTTCAAGATAAAAATACAGAGTAATAAACATTGTCTAACAAACAGTCCATATTACATAAAACAAGATTATCCCTTAGAAGTTCTTAATAAGCGCAAGGAGTTACAAGCCCAACTCAAAAAAGAAAAGGATTTAGGCAAAATAGCCTTCATCAAATATGACAAACTCATTATACTAGAGAACAACAGACAAAATGCTTCCCGAAATCACACAAATAAAAGAAATTTATCAGAATCTCCAGAACCAGATTATCAAAAAATCTATACCCCAACAGCTCAACAAGATAAAAAACAACCACAAAAGAAAAGTAAGTCGACTAACATGAAAGATTTTATTTTACAAAAACCAAAACCGTTGTACATACAAAAAGACAATACATATAACCAATCACAAAGCTCACAGATCAATGCATCATAGCAACCACATATGGACCCCTCACTTACATATCTCCCAGTACGGTTGGTCACCGCGGGAGAGTTCGACCAAAACCCTCCAAATAAAACAAAAAATATGAAAACAATGCTACATATCTGCTCTCTTAATGTCAGGACACTATCCTCTACTAGACATCTCCTTGAACTGAAGATAGCTCTTCGGAATGTTGACTGCGACATATTGGGACTTTGCGAAGTTCGGCGCTTAGGGGAAGGGATTATAGAGGAGGACGATTACATTATGTACTATATAGGCCAAACGAAAGGCCTGTATGGTGTCGGTTTTCTAGTAAAAAAGAAACATAAAAATAAAATTATAAATTTTAAAGGGATATCGGAAAGAGTCTGCATACTAGAAATAAAACTGGATAACCAACTTTTCGTCATAATACAGGCATATGCACCAACTGTGAGCTCTTCCCAGGATGACATAGATGCCTTTTATAAAGATCTAACAGAGGCTCATAGTACTATCCATACAAATTATATAATATCAATGGGAGACTTCAACGCTCAGATTGGTAAACCCAAGACATATGAAAACCATATTACCGGTAATTTTGGCCACGGAAAAAGGAACAAACGAGGAGAGAGACTGATCCAATATGCCCAAGAATATAACCTAAAGATATTAAACACTATGTTTAAAATAAAAGAAAAAAATAGATGGACTTGGATCTCACCTGATAAGAGCACACGAAATGAAATAGACTATATAATGACAACAAAACCACAGTTATTCTCAAATTACAAGGTATTAACATCTTTTTCCTTCGGATCAGATCACAGATTAATCAGAGCAACATTAAAGTCATCGACAGAGAGGAAAAGTAGACGAAACTTTAATAATCAGCCAGCCACATTAAAAACATCAAAAGAAAAAGAGATGTATCTTAGACACTTAAATAACCATTTACCCAGCTTGTCAACAGAACATAAAAGATTCACAACGCAGGAATACTATCAGAAGATCCTGAATGCCATAAAAAGCAGCCTAAAAAATATAAAAAAGAACCCATATCAAAATATTTTAACTGACAGAGCTATGGAACTTATAAAGAAAAGAAGCTGCCTACAAAATAAACCTACTCTGAATAAAATTGAAAAAGAAGATCTGAAGAGACTATACAAAGAAACAAACAAAGAAATTAAAAAATGTTATAAGTCGTACAGATTAAGCACATTGAAAAAGCACTTGGAAACCTCAAGAAGCGCCAAAAAAGCATTTAAAGAATTAGATAGAACAAAGATTTGGATACCATCCCTCCGGGCTGGATCTAGCATAAGTAAATCTCGTACAGAGATTATCAACATAGCTACAGATTTCTATACCAAATTATACTACCAACCCAAATTGGTACCAGACCCGGTGAAAATCAGCAAGATAAGCTCATCACAAGCAACCGTACAAATGTTCCACGAATCCGAAATTCTAAAACAAATACAAAAACTAAAAACTAACAAATGTCCAGGGCCGGATGGTATCACAAGTGAACATATACAATACGCCAAAATGCTTTTATTGAAACCACTGACATACCTATTTAATAAAATTCTAGACAAAGGCGTTGTTCCGCAGAACTGGACTGAATCAGAAATTATATTACTCTACAAAAAAGGAGATCCAGCCGATATAGGAAACTATCGACCTATAAGCCTTATGTCCTGTTTCTATAAACTTTTCGCTTCTTGCATACTCGACAGAATAACACCCGTCATCGATAGCCACCAGCCATACGAACAAGCTGGCTTTAGAAAAGGCTTCAGCACTATAGATCATATCCAGGTACTGGAGCAAACAATAGAAAAATATTTGGAATTCCGTAGACCGCTTTACTTAGTCTTTATAGACTACAAAAAAGCCTTTGACTCCATCTCACATAACAGCATTTGGGAAGCTTTACATAATCAGAACATAAATGTCAAATACATTAACATCTTACAAGACATTTACTCCAAAAGCACAAGCAGAGTTAGACTAGAAAGAACAGGCAAAAGTATTAATATAAATCGTGGAGTAAGACAGGGCGATCCAATTTCACCCAAACTATTTATAGCCGTCTTACAAAATATCATGAAAGATTTACCCTGGGAAACTCAAGGAATCTGTGTGGACGGAAAGTTCATGAGTCATTTGAGGTTTGCGGACGACATCGTTTTGTTATCAGAAAATCCAAAAAAATTGAATACTATGATAAACGAACTCCAAACAACAAGTAAAAATGTAGGGCTGGAGATGAATCTAGAAAAAACAAAAATTATGACCAACGACAAGACAGTACCAATGTTCGTAGATAATAACCAACTTGAGTATGTACAGGAATACATTTATCTAGGAAAACAAATATCATTTAAAACAAAGAGAAATGTGGAAGAAATTGATAGAAGGATAGCCATAACTTGGAAAAAGTTTTGGGCTCATAAAGAAATATTAAAATCACAGCTCCCAATAAAAACTAAATCAATAGTTATGGATACAGCTATACTACCTTGCCTTACCTACGGCTGCCAGACGTGGACGTTTGATCAAAGAACAAAATTAAAGATACAGTCTACACAAAGAGCGATGGAGAGAAGCTGTTTAGGTATCAGTCTAAGAGACAGAGTAAAAATCACTGAAATAAGAAATAAAACAAATATAACTGATGCCTTACTCTTCGCACAAATTATGAAATGGAAATGGGCTGGTCATATATCAAGATATACAGACAACAGATGGACGATAAACGTAACAAAATGGATGGGACCACATGGATTCAGAGGAAGAGGTAGGCCCAATATCAGATGGCAGGATGATATAACTGCAACTATAGGCAGTAACTGGCTCAACATTGCAAAAGATAGAGACACCTGGCACTCTTTGGAGGAGGCTTTTACCCGTCAGGGGTCCACACAAACTTCGACCTTAATGTTGTAATTTAATTTATATTTCAATTGTAATTTAAATCTTATTTTAATTTCTAATTAATCCATTTACAAAATTATAAATCATAATAAAAAATTAAAAACTAAATTAATTATTAAATCTTTAAAAAAAAAAAAAAAAAAATGTTTACTAAATAATATCATAATATAAATCAATTAGAATGTATTAACCTAAATATAATTTATGAAATATCTTTTAATAACTAAATTGTAATCATGCAAGTTTGTTGGAATAAATAAGCTTTATTATTATTATTATTATTATTATGTCTTGGATATCCTCCACTGTAACGTGAAATTGTAAAATATAGTAAAACGCCAGCCGACCCTACGGTGGATTATTGTGGTAACGAGAAATTTCTAACTGACATCAGAAGCGGACGCACGTACCACGATCTCGATGCACTTGGTACTAGATGCTCTATCTGTAATACAGAGTGTACTAAAACTCAGATTACTTCACGCTGTTTGCCGACTTATTCTGAAATGCATAGAGTCGGTTTTTGCGAGAGCCATTGCAATCTTCGCAGGACAACACTAGCTACTTCTAAAGGTTGTATGAATTCTAATATGATTAAGGATTTTGGACTTTCTGACTATAAATATATGTATGATTTTCGAATAAAGAGAAAATGAGTTGTTGATATTATTTTTGAGGAGAAGGATAGCATTTGTGGACTAAACTACTGGACGATAGGCAAGACAGCTGAATGCGATGTATAAGTAAAGGAATTCTTTTTATTTTTCAATTAAGTTTAATGAAATCTACCGGCTGCATTGACGATGAACGGGTTTCTGATGCCGTTTTGTGTTTAGAAATTAAATTAGCGATTAAAAAACTAGGGGAATACGTCTTTTGACTGTTCTTTATGAATGCAAGTTCTTAAAACTCTCTAAGATATATATGTCTAGTAGAGTTTACGTTAGTATAGCTTGTATAACCTTAAATGACTCAATGACTTAAATGGTCACGCCTCACTCCACTCATTCTTTTTGAGCAAATTGAGTGGTGGCACTTAACTGGAGATTAGAAGATCTGTACCGTAAACAAATATTTATTTATTAATTACCTGTCAGAAGGCTTACAAGCTAATAACATGCATTATATGTAGTAACTTTATAATACCTAAAGTTGCTAATTAGAAGCCTCTGCTAATATATACTCAAATACAAATGTTAGTATTACACCAAATATAAAAATAAAATAACATTATTATTATTACACTGACACACTACGAGATCAAGAATGGTTCCCAAAGTGCGAAACAAAAACTCTTGATCTAGTGTACCTATAGCCTTATTTACTGAGGTGCAAAACAGGTAAGTATTAAGTTTTAAGGCAACTTATTGAAGCTATTACAACTTCGCAATAGAAAATCATTTTGCCTATATTTCCTAGTTGTAGAGGGTATACGTTGATTAGTGCGTAGATTTTTTTTGGATAATAGATCAGGGCAATCAATTGATCCCTGAAGGCCAATTCTCGTAATTTTAAATGTTCAAAATATCATTCCGATCTAGTCTCAGGGTCAAGAAAGTTGCAAATGGCATTCTCTTAAACCAATAATCAACGTCAAATGCACCTAGCATTAGCAGTAACATTATACCGTTTTGGCTTCAGTCAACTTTTATTCTACATTCAATCTCATTACGATCTATGTTCACATTTGACGTTGATTATTGGTTTAAGAGAATGCCATTTGCAACTTTCTTAACGCTGAGACTAGATCGGAATGATATTTTGAACATTTAAAATTTTGATTAGTGTCCTACTGAGCTATTTTCATTAAAAAAAATATGTCATTTATTGTACGTCTTTTTTCTAAAGGTAGGCAGTGGTGCTTTTTGCAGCGCTGATAATAACTCGAATTTGTTTGATGAGCTTTAAAATACCTTAGAAAAATCCTTTGAACTTTTCAATCCTACATCAATTTTGTGTATTTATATCGTTGTCTCTTTTCATCTTCCACCTGCCCTAACTGCTAACACATATTTCAGAAAGATTTTACTACCGGCCACCTGCCTAACCTCAAAGCCTATGGGGAGAAAACACCCAGACCCAAAACATATTTGTTGATGACACAAACATTTATCTCGCTTCACAGTCAGCTACTCGCCCACTACGCCACGGAGGCTGTCAATATATCGTTGTCTATTTCGATAAAATGTTGTCTATTAACTAGGTTATTATAAAAATAATAACATCACAGATACTCGAGCAACAAATCCTAGAATAGATTTCCTTAAGGTAGAGCTATTAGTTTGCAAATGACTCAGTATCACGTGTTGATTTGCTATTCCGGTAGCTCTAACGATTAGGTCCATAGAACGGTGTATATTTTAGGCAATCTTAGGCTATACAAATACCATGCCAGAATAGAGAACTATTGTGGTAGAGTCGCTTTCACCGATAAGATGTGTGATAGAGTTACCGGTGGCCTATTTACAAAATAATTATATTGTATTTTATTTTTTATGTTATCTCGAAAATATTCATACTAATTCGTGAAAAAACCCGTTTGAGGAAGTGCATAACTTTAGTCGTAGTAGGTACTGTACAAACGAGTTAGTACAAAAAAGCATTCGCAATTATGCGCAATATCAATTGGCTTATATCTACTGATAGGCTCTACCACGTCGAATGATGACAAGATTAACTACCTCGTGCCGATAGATGGCGTTGCGACAAAGCGCACATAGAGTCGTTAGAGAAAGGCCTTTCTGATGTGCTGACTATGGGCTGCGGGATTGATTGGAAGATTCCTGAAATTTACGTTAAGTTATTTAGTGATAGAGTGTGGCAGTTTTTGAGTGGGATTTGTCTTTAATAAGTTACCCTACATTATTTTCAACAGTTTTTGGAGAAAGTAAGGATAAACTATGTTCGGCTACCAAGGTTAGAGGGTTTTTCTGTAGGTAAATTAGGGGCCCTTTTTTACTTACACTCTTTTTGTAAGTATAAAGGTATTTAAATAGAGAATACCAATAAATAAAATATTTCCTTATATCTTCAAATATTCGTATATTTGAGTAACGCATATTAAGGTATAACTAGACGTATCATAATAATATAACTAAACAGTAAAGAATAAGCACGCTTAAGTACGCGACATCTGATGGCTTCCCGGCACCACTACCATGGCCAATGGATAACTAGATCATTAAAATATATCTCCCCAAATAACCAACGTTGATTTTTACAAATAAAAACAAACAAACACGTATCCGACACTCTCAAAATATTTGTTTATGGAAATACAAAACAAATAACTGGGGACACATTATGAATTGTGGGTATACGTCGAATCGTAGTGGCGTAGCGCCGTAGCATCCGCGTAGCAATATGTAGAGTTAATCAAAATTCTGTAGGCGGCGCGGCGATTTCGCATCGGCGCGGTGGCGGCGCGAACGCAACTGAAATTAATTATTGAATATTCAGGGTGAAGTTATGAGAGAAGCGGATAGCGATTTTATTAGTATACGTAATAGACTGCCTCGGTGGCGCAGTTGTAATGTGTACGCGTTACGATTGAGGCCAACGCTGAGGTCTCGGGTTCGATCCCCGGGTCGGGTAGTGGTGTTGGGGTTTTCTATTACGAAATACCCCAGTATCAGCCCGGAGTCTGGAATTTTTGCCCGGTATGGCGATAGGCTCGCCCCCTATCACATTATGGGACGGAGATGCGCTCGGCGAAATGTGGGTGTACTGATTACACCTCTGCCTACCCCTTCGAGGATTACAGGCGTGAGTGCGTATGTGTATATGTGTGTATACGTAATAATACTTATTACTGATTTCATTTTCAGCAACAAACTTTAGGTTACTAAAATTGACGCGAAAGCAATATAGATAATACAATTATTTAGTTATTTTTTATAGTAGAAGGTGGTACACGAGAAAGTGAGTCACCTGTAATTAACGGTGATACGACACTATAACTGGCTTACAATACCATGTTTCAGAATGAATTTGGCTGACGGGGTACTGGCCCTGGGTAAATAATGTAAGAAAAACTCATAAAAAGTGTTACTCAGCGTGTGTGTTTTTTTTTTGCTCGAATGACGAGCAGGTCGATCGTTAAATGTTAAACGTCACGTCTGCCCATAACCTTCTGGTTATTGGTTGGTGATTACTGTACTTGCTTCTGCAACGTCACACAGAACTTAATCTCCACAACTAAGGAACCAATTTGGACACGGTTTTTAGTGATGTATTAAAATAAGCTTGATCTACTTTTTGGGGTACTTTACTTTTTGAGGTACTTTTGTCTCGGTATCGTGTTGATTCTAGTAACGGTGAAAATATTTTAATAGACGAACATGTTAGAAGTATGAATGTTGTGTTTGATGTTATTTATTTTGTATTTTACAAAATAAAATACATCAAACACAACAACTTTGGTAATTAAAGTAAGTAGGTACAGTTCCCCACGATACTGATTAACTAAACCATGCATACGGAGTTGTGAACAAAAGATGATATTATGTTCATAAAACTTCATTATTAATGCTGGGCATGATACGTATTGTTGTATAATCTGAACAGACGCGCCATCAATCCTCCCTACATTCAGTTATGTATGCAGTAAAAATCGAAATTGAGTGGCATTACGGTTTTTTTAATTATTATAAATTATACTGCCTCTGTGGCACAGGTGTAATGCGTAGGCGTTACGACTGTGGTTGACGCTGAGGTCTCAGGTTTTTCTATTACGAAATGCTCAGTATCAGCCTGGAGTCTGGAATTGGGCCCGGTATGGCGATAGGCTCGCCCCCTATCACATCATGGGACGGAGATACGCTCGGCGAAATGTGGGTATACTGGTTACACCTCTGCCTACCCCTTCAAGGGTTACAGGCGTGAATGCGTATGTATGTTATAAATTAGACCCCTCTATCTGTCTGTTTGTTAGTTTGTAGGTAGTTTCTGTCTGATTATATGTATCTGGCTCTAGCCTTGTAGCGCCTATACGAATGGACCGATTTAAATTTTAAATCCTCGTTTAATTTCGTTGTCCAATCAAGATCTAAGCTATGTTTGAAGAAAATTAGTTCTTCCATTCAGAATTTACAGACTTGACGGTATCACAAAATCACAATGTATATTATATTGGGATCGTCAAATATTTTTTGCCGGCTGACTGATATCGTTTAATATCCTCATAAAATCCAAATAATGCACGGAATCCAAAAGGTTGGGAGAGCAATTTGATGTCCAATAATTGGGTCGATTCTCGCAGTAGCCGAATGTGGACATCGAGCTATGTCAGTATCATATGAGATTTCTCATAAACATTTATCTTTGGATTATTATTTACGTTATTAAAAAAAAGAATTGAGGGGTAGAGTCATGCTGTAGACAGTTTTGTCTACAGCATGAATGGGCTCACAGAAAACCGGCGTAAAGTAGCAGTTTGCTGCTGCTTTTCGTACGGTGAGTGAGATATCCGGAGGCCTTAATTCCCCTCCCCTTCCCAATCCCTTACTTATCCCGTTCCTTTAAGGTCGGTAACACGCCCATGATTATTTTAGTATTATGGGCGTACATGGGCGGTGGAGATCACTTACCATCAGGTGACCCACTTGCCCGTTTGCCAGCCTATACTATAAAAAAAAACCTGCGTAGGTGGGGAGTGTGTTTCTTATTAGAAATTATCTTGGTATTATTTTTATTGCTTGATTTTTATAATTGATATGCCTGAAACGCTCGCTTGACGTATTAGAGGGAAATATGAGAGCCAACAATCTTACTACAGAGGATGCTCAAGATCGGGCGAAGTGGAGGCGTCTTAGTGGGAAGGCGGACCCTGGCAATAGCCGGGATAACGCCAGGTAGAAAGAAAAAAATATGCCCGCAATGGTGAAGGGCTAATATTCTCAAAAGGGTAGGTGATGCTATTATGTTATATAAACAAAGTATGTCATAACATATATAGATTGATAGAATATTCTTTATTGCACACTAAATAAAGTAGGCAGCTTATAAACGAGGATCATACTCCTACAGTAAGGGTGATACAATGGGCGGTCTTATCGCAAACAGCGATTTCTTCCAACCTTACATACATACTACTTAACATACATTGTTTAAATATTGTATAATAATAATAATAATAATAATAATAATACACCCAACAGTCACACACATAGTCCTGACCCCACACTAGGTAAACCTGTGTCGTGAGTATCAGGAACTACGAGGGACTTGCGGTCCCACAACACCCAGACCCGAGACCAATATTTGTGGTTCACACAAACATTTGTCTCGGTGTGGGAATCGAACCCACGGCCTCTCGCTTCGCAGCCGACTACTCGCTTGCTGCGCCACGGAGCTGTCAGAGCTTGTTCGTATCAATGAAGATAATTATTTTTGTAAATAATTCGTATAATATTATCTTCTTCTTCTTCCTCCTACCCTTTTGCCATTCCCAGTGAGGTCGGTGCAACATGCTTTTAGCAAATGTTACAGAAAGATTTGGCTTGTAGTCTTTACGACCAGCCGCCTGACTGACGTCAGTGCCTCTGGGGGGATAAAGATGAATTATGTTAAGAAAATGAATAGCTTAATTTGTATAGCAGTGAGTACCTTTTTATAATAACATTTTGTTTCCGAAAACCATCAACGTATCACGAGTATCTACCACGGACACGTAATATGGACGTAATGACAACAAAGGCGTTCAAAGCAACTACCGTCTTATTAGGCGGACACTCAAAGCGCGTTCGTCAATATGCACTTGAGTTATTGCTTTTAAAACGAGGACTTCCCTTAACTCATACTACTAGTCTTCATAATTAAGTTTTGAAAACTATTTTGACATCCATTTCTGATTTAGTTGAAGGTATATAAATTCATCCCAGTATTGAGCCAGCAATGGACTAGGTATATAGATATACTGTCGCACTAAATGTACCGTGCTAAGCCCATCGATGCTCAGTTTGGTGGAGAAGTGCGCAGTGTAAGTGCTGCGATGCATTATGCAGTCTGTAGGTCGATAGAATTCCTACTGCACGTGGTCGAGTGTGTCTGTCAGTAGAATGGGAAGACGGTTTTTGTTGTTTGTTACAATAATTAGTTTAAATATTTTCTTTAGATTAGAACGCTGTATAGTTTATTCGCGTAGAAGTCTCAGTTACCTAAATTATAGTATTTGTGACTTGCTTTTGGAATAATCAATAAATATTTGATGAAAAGTATTACTTGGGTTGAAAGGATTAGAAATATCTTGGTCTCTTCTTGATACCCTACATAGACTACGGGAAGATGTGTTTAACAAAATTCAACTAAACAATATATGTACTTGAAATTCTTGATCGCATAAAAATATTTTTAGAGCCCATTAATTTCAAAGGGTTATAGATAGACCAGCACGGAATGCTGGGGGCAGTATCGTAAACTAAGTTTAGCTTAATGTTTAGCGAAGGTTTAACCGACAGTCAGCAACTTTGACTACAGTGCAGTTTGTTGGTCGACACATTGGCACATCGATCTGCAGAAGCAAGTTCCTACCACCGACTTAGAAAACAATGCTAGATTTTAGAGTTAGAGTAATCAAGTCTGTGTGGTATTGAAGTTATTTTTGGATTTGTATATTACCTTGCCACATTTTCGAATCACTGTTTAGATACAAATCTGAATACGTTATTTTACAATACACCAGACGAGAGAAAGATTTTATAAATAGGTTTTATATAAAGTGGTAGCTGTTCGTGTACGGACTACTGAGACGAAAGTCGCAGGTTCGAAACCAACATGCACTTCTAACTTTATATGTTACGTATGTGTTAATTGTTAATTGTGGCTCACTTTAACGATGAAAGCAACATCGTGAGGAAACCTGCATACCTGAGAAGTTCTTAATTCCATAAATTTATTAGGTTATTTATTGTAAAGTACTGTAAGTTTCTAGTATACTAATATCAAAACACAAGTCCGTATAACGTACTGACATTCTAACAACAAAATCAATCTTACGATCCATAAATAAGCTCTTCAAACTGATATTTAATCTAAATTTATTTCATTTGTGTTGAGTGGTAGAGCCACGCTGTAGACAGTTATGTCTACAACATGAATGGGCCGGCTGGTCCGGGTCGGCACCACTGTCTCACAGAAAACCGGTGTAAAGTAGCAGCTTGCTGCGTTTCGTACGGTGAGTGAGATATCCGGAGGCCCAAATCCTCCTCCCCTTCCCAATCCCTTTCCTTTAAGGTCAGCAACGCACCCATTACGCTCGTAATCTTATCCTTTTGGTATTGTGGCCGTACATGGGCGCTGGAGATTACTTACAATCAAGTGACCCACTTGCTCATTTACCGGCCTATCATATAAAAAATCTTTAACAACAATAATTTATATCACAAAATTGAACTACACACATACTATTTTCTCGTCTCTCGCCAACATACCTACACTATATCTGCAGCGTATTACCTGCGCGTCCACTTCCGCTCGTTGAGCTCCTCTGATACCGTTTGCATTGTCTGCTTACATCGCAGTAATTTCTCTCCTCCACTATACATTGCTGGTTTTATATTCCTGTACCGAAATTTTCTATTATCTTTAAATAAAGGTGATCTTTCCTATGAGACCGTCGCAGTTTTTGTCATAAGAATAAGGTCACGTGTGCTTTCACAGATTTTTGTGTGAGTGAACTATAATTTTTTCGGCTGTCGAGTTGCCTTTTTAACTACAAGGACAGAACCAATTTTTTCTTCAAAGGCTGGCCACCCGCTGATAAAATCCATTTAGTATTATTGGTGTTCATGGATGGAGTTCATCCTTACTATGAGGTGACAAGTTACCTGCTCGTTTGCACCGTTTTATAAAAAAAGTGATTTGCTATTAGGATGGATAATTGTCAGAAGTATTTTACACGTTTCAAGTTTCACTAGTTGATAGGTCTCTCATACGCGAGAGACCGTCTGGGTAGGTACCTATTTATCTATATCTGCCGCCAAGCAGCAGTGTGTTTCGGTTTGAAGCCCGTGAAATTACTGGGCATTATGAGACTAAAGCCCGAATATTGAAACGCTAATCAACTGTCTGACAGCTTTCTGTTCTTTTCTATTTGTGGGCAGGCATGACTCTTGCTACGAGGCGAGCGTTTTGCTCGTGTCGTCAAGAAAAACTTAAAAAAGAAGGTTCCGTATTTCACACCTTATTTTAATCTAGGTTCATAAATTTCACTGATGGATCTATCCTTTTTCTAGCCGCCCACAACCTAAATCTTGTAAAATCAGCAATTTAAACAGAACATTACATTCAGCTAACATTACAGAATTTCTAAATCAACTTCTTTCCCAATCTCCTTTTCTAAGACTTCATCTAAATCTCTGCACCGATAAAGCCGCAATGGAACTATAACAATGTGTTTCTGTCGTATTGTTGGCGCAGGTAGTGGCACTGACTCATGTTCGGCGCTCGGCGCACTCGCTCATCAATATCACCAAACGGTCGGTGTTTGATAGCCTCGTCATTACAGGTCTATGCGTGGAGCATGTTCGATTGGATTTTAGTTTTAAAATTTCTTTAAGGCTTATTTTTCATAAAGATGTAATAGTGGGAATGTATGTATGTATGTATGTATGTATGTATATATGTATGTATGTATGTATGTATGTATGTATGTATGTATGTATGTATGTATGTATGTATGTATGTATGTATGTAATGGTGGGAATGGAAGAAATATTGTGTTTATATGAGACTGATTTTAAGGCTTACTACATGCTGTATTAACAGGCGTAAGTCTATATATAAATAAATAAATACACCCAACAGTCACACACATAGTCCTGACCCCACACTAGGTAAACCTGTATCGTGGGTATCAATCAGGAACTACGAGGGACTTGCGGTCCCACAACACCCAGACCCGAAACAACTATTTATGGATCAGACAAATATTTGTTTCGGTTTGGGAATCGAACCCACGGCCTCTCGCTTCGCAACCAGCTACTCGCCCACTGCGCCACACAGGCTGTCTGTATTAGTCAACGACTATCGATTAAAATAAAACAGTATTATGTAGATGTTCAAATATATATTTTTTAAAAACAGTTCTAAAAGTAAAAAAAAACATGTACCTAATTGGTACATTTATTTACAACAACTAGGGGCTTTGCCCATGTTCTTCCACAAAACATAAAATTAAAAAAACTTGAAGTCCGACGAATATGAGACATATCTTACTTTCTTCCCCACATTATACTGCATCGATTGGTATCGGTCTCGACCCCATACCCCCAGCGGTTTCGGAGGAGATAGCGTGACAAGCATGGTAATGCCTATGGTCCATATCGACCTTTAAAACAGAGAAAACATAACAATAATAATAATAATATAATAATAATAAAGCTTATTTATTCCAACAAACTTGCATGATTACAATTTAGTTATTAAAAGATATTTCATAAATTATATTTAGGTTAATACATTCTAATTGATTTATATTATGATATTTTTTAGTAAACATTTTTTTTTTTTTTTTTAAAGATTTAATAATTAATTCAGTTTTTAATTTTTTATTATGATTTATAATTTTGTAAATGGATTAATTAGAAATTAAAATAAGATTTAAATTACAATTGAAATATAAATTAAATTACAACGTTAAGGTCGAAGTTTGTGTGGACCCCTGACGGGTAAAAGCCTCCTCCAAAGAGTGCCAGGTGTCTCTATCTTTTGCAATGTTGAGCCAGTTACTGCCTATAGTTGCAGTTATATCATCCTGCCATCTGATATTGGGCCTACCTCTTCCTCTGATATAATATAACAATAATAATATTACTTAACAATCCTTGACTAATATAAAAATATTGTAAACTTTATAGTTGCCCAGTGTATTTTGACGATGCTATGTATGTTATGTATATATTAGCTGATATGATTTCTGTACTTACATAAGTTTCTTTATTTTGTACTGACTTGTCTTTCTTTGATGCCATAATGCGTAAAAGAACGGCGTCGCTGCTCTGCAGAGTGCGGGGAAGCGCCAATTCCATCCTGAAGACTATAGCTTGTAGATATGACTCAAGCATAATTAAGCGTTTTTTATTTATTTATTTATTTATTAACTCTTTATTGTAAACCATTTGCACGGATATATACAAAGGAAAGTAATATAAAAAGTGTGTTACAATAGGCGGTCTTATCGCTAATAGCGATCTCTGCCAGACAACCTTAGGATGGAATAGTGGCAAAAGAAAGTAATAAGTGGGGGTGTACATACTTAAATATAAATATATATATAATGATTATAAAAATAAATAACAACTTTTGAATTAATAAATAACAATATTATTACATTTAAAATAACAATGTGTATATACAATATATGTGAATGCAATAAATCAAAGAAACTATTGTTGCGACGAGAGGTAAAATAGTTTCAGCTGTCTCTTGAAGCTACTTAGTGATGGAGCTTGTCGAATAGACACCGGCAAAGCGTTCCACAGATGGACAGCTTGAACGGCAAAGGAACCATCAAAGAAAACACTGCTGTGTGCCGGAGTCTTCAGATCCAGATTCTCTGACGATCTTAAAACATGCGATCGCGGTAGACCGCTGTGAAGGAAATTGAAACTTTCCTTCAGATACTGGGGAGACGCAGGATTAAAGAGAATATTATAGAGTAGGGATAGAATATGAGTATTCCGACGAAGACGAATAGGGAGCCACTTGAGCTTAGAGCGAAAATGAGATATATGATCATATTTACGCAAGCCAAATATGAATCGTATGCAGAAATTTTGAAGACGCTCAAGTTTATCAAGTTGAACTTGGGTAAGGTCAAGATAGCAGACGTCCGCATAGTCAAACACGGGAAGAAGTAAGGATTGTGCAAGCGTAATTTTAGTGTCAGTGGGCAAGAAGTTACGTAGTCTCTTTAATGAAGCAGCTGACGCAAACAACTTGCGGCTCGGCTTGCGGCGTTGTGTACGTATCTGCATCACCAATAGGCAGATTGTATCTAAATTGTGATTTTTCCGTTTGTATGTTATGTAATCGTTGTGTTGTCTCTTGCTAATATAGTTATTTAAGAAATTTTGTCATCTAACCCAATATGGATTTTCAAAAGTCCGAAATAAATGATTATTATTATTATTATTATAAGCGCTATTTTAATTGCCTACATGATGAATAAAACTATTTCATTTCATTTCATTTCAAGCTTTTGGCAGCGGTGACAACGGCGGCGCCAGTTACTTTTTAAAGTTGAAAAAAAACATGTTCCTAATGGGTACATTTATTTACAACAATAAACGTAACACTATATTTCACTCTCAGCTTCAACTATTGCAACTGATCTTTCTAACCCTATTGACTTAGTTATATTCTCAGGATTTAATAATAAAAAGTCGTAATGCTACGCTTTATGCAGTTTTATCTACACTATTTATTGACAGGCTTTATGAGGAAGGTATCACTGCCTTACAGAAAACCGTATATGTACGCCCACAATAGCAGAGGAAGCATGATCGCGTTGCCGACCTTAAAGGAAAGAGATAGGTAAGCTATTGGGAAATGGAGACAGTGGTAACGACCCGGTCGAGCCGGTCCATTCATACTGTAGGTACAACTGTCTATACCACTGGCTCTACCACTCAATATTTTTCGTTAAAGATTGTCAATGAAACCGCAACTTCTTCGGCTCTATGGGTGTAGGTTATCACCCATATACCTATTATTGGAATCAAGTTTAACAGCTCGCGTGATAGGACCCACTTAATGACATCCGTGGTGCTTTACATCTGGCTTCTCCAGTTGTAAATGTCCTTGTGCCTGAGGTTAATGCCTCCTTAGTTCATTATTTTGTCTACCGCTTTGCTATGGAGGGAAGTGGACAATTATTATTTCTAACTCCTCCCTAACTTTCTATTTAATTAATTTCATTGCGGAACAAATATAATTTATCATATCACAGCCTCCGTGGCGTAGCGGGCGAGTAGCCGGCTGCGAAGCGAGAGGCCGTGGGTTCGATTCCCGCACCGAGACAAATATTTGTCTGATCCACAAGAATTTGGTTCGGGTCTGGGTGTTGTGGGACCGCAAGTCCCTCGTAGTTCCTGATACCCACGATACAGGCTTATCTAGTGTGGGGTCAGGACTATGTGTGTGACTGTTGGGTGTATTTATTTATTATCATTCACAGAGACTCGCCGTGCTTCAATGCTCGGTGTCAACAAAAATGCGTGCCACTGTTGATCCTGGTGCACAGGAGTTATAATGGAGGGTGTGTGGGCGGGATAGTCTCAAATCACCCACTTGCTAGTTTTCCTTCTCCTATAAAATAAGTACTTAATATTTCGTGATTATATTTACTCTTAAAAGATTTAATATTCTTGCTATGTTAGCTAATCCCACGTGAGATTTTCACGATGTTTGCCGTCTATGTGTGTGTTTAGTTGTTTTATTTGAATTTAACACCACGTCTATTTAACACTTCTAACATTCGACGTACTTGATTAAGCGCTATGTAGAGTTACTATTAAATAGAACTTCCAATATGTGTAATGATTTATTACGATCTTTATATTTATGCATAATGAAAAAAAAACAGATTCATATTATGGATTAAAACGTTTGATTAAAACATACGCACTCACGCCTGTAATCCCCGAAGGGGTAGGCAGTGGTGTAATTAGTACACCCACATTTCGCCGCGCGTATCTCCGTCCCATGATGTGATAGGGGAGCCTATCGCCACATCGGGCACAATTCCAGACTCCGGGTTGATACTAAGCATTTATTATCACATATAACATTCATAGAAAAACCCAATATCACGGGTCGGAATCGAACCCGAGACCTCAGCGTCAGCAAAAGTCGTAACGCATACGCATTACAACTGCACCATCGAGGCAGTGTAATATACCGAACCTATTTATTTGTTTTTATTATTTGACGATTCAGTATGTATAAACAGTATAATAATATGAAGTCGTGTAAACGCGTTGACTACTTCCAAGCTCGCCCTCCTAATCACGCGTAATTTTACTGCATTATAATATGTCTTAGTATAGGATAGGCTTAATGTCTTGAATTCTTTTTTTTTATAGTATGGGCCGGCAAACGAGCAAGTGGGTCATCTGAATGTAAGTGGCCTCCACTGCCCATGTACGCCCACAATACTAAAATAATCATGGGTGCGTTGCCGACCTCTAAGGAAAGGGATAAGTTAGGGATTGGGAAGGGGAGGGGAGTTTGGGCCTCCGGATATCTCACTCACCTTACGAAACGCAGCAGCAAGCTGCTACTTCACGTCGGTTTTCTGTGAGACAGTGGTCATGACCCGGACGAGCTGGCCCATTCATGCTGTAGACAAAATTGTCTACAGCTACAGCTCACTTATTTTTTATTATTTGACGATTCACTATGTATAAACGGTATATGTAGTCGTGTAAACGCGTTGACTATCTCGCGCTGTTAATCACGTGTCATTTTACTGCATTATAATATCTCTTAGTATAGCATTGCCTTAATGTCTTGAACTCTGACGGCAGCTATGATTTCTAAGTCATCTCTACCACATGTCGTACTCTACATTTCGCCGTCACGTAATTAAGCCAGTAGATTAGTTGGCGCAAGATTAATCTGATGGTTTTAGATAGTAAATCATTCGTCTATGATTGAAGCGACTCTATTAATTTCAATGCGTGTGTATATTCAATAAATCTTATATTTGAATTTGATTAAAGCAGAACTGATAAAACTTGCAGGATCAAACACAGATTTTTAAGTGTAAATATTAAAGTACTTAATCTGAAACCTAATTATATGAAATACTCGTATTTATAAGATATAATTTGTTTCAACCGTCTTCAATTTAAACAGCGTTCGCAAGAAAGAATATTTCAAGGAATCAACTTATTTTGACGTATTATTATAACTATGACTGCCTCGGTGGCACAGTTTTAGTGATTAAAATAGCTTTCAATAAAAAAAACCACATCTAAGTTTAGGCGCTACAGTGCCATACACACACACACATACAGACAAACACACACACACACATAACACTCCTATTTTCGCTAGGTCGAGTCTCAACCACTACGCGACCACTAGTGTATATTAATTTGCCTAAATATAGTTACTAAATTCTTTAATCCATTTGGAATTTTGAAATACTATCTGAAGGCCAATTCTCGTAAATTTGTTGTTTGTTTGTTGACGTTGATTATTGGTTTAAGAGAATGCCATTTGCAACTTTCTTGGCGCTGAGACTAGATCGGAATGATATTTTGAACATTTAAAATTACGAGAATTAGCCTACTGGAGATAAGTGAACTTAGATAGGAAGAATATAAATTGGATGGTCTAATTTTTAATTTCAGTAAAGTCATTTATAATAATGTAAGAAGAATTACGACCTACAGTCTTGAATAAGTAACGGGGCTTTCTTTTCTGAAACGCAACGCTAACAAAGGTATTGCTATAATAAAAAAGCGCTGAACGAATAATTAACCATTACAACTGGCACTACATCCTTATCATTGGCGGGTGCTGAGTGAAAAAATCCCGTACAGTTCTACAATTTAAATTATGCACATCGGCAATATTTTCTTATGAAATGAATATGCAATAAATCTGGCTCCATCGGTTTCATTCGCGTCCGCTCAATCAACAGGGAAGTAAGTACGTAATCTAATATTATAACAGCACAGTATTAGATCATCATCAAAGTTCGTATTTACGAAATATACAGCGAAATATGTTATTTTTAATGGCTCTAGGAAAAGTGCTCTATTTTAGTGACGTCCTTTGTTGGTGCTGTTCATATTGTGTTTCAAAGTGGCTTCGCGGCTGCCGGTAGATGTCTTTACATGAGCTGCTGAAAAACGACCGGCCGCAGCTTACCAGATAGGGCTGCCATGTGTTGTAAAGATTCGGTGACTACAGGAATATTAAATACTTTTGTTTTTATTTTGATAAAGACATTTCATCATTTTCCTTGCTATTCGTATTATGAAACTAATTTATTTTTCTTTTATGGATATCCGTACTAAAAATATAAATAATACATTTTTTTTTTGTAAATATCTAGTTTGAATAATTTAGACATATAGCTACTATTAGCTAATACTACACAGGGCTATCAGTAATTTAACAAATAATGACGGTATCTGTATGCTAGACTTGTCACATATAACACCATGGGAGTCGCAAGTGTACTAGTTGCACCTCTGCCTACCCCTCTTACATTTATTTAATTAAATTTGAAATCAAAACGAGTGACCCATAAAAATAATATGTCAAATCCTTTTTACTTTTTAATACTGATTCAATTTCATTATTACTAATTTATGAGTGGTAGAGCCACGCTGTAGACACTTTTGTCTATAGCATGTATGGGCCGGCTCGTCCGGGTCATTACCACTGTCTCACAGAAAACCGACGTGAAGTAGCAGCTTAAAATAGCAGCTTGCGTTTCGTACGTTGAGTGAGATATCCGGAGGCCGAAACCCCCTCCCCTTCCCAATTCCTTAATTATCCCTTTCCTTTAAGGTCGGCAGCGCACCCATGATTCTTTTGGTGTTGTGGGCGTACATGGGCGGTGGAGATCACTTACCGTCAGGTGATCCACTTGCTCTTTTGCCGTAAAAAAAATATAATTTCGAGTGAAGTGAAATTTAAGCGAACTTAAAGAGAAGTAAAAATGAAAGTAGTTTCATACAAATTGTCTCGTCAGAATCGTTAGGGCATAGGTCATATTTAAGCTATACAGGACTTAGGAACGTTTGCATGTAATGCATTATTGAAATGTATTAAGTAAATTAAGTTTTGTTTAACAAATATAAATTTATAAAAAATTATAAAGATTCAAAAGACGGCTGAGTTTCTTGGTGCTTCTTCTCAGACCAAAATATACATTTATAAACATTTAAAAGACGGCTGAGTTTCTTGGTGCTTCTTCTCAGACCAAAATATACATTTATAAACATTTAAAAGACGGCTAAGTTTCTTGGTGCTTCTTCTCAGACCAATGGGCATTTGCGAAGCACCGGTAGAATCTTAGCTTGACGTGTAAAAGTATCCTTGGCGGCCTAATTACTGAATAAAGGATTTGATTTGATTTCATTTAATGATGTTACATCTTTTATAGAGCATCCAGACTAAACGAGGTTTACAAGGTGGTAGGTCCCTCGTTTGCGAGAGACTGGCTGGGTTGGTACCACCGCTTTGTCTATTTCTGCCGCCAAGCAAAAGTGTGTAAGCACTGTTGTGTTCCGGTGTGAAGGACATTGAAGCCAGTGTAATTACTGGGCATTATGAGACTTAACACCTTATGTCTAGGGGTGACGAGCGCAGTCCAGTGTCATGCAGTGCTTTATTTAAAGTTCTGTGTGACGTTGCTTCTGTTTATGAGCAGGCGTGGCGCGTACCATCAGGCGAGCGTCCTGCTCGTCTCGTCATTAAATCTATAAAAAAAAATAAAAACGTAGTAAATAATTCCAGATCCTTAAGATAGTTTTCTCGAAAACTGCGATCTAAAAACCGGCAACCCTTCAGCCGACGTTGTTCCGCTACGAAATTGGATTCCCGACTAAAATTCAATAATATTGCCAATCGACGGCGGCCTCTATTGTGTTTTTAGAAACGAGCTTTTTGCACAAAGTTGTGGCAACCATTGAATACAGCTCTGTTTTTATGGGGGTCTCATTGAATCGCCCCCATGTTCGAACGATACGCTGGACAAATGGATCACCCCTTCATATTCGGGTGAAAATTCCGGGAACTGGAAACTAATTTGTCTCGTAATGTATATAGTTAATTTTGTATAGAGTCGGTATTGTTACACGACTGCAAAATGGAGGGTAACATTTGAAGTGAATAGGTATATATAATACTAGCTGTCCCGCGCGGTTACTCCCGCAACTACGGCGGCTCCACCTACCGGGTCCAATTGTAAATCTAAACCATCCAGGGCGCCACCCAAACGCATACAAAAAAAATCATTCAAATCGGTCCAGCCGTCTAGGAGGACTTCAGTCACATAAACACGTACAGTAGAATTCTACTGTATATAATTATATATATAAAATAGGAAGTATAGACAGCTCCGTGGCGCAGCGGGCGAGTAGATGGCTGCGAAGCGAGAGGCCGTGGGTTCGATTCCCACACCGGGACAAATGTTTGTGCGAACCACAAATATTGGTCTCGGGTCTGGGTGTTGTGGGGCCGCAAGTCCCTCGTAGTTCCTGATACCCGCGATACAGGTTTACCTAGTGTGGGGTCAGGACTATGTGTGTGACTGTTGGGTGTATTTATTATTATTTATTATTATGTAGTTTGGCATAGCTTGTAGCCTAAATGGAGTTATATGTTTTATTTATGATAGTATTTTTGGCAAGAATTATATTTATTTTTTATTCACATAGCATATTTTTTGTAGGTTCCTACGATCGTATGCCACTTCACCTCAATTCTATATAATAATATGTATATAAAATAGCTTTATTGCATCAAAACAAACAATTTTTTTATAGCATAGGCCGGCAATCGAGCAAGTGGGTCACCATATGGTAAGTGATCTCCATCGCTCATGTACGCCCACAATACCAGAAGTATCGGGCACGTTGCCGATATTATAGGAAATACATCATTAAGAGATTGTGAAGAGGAGGGGGATTTGGCCCTCCGGATGTCTCACTCACCCTACAAAACGCAGCAGCATGCCGCTACTTTACGTCGGTTTACTGCTTTAATGTGCTTCAAACCGAAAAATCATTGCTTATACAAAGCGGTGGAACCAAATGGGATTACCATCTACTACCTAGTTACGTATCCTAGAGTATGTGTACGATCTGATGGCGTCGCATCACAGGATGTACCACAGACGCAAGCTAAGCACATTTTGTAAAACAGTAAACAGTTCTTAGAACAAGTACATGTTGTTTTTATGTAATTTGAGACATCATAGGTGTGCTCCAGACACTACCTCAGCACTTTTATTGTCAACACGTCGAACATTCTAGAATAAGTAATGCGTATTGTTTACATCGCTCCACATTATAAATAGGGAAATTGTACATGAAAATTAAGTCTAATAAAGATCTTCACTCTGAACAGTCTTTTAAAAAGCTCCTCGAGCCGTCGCCCGATTTGACTACCTACTTATAAAAATGTTTCCACATAAATATTGTGACATATGCCACCTAACGCCTGTCAACAAATGCTACTACTATTTCTTTCAAAAATAACCCCGACAGTAAAAAACAACAGACTGTACGACGCGTGCGCATTACAACTGCCTCGGTGGCGCAGTTGTAATGGGTACGCGTTACGATTGAGGCTAACGTTGAGGTCTCGGGTTCGATCCCCGGGTCGGGTAAAGTGGTATTGGGTTTTTCTATTACGAAATGCTCAATATCAGCCCGGAGTCTGAAATTTATGCCCGGTATGGCGATAGGCTCGCCCCCTATCACATCGTGGGACGGAGATACGCTCGGCGAAATGTGGGTGTACTGGTTACACCTCTGCCTACCCCTTTGGGGATTACAGGCGTGAGTGCGTATGTATGAAAAACAACAGACACCAAAAGTGAAACGATACATACATAAATACACAAAGCCGAAATACTTTTAATCAAAACAAAATGTTTGAAACTGGGAATCAACTGGCCGAAACTAGTTCCGAATAATATTTATCCACTATCAACGGGCTAAGCAAGAAGTTTGCAAGCCCGCCGTTGTGGCACCTCTACAGTAACTGCTCTACACAATAACGCACCTTATAACAACTCGCTAGAGTCGACTTTTAATTGCTCATGTTGTTTTTTGTATCACATCGCCGCATGATTTGTTAAATGGTTGTGTAAGTAACACCTGAAATTAAGCTCTATTTAATGCACTCTAAGGTTGTAATTGCAATATAATTTTGAAATATTGTATATTTAATGTATTACCGCAGTCACGCTGGTGTCGGAAGGGTTTAGATCCACTGTTCAATTGGCTTTACTTTTTGTTTCATTTTTCTTTACTCATTCATGACAGCGGCAATGCTAGTGAATATGTTGGTGGCAAAAAGTTAATTTTAATTTAAAATTAGCTATGGTTTTAAGGAAATTTTTCTGCTACTTCAAGGCAGTATAAAATGAAAATGGCACAAGTTTTATGAAATAGATAAGTTGACTTAGATAACTTTTATTATTACTTATGGGTGTTCACAATACTCTGTCTATCGATGCGTAGGCGTTACGACTATGGCTGGCGCTGAGGTCTCGGGTTCGATTCCAGGAATCGGGTAAAAGTGATATTAGGTTTTTCTATTACGAAAAGCTCAGTATCAGCCCGGAGTCTGGAATTTGTGCCCGGTATGGCGATAGGCTCGCCCCCTATCAAATCATGGGACGCAGATACGTTCGGCGAAATGTGGGTGTACTGGTGGATTACAGGCGTGAGTGCGTATGTTTTACAAATTTGTAAATAACTAAAAACAAACTACTATTAATTATAAGCCACATATCTAGTTCATTAAACTACATTTGAAGAAAAAATACTGATTAAGGCAGGGCTATGTAAACCGTATATATAAGTACACGGTGAAAGGGCCTCGTGAATGGCGAGTCTCTGAATGGAGGTCTTTCAAAGTAGTTCTTAACCGATTCAATATAGCGCGTGAATGGCGCATCGTCAGGTGTTATCTCCACTGACTTGCTAACGACTAGTGTAGGTGACTACGCGACAAACACGATCAATATAGAGCTGTTTGTTTGCACGTTCAAATTATTTGTTGGACTTATTATAGACAGTTATATTTTTTAAATATAAAATTAATGTTCATAACATAAATATAGCTTGGTAAAAGGTTTTTGAAAGTTATTCTAAAACGAATTAATTTTAGCTTTCTTCACTGATTTGCTGATAGTTCTGATTACAATCAGTACACCCACATTTCGCCGAGCGTATCTCCGTCCCATGATGTAATAGGGGGCGAGCCTTACTTATTACGACAATATTATATTACGTACTTTTTTTCCTTTAAAGCGCCTGATTTTCCGGTACAAGCCAGCCATTGTTGATTTTCCCTGGCAAGCCAGCCATTGTTACATTATAATATTCGGATTAAAAAACAATGATTGCCGAAACACTTAACTGTAGTCGTAATAGTGTATATATTGGGAGTATTCTGGCCAACAAAGGGTCTGAGTAATCTAAGTTAGACTCTCATAATATCTTACTTATTTTTATCCGGGACATATTTTCTTGCTTAGTATCATCTGTATCTTAATTTTATTCAACCAATAAACAACTAACGTCAATTGTAACTGACAGTAGTTTGCATTCCACTTAGACCTTTATACTGAGTATGTAACTTAGCTACTTAGAATTTATTCGTACGAGCACGCCCGTTCTGTGGTTTTTACTAATACCCACGTAGACTATGCCTCAACTATTTAAGATGGTGAATAATTTAATTTCTTAAACCATAATGTCTTCTCTGTATCATAAAATTTCTAAAATATTTTAAAATTCAGCGACGAGAGTCAGGCAGCATCCACAGTGTCGTGGTATTCCAACCAAATCTATTTATGTACCTCGCATAAAGGCGTATAGTTTATCTGAGCTACCTGGACCTCAAAGATGGTGACTTTGTACGCAATGACTTGGATAATACCGTTTTCATTCGGTCATTAAATGAACTAACAAAATTTAAGACTCAGATTAGCTTTGTAGCTCCGTTTTAAGCTATTTTGAAATAGTTATATTAGTACGCTCACCTCATTGGTATAGTGGCAGCATGAGGCATGAGGTTCTGGATTCAAATCTCAGCATAGTTTTTTTATTTTTTATTAGCTTGAGTGACGAAACGAGCAGGTCACTCGCCTGATGGTAAGCGCCACGCCTGCCTCTAAACAGAAGGAATACCACACAGAACTTTGAGTTGAGTGACTGCCTAGGTGGCGCAGTTGAAATTCGTACGCGTTACGATTGAGGCCGACGCTGAGGTCTCGGGTTCGATCCCCGGGTCGGGTAAAGTGGTATTGGGTTTTTCTATTACAAAATGCTCAGTATCAGCCCGGAGTCTGGAATTTGTGCCCGGTATGGCGATAGGCTCGCCCCCTATCACATCGTGGGACGGAGATACGCTCGGCGAAATATGGGTGTACTGGTTACACCTCTGCCTACCGGGGATTACAGGCGTGAGTGCGTATGTAACTTTGAGTTACAAAGCACTGCATGGCATTGAACTGCGCTCATCACCCAGGGACATACGATGTTAAGTCTCATAATGCCAAGTAATTTCACTGGCTTCAATGTCCTTCAAACCGTAACACAGCTGTGTTTACATACTGCTGACGGCAGAAATAGACAAAGCGGTGGTACCAACCCAGACAGCCTCTCGCATACGAGGGACCTACCACCTTGTTAAATCACAATTTATATTAGGTGTCACAATAATCACACATGAGTTGCCCGAGATTGGAATATGTACCCGGTATACCAATAGACTCGCCCCCATACATGTGTATCTCTGCTATCATCATCATCATCATCAGCCACAAGACGTCCACTGCTGAACATAGGCCTCCCCTAATGCCTTCCAGGCCGACCTGTTGGAAGCGACCTGCATCCATCGGCTTCCTGCAACCCTTGTCAGATCGTCGGTCCATCTTGTAGGTGGACGATATTCTCTGCTATGATTAGTATTAAATAAAATCTACAGCACAAAAACAATGATCCCTAAATCAATGTCAACAATCAAATTGCTGCAAAATATAAATTAAATTCCATTAAATAGCAGAACATAATATAATTTTCGCATTTGTTATAATAATATTCAACGGTAAACAGCTCTGGGCACACAATAGCGTATTGATAATAGTCTATTGAAATTCCAATGAGCCTAACGCGAGAGCCGGGTTGACAAAATCTAATATGGACAATACTTCATAATGATTTGTTTTAGGGTTCCGCGACCAAATAGTAGGTACCAACGTAACCTATTACGTATTATGCCGTCTGTCTGTCTGTCCTACCCTTAAAAGTCTCTATCTTTTGACCCATAATAGGTGTCCGGTAGAAATTTATTCTTTAGTCCGACTCGCATTTAACAGTTATTTAAATTATTGCGACTATTTTGATACATGCAAGGGATTTGGCTAGCTTATATGACCTTGTACAATTCTCTCAACCTGGCAAATTGTTTTTTATCCAAGCACAGCACAATCACTAGGTACGTTGCATCATTATATAGTCACATTGCATTTGGACTGCACTGCATTTACCATCAGTGTGGTATAGTCGCCAGAATAATGCCGGCCTGAAGTAACTGGATTTACACTGGCTGACCCAGCAACGATATTCACTGGATCGCACTACTTTGGCGGAATTTTAACCATGTATGGTAGTCGTTACCAATCGGGTACAAATATGAATCACGTTCCACCAGCAACTAAGTACCCTAGAAAGATTACTTACATACGTACATACGCACTCACGCCTGTAGTCCCCAAAGGGGTAGGCAGAGGTGTAACCAGTACACCCACTTTTCGCTGAGCGTATCTCCGTCCCTTGATGTGATAGAGGGCGAGCCTATCGTCATACCGAGCACAAATTCCAGACTTTGGGCTGATACTGAGCATTTCGTAATAGAAAAACCCAGTATCACTTTTACCGAATCCGAGACCTCAGCGTCAGCCTCAGTCGTAACTCGTATGCATTACAACTGCACCACCGAGGCAGGCAGAAATATTACTTGTATTCAAAAATAACCTCGCACGCGCAGCGTCGCTTTAGTCTCTATAATAAAAAAAATGTCAGCCTATAAATAACACCCAACAGTCACACAAATAAATAAATAAATACACCCAACAGTCACACACGTAGTCCTGACCCCACACTAGGTTAAACCTGTATCGTGGGTATCAGGAACTACGAGGGACTTGCGGTCCAACAACACCCAGACCCGAGACAAATATTTGTGGATCAGACACACATTTGTCAAGGTCCGGGAATCGAACCCACGGCCTCACGCTTCGCAACCGGCTTCTCGTCTCACAGTAGACTATTCGTCCATTGCGCTACGAAAGCTGTTAAAGAAGTTGAATTTGTCGTTAAGACAAATCAAAATACAGACATTTATTCGGATTTTATATGTACTGGCGGCGACTACAAACAACTTACGAATAAGTATTCGAATCGAGAACGTATGTCATTTTTCTCGCAAATTATTCGTGCTTGCCCCTCTGTGGACTGTTGGGTGTGTTTATTATTACTTCCAAAACTATTTCTTTCTGACAGCTCCGTGGCGCAGCGGGCGAGTAGTCGGCTGCGAAGCGAGAGGCCGTGGGTCGATTCCCACACCGAGACAAATGTTTGTGTGAACCACAAATATTGGTCTCGGGTCTGGGTGTTGTGGGACCGCAAGTCCCTCGTAGTTCCTGATACCCACGATACAGGTTTACCTAGTGTGGGGTCAGAGCTATGTGTGTGACTGTTGGGTGTATTATTATTATTATTATTCAAGAACCTTATTACTACTAATTTATTCATTTGAGTAAGAAATAAGCAATAGAGCGTGGCAATGTCCACGCCGCACAGTCAATTTAGCCAATGCATTAATATAGTGATTCAATCTAATTTGTCAATGAAAGTCAGTAGCAGGCAGTCTATGTGCGGGTCGGCTAATATGGCGCTGTACGTTTATTTTTAACCACTAACGAAAAGAGGGGTGTTATAGGTTTGACTCCTTTGTGCGTCTGTGGCATCATAGTGTTTAAAAAAATCGACCGATTTGAGTAGTTTTTTGTTTGAAAGCTGGTTTAATTGAGAAAAATCTTAGCTATGTTTGAAGAAATTCTGTTCAGTGTATTTTTGAGTGGTAGAGCCACGCTGTAGACAGTTCTGTCTACAGCATGAATGGGCCGGTTCGTCTGGGTCGTTACCACTGTCTCACAGAAAACCGGCGTAAAGTAGCAGTTTGCTGCTGCGTTTCGTACGGTGAGTGAGATATCCGGAGGCCCAAATTACCCTCCCCTTCCCAATCCCTAACTTATCCCTTTCCATTAAGGTCAGAAACGCGCCCATGATTATTTTAGTATTATGGGCGTACATGGGCGGTGGAGATCACTTACCATCAGGTGACCCACTTGCTCGTTTGCCGGCCTATACTATTAAAAAAAAATAAAGCTGTTTCAAAGGTTCTGTTGAGCTGTTTCGTCGAGAGTTTTAACTCTTAGGTACTTTACCGGGTCGTGTAAAGTGGTATAGGGTTTTTTCTATTACGAAATGCTCAGTATTAGCCCGAAGTCTGGAATTGTGCCCGGTATGGCTATAGGCTCACTCCCTATCACGGGACGTAAATGGGCCTAGCGAAATGTGGGTGTACTGGTCACACCTCTGCCTACCCCTTCGGGGATTGCAGGCGTGTGTAGGTATGTATAATTTATTTGATCAGCAGTACCTATATTCTCCTCAGATGCCCTCTTCTCAACCAACCATTTATGATTAATATTTAGGGTATACTACGATTACTTACAAAAATACACAGATTTATCCCAAAATATGCTTGAAGCGATTGAAGTCACGTTTCATTATCATTTTCAATTTCTAGAAATGACAGGTCGTTGCGTTAGACCTAATTTCCTTCAACGTTTAAAAATGACACGGAATGCCGGCTCCTTTACTGTCGTAATTGAAAAGCTTTAAGATTTTGTTTAAAGTTGTCGGTTACAAATGTTAGGCTGTAAATATTCTTAATCCTCAAATATATACGCATTCACGCCTTTAATCCCCGAATGGGTAGGCAGAGATGTAACCAGTTTCACATTTCGCCTTGTGTATCTCTGTCCCATGTTATGATAGGGGCCGAGCCTATCGCCATACCGGGTACAAATTCCAGACTCCAAGCTGATACTGAGCATTTCGTAATAGAAAAACCCAATATAAATTTTACCTGACCCGTGGATCGAACCCGCGAACTCAGTATCAGCCTAAGTCGTAACGCGTAGGTATGCATTATAACTCCGCCACTAGGGGCGCACGCATTTTTCAGGCCTTTGGAAATGAATATCTCACAAACTAGAGAATTATATAAATAGCGATTTAGCAACCTTTATATCCACTTTTTTTTATTAGGGTGAATGACTAGACGAGCAGGTCGCTCGCCTGATGGTAAGCGCCACGCCTGCTCATAAACAGAAGCAACGCCACACAGAACTTTTAATTACAAAGCACTGCATGACACCAGGCTGCGCTCGTCACCCCGAGACATAAGTTGTTAAGTCTTATAATGTCCTTCAAAGCGATTTATTTCCAATTCTCCTGAAATAATGCAGTGTCTTAAAGAAATATTTTTTTTTCAATAATCAGTATAACTACCTCAGTGGCGCGGTTATAATGCGTACGTGTTAAGACTGAGGCTGACGCTGAGGGTATCGGGTTCAATCCCCAGGTCGGGTAAAAGTGATATTGAGATTTTCTATTACGAAATGCTCATTATCAGCCCGGAGTCTGGAATTATGCCCGGTATGGCGATAAGTTCGCTCCCTATCACATAATGGGGCGGAGATACGCTCAGCGAAATGTGGATGTACTGGTTGCACTTCTGCCTACCTCTTCGGGGATTACAGACGTGAATGAATGTATGTATGTACAAAATAATTTTATTTTAAATCGCTATCAAAACATTTTAGCCACCAAACTTCTAAATCAGAAGCAATTAACGTCAAATCAGTAATATTAGGGTCGATACACTTGCTTACTGATTCAATGATTTATTCACTGCGCTGCCTGACCGAGTAGATTGGCACGAGACGTGGCAGGTCGCTTCCTTGACCTGGCACATTATCAGCCAAATTGCTGTTAACTTACTCGTACTTATTGAAAACTAAACTTGATTCTTATTATTATTGTAAATGCGCCGGCTCGACCGGATTGTTACCAATGTCTCACAGAAAATGAATCGGAAGAAGCAGCTTGCTGTTGCGTTTTGTATGGTGAGTGAGATATCTCTTTTCTTACGTTGGGAAACTCTTTATGGGTACCGCCCCACCGCATGGTCGGCTGGGGCGGTTATGTCCGATTCCCACGGAGTAAAACCCAACGAAGTTCCTCGGGGTGTGCTTGCTCAGTCTGGACTGCGGGTGCGCTTTTGTACTCTTATCTCTCTCTTACAGAGGGCCTCTCCGGTCGGTGGATGATGGGAGAGTTATCACCTCTGCTCCGTTCAGACGAGGTCGGCGCGGAAATACCGCGCGCGTCACCTCGAGGCCTCAACTGTCGAGTGACGGAGTCCCACGTGTCCGCCGCCCAGGGTCTATTAATACTGTAAAGACTATGGCCCTACCATAGTAATACTAACTATCTTATTTTCGTATCCCACTGGTGCTGGTATTTAGATGCCTACAATAGACTTCCCTTCTCACGTACCAGCTGTAGTAGTGAGCGAGAGGCAGGGAAGCGTTGAACAAAATAGTGAATTAAGTAATAACCCTGAACCTCAAGACGGCAACATTGGCAAGCAAGGTAGAGTAAAGAAAGTGTGCCCTCCTTATTCTATGACATTAAGATCTCACCAAAACAATAATTTTCACTATATCTAAGGTTTAGTTTATTTTAATAAATTGGTTTCTAGATTTAGCTTATTGTTTAAGAAGATCTAAGCATTGTATTAATTAAGAGGAGGAAAGTGTTGTGTTTATATCTATTTATACTACGCACACCTGTGCGTAGCTCATTGTAACCCCGCACTAGTTAATAAACCAGTCAGCGTTCGTCCGCGTTTCATTGCATACATCACAGTAGTTACAAACATAATCCTAGTTTTCTATTTTCCTAGCTCAAATCCCGGCAACTATTTACCGTCTTATTTTATATTTGTCGCAATATGACAGTAAAAAACTGAAGAAAATTTTATCTATTTTGGCGTCTAGACTGCTTAGTAAATATACACTTGAATTTTGAAGCAGACGATACACTAGGGACTATATAATATACCTACAAGTATCTGTTCTAAAGTCTTTCCATTAAATGGAGAAACCGATTGCGTATTAAAGGCAAATATTGGTGCAATCTAGAATATGGCGAAAAAATAAAATAAAATCACCTATTTCATGACAATGACAAGATAAGAGAAAAAGTAGATGTTGGCTTTGTTAGACATGGTATGCATACCTACGTACTATACGTTGAAATCTTAGCAGATGTGACTTGGATCTTAGGCCTAGCCAAGGGACATCTATATGTGCATTACATTTATTTCTTTGTGTCTAATTATTTTGAAGCTAGTATATTAATTTTGCATAACGAGACTTAACATAATAATCTCGAAGTACCAAGCGCAATCGTACCAAGCGTACCAAGGTGCCCTGCTGCATTTTGTAATTCAACGTACTAGCTTGTGTTGCTGCTTTTTAAGGTCAGGCGGAGCTATCCCCAGCAGCCTGCTTGGTTCGCTATTTTGGTGAAAATTATGTTGAAATAAAAACAACTGTGCAAATCACGTATCTATCGTTACATCAAATTATAATCAATAATATACATGTCTCTGTCTGCCCCTATGGGAAACAGACGTGAGTCTATGTATTTATGTATTATATAATAGTTTTTGTATTTCTACTTCATAGTTTTTATCCGATAGCAAGTGATATGGCTTCCACAACTAGTAAACAATAATTAAGTTTAATTTGTTTTTATAAATATGAGGGATGATTTACGAGTCCACTCCTCCGCACTCTCGCCCTCCCCGTCTCGTCCAGTGGCTCTCGTCTCTGACGGATGGCACTTTGTCACAGTGGCTAGCTTTAATTTAACGATCAACTTTGTATAAAATAATATTAGCTTGTTTTGAATATAGTCGGCAATATTCGTAATAATAGGTAGGTCAAAGTGGTCGTTGACATGAGATTGAATTCTTGACTTTAGTTATTTGTTTTGACACGATGATGTTTTTAATCCTTATCATATGTGGCTAGATTTTAATTTTACATACGTAGTCCAGGTCGCACAGAAAATGTGTTTATCTTGTGTGATGTATATTAGGAACTACGAGAATTTTTCGGTGTTACAAAATTCAGACTCGGAACAAATATTTGATCATTACGCCACGGAGGCTGTCAAATTTAACAAGAATCTCTAAAAGAGGGCTTTACAGTATATGACGCGTTTTTTTTTATTTATAAACCTCATATTATTTGATATTTATCTTAAAATATACCACAGTAATTTGTACTGAAACATTCTTAGCAGTAATTAATTTTACTATCGGCTTTTGCAAATGTTATAGATTTTGCACACTTGCAATACAGAAGCAAGTCATCAAAACGTTATAACCATGAAAAGAGCGTTACGAAACGTTAATGTCCAAAACTCGCACCGATCCCAATGACACAAAAAGTTGACGTATTGGCTCTCTAATACGTGCACCTCTGTGCAGAGCACCTGAAAGCTATACCCCATCAGGCCTGCATCACTGCAAGGGTTGAACGACCGCACGCATGCGCGGAACATCTTGCTCACTCGCTAAATAGCCAAAGGGATGTCTTAGTGCGCATTCATTCTGTCTAACTGCGATCAAATTTCGATCTTACTATGTAACAAAGTGGATCCTTTACTGAGGTGCGTTCGGAATCTGTACGTGGTGCGGCACCGCCAGCCAGTTCGCCGCCCGCCGTCGCTGGCGTTGGTCGTATTAGTTGCAGCGAGTATTTTAGCCTCCGCGAAAAGTTTTTTAAGTTTCCGAACGGTCTTCGAATGTGATTTATTCTTTTTAAAATATTAATTGTGAGCCTGGATTTGTGTACGAAGTTTGATATGGTTGAAGTTTGTTTTTGATGAGGAGGTGAGTTTTGCGGTAATAAATTATTTTAATAATTATTTAAGTCGTGATGTAAACTATATTTAAAATATTTTTTGATATTGAACAACAATAATCAATTAATTTACAGATATTTATTACACAGTAGTACGTATTTGCATATTTTTACTGTATATCGATAAAAAAAAACTATTTTTTTTTAAATATTGTTCGATTAGATTGATTTTTATTATATCTATTGTATAAGTGTGTTATTTGCAATCATTATGTATTATTTTATAACAAATATAACATCCCGTCGGTTAGAATAAAACACTTTCAAAATTAATAAAATATTTATTCCGTGAAAAATATATTGTTAGGCGGGTGCGTTATTTGCTCAATTTCAGAATATATGATGATAAAACAACTATCTACTCCATAAGGATTCTACAAGCAAAAGACGGCCAGTAATCACTATTCTTTGCAACTGCAACGAATCAATAGCCAACCATAACTTTTCTAATTTAGTGTAAAATAATAAAAAAAGCTGCTAAGTAAGATGCAGTGATAGCTCAGGTGGGAGTGGTATGGACTGTCGAGACGAAAGCCGCAGGTTCGAAACCAGCCCCAAGAGCATACACCTCTAACTTTTTTAAGTTATGTGTATATTAATTGTTAATTATCACTTGCTTTAACGGTGAAGGAAACATCGTGAGGAAACCTACATACCTAAGAAGTTCTCCATAAGAATTTTGAAGGTATGTGAAGTCTACCAATCCGCATTAGACCAGCGTGGTGGACTACGGCCTAACCCCTCTCATTCAGTAGAGGAGGCCCGTGCCCAGCAGTGGGACATGTATAATACAGGGCTAGTAGTAAGTAAGATGGACTCTAGCACCAAACCCGGGCAGTGCCAATTATGAAGAAACAAAAATCTACCGCTTGCATCTGACGAATTGCATTACTAATAAACTAACCATTGGTATTATGTTCCATAAAATCAGCCAACAGTTACACATATAGTCCTGACCCCACACTAGTTCAGCCTGTATCGTAGCTACCAGGAACTACGCGGGACCTGAGCCCCACAACACCCAGACCCGAAACAAATATTTGTGGATCACACAAACATTTGTGTCGGTGTGGGAATTGAACAGGGCCTCTCTCTTCCCAGCCGGCTACTCACCCACTGTGTCACGGAGGATGTCATTATTACAATAGTTATAATAATCCAACCAAGCAACTATAAAAAGGAAGGTAAATATCATGACCAAACACTTTCTAAGAAAATCAGCAATTATTAATTAAAAGGCCTTTCTTTTATTATTATTACACAAGTATTATTCTTATTAACGGATAACTTTTTAATAAAATAATAACTCTGATATGTAGATAATAATAGGTGTTATTCACATGAGAGAGTATGAATCTTAAATAAATCTCAAGAGATCTGACAGCGACATGAAAAGGTCCCTAGAAATCCGTGATCCGCTCGTCGAAAATTCCTTAGACAACCATATGGGAAATTACCTAGTAAACAATAATTAATACTCAAAAACACACATAACAGACGTTTAGTTTGATAAATGTGTTACTGTACTGCTGTTTTTATGACGAAATAATATAATGGTATTATAGATAAATCATGGACGTGTCCAGGAACATTATGGAATTACATTCATACGCACTCACGCCTGTAATCCCCGAAGGGGTAGGTAGAGGTGTAACCAATACACCCACATTTCGCCGAGCGTATCTCCGTCCAATAATGTGATAGGGGGCGAGCCTATCGCCATACCGGACACAAATTCCAGACTCCGGGCTGATACTTAGGATTTCGTAATAGAAAAACCCAAAACCACTTTACCCGACTCGGGAATCGAACCAGAGACCTAAGCGTTAGCTTAATCTTAACGCGTACGCATTACAACTGCGCCACCGAGGCAGTCGTTATGGAATTATTGTGATTAATTGTGAATTGCTAAATGGATTAGTGATTCACAATTAATCAATTGCTAGATGGGTTAGATTTTAAATCTCCAGTAATCTAATTTTTTGCGGCGCTCATAGTCTGTTGCACTCACTAATCGGTAAACAATTAGCGAGTTTAGCAACCCCTACCCCCGACAGTCTATGGTTTGATGACCGCTTAGTGATATTTCGATTAAGCGTATCCGTGCTTCGGAGGGCATATAAAAAGTCAGCAATGGCTGCTATCAACTGACAGTAATCGTTATGCCAAATCGGAGACCTTAGATTTTTTTGTATTGTGGGCGTACATGGGCGGTGGAGATCACTTAACATCAGGTGACTGACTTGCTCGATTGCCGGAATATGCAATAAAAAAATATATATGGCGATGGGTTTGCCATCTATCACATATAGGGACGAAATAAGCTCAAAAACCGTAGATGCACTTGTTACCTCTTGGGAAGTACAGGAGTGAGCTAAACCAAGTTATTAAAGGTGGATGTTCAGTTCTCCTTACCATATAGAAATGGAAAAGACTTCGTGTTGAAGTTTGCAGAGATCCACTGAGTAGGTAAGCTTATATTTTTCCATCAGTGTTTTTGCTCCACGCGATATCGGGCCGAACCAATAACAGCGTTTCAATATTTGAGGTAATTTACAAATTGTGCTATTATGACCGAACAAGCAATGGTTCTGAGTTAATTTACATCAAAAATAAACAGTTGGTTGAGATGACTCTATTTTATAACATAGGCACACGAGCAAGTGAGTCATCTTATACCAACCATAAATACCTAGAGCATCACAGGAATCACGGATGCATTGGTGGTAATAAAGGCAAGAAATGTGTATAGAGAAAAAAATAAGTACTTGATCCTCTGGTAATCTCACTTACTGTACGAAACGCAACAGCAAACTACCATTTCACGACGGTCTTTTGTGAGATAGCAGTATCACACTGGTTGAGTAGACCCATTTAAGCTGTAGACAAAACAGATTACTTTAACCTGTGCTATGAACTGCAATAGCCTCTTTGCCATAAGTTACAGTGCCTAGCCAGTTTTGTCTACAGCGTTAATACGTCTGCTTGATTGGTATGGTTCCTACTACTAGAAACCTGACGTGACGTGACAGCTTTTCTGTTGCGTTTTGCATGATTATTAAGGATGCTGGATCCCAAAGGCATTATTAGATCTGCCGTCTCGGTAGGTCCTACTGATTTTTCACCGCTAATCAACAGAGTATAAACATTGTTGTATTCCGGTTCGATGGGCATTAAATCAAATTAAATTATTGGCCATTATGAGACTTAATACCTTAAGGTGCGACACCCGTCCACATTAACGTAACAAGTACGTGTGACAGCCACGCCTCTTCTTGCGGCGAAATGTCACGCAAATGTGGACGCACCTTTACATCTCACGGTGACACGGCCGTGTGCAGTGCGGTGCTAGTACTCTGTTTATAAGCTGACGTGGCATTTGCCATTAGGCAAACGACCTGCTTACATATAATTGTCATATATTGTCATATAAGTAGGCCAATAAAGAAATCCTCAAAATTGAATTTTGCCTTCAGATTTCTCTGGCACTATGGGTGCGTTGTGATATTGAGGCTGGTAATCATTTACCGTCAAATACCGGAATTATTAATATCATGAACGATATCGGGTGACAGAATTAATGTACAGAAAAACTTTACATTAATTTATACAAGAGATGTAACATAAACTAGTTTAATATTAAATAATAAAAAAAAATAAGGATGTAAAATAATGGTTTAGTCAATACTCAATCCATGTGTATAATAATAAATATATAATACCCAGCAGTCATACACATAGCCCTGACCCCGAAGTAAGATACGAGTCCTGTGTCATGGGAATCAGGAACTACGAGAGACATTCTTTCTCACAACACCCAGACTCGAAATAAATATTACATAGGTTTCGTCCGGGTTCTTATTCAACTTGATTTACGGTAATTAAAACTACTTATAAAAACTTATTAATAATTAGATTTGTGTCGGTAGATTTTCCCAGTCGTTTTTGTCCCACTACTGAGTAACGGCTCTCGTCCCTCTTTCCATTCTTCTCCGGTGAACGGTGAAGTGGCAAATCAAATTGAAAACTATTAGCTTTCGGATAACTTCCCAAGTTCACACAATTATAACTTACAAAACTAATTAAAGTACAATAAAGTCGCAAATATTTACTATCAAAACATAATCTCTAGGGTTTCCCTTGAAGTTACCCTATAAGATTATATTATTGAGGATCTTGAAATAAACTACAAATTGTTTCTCTGAAAATACAAAGTTTTGTTTTATTTCACGTATTTACAATATTACAACAATTATCAAGTTTTGACAATTACACTTCTATCTCACCTGAAAATACAAAGAAAGGACATTTAAAGTTTACTAATATCGCTTCCTCAATTGTATCATCCGTTATGTTATTATAACAATAAATGGCACAAAGTAATATAAGTGTCATCCGTCAATCATAGTTCACACGTCACTCCGATTCGCCCTCTACCTCTACCATTTTCCACAGACAACATAGATACGCGAAGCGCGGCAAATTCAAATTAATGAAATGTCATTCATTTCATTACATAAATAACATAAGCTCCTGTATTATCGATTAGGTAGGCAGAGGTGCAACGTTTACGTTTCATGGTTCACATCATATACGGGGCCAGCCTATCGCCATACCGAGCATACATTCTATGATCTCTGCAGAAGCGCTGGAATGGTTCTCTTCTTATCTTCGAGGACGTCAGCAGTCGGTGCGCCTTGATAATTGATCATCAAATTGGCGCGATATCGACTCTGGTATCCCTCAAGGCGGTATTCTCTCCCCTTTATTATTTTCTATATTTATTAATCTTTTAACCCAAAATCTTCAATGTGCGTATCATCTGTATGCTGATGACTTGCAGTTGTATTCCCAGGCTGGTGTCGATGATGTCTCCGCAGCAATAGCCACTGTGAACAGGGACTTGGCATACCTGAAGTGCTGCTGGTCTGACAGTTTTGGTTTGATGGTAAATCCGACCAAATGCCAGGCCATTATTGTAGGCAGCTCAAGATTAATGTCCAGACTTGACCTCACAACCATCCCGAACGCTGTATTTAATGACACTGTTATACCGTGGTGTAACAGTGTCAAGGACCTAGGACTACATATAGACGCCACTCTGAACTGGCGGACCCAGGTAACCTCTGTGTGCCAGAGAGTCACCGGTACCCTGCGTGCCTTATATCGCCTGAAGAATTTCCTGTCCTCTAGAACTAAGACAATGCTTGTGCAAACCTTAATCTTCCCCGTTATCGACTATGGTGATGTGTGCTATTTTGACCTGAATGCAGACCTGCTCAACAAACTCGACCGACTTCTTAACAACTGCATTCGATTCCTCTTTAATCTTCGCAAATATGACCATGTGTCATTTCATCGGCTGCAACTGAAATGGTTACCCATCCGTCAGCGCCGCTCTCCGCGCGTACTTACCACACTCTACTCAATAATTATGTCTCCTGCTTCGCCTTCCTATTTATCTTCCCAGTTTCAGTCTCTAGGTAGTAACCATGACAGAAACCTTCGGTCCTCCAGCAATCTCCTACTCAGATGTCCTCCTCATAGCTCTGACTTTACCCATTCTTCTTTCGCTATCCAATCGATCCTCCTCTGGATTGCGCTCCCTCTCGAGATTAGGTCGGCAACTACCCGCCTAGCTTTCAAAGCCCGAGTTCGGCAACTGTTGTGTGATGGAGTAGCGGAGTCTTCACGTTAGTTTGGTAGTTTTGTCGGTATATGTGTATGTATGTATATAGTATGTTTATTTTATATATTTATTTATTACCATATTTTATATGTATGTATTTAAGTATCTATAATAATTCTATTATGTTCAATATTTCTCTTCTCATTCTCTTCTTGTTTACACCTGCCTTGTTTATTCTCTGCACCCCCAAAGGTTGACTGGTAGAGAATGCCTCTGGCATTAAGTCCGCCTGTACATGTATTATGTATAAAGTGTGTAAAATAAAATAAAATAAATAAATACATTCCAATACCGGACAATAAATATGTGAGTTTTCGAATCAAAAACTCAAATACATATTGTGATTGCCCGAGCTGGGAATTGAACTCAGGACCTCATGGTTTTAAGCCTTCCACTAGACCAAATGCTAGTGAGATTATTTCAAAGTTTTCTACGCAAAATCACTTTCTGGACTTAGGTTTAGAGAAGTTATCTAATAGTCAATACATGTAATATAATTCTGAAATGACGCCACAAAATACGATATGATTTGGAGGCTGACAAAATGGTTGCCGGAGTGTTTATTGCGGCCCCCACCTGTCACACACACGTATGAACAAAAAGACAGCTCTGCAACGTATTCTGTGCCTCATTTCGTTCATTTTGTATGTTATTTCATTTGAAAACGCCAATTTAGTTTTGGGAGTAGTGACCACCTTTTGAGTGGAGGCAATACGTGTTTAAGGTTTCCTTTAAATAATTTAAACAAGTCTGAAAGTGTTAGTTGTATTTTAGCATTGGAAACATTAAAGGTCCCGCTATATATATGTGGTATACCACAATAAAACGAGACGGAGCAGACATCGTCGATGTACCATTTTCAATTTTCAATAGGGTAGTTTCCTATATTGAATTTTATACATTATTTTATAAGCAACAGAAAATGATACGCAAAAGAAACCCTTTTATTAAAACACAATCAAAATTGGTTCAGAAATGTGCCCGCAGTAATGACTTTAAATGTTGGTATGAGGAAAAGTGGGTGCGTAGTAGGGATATCTCACTATCTCGCTTGCACGCGTGCACTATAATGAACATTTTACACGGTGACGTCAAAGGTTGCATCGTCTGTTATTTGACAATTACCCCTTCTACAGGATTTGAATGGCTTCTATCTTATTTATCTTTGGTCCGATTTATAAAATTCTTTCTGCAATAGATTTTGAGTTACATAACTTATTGATTTAAATAATAAAAAAAATCTAGTCAACTACCCTATTTACCCATTGTCGCGAAACCCCTTTTTTACATGTTGGGTTAGCGAAATAAAGTTTTTTTCAAAACATGTACACAAGAAAAGAAAATATTACCTTATACGTCCTTTGAAATACCAACACACATACGGTAGGGTATGTTTAATACTTAGGCTCAGTGACCGCAGTTTGAGCCGGGCAGTGACCGCAGTATGCCCACAAAATTATAATAAAAAATAAGATTTCCTGTATACCGAGTTTTAAATGAACACTTGTAAATAATCTATATACTTCGCGGTATTCCGCGACACCCATACAAAATATAAATTAAATACACAATATTTGTTCTGTTCCGTGGTATTATAGCAGGGCCTCAAGAGATTAATCAATCCACAGGTATAGCCCAATATTTACGCCTTAGTGATAAAAACTCGGTGACTGCTTCTGTGGCGCAGTTATAATGCGTACGCGTTACAATTAAGGCCAACGCTGAGGTCTCGGGTTCGATTCCCGGGTCGGGTAAAGTGATATTGGGTTTTTCTATTATGAAATGCTCAGTATGAGCCCGGAGTCTGGAATTTGTGCCCGGTATGGCGATAGGCTCGCCCCCTATCACATCGTGGGACGGAGATACGCTCGGCGAAATGTGGGTGTACTAGTTACACCTCTGCCTACCCCTTCGGGGATTACAGGCGTGAGTGCGTATGAGTGCGTATGATAAAAACTCTGACTTACTTCCACATTCAGAGACGTCACTTTAAGTTTAATTGTCATTAAGTAATTTATTAAATCTCGATTATTTCTTAAAGATGTCAATTAAGATTGTTTCTATACTCAGTAATGTAGCGAAGAGCATTTTCTATATTCAGTAATGGAACATAGAGTATTAATTGGCTCTTAATGTAGAAATAATCGAATTCTGAGAAATGACTTTTTTTGTTTGACTTATTTCAAATTCAAATTATTTATTGTATCCAGATCACTTACCATCAGGTAACTTACTCGTTTGCCGACTTATTCTATTCAAATTCGGGCAGTGAGGATTTGACAACAGCGCTAATCACCTTAAAAAGGCAATTACCATATCGAGGCATGACATTAGCTAACGCCTGCTTTCTTAAAGAGGTAGGAATAGGTGTAACTAATACACCCACAATTCGCTGAGCTTATATTTGTCCCATGATATGATAGGTGGCGAACCCATCGCCATATCGGGCACAAATTAGAAGCCCGTCACGTCAGTTTTCTGTAAGATAGTGGTAACAACCCGATCTAGCCGGGCCTTTAGGCTATAGACAGTTTCATTTGCTGATTAATTAGCTTTACCTAAAATTAGTCATTTCATTTCTAGGTGTGCTTAGTACCAAAATATCAACTTTATAGAGAACAATATAAAGATTTATTCCCATAAACAGTTATAGTAGGCATTTTCCATACATGTCGCTTGCAGGCGTGCGAGGACACTTGGGCGTGGTACATGTCTTTTATAATGATAAAAATTGTTTTTATGTCACCCACCAAAAGGCCGATTCTCGTAATTTTAAATGTTGACGTTGATTATTGGTTTAAGAGAATGCCATTTGCAATTTACTTGACACTGAGACTAGATCGGAATGATATTTTGAACATTTAAAATTACGAGAATTGGACTTCAGATGGGGTAAGTCCGTAACGATACGTTTTTTAGTTTTGTAGGCCTAATTCAATCTTTAACATGATCAGAACAATGAAAACACTATGATGTAGACTTACTTTAGAGGATGAATGGTTATTAAAACTGTCTCACAGAAAAGCAACATAAAGTAGCAGCTTTTTGTGGCGTTTTGTACGGTGAGTGATATTACCGGAGCCCCAAATCTTAACTTCCCTTCTCAATCCCTATTTATTGCCTTTAAGGCTGTAACTTAAGCCTAATCGTAATAATTACGTTGCTATGCAAGAAAATTCTAAGAAATCTGATGACCGCTGTTATAAAACATATATTATATAAGCCTAATTATAGAACTTTCTGTCGAAGCAGAATTTTTATAAGTGCGCTCACTTACGTAAAAAAGTTTAGTGCTGACGCAAATTTTGTAGTGAATCGATTCAAATTAATTCTTAATCATAATAATCCTTGTGATTTAATTAAAAAAAACATGGCTTATATATAACTTTTGAAACAATCTAAACAAAAATCCCTTACTTTCCTTTAAGGTTCCTGATTTTTGCATTGCGCAATTCGTCAAGGCGATTGGCGTGGCGTAGGTAGAGCCTTAAAGTCGGCAACGCATCCATGATTCTCCTTGTATTATGGGTGTTTATGGGCGATTAGGATCAAGTACCATCAGATGACTCACTTGCTCGTTTATTCTACTCGGCTCTAAAAATAATAACTCCGTTCCAATTTCCATTGAATACAAAATATTTAAAAATATGATTGAATGATTAATGAAACATGAATAAATATATAAAATAATGAAATAATGAAACTGATTTCGCCAAATCGCCTACGTTTTCAGAGAATAACGACTTTTAAAGAGAACCATAAACTTGTAATCTTTACGTGTTATAAACTCAAGGATCTGTTTAGGATACATACATACGCACTCACGCCTGTAGTCCCCGAAGGGGTAGAAAGAGGTGTAACCAGTACACCCACATTTCGCCGAGCGTATCCGTCCCACGATTTCACGATGGGCGACCTCAGAAACCGATATTTGTGGATCACACAAACATTTGTCTCGGTGCGGGAATCGAACCCGCGGCCTCTCGTTTCACAGCCGGCTATTCGGCCGTTGCGCCACGGAGACCGTCAGTCTGTATTATATTTGCTAAGTCTTACTTAGGGATATCATTAATTGACTGCCTCGGTGGCTCAGTCGTAATGCGTATGAGGTCTCGGGTTCGATCCCCGGGTCGGGTAAAAATGATATTGGGTTTTTCTATTACGAAAAAGCTCAGTATCAACCCGGAGTCTGGAATTTGTGCCCGGTATAGGTTCGCCCCCTATTACATCATGGGACGGAGATAAGCTCGGCGAAATGTGGGTGTACTGATTACACCTCTGCCTACCCCTTCGAGGATTACAAGCGTGAGTGCGTATGTATCATTAATCTGAAAAAACAGTGTCGATGGCTACAACATAATGAAAAGGATAATAAACTCATATTTTTCCTATTAATTTCAAATAATAAAGCGGTTTGACCAAATAATTACCGCTTGGGTTTAACAAAGATGAAAGGGTCAATTATAAGGGAAATGAAAATATCCGGGTTTAGAATTAACAGTACTTTTAACTCATTAATTAACTCGAAAAATATGAAAGAACAAACATTAAATGTTTTGTTGCGACCTGGAGGCCAATTCTCGTAATTTGAAATGTTCAAAATATCATTCCGATCTAGTCTCAGCGTCAAAAAAGTTGCAAATGGCATTCTCTTAAACCAAAAATCAACGTTTGTATTTCATTCGATTATGCCTATTGATGTAACCTGAAAATCAAATCAAATCATTTATTCAGTAATTAGGCCGCCAAGGGCTCTTTTACACATCGAGTTAGGAATCTACCGGTGCTTCGCAAATGCCCACTGGTCTGAGAAGAAGCACCTAGAAACTCAGCCGTTGGTCTTTTGAATGTTTGTCATTTTTTATTTTATATTTGTTATTACAAAAACTTAAATAATTTACGTTATAACTAATACGTTCATAAAAAAACTGTCAATTTGGGATTGATACAGGTGCCCATTCAGGGGATCTAACAGTAATCCGAATCTAAGCAGACCAATTAATTGTTACAATACAATCATTAATAATTAATAATAATAAGCAATCTGAGTAGACCAGTCCACACAAGCAGCACCCGTTCACGAGTATGACGCATGTGCCAGCCATCGGCCTCCTCAACCATGTTACAGGGAAGTGACCGACCCGGTCCGGAAAATATGCATAAGCTATCCTCGAAGTATCAGGCAGAGATGCATTTTGATACAAGTGGTAGAGCCACGCTGTAGACACTATTGTCTACAGCATGAATGGGCCGGCTCGTCCGGGTCGTAAGCACTGTCTCACAGAAAACTGGCGTAAAGTAGCAGCTTACTGCTGCGTTTCTTACGGTGAGTGAGATATCCAGAGGCCTAAATCTTCCTCCCCTTCCCAATGCCTTAATTACCCCTTTCCTTTAAGATTGGCAACGCGCCCATGTTTCTTTTAGTATTGTGGGCGTACATGGGTGGTGGAGATCGCTTACCATCAGGTGACCCACTTGGTCGTATGCCGGCTTATGCAATAAAAAAAAGCCAAACGTTTACAATTTCTACCATTGTATCACAAAATCACAACAGAAACTGAATTCGCATCAAATATTACACACTATTTTACCTACAGTCTACCCTTTACAATATATTCTAAAAAGTCATTTCATACAAATCCCATAAGTACGGGTAAACTTCGCGGTCCATCCCACGGGATCATGTTAGTATGCCGAAAATTATGTTCCGAACAATAAGTGAAAACTGGTTTTGCGTATAGATTGTCGGAACACATTGGATTTTTTCTAGGAACAATATAAGTTGCCTGGAATAACACGACCTCAAATATTGTTTCTGTACTATATTCTATGGGATGTGATAAATTGTAGATCGTATAAGCTACGGATAACTGTAACGTGTATTCTATTTTTCACCAAATTCAAGAATTGAGAACGACGTATTTTTTTAATGTTTGTTACCTCAGAACTTTCGACTGAGTGAACCGATTTTGATACGTTCACATTTGACGTTGATTATTAATGATTTATGAGAATACCATTTGAAACTTTCGTGACACTGAGACTAGATCGGAATGACATTTTAAATTACGGGAATTGGCCTCCTGGACTATGCTGGAATTGTTGGTTGAAAGAAAGAAGGAAACGTTTATTATCATCACGAAAACATGCAATATCACCTATATTGCTTGGCGCTGGTTTTCATTTGGACCCTATATGTTGTTCGACGGATCTCAACCAGAAGCAGTAGTGTGTGAGTGTGTGTAATCGTTTGTGTGTGCCTTATACAAAAATATTAACGCCAGGCGTTGGTGTTGGAGCAATTTTCATCGCACAGTTCCGTCAGTGAGATTGCTGGAGTCTCAAGACCACAACAAGATCGGCAACACAATAATGTGTGTTTTCTAGTATTAAAAACTCGAAAGACGAAATTGGCTGACCTAGGATTTTGAACCAGGTCTTCGCCGGTTTCTCAGCTTAAGTATGCTGCTACTAGAACAATGAGCTGGTTATAGTTAAGTAACAGGATTTTTTGTATACATAAAATAACGTTTATTGCAAAAGTGATATTTGGGTTTTTCTATTACGAAATACTCGGTATCAGCCCCGAGTCTGGAATTTGTGCCCGCTATGGCGATAGGCTCGCCCCCTATCGTATCGTGGGGCGGAGATACGCCCGGCGAAATGTGGGTGAACTGGTTACACCTCTGCCTACCCCTTCGGGGATAAAAGGCGTGAGTGCGTATAGTTATTTTTGGAATCAAGTTTAATAGCTCGCGTAACACCTAAGTTGATTCCTTTTATGCAGTAGACAGAAAACTGACTACAACGTGGCTTTATCATTTAATTCCATTAAAATAAAAGCAACAACCATACACAGATTCAAAGAATAAGCTTTAGAAGCGAATTCTTTTTATAACACCAAAAATACCTTAATTCTGAATATTTTACGCCGCAGTGAAAAGACATATACGCTAGCTAATCAGGTTCGGATTAAGTATTGGGGGGTCAAATTGATTGTAATATAACACAACATAAACTCACGCCTACATCCCCGGCGCAACTAGTGTACCCAGTATTCGCCGAGTTTATTTCCCTCCATGATAGGGGGCGAGCCTTTTGCTATACCGGGCACAAATTTCAATCCCGAGCAATTTATATGTAACATTTCGAATCAAAAATTTAATAATATCAATTTGAACCAAACAAAAATAAACAATTTGGGTTTCAAGTTGATTGTATTCTATCAATTAATGTCGTATATTCTGTCGAAGTACCACCGCGTTGTCTATTTCGGCTGCCAAGCAACAGTGTGTAAGCACTGTTGTGTTTCGGTTTGAAAAACAGTGAAGCCAACTTAATTACTGGGCATTATGACACTTAAGCAGCTATCTCAGCTTAATCTCATCTTATATCTTGGGTTGATGAGCGCAGTCCAATTCCATGTAGTGCTTTGTAATTCGAGGTTATACGTGGCGCTTACCATCAGACGAGCGAGCTGTTCGTCATTCAGGCTAATAAATAAATATGTAAATAATGTAACAGTAATATCTCAGACAAGCACACAGTAATTATGTCTATACAAAAACATCAGGCTTACATAGCATCGCGCATAAAAATGAGTCAAGAGTGCTGAACCTAAATAAATTAATAAAATTAATCCCCATTTGCGTGAGTACGTGTCCCACAGAATTTCTTAAATGCGTGCCTGTAAGATATAAAATGATACATCAACGTTCGCGAGAAACTTGGCGTGTTTTTATTGCCGTTGTGTATAAAGATTGTGAAAAAAAATTACGCGCTTCTTGCTTCCTTATTTGGTTGAAAAACCGCTGCGAGGGGGGAGGTTGATAATTTATATACCCTCTCTTCCCTACGTTCAACGTCTTTATTTAAATACGTTTGGTATGTGTTGTTTTGCTGTGACAAATTGTGAGTGGGATGGTAACCCAATTGATTTAGTTGTTGGCCTTCGATTTTATTTTTAGTATTTTGAAATACATGTGAATTTGTTTGGGTTCAAGAGATCTCCTGAGTTAAAATTTGGCATGTGTAATTTTTTTCCACTACCGTGCTTAGTATTCTATAATTTAGGTTGTGACTCATAAATAAATATGTTTTCTTGATTAATATAACTACTAGTATTTATAATTTATATTGACTCATTTTTTTTTATTATTTGCACAAGTAGAAACAATAATATTTCGATTTTAAGAACGATTAGGGCCAGGCAACTACCTGCGGACTCGGACGCTGCCCGTATGACGCAATAAGCCTATTGCCCACTGCTACTCACGGTAGAAGCGTACCGAGGTGTAATAGATACATATCTAGATATACAACGTGTTATAGAAAGGGGCGGGCAAATTTAAGCAATGTATAGTGTAGGGTATAAGTATTTTATCTCCCATAGTACCAAATCCGATTGCATTGCTAGGACAATAATTATAGAATTTTCTTTTTTATCGAATGAGTAACATGTCGATATCGATTTTCAACTTTGGACAACACTAAATGATAAGCAATGATACTAGAGACCTCCTTTCATTTAATTATTTAATAATTAAAAAAAAAATTAAACAGTTGTCAAATGTCAATATTTATTTGACGCAGTCAGTTCCGCAATTTCTGATTTTATGAAGTATGATTACGAGTTCAAAAAATATGTTGTATTTGACTAAAAACAAGTATTATGTATTGGTATATTATGTTGGTGTAACTGATAACAGCTTTTAAGAGGATCGTCGACTGTATTAAGCTAAATTCATAGATGGAAGACCCGAGAATGAAGTCTTTAAAATGTTTTTAGAGGATGGTGCCTATATTGTCTTCAGCACACAATCTCTTTCAGGTGTTAATTTGTGTTTAAATTACCTAAAAGTTACGTACGTATGTCTGTAGAATTACGTACATCTTATTCAAGTTTCATAAAAAGTGAGTGTTGTTCATAATAACAGTGGCGCAGTGGGCGAGTAGCCGGCTGCGAAGCGTGAGGCCGTGGGTTCGATTCCCACACCGAGACAAATGTTTGTGTGATCCACAAATATTTGTTTCGGGTCTGTGTGTAGTGGGTTGGCAAGTCCCCCTTAGTTGCTGATACCCACGATACAGGTTAACCTAGTGTGGGGTCGGGACTATGTGTGTGACTGTTGGGTGTATCTATTTATTTTATTTTATTAATAGTGATGTTATCAATCTTATCGATCTTAATAAACGAGTGATTAAAATTAACGTGAATTTTTTGGATGTCTTGGTTTTGAAAAGATCCGGTAAATAAATACTCACTGTTAGGTGTATGTAATGACCCTAAAATATGACCACACCTTTCTGTAACACGTTGTATATTTAATCTAATTTGTTGTGTACTGTTTTACTTTATTATATTACGTAACTGACCACTATCACAGTGCGAAGTGTACGCGAGGGTCACCTAGTTGGTACTTATATATTTTGTGTTAATTATTACTTTTGTGGTACAGGCTGGTTTGTCTTCCGGATGTCACTTTAGGTGGCTGCTGAAAACCAGCGTTGTGTTGAGGATCGCGCCACAATACAACATTATGCTGAGCATGCCACCTATTGCCATCGAGAGGACATGCGATTTGTTAGATTAATTAATTAGTTATTTTATTATTAAAATTGTACATCACCTGTATTGCATGTTTTCGTAATGATAATATAAACGTTTCTTTCTTTCTTTCTTTCTTTCTTTCAACCAACAATTCCAGCATAGTCCAGGAGGCCAATTCTCGTAATTTGAAATGGTCAAAATTTCATTCCGATCTAGTCTCAGTGTCACGAAAGTTGCAAATGGTATTCTCATAAATCATTAATAATAATCAACGTCAAATGTGAACATAGATCGTAATGAGATTGAGAGTAGAATAAAAGTTGACTGAAGCCAAAACGGTATTCTGCTAACATTTTTAAATGACACATGTTATATTAACGTTAAAATTGTGACTGAATTGAAATTCCAATCGCATCGAGATGTGATTATATTGACACCGGACTGAACCTAAAGAGGTGCAGTATACCATTTTTTAGTCAAATAAAAATCCAATCTCAGTTCGGTTAAAATTCAGTCGCAGTGTTAGTTATATACGAGAATTGGCCTTCTTACCTCACCACGCTAATTTACGAGTCTTGTATCGATGTATCAGGAGCCACAAGATACTTCCATTCTCACAACACCAAGACCCGTAACAAATATGTATTGATTTAGACTTCTCGTATGCGAGAGTCCGTCTGGAATGGTATCACCGCTGTGTCTATATCTGCCGCTAAGCACTGTTGTATTTCGGTTTAAAGGATATTGTAGCTCAATTATATATCATCTTATGTGTCGGGATGATGACTGCAGTGCAGCGCCAAGCAATATTTTAATTGGCCACATGGACCGTTGCGTCACTTACCATCATTCAAGCGACAATTGTAACCGATTTTGGTGAACGCTTTTGTATCTAGTCATACGGTAGTGTGTCAGCCAAGTTCAGGACCAAAAGAGCGAGCGAGTGGGAAGAAAATAAACCATGTAGGCACGTAATATCACAGCCCCTGAATTTATAGTTAGCGACAGATATTTTCATATGAGATACTTGACGCTACACTGTCCTTTATATTAAAATAATATACTTTCTAGCTATGCACCAAATGCCTGCAGCGCCGCGCAATATTGCACCTCCTCTATGCTAGCTCATATCCGAAATTAAAGCGACAAGTTATTACCCTGTCTTAGTTTGTTAACTTAGACAGGGCATCATATTCATTCTAATGTATCAGTGTAATATAGGAAGTACCACAGACATAAATTTGAGCACATGACGCATGAATTTCAATATGATAGTTGATACAACACATAAAAAGTTACAAGGTGGTAGGTCCCTCGTTTGCGAGAGACTGGCTGGGTTGGTACCACCGCTTTGTCTATTTCTGTCGCCAAGCAACAGTGTGTAAGCGCTGTTGTGTTCTGGTTTGAAGGACATTGCAGCCAGTGAAATTACTGAGCATTATGAGACTTAACACCTTATGTCTCGGGGTGACGAGCGCAGTCCAGTGCCATGCAGTGCTTTGTTATTTAAAGTTCTGTGTGGCGTTGCTTCTGTTTATGAGCAGGCGTGGCACTTACCATGAGGTGAGCGGCCTGCTCGTCTCGTCATTTAAGCTAAAAAAAAAACCAAGCCTACCACGTTTTTGTACCTGATTTGACTTCATAGTAGTAATTTATAAATAAACATACTTGAACGTGTTTTAAAGAGTTTTCAACAGACATAAAACCTACGATGTTTTCAATTCGTGAGTATGGTTTTATGTATGTTACGCGAAATGTGGATTGATTTTGATGATTATTTTTATTTTTATCTTACATAGGGTTTATCATGTGAATGGTTGCATTTATATTAGGTTAAGATCTAATGAAAGGATTCGGCTGTATATTCGACTGTCGTCTTACTGCGGTAATGCCGATAACGGACTAACTCAGAGTACGAGTACTCATAATTTCGCAGAATTTGGGCATGTGGAGTGAGTAGGTACACTTGAGTTGAATGAATGAATGAAATAAAATCTTTTACCATGTAGGCAAATAAAATAGCGTTTAGGACAAGTCAACAATAAAAGGAAGATACGTACGTTAAAGTAACATATCAGAATTTCAAGGAAGGTGGATGGGTAATGGGCACTACCGAAACGTCATTTGTTTTAAAACTACCACCGAATCTTTTCGACCCAACCACTTACTTACTGGGCTTACTTTACCACTGGATTCAATGTGACGCGACCGAGCCCTGATACCATTCAGCCAGACAAACGTAAGTGGGCGTTATCTATATATATCTATGTCTGTGTATGGCATGCTCAAGATAGAGTCATCTATTAGCTGAGCTAGTCTCGTCTTGATGAAATACGCAATGTTCCAAGATTCTGTCTACTTTAATTATAAGGTTATATGATGTGTTTGAACTCTGTATACTTTGGTTATAGCCGATTCACACAGTTCTATTTTAGTTGATCAATTGCTAGATCATATGCAATTCGAACAATTTGAAATGACTTTAAATTTAATTGAATAATATATACAGATATTGTACCATACAGCATTTGTTGATTCAAGTCACTAGATCAACTGAAATCGAACAATTTGAACCCGCTATTAGCTAGGCTTTTTGAAGAAATATTTTGGGCGAGCCTTTTTCAGTATTTCAAGTAATCATAACAACAATAATCATATAAAGCCAGAGTAAGCTTCCGGTATTACGAGTGTATGGGTAATAAGGATCACTTGCCTACCATCAGGTGACACACTTGCTCGTTTTTTTATTAGCTTGAATGACGAGACGAGCATGTCGCTGGCCTGATGGTAAGTGACGCCTGCTCCTATACAGAAGTAACGCCATACAGAACTTTAAATTACAAAGCACTGCATGGCACTTAATTGCGCTCGTCACTCCGAGACATAAGTTACTAAGTCTTATAATGCCCAGTAATTTCACTGGCTTCCATGTTCTTATAACCGGAACATAACAGTGCTTACACACTATTGCTTGGTGGCAGAAATAGACAAAGCAGTGGTTCCAACCCCGACGGCTTTTCGTATTATCGATGTCGGCCTCTGGTATAAAAGCATTTTACATCAATAACTTTATTAATGACCCCACTTTCTCAGTGCTCCTCTACTAATTATACATACATGCATAGACTCACGCCTGTTTCCCATAGGGGTAGGCAGAGACTAATTAATCATTAATTGGGTTGTACTTACTAATTATAGTTCCTTTCAACTTATTCACTATTTTATAAGTTACTTAAAATTTGTCTGAATTGCAAATTAAAATCATCTTCCTACCCAATTATACAAATTCATCCATCTAAGATTCCGAAAGGTTTTATCGTACTTTTTGGATGGAAATTTAAAGGCTGCGTGAAATGAATCGTAATGAGGGTAGTATAAAACAAATGATAACGACGACATTAAAACTTCGACTTAATTTAATGCACTTACATTCATTTATATTCATTTGGGGTGTAGGAATGTTCAACAACTTTTGGACCCAAAGCCAAGTTTATCAGCTTGTGGTATACCCTGCCGACCAATCGACGAGCAAATCCATATTGGACTAGCTTAGTGTGATCAGTGTTCAAACAACCCCATTAAAACAACGGACGCTTTTGCCCAGAAAAAGGATAACAAAGATCGAAATAAAACTAGTTTATACGGATTTTATCGCGGTTTAATTTTTATTTTAGTCCTGACGTTTCGAACGCTTTTCAGCCTTCGTGGTTACGAGAGAGACTCCCCGATAAAATCCGTATAAACTAGTTTTATTTCAATGTGTAATATTCGCGTAAGCCTAAGAAATCACTATGGTAACAAAGATGGTTATGATTTAGATTATTTATTTAAATATAAAGAAAGAAAGCATTTATTGCCAGGCGTTAGGTGCTACATGTAAAATTGATGCAGAAAAAATATTTTTATAAGTAGTAGGTGAGGGGTACCTAGATACCCACCCACTGTAATCGGTATATATCCCACCACGACCGCGCCAAAAGGATCCAAATCAGCATATGCCAAACATTAATTGCTTGGCGCTGGTTTTCATTTTAAATAGTGTAATTAATGGGCATTATGAGAGTTATTTTGAGTGGTAGAGCCACGCTGTAGACACTTTTGTCGACAACATGTATGGGCCGACTCATACGGGTCATAACCACTGTCTCATATAAAACCGGCGTAAAGTAGCAGCTTGCTGCTGCGTTTCGTACGGTGAGTGAGATATCCGGGGGCGCAAACCCCCTCCCCTTCCCAATTCCTTAATTATCCATTTCTTTTAAGGTCGGCAATGCACCCATGATACTTTTGGTATTGTGGGCGTACATGGGCGGTGGAGATCACTTACCATCAAGTGACCCACTTGCACGTTTGCCGGCCTATGCCATAAAAAATGAGACTTACGTCTCAGTGTGATGAGCGCAGACCAGTGCCATACAGTGTTTTGTAAGTTTATGTTTATGGGCAGGCGTTGCGCTTAAAATCAGGCCAACGACCTGCTCGTTTTGTGATTCATATTTAGGATTTATAATTGACAAAACCATACTCAACTTACTTTACACTTTCGAATAAAGTCTTACTTTCGAATAAAACAAACTATAATCATCGTAAATGAACTGGGGGGCGAGCACGAACAACTTACGAATACGTATTCGAATCGAGAACGCTAGCATTGGTATGAAGGTTCAAACAATTTTTTGACATTTCGATACGAATACGTTCTCGCAAGTTATTCGTGGTAGCCCCTCTGTATACAAAAGTAATCACAAATAACGTATGAACTATAATAATTAATTCAAAATCTAAACGATTGCATTCGCTTCGTCTCTGTTTTATTCAAATTGACTAAATACAAACAAGAGGGATAGTTGACTTAACTACGAATCTGAATCCATTTCTCGCAGGACTTTTGACGCAATTCCCGTCTGTGTTCCCAATGATTAGAGACTAAAATAGCTTGCGGTAAATAAATTAAAAGTACTTCGCTCCGTTCTAGTGGTATTTCCTTACGAGACTTGAGTTGTGAGATGGAGCGAGTTTCACGTCTAATTAATTAAATCTTATAATTTTGTTTTATTGTATTTTATTGCCAAAGTTTTGAAGATATCTTGACGGTGAGACTACTTCAAATATCTACTGAACAAACCTCAGATACTAATTATTCAAATTACGTTTGGTAACATGATGAAATCAATTGATAAAGTGGTGGCATAGAATACTGTTGAAAGAAGAGATTAGAATTCTTGTGCCTGAAAAAAATCCCAATGACGGGAAGCTACTTAAAGCTTTTAAAAATCTTAATGTATTTTACATTCTTGTAGCTCTCCTTATTATTAAATATCCCATAAAGCTATGGGAAACCTATTAATTTACATATTTCTTGGAGCTTTTAAAAAAATATTAGATATTTTAGTCACCCGGTATGCCCGGTATGCCCGGTATGGCGATAGGCTCGCCCCCTATCACATTAAGGGACGGAGATACGTTCGGCGAAATGTGGGTGTACTTGTTACACTTCTGCCTACCCCTTCGGGGATTACAGGCGTGAGTGCATATATGTATATATATATTTTATTCAAATTATATCTACGTGGCATTATTATATTACGTCTTTTGTTATTTTATTATACATTGCAATATTTAATTACATTTACAACAATAACGTTGAAAAACATCTGATGCCGAACGTAAGCAGTGAATATTGAACACGATGTGCTAATTTAATTCCGTAAATAGAAATCGTTTTTTTATTAACAAGGCCATCAAGGAATGACTTTACACGTCATGTTAAATATCTAGCGGTTCTTCGGAACTGCTCACTGGTCTGAGAATAATCACCAGCAAATACAGTTCTAGGCCTCTTACTTTTTTGTCATATTTAAAAAATCAATCACAATTACCTATTCTTCAAAATAAATTACATTTACATTTAATTTAATTTATACATAATTTAAATAATCTGTAATATTTTCTTAATTAATAAAATGTGTTTTAATTCATTTATTCCTTATTAAATTTAGTTATCAAACTTAGGCTTGCACCAGACTACGTCTTAGTAAGATCTATTGTGAGGTACGCGACTATGACAGGGAGACGGCGCGGCGGCGACGCGTCCGTAAACAAGTCCGGTTTGTATGAAGTTGTATGGAAACAGTCGCAGACCTCAAAACTTACTTATAAAATTGCATACAAAGCGTGTCGCTGTCTCCTATCTCGGTCGCGCACCTGAAAATAGACCTAAATGGCCGATTTCAATAAACAATCTTGGTTTGATTCTTCAGATCGATCCGGAAAATCAACCAATCAAACTAAGTAATTTTTACGAGTGACTTTTAAAGTATATTCTTATTGGCTCATTTGTGAGATAGGCCGGGAAACTCTCAATCCAAGATCGTTTATTGAAATCGGGCGTAGACGCGGACGACGATCCAAAATCCATAATCTCATTCGCTCATATCTTACGCCATGGTTCGTTCACCAGAACTCCAGTTGCGAAGTTCCCCCTTTGTTACTTTTTCATAACAATAACAAATTTCGTAGGTTAATTAGGTAACTGAATGTTCTTCGCAAAAATTTTATGTTTCAATATAGCCTTGTATTGCGTCGGTTTAGGAATTTCGTCAGAATTCGTATTGTTAGCTGTTTTTCTACTGTTATGTGTTTAGCCAAAATGTAGCATCGTTAAGTAAGTTTGTTTATTACTTTTATTCGGGACTACTGGGCTGATTTTAATTATATTTTCTATTGTAATTATATCCTCCAAGTTTTAATAAGTTTTATCATTTATTCTAAGTATAGTGATATTGTATTGGGGTTTCAATTTTTTGTTTGTTCGGGATTCACGTAGTAATACGATTTCACGCAGATGAAATCATAGACAAAAGGTGTTTTATTCGTGTTAATGATGAGATGAACGTTACACGCCAGATATTAAGAATCACGCCTGTACATAAACAGAAGCAACACCAATTACAACTTCGAATTATAAAATACTGCATAACTCTGGGCTGCGCTCTGTCACCCAGAGGCATAAGATATTAAGTCGTCGTCCTTCAAACAAGAACACAATAAATCTTACACACTGCTGCTTGTAGGAAGAAATAGACAAAGCAGTGGCAGACGGCCTCTCGCATACGAGGGACCTACCTAGTAAAAGTAGTACTAGTTGTCATAAGAATTCGCTATCCTCTTAACATTTTACTTAATGATTTCGTATGTTTACGCAAATACTACCCATTGAAATAAAACTAATTTATACGAACTTTCTCGCAGTATAATAGTGTTAACTATTTTTTTTTTATAAAAATAAATTTGTAACTTTAAAATGAAGGTAGGCAATGTAACATGAACTTTTCGAGACGACCTACACCTCAGTCTTTCCCGTGACCACGAAGGCTGAGAAGCTTTCGAAACGTCGGGACCAAAGTAAAATTAAACCGCGATAAAATTCGTATATTTTTCCGTTCATTGGTTTTATTTGTAGAAGAAGCATGTTTCTGATTTAAAATGATTGTTTACTTCCAATATTATCTTACACAAGTATACATAAGACTGTACATAGGACTCTGTTTATAGTACATAGGTATACGAACAACACGCAAGCAAATGGAGGTTGGAATTCAAAGTGGAATTCAAACTATACATAACTGTACAATCGATGTATGTCAATACAGCTTTGACATTGTATTTTTAGCCTATATTTTTAAAAGGGGTTGATTAAGTAAAATTAAGTTGTTTCGAGTACCCCAGAGAGATTGGTGATTGGTTACAAGGTGGTAGGTCCCTCTGGCCGGCTGGGTTGGTACCACCGCTTTGACTATTTCTGCCGCTAAGCAACAGTGTGTAAGCACTGTTGTGTTCCGGTTTGAAGTACATTGAAGCCAGTGAAATTACTGGGCATTATGAGACTTAACACCTTATGTCTCGGGGTGACGAGCGCAGTCCAGGATCATGCAGTACTTTGTTATTTAAAGTTCTGTGTGGCGTTGCTTTTGTTTGCGTGAGCAGACGTGGCGCTTACAATCAGGCGAGCGACCTGCTCGTCTCGTCATTCAAGCTAATTAAAAAAAAGAAATATTGACGTCAGGCAGGCGACCGGTCGTAAAAACTATAAGCTAAATCTTTCTGTAACATGTGTAAAAGCATTACGACCGACCCATTGCGCGTGGGATACGGTGGAAGAATAAGTTGTTGCGAGTACGAGTTGTTTTGTTTTATAATCTCACTCTTATACAACCTACTTACATTAATCTTAATAAAATAAGGGAGCCACTAGCATCTGAATATTTGAGAAATTTTACAAGATAAGATTTTCTTCAAATAATTTGTGGGTGCCCCCATAATATAGATTTAATAAAATGGGATGAGGCAAAAATGTTCAGAGTCACGCGTCTTATTACCTCGCGGTAAAGGTTTAAGGATATTTTCAATTTAATAGCATTATAATATCACGCTGCGAGAACCAAAGTGGCGTAAGTAAAAAAGGGCTTAATTTAAATAATATTTACTTTGAGAGTTCTATTTAATTCAACCGTCTATGGCGTTTAGTTTAAGCGGCTATTACATTATACGATCTCTCGATACTGGGTGCAGTATTAAGAAATGAGGAGTAAGGGTACCAACTAGGCGATAGAGTGGACCCGGTCTCCCTAGATGCCTGCCGCCCTGCCGACATTGTAGTGTTCCCATTTTGCATTGTGAATGCTAAATTTTTCGTGTAGTTTCGTCTCATTTATTATATACTAATATATAACAAATATGCTATAAGGCAAAGGTAATATTACCTTTTAATTAAGACTTTTAAAATAAAACCGCTCGAAAGAGCTAAAAAGTTAAAAATAAAATTAATCTACAGTACCATCGACTCAAAATTGTTTAATTTTAGTTTATTTTTTACATTTACATTTTGTAGTAGCCGAATTGGCAACACTGGAGCTCTGTTAGAGTTCGTGCCATAGCAACGGACACGCATCTACGTTCGCCTTTGAGTCAGTAAATGATCAACAGGGTAATATAATAAGCCCGCGCACTAGCTAGGAAACAGGATGCCCAAAATACACAAGAAATTGTGTAGTATAATAGCCATTTTAACTTTATTTGTGAAAAATATATTGTAGATATATATAAGCACTAAGATTTTGCTATTATGACTTAGGCCACTCTGATTCTTGCGCCCTTGGAAATAATTTGAGTAAAAAATTGTCATATCATTCGTGATTTTCAATAAAAATAAGCGATGTGGAATTTATTTATCATAAAAAATTTGGATAATTTTCATCTATCGAAGTTAAAGATTATATTTACGTGTAAAATTATTGATTTAATATTTTGTAAGTACTACCTACTTAGCTAAGTTGTGATATTTCGTTTTCACCACCATTCTCTTCTGAATCTTATTCCACTTTAATGTACTGTTATTTTAAGCAAGTCGCTCACCTGATGGTAAGTTTCACGCCGTCGACAATCAATAATACCACCCAAAACTTTGAATTAGTAATGTATGGAAATGAAGTGTGCTCGTCCTCAACACAAAAGATGTGAAGCCTTATAATGCCCAGTAATTTCACTGCTTTCAAACTGGTACACGGTAGTGCTTTCACACTGCTGTTTTTATAGCATAGAGTTGCAAATGAGCAAGTGGATGATGGTATGTGATCTCCACCACTCATCAACGCCCACAATATCAGACGAATAATGAATGCATTGACGTTCCTAGAAGGAGGCACTAGGATTAGGAAGGGGAAAGAGGATTTGGGATTTCAGATATCTCACTCAACGTACAAAAGAAGCAGCAAGTTGCTACTTCACGTCCGTTTTCTGTGAGACAGTGTTAACGACCCAATCGAACCGGCCCATTCATGCTGTAGACAAAACTGTCTACAGAATGGTATGTTACAACACACCTACAACCTTTCAACTCCATTAAATTACTGTAGGAGTAAATTTTATTAAACTAGGGGCATTGCCCATGTTTTTCCACAAAACATAAAATAAAAAAAAACTTAGAGACCGACTAATATGAGACATATCTTACTTTCTTCCCCACATTATTCTGCATCAATTGGTATCGGTCTCGACCCCATACCCCCAGCGGTTTCGGAGGAGATAGCGTGACAAGATTTTGGCAGCGGCAGCGGCGGCGGCACCAGTTACTTTTATTTAGAATAGAGAGAATCTATTAGTTGATGCCTACAGCCTGTAAAGAATCTATGTGTCAAATAACTTTGAAGTTCCAGAGATTTTGTGATTAGTCAGTATGTAGTATTTTGCTTTAGAATTGGTGCACAAATAACTTTGAAGTTCCAGAGATTTTGTGATTAGTCAGTATGTAGTATTTTGCTTTAAAATTGGTGCACAAATAACTTTGAAGTTCCAGAGATTTTGTGATTAGTCAGTATGTAGTATTTTGCTTTAGAATTGGCGCACAAATAACTTTGAAGTTCCAGAGATTTTGTGATTAGTCAGTATGTAGTATTTTGCTTTAGAATTGGTGCACAAATAACTTTGAAGTTCCAGAGATTTTGTGATTAGTCAGTATGTAGTATTTTGCTTTAAAATTGGTGCACAAATAACTTTGAAGTTCCAGAGATTTTGTGATTAGTCAGTATGTAGTATTTTGCTTTAAAATTGGTGCACAAATAACTTTGAAGTTCCAGAGATTTTGTGATTAGTCAGTATGTAGTATTTTGCTTTAGAATTGGAGCACATATAACTTTGAAGTTCCAGAGATTTTGTGATTAGTCAGTATGTAGTATTTTGCTTTAGAATTGGAGCACAAATAACTTTGAAGTTCCAGAGATTTTGTGATTAGTCAGTATGTAGTATTTTGCTTTAGAATTGGTGCACAAATAACTTTGAAGTTCCAGAGATTTTGTGATTAGTCAGTATGTAGTATTTTGCTTTAGAATTGGTGCACAAATAACTTTGAAGTTCCAGAGATTTTGTGATTAGTCAGTATGTAGTATTTTGCTTTAGAATTGGAGCACAAATAACTTTGAAGTTCCAGAGATTTTGTGATTAGTCAGTATGTAGTATTTTGCTTTAGAATTGGAGCACAAATAACTTTGAAGTTCCAGAGATTTTGTGATTAGTCAGTATGTAGTATTTTGCTTTAGAATTGGTGCACAAATAACTTTGAAGTTCCAGAGATTTTGTGATTAGTCAGTATGTAGTATTTTGCTTTAGAATTGGAGCACAAATAACTTTGAAGTTCCAGAGATTTTGTGATTAGTCATTATGTAGTATTTTGCTTTAGAATTGGTGCACAAATAACTTTGAAGTTTCAGAGATTTTGTGATTAGTCATTATGTAGTATTTTGCTTTAGAATTGGTGCACAAATAACTTTGAAGTTTCAGTATGTAGTATTTTGCTTTAGAATTGGCGCACAAATAACTTTGAAGTTCCAGAGATTTTGTGATTAATCAGTATGTAGTATTTTGCTTTAGAATTGGCGCACAAATAACTTTGAAGTTCCAGAGATTTTGTGATTAATCAGTATGTAGTATTTTGCTTTAGAATTGGCGCACAAATAACTTTGAAGTTCCAGAGATTTTGTGATAAGTCAGTAACTAGTATTTTGCTTTAAAATTGGCGCATGCTATATATCAAAGCCTTCACAGGTTTAAGGAATCCAGAACCATTCACACCTTGTTTTTTATCCATTGGATGTTTTTATCCTGACAAAGCAGATAAACTACACAGTGAAAACAGTACAGTTTTAACTATATTCACTGACCGACTTCAATCATATTTAAATACCCTAACCAAGCCTAACCATCAAAACCCCCAAACATCAATAATATTAGAAAAACAAATGTAATTGAATGATTGATGATTTTCTTCAAACACAGCTGAAAACCATTTCGATAAGCCAAACAAAAAAACCACATTGAAATTGATCGTTTCGATACACAAAGACACACACAAAGGGATCAAATTTATAACACCTCTCTTTTTTGTCGGCGGTTAAAAATGTCAAAATGAAGTGAATATTAACCAAGGAAGTGTACAGACAGTTTGAATTTAGCGTGTAGGTCCGTTTAGACATTCCGGGGGCGACATTAATCGCCGGGGGTCGGACGACGTTAAGCTCACTATCGCTTCCGCGCCGACTTCCTATGGCCCCGTTAACTCCGCGTTTGATGTGAACTGGGGGCCTAAGATTAGATAGTACACAAGCTGTGGAAAACTTTATGGATTTCTCATGATATAATGATATATGATTAAATGAACGAATCGGAGTGTTATAATCATATTAATCCAAATATTACGTATGTATTTACGATTAGTTTATTAAAAAAAAAAAAAAAAAAAAAGACCATGAGACCACGGTTAGGCAAACGTAGTGTGGGACGCCCTGCTGCACGGTGGACCGACGACTTGAAAAAGATGGCGGGTAGCGGGTGGATGCGGGCTGCTCAAGACCGGGATGGTTGGCGCTCACTTGGGGAGGCTTACGTCCAACAGTGGACGACAACAGGCTGAGATAATAATGATTAGTTTATATTTATTGTGAAAAATATACCCCCAATTTATAGCTTAGCTTTGGACTAATGCCTAACCCCTCTCATTCAGTAGAGAAGGCCCGAGCCCAGCAGTGGGATGTGTATAATACAGGGCTTGTATTATTATTATTATATTATAGCTTATGGTTTTGTGTTGTTAGGCGAGTGCGAAATGACCGGCATTACGCGATGAATTCCGACGAGTTCCGACGACCGATGAGTCGTGGCGTTCGTCGGCGTAAATTCCGTCGTAGTACGAAAATGCCATTATTATTCCATATATAATTGACCTTATTATATATTTTATTTCAATATTTATAGAAGGCCTCGGTGGCGCAGTTGTAATGCGTACGCGTTAAGATTAAGATAACGCTGAGGTCTCGGGTTCGATCCCCGGGTCGGGTGAAGTGGTATTGTGTTTTTCTATTACGAAGTGCTCAGTATTAACCCGGAGTCTGGAATTTGTGCCCGGTATGGCGATAGGCTCGCCCCCTATCACATTATGGGACGGAGAAAAGCTCGGCGAAATGTGGGTGTACTGGTTACACCTCTGCCTACCCCTTAGGAGATTATAGGCGTGAGTGCGTATGAGTGCGTATTTATAGAAGTCTCAATATTGAAAAAAATATTAATTTAAATATTTTTGTTACTTGCAAAAATAAAACGATATTTAAATTAAACAAGGAATACAAACGTGTAACAGTTTTAAGTTCGAAACATATGATCAATTAAAAACTAGTTTATACGGATTTTATCGCGGTTTAATTTTTATTTTAGTCCCGACGTTTTGAAAGCTTTTCAGCCTTCGTGGTCACGAGAGAGACTTTCGACTGACTGAGTCTAAACCTAAACTAAAAAAAAAAACTAAACCTCGATAAAATCTACGTAAACTTGTTTTATTTCAATGTGTAATATTCGCGTAAGCATAATCCCAATTAAAAACTGAAACAAAATTGTTCTGCACACTGTCTCGGGCTTGTAACAATTGTTTTTCCCTTAATTTGGTAATGTATGTCGTGAACCAATTGTTTCGTGGACAGTCTAGTTTTTGGAATGAGTCCAGAACTCAAATTGCGTGGTCGGTGCAGTTAAACCTGACTTCTACCAAATAAAAAGTATAATTTAAGAAATATTCTATTTTTCATTAGTAGTAGAGCCACGTAATAGACATTTTTCTTTCGACCATGAACATGTAGTTATAATGATTTGCCATCTTTTAGCTATTAAAAAAACCGGACAATGAAGTGCGAGTAGGACTCACGCACCGATGGTTCCATAGCTAATCCCTTAATTTAAACTTTTTTCAGGATATTCGACAAAATAACACATACTTTTTTTTAGCTTTCGATGACAATACGAGCCGGTCATTCACCTGATTTTAAACGTCACGCCTGAATATATAAATAGAAACAATACTAATCAGAACTTCGAATCATGATGTACTGTACGGCACTGAATTGCGCTCGCCCTCTGAGACATAAGATGTCAAGTCTCATAATGCCCAGTAAATTCACTGACTTCAATGTCCTTTAAACCGGAATACAACAGTGTTTACATACTGCTACTTGGTGGAAGAAATAGACAAAGCGGTGGTACCTGCCCAGACAGCCTCTCGCATACGAGGGATCTACCACCTAGTAAATATTATGTGATAACATAACGTTTAACAAAACTTAGAAACCGACTTCAATTTTTAGTGGTAGTTAACCAAATTTATATGGGACCACATCGCAGTTAAACTCTATCGAGTGAATTTTTTTCCAACAAAATCGGTCCACAATTGGCGGAGAAATCGATGTATATATATAAAAAAAACGCGCCGTATTGAGAACCGTAATGGGTATATTACGGTTTAAAATATAAAGCCTTTAAAGATAGAATAGACAGATGACGTTAGTTTAGTAATAGGGTTCTGTAGGCACCCTTTTGGGTACGGAACCCTGAATACCCCCACATTGTTAACCTTCATATATTGAATTGAGTGGTAGAGCCACGCTGTAGACACTTTTGTCTACAGCATGAATGGGCCGGCTCGTCCGGGTAGTTACCACAGTCTCACAGAAAACCGACGTAAAGTAGCAGCTTGCTGCTGCGTTTCGCATGGTGAGGGAGATATCCGAAGACCCACATCCCGTCCCCTTCCCATTTGGTTAATTGTCTCTTTCCTTTCGGTCGGCAACGTGCCCATAATTCTTTTGGTATTATGGGCGTGCATGGGCGTTGGAAATCACTTACCATCAGGTGACCCACTTGCTCGTTTGCCGGCTTATGCTTTAAAAAAATAATAACGAAAAGTAAAACATCAATGAATTTAAATCCTATTCAAAGGTAGCAAGATTATAAATAGGAACTGGAAAAGTCTCGGTACTCGGACATAATGTAAAGCTTTTTAAGCTTGTAAAGTCGGAGGGGCCGTTTCCTGCCCTCCGGCTATATCGGTAGATGGAGGGATGTATTGCAACCGGGCAGTGTTGGCCCGGGGCGGACACGAAGCGGAATTGGGACGTAAAGGGTGCGGGACCTCCCATTAAAAATCATTCTTATTATACGAAAATTACAGTCTCCGTGACCTAGGGGGGTGAGTAGCTGGCTGTGAAGTTTGAGGCGGCAGGTTCGATTCCCGCACCGCGACAAAATGTTTGTGTTTTAAGGATGGTAAAAAAGGAATGTTTTATACCTAAATAAAACGGATAAAATAAAATCCATTTCAAAAAGAGTCACGCAAGAAAGTGTAGCCGATCTAATCGTGTCAAACGAATTATTATCCACTTTATTTTTATCAACTTCAAGACTCAATACAACTCTGGACTCGCTCCCAGCAACCTTACAACATAAACTTTCAATTTACAATTCTATCACCGACATAAAAAGTCCATTTTTGCCCGCACGACTCTGTGTACATTGCCACAAACATTTTTATTGTTGTAGATTTTTCCACATAAATGAAATATCATGTTTGATGATGCGGTATTATTTATTTAGTAAATTCCGTTTGTGATTTTGCTCGTATTTGTTGAAATTATGTAATACGAGTTATTGTTAGACGTGAGTGTGGGCGCGATTTTATTTATTCGGTGAACTTTATTGTTATAGAAAACTATGTTATAATATTACATGGATCACGATAAAGGAGCTCTCCAATCGTTTATTGGAAGTCTGCAGGGTCTTTTTATTATGACGTCGTGATTACATAACTCTAATAAGTTATTTGAGAAGTAAACACAAATAGTAACTTGCCTATAAATAAACGTTTTTAACCAGTTATTAACCTAAATTGTGTTTCGTCTATTTCTGACGCCAAACAGCAGTGTGTAAGCATTGCTGTGTTTCGGTTTGAAGGACATTGAAGGGAGTGCAATTATTGGGCATTATGAGATTAAACATCTTACATCTCAGGGCGATGAGCGCATTCCAGTGCCATGCAGTGTTTTGTAACTCAAAGTTCTGTGTAGTGTTGTTTCTGTTAATGAGCAGGCGTTGCGCTTAACATCAGGCGAGCGATCTGCTCGATTCGTCATCCAAAATAATAAAATAAAAAGCTTAAGTTGTGAAATAAACCCTTATGCTAATATTGAAAAAAAAACACACTTTATCATACACGTACTTTCGAGATTGTGTTTGCGGCATTATAGAATTATTTACAGCTCTTGTGGGATTGTTGATATATGCTAGTAGAGTGTCCATAGATTGAGATATGTGGCATAATATAAGACGCAATTTGCTTTTAAAATTTAGAGAGAAATACTTTATGCATTTTCATGGGAAAGTAGATCATCTGATGGTAAGTGATATCCACCGTCCTTGAAGAAATGGGCAATGAAAACCAGAAGAGAGTTGTGAACGCGTTGTCGATTTTAAAGCAAAGGGAAATATAGGGGAATTTGGGCTTCCATATATCTCACTTACAGTACGAAGTGCAACATGCAGTACAACAATTTAAGTTTTTTCGATTTCAAATTATAAGCTTCTTAAGCTTTGCACATTTCCAAAACTCAAATACACTTTTTCAAAATGTATCTTGATCTTCAGGTTAAGCTTCCAAACGGTGCATCAGATTTTGATGTGACATTCATTGTGAGGTTTAGAACTTTTTAGAGCACAATATAATCTACCATTTTATTTCGGAAATATTAGTGGCTCTTGTGGCGGCGGAGCAGTAACTGGCTCAATGGTGAATTCACGAAGCGCAGCTAGTTTACTATATAAAGACTTGATTTTGGAGACAAATACGAGTAACACACATTAAATAAATAATAAATAAATAAATACACCCAACAGTCACACACATAGTCCTGACCCCACACTAGGTAAACCTGTATCGTGGGTATCAAGAACTACGAGGGACTTGCGGTCCCACAACACCCAGACCCAAGACAAATACTTGTGAATCAGACAAACATTTGTCTAGGTGCGGAAATCGAACCCACGGCCTCGCGCTTCGCAACCGGCTACTCGCCCGCTGCGCCACGGAGGCTGTCGAAATTATAATAAATTAGATTTTCATGCAAAAGTCATAATCACAAATACACAATGTCTCGATCGTCAACATTGTAATTAGACTTAATGTACAGTGTAACTAGTTACTTTACAGTAGTAGGATAATAATGAAAAATAAACCATTTTTATGTTTAGTTGTAGAGCCGAATGGGCCGGCTCGGCCGGGTTGTTACCTCTGTCTCACAGAAAACCGGCGTAAAGCTTGCTACTACGTTTCGTAAGCTGAGTGAGATATCCGGAGGCCCAAATTCCCCTCCCCCTTCCCAATCCCTTACTTATCCCTTTCCTTTAAGGTTGGCAACGCACCCATGATTATTTTAGTATTGTGGGCGTACATGAGCGGTGGAGATCACTTACCATCAGGTGACCCACTTGCTCGTTTGCCTATACTACACAAAAAAATACTTAGCTTTACACTCTTTAAGACTATGTTAAATTAACAACGAATAAATCACGTCAATTTTTACAAGTATGCATGCAATTTTATAAAATAATTTTAAATTACAAAAAGACGGCGGCGCGTCACCTGAATTTTACCCAATCCTTCGTTTGTCACAATTGAATTGAATCATGAGGTGAATCAGATTTCTGGGCACGGATCTCGGGTGACTTCCGTTAAGGTGGCTATCAAATATGGCTTAAGGCATGAGAGATAAGCATTTTCGTTGGTGTCCGTCAAAAGCATTGTGTACCTTATTTACAATATTCAAGTAAAATTTAACCAATTACTAACGAACAAAACCTTCTTCCGTTATATATTATACTAGCCTTTGCTCGCGGCTCCGCCCGCTCGCTGAAGAAGTAGGCAGAGGTGCAACCAGTACACCCACATTTCACTGAGCGTATCTCCGTCCTATGATGTGATAGGGAGCGGAACTATCACCATACCGGGCACAATTCCAGGATGATACTGAGCATTTCGTAATAGAAAAAACCATATCACTTTTAGCTGACCCGGGAACGAACGCGAGACTACAGCGTCAGCCTCAGTCAACGCGTACGCATTACAACTGCGCCACTGAGGCAGTATAAAAGAAGCTTTCAGTTTATAGCTTGTACGGATAAATACCGTTAGGCTGGTCCAAGGCGCGACCTCAGATCACTCGATTGTGGCTACTTAACGAGTCTGAGCACTTGTAAGTTCCCCCTTCTTATGCCATGCAAATTTGGCAACTCCTAATGAGAATGAAAAGTTTGCACTTCAAAAGTTTGCACTTAGACAAGTTAGAAATATTTTCATAGTGGCATAAATGTTTGTGAAAAAAGCCGAGTATGTATTTTCGAAGAACAAACACAAATGAAATTTTTTTGCATCACTTATTTTGATGCTAGGAATGCTGAATGAAATATAAAGCATGATAAAATCTTTTCACATACTTTACAGTTGTTATTTTTTTATTATTATTCTCCAAACAAATGAACTGAAACCAGTTAAATTACTGGGCATTGTGAGACTTAACACCTTATGTCTCAGGGTGACGAGCGCAGTTCAGTGTCATGCAGTACTTCATAATTCGAATTTCTGGTTGATGTTGATTCTGTTTATGAGCAGGCGTGACGCTTACCATCAGGCGAGCGTCGGCCCGCGTGAATAAATAAAAAAAACCCTATTTATAGCATAAACTGGTAAACGAGCAAGTTGATCACAATAAATGACCAAGGTAAGTGATCTCTACCGCCAATATACAACCATAAAACCAGAAGAACAAATTAAGTTAAGTAATTCTACTTTGTTTAATCTTTATTTAGGAAAAATATATAGGTACCCATAAATTGTATACACCTGTAAGGGTTTATCACCTGGGAAATATATTCCATATACTTACTAATTTATAATTCTTAGTGGTAAACCGATGGTGTAACGAATTAATAAATAAATAAAATAAAAGAATAAGAATCTTGGGCCTGTTGTCGACCCTAAAGGAAAGGGGTAATTAAGGGATTGGGAAGGGGAGGGGGATTTGGGCTTCCGGATATATCACTCACTATACGAAACGCAGCAAGCTGCTACTTTACGTTTTCTGTGAGACAATGATACCTTCCTACTCCCGATCTATATTCCTTATTCAAACCAAAACTTATCCACAAATTTGGTATCGTAAATATTCATTTGGTAACCATTTCCCATAAAGTGACACTCGCTTGTGCCTTCTTCTCTAGCTAAATTAGTCCAGTTATAATGGAAATAGTTTGCATAGTAGACATTATCGATTATGCGCATGTAGTCAGTGTCTTATTTTAGATTAGAGAAGAGCTGCCAGAAGTTAGCCCGCAATCAGTAATTTAAGCCATACACCTATAACATTTTTGGTTTAAGGTTGTAACTAATTGTAAAAATGACGTATCACAAGACAATTCTGAGACACCTGCTGAAATGATGTACTAAACACAAAACGTACCTATGTATTGTAGTTTCGTTACAGAAATTTCTGTCGAAGCAGAATTAGTGTAAGTCCGGGCTGATACTGAGCATTTCGTAATAGAAAACCCCAATATCACTTTTACTCGACCCAGGGATCGAACCCGAGACCTCAGCGTCAGCCTCAGTAAACGCGTACGCATTACAGCTGCGCCACCGAGGCAGTCATGCCATAAGAAAAAGAATATCATGTCACAAATACGAGTATACATTATACAGTATACATTTATAAGTGGACTCTGTAGACAGTTCGCCTCGTTGAATTTAAATACAATGTCTACTTTGTATTTTTCAAACAGACAGCTAATATCAACTCTACGTAGAATTCTGTTTGCACGTAATTCTTAGACTTGGTAGAGAACTCTTAGGCAAGTGAAACGATAAACTGGCTTCCAAACAAGACAAAGATCAGGCTTGCATTTGAAGATGTCTGGGAATTACCATAATATTGGAAATACGATTTGTAATTTCAATATTGTGTTTTATAGATAGCTTTTATGTCAAAGCTAAGCATAAGTATGTACTTATGCCCGTTCTCACTGATATTTGCTTAACTTAAGTTGACTCTTAACACAAATTAAAACGCGTAAGACGACCCTTTTTATATTGCGTCGTCGTACCACGTTGATTTATGTGGAACAAGACAAATGTTTGTGTGATCCCACAATTATTTGTTTCGGGTCTGGGAGTCGTGGGACCACAAGTCCCTCGTAGTTCCTGATACCCACGACACAGGTTTACCTAGTGTGGTGTCAGGACTATGTGTGTGACTGTTGGGTGTATTTATTTATTATTAATTTAAAAATATCGTTTATAAAATAATTTATGATCGCAATTATATTAAACGCACAAATTATTTGTTTGCATGGTAACTCTCGCGTGACGGACATCGTCCATCAATTGGTATACCGAATGTATTAAACGTTTTGATACTATCTCTTTGGATTTGTGCCATGACGTCGCTCTAATAAGTGTCACTTTATTCCGGCATTTTGTGGTAAGCTTCGTTATTGTAATATTTTTGTGGCAAGGACGTTGAATTAATTATTTCAATAGCAGATTATAAAATATTTAGTTCGATTCTTCATTGTACCACTCACTGCTCATTTATTCACTTTGTGATGTTGGTACTTGGGAGGGATGTCAGCGGTGTTGTTAGCATAAAAAAAAATTTTTTTTTAGTAAATGACATCTGGACGTAAGCCCCTTACGATAATTGAAATGACAGGTACCTGATATGCTTGATTGTATGTATGCCGTATATGAATTTACAGGATTTTCATTTTGTTTCTTTATTTACAACTTTCATACGAACTCACGTTAGTGATCCCCAAAAGAGTAGGCAGAGGTGTTACCAGTACACCCCCATTTCGCCAACCTTATTTCCTTCCTACGATATGAGCCTACCGCCAAACTGGGCACAATTCCAGACTCAGGCAATTCAAGCACTGATTATGTAAACAATGTTTTGTCTCTTTCAAGCTCCTTCATAAATAGCGTTGACAGAGAAATACAAAACAGTGTTTAACAAATCAGTGCTTGAATAAGGTTTATAAGTGAGGTCCTATGATTAAGTGGCGGTGTTACAGCCGCAGCAAGCAAAAAATTAATAAAATCCTACTTCCTAATACTATTACAAATGTGAAAGTATGGATGTTTGTTAGTGTTAGATTTGTTGGCTGAACGATTTTCGATGAAATTTGGCATACAAGAAGAGCATGACCTGGATTAGAACATAGGCTACTTCTATCCCAGAAAATACTGATCACGTGGGCGGAGCTGTAAGCAATAGCTAGTGAATTCAGAAATCATCCAAAACACTAACGGCTTATTCTCCTCAATTATTCCTCCTCTACATTATTTTTATTGAGTGGTAGAGCCACACTGTAGGCACTTTTGTCTACAGCATGAATGGGCCGGCTCGCCCCGATCGTTACCACTGTCTTACAAAAAACCGACGTAAAGTAGCAGTTTGCTGCTGCGTTTCGTACGGTGAGTGAGATATCCGGAAGCCCACATCCCTCTCCCCTTTCTAATCCCTTAATTATCCCTTTCCGTTAAGGTCGGCAACGCGCCCAAAATTCTTTTGGTATTGTGAGCATACATGGGCGGTGGAGATCACTTACCCACTTGCTCGTTTGCCGTCCTATGATAAAAAAACACCACAAAATCCTTATGTTCATAATCATATTTTTGTTGCAGATCATAAAAGCCAGACATGAGGCTAAAACTGGCGTGGTGTGTTCACGTTGACTGATGGTAGACGACTCCTGATGCGACCATGACGGGCAGACGAGGGCCTTGCAGGAGCTTCGCCATCAGCATCATTCAGATCATCACCATTATCTGCCAGGGTGAGTATATTTGTCTTGATCAAAAAGACTGCCTCGGTGGCGCAGTTGTAATGCGTACGCATTACGATTGAGGTCAACGCTGAGGTCTCGGGTTCGATCCCCGGGTCGGGTAAAGTGGTATTGGGTTTTTCTATTACGAAATGCTCAGTATCAGCCCGGTGTCTGGAATTTGTGCCCGGAATGGCGATAGGTTTGCCCCCTATCACATAAGGGACGGAAATATGCTCGGCGAAATGTGGGTGTACCTACTGGTTACATCTCTGCCTACCCCTTCGGGGATTACAGGCGTGAATGCGTATGTATCAAAAAAAAATAACTCCCATCGGTGCAGTGGTTTGCATAAGATAAATTATTTCTAATTAACCTACCAAGATACATCAATTTAAGTATGCATTAGCCGATTCTTAGAATTAGATTATTTCTCCAATATTCCAATCAAGATTATTTCCTTAATCAGTAACTGAGCATATATTTTCTGTACGTAGTGCATTAACTGGCACTGATCTTGGAAATAATCGAATTCTAAAACATAACCAAGGGGCAATTAAAGTTTATTGACTAGATTTTGGGTGCGGTAGTAACAGATTAATTTAACATAGCTTAAACACATTTTTCTGTGGCACAGAGTGTGAATAGCCGGCTGTGAATCGAGTAGCCCTGGATTCGATTACCGCACCGAGACAATTAAATGTTGTCGAACCACAAAATATTTATTTCGGGTATGAGTGTTTTATCCCCAGAGGGGTTGATGCCAGGTAGGTAACCGGTCGTAAAGCCCACAAACCAAATCGTTCTGTAACATGTGTTAAAAACCATGTTGCGCCGACCCCACTGTGAGTGGGATAAGGGCAGGTGGAAGAAGAAGAAGCTTAAAGCCAATTCAATTAAAATAGCTTTGAAATATGAACCCTATTAAAACTGAACTACCGGTTTACTATCTACGATACTACAGATAAATAGATAAACGGACAGACGCATAGACTTCAAACTTAAAACAACGGTCTTTTTGCATCAGGAGAAGAAAGAGAGAGTAAGTGAAGAAAGCGTACTAAAAGCCATTAAAAAACACGCATTTAAGTCTGTCATCGCCGTAAGATACGAGAGAAGGTATTTAATTACTGGAGTCGAAAGCCCCCGAAATATTGTCTTCATTAAGAGCCTTGCGCCCTTTGTCACGAGTTTTATTTGAAAAGTTGCCGCGTAATCTGGCAAAGTTGGCTCGGCGCGTTCGCGAACCTATTATAAATGACATTCACATACAGACAAATAAACTTACAAGACGCCACATTAAGCCATATTTACACGGAGATAGTTTCCAGAACGATATAAGTAAGAATATAAAACGGTCATTTACTTGGCCACATAATTTTCGCTTTCAAATTGTATGACACTGGCTCATAAACGAGAGTATCATATATTCTCGCTTCTCTTGTGCGATAAAATGTCTACGAGTAAATGAGGCTTTATGCACTTACTTGGTTATTCAGCTCATTCTTTTACGTTTAAGTATGTATTAGTGATATATTTTTAACCCACTTAAAAAGAAGGCTCCAAAAAAATTGAGATTTATGTCAATACTGATTTCTATACCAGCTTTGGATTGCGGCTCCACCCGCGTAAATGTCTTATGACGTATAGATGACATGATGTAGTTTTGCCTGATAAATAAATTAAACATAATTTATACGGCGTCTTTACGTTGACTGGTCTGCGCATTAACATTAAAATTTTCATGTGTTCCTATAATGCCTAGACATGGGCTTGTGGTGTAATTACCGAATGAGATCTAACTTTGAAATTAATCTTATGTAATCACGTGTGTTATTCCTTGATTTGATTTTAACCGGAAACTTTATATGAGTGGTACAATTCTAGGTGCTGAAATTATGTATCATAAATAATTATTATAATTTTGGATAAATAGAATTTTTTATACCATATCTGCATTATATAACTGCCATTGCTGGGTACGGGCCTTCTCTACGAATGAAAAGGGGTTAGGCCTTAGTCATGCTGGCCTAATGCGGGTTGGTAGGCACCACATACATTCGAAATTCTTATGGAGAACTTCTCAGGTATACAGGTTTCCTCACGATGATTTTTTCCAATTCACGTAATAATCAACAATGAATACACACGTAATCTGGAAAAGTCAGAGGTGTATGTTCTTGGGGCTGGTAAGAACACCAGACAGAACTTTGAATGATGAAATTACAAAGCATTGGATTGCGCTCGTCACCCCGAGACATAAGTTCTTAAGTTTTATAACGCCCTGTAATTTCATTGGCTTCAATGCCCTTCAAACCGGAACACAACGGTGCTTACACAGTTGCTTGGCGGCAGAAATAGACATGGCGATGGTACCAACACAGACGGCCCTCTCCAATACAAGGGACCTATCACTTTGTAAAATAAATAGTAAATTATATAACATCATTTATTCATCAGCTCCGTTGATTTTTCAGTTTGGCAATATTTACATTGATCTATGGTTCACGGTGTTATTGGTTTCGATTGAGTAAACAAGTCAAAAAACGTCAACTCGTGTAAACAAGATCGCAGTTTGATTTCGGAACAAATTTAAGATTTGTTGTTTCATTGTTTTTTTTGTAAGTTATAGAATGAGTCACTTTTGGTTCATGGCATGAATGGGTAGGTGTTTTTTTGTGGGGGGACTCCTGCCCCGGCCGTTCCCTCTGATACTTTTAATTCAGAGTATGTCTACCTGAATATTTCACATACCTTTATTTTAAAACCTCATCATCAAAAAAAAAATTACATCATTTAGTATGCCTATAATAAAAAAATATCTAACATACATTAGACATACCATAATACAGTGCTTTATCTGATTTATAAAAAAATACATATATACGATCTTAGATAACGGTTTAACGGTTTAAGATATTTATTTCTCTAAAAGAATTACATTCACTTAACTAGAGAAATACAATTTTGTTACATACGGTTACATGCTACGTAAAGCGCACACGAGGTTGATACTGTAGGTATTTAAGTAGGTAATTAAAAGTTCTAATGTTCGAATAAACAAGCGATTAAACTCAAAACAATCAAATTAGTTATACAATAAAACTATTTCTTTATACAATTTTGATGGGGGTAGACAATTAAAGTAGCGATCTCATTAAGTATCGCACATTGTTGATGGATATCAAATAGGAATTGTGAATGCCTTAATGTCTGGAGAAATCCTTGGCGATGTGGTACTTTAACGTTTTTTTAATAAATAGATTAAAGACACGTTAGATAATAACGTGTCTTCCTCACGAAACCAGCTTTTCCATGAATGGGTAAGTTTTTTTTTTTTTTTTGTGGGGGACTCCCCCCCGGCTGCTCCCTCTGATACTTTTAATTCAGAGTATGTCTACCTGATTAATTCACATACATTTATTTAAAAAACTCATCAATATAAAAAATGGAATTTAACATCATTGAATGGGTAGGTTGGGCTGTCTCAGACATGAGGTGACAGCTTACTGATGCGTATCGTATGGTGAGAAAGATTTCCGGAGCCCCTAATAGGGAGGGCCCTTTAGCAACGCAACCGTGATTCGTCTGATACCGTGGATATCCACGAGTATATACTCGTACATAATTAATTGTGATCACTTAATCATACACGTTTGCCGGCCTTTGCTATAATAAAATTGTAGGAAAAATTATTTTTACAGCACTAACAATAAATGTGCACTCACGCCTGTAATCCCCGAAGGGGTAGGCAGAGGTGTGCCTAGTACACCCAAATTTCGCCTAGCGTATACCCGACCCGGGGATCGAACCCGAGACCTCAGGCGTTAGCCTCAATCGTAACGCGTACACATTACAATACAGTCAATAAATGTGCCTTATTATATATTTAGCTAATTAAACCAAAGCGGGTTATTTTGTAATTATAAAAAATATATCAGAGAAAATGTATCCACATTTCTAGACTTCATAATTACAATCCAAAATCCGAACAGCGAAAATCATAAAAATATAAAAACATATTTCCATTAATCTGTCAACGGCTCAATACGAACGTAATCTATTCAAAGAGTTTACAGGATATCTGTATTGTATCAGAAATATACGTTTTGAATGATTCTTGAATTTTTCCACGATATTAAAATATAAACATGTCTTTAAATATAAAGAGCTTCGTCACATTGTAGTGTAAAATAGCAGATTTAATTCCAGTGACGTACACATTTTAGAGTGGTAGAGACACGCTGTAGACACTTTTGTCTACAGCATGAATGGGCCGGCTCGACCGGGTCGTTACCACTAGTGTAATAAGTACGCGTTACGACTGAGGCTAATGCTGAGGTCTCAGGTTTGATCCCGGGTCGTGCAAAAGTGATATTGGGTTTTTCTATTACATAATGCTCAGCATCAGCTCGGAGTCTGGAGATATGCCTAATATGGCGACAGGCTCGCCCCCTATCACATCATAGGACGGAGATACGCTCAACGAAATGTGTGCCTAAAGTTTTTGTGTGTGCTTTACACAAAAACTATTTTTCATATTTTTTAGAGTGTGCCCACAAAACTATCTACATCGACAGATAGACAAACAACTCTCAACTCGCTGCCCTTTTAAACGACTCAATCTAAAAATGCCACGCTGAATTTCCGGATAAAAAAAAAATATAAATACGGAACGAAAGCAGTTCCATAATATTTACTTGTCGTAGGTAGAGTGATGTATCGGGAATTATGCAAAAATCTCGGGTGGTTTATGTAAGGTCTGCATGTTGCGAACAACTCATTTATATTGTTCTAAATGTTACTTACTAAAATAATATATGTCAAACATAAACTAGTGAAATGGATGGGTATTATAAGACTTATAATCTTATGTCTTGCGGTGACGCGCTTTGTGCAGTGTAATCAAATACTTTGTAACATAACTGTAACATGTTACAGAAAGATGATTTGGTTTGTAGTTTTTATTAACAGCCGCCTTTCTAACGCTTATGGGGAGAAAACACAGAGATCCGAAGCAAATGTTTGTGGATCATACAAACATTTAAGTCTCCGTTCGGGAATCGAACCCGCGGCCTCTAGCTTCATAACCGGCTACTCGCCCACTGTGTCACAGTAGCTGTGGCTATTGGTTTTCTATCAGTTAGATCTTAGTTTTACCGCGGAGCTTGGAATTGTGCCCGGCATGGCGGTAGGTTCGCCCCCTATCATATCATGGTACGGTAATAAGCTCGGCCAAATGTGGGTATGCCTACCCGCTACACATATGTCTACCCTTTTGGGGAATACAGGTGTGAGTGCGTATGTATGTAATAAAATACACCCAATAGTCACTTTTATAGTCGTGCCCCACACTTAGATGATCATCATCTAGACATTTTATAAAATAACAAATTATAACCACAACATGACTGGTAAAACTCGTCCGGTGCGACCGACAAAGGCGGAGTTATCACTCGACTTTATCCAGAAGTTTGAAACACCCTAATAAACAATATTTTGCTTGTCAGCGCAACCAGTGTGCTCAAAGTTTGCCGTTGATTAAAAACCTCATTGTAAGGGGTTTCTGTTTACGATAATAATTTTGAGTATTTTTGCTCCTTAGTTTTATATACATTTTAGCCTCTAACAAAAAGAGGGGTGGAATCAAATTCAAATTATTTATTGAATTCATACAATGTTATACATCATTTAGATTCAGTGAAATAACTCTACCGCCAGTTCAGAATGCTGTTTCGCTAGAAAAGAACGGTCAAGAAACTCTAACGTCTTTTAAAAACTGATATACAATATTGATACTACATTAATACAATTTAATTTGAGTTAAAGCAGCTTAGTTTATGCCAATAGGAACATAAAATAATTATTATTGAGCTGATTCCCATGACCACGACGAATAAATTAGAACTATAAAGTAAAAAAGTTATAACAAAAAATAACAGTTTAAGCAGACCAGCCCACACAAGCAGCACCCGTTCACGAGTATGACGCATGTGCCAGCCATTGGCCTCTTCAACCATGTTACAGTGAAGTGACCGACCCGGCATACGACGCCGACGAATCTGTCCGCTTTGTCTGTCTGTGGGTGTGTGCGTGTATGTGTCTGTGTGATTTATTTAACACCATGAACCTCTTTGTCGCCGGTTAATTATTTTACGTTCTTAAGTAAGTAATATTAAGTACACCTAACAGCCACATATATATATATATATATATATATATGGCTGTTATATAATGTTATATAATACAGGCTAACCTGTATTGTGGGTATCTAGAAATACGAGGGACGGTACGGTCCTACAACACCCAGATCCGAAATATTTTTTTGATCGAAATCGACCCCATGTCTCATAGATTGATTGTTATTAAACAAACTACATCTCCTTTGATTCACCAAAAACGGCTATAAAGGCAAATTAATTTTTAACGGTAGGCAGCGGTCTGGCTGTGCTCTGGCATTGCTGAGGTCCATGAGCGGCGGTAACCACTTACCATCAGGTGAGCCGTCCGCTCGTCTGTCTAGGACAATAAAAAAAAATGTGACCGCAGTTAGTGAAGGCAAAGTCACCGCAATGTTATTTAAAAGAAAGGCGAAATTATTCAAATCTAAATAAAAAGGCGTTAATTATATTAAGAGCTACATTAAGAGGTATAAAAAATTACCTACTATTAGTAAATCATCTTGAAATTAATTCTGCGTTGTAAAAATTTAGTATTCTCAGCGGATAGCACTTAATTTATGAAATTTAATAACTATAAAATATTTGAATAACAATTACCTTTTGATATTAACATTAAATTGTAACAGATTCTTTAGATTTTAGACTGCCTCGGTGGCGCAGTTGTAATGCGTACGCGTTACGACTGACGCTGACGCCAAGGTCTCGGGTACGATCCCCGGGTCGGGTAAATGTGATATTGAGTTTTTCTATTACGAAAAGCTCAGCATCAGCCCGGAGTCTGGAATTTGTGCCCGGTATGGCGATAGGCTCGCCCCCTATCACATCATGGGACGTAGATGTACTGGTTACACCTCTGCCTACCCCTTCGGGGATTACAGGCGTGAGTGCGTATGTATTCTTTAGATTCGAATGGGGAGTCACTTATGGTCGTGAGTCAGTTTGATCTTAGTCTAAGTCTCAGATCGATCGCTTAGCGAAGCGATAGGCGATATTAGGTCGTGATATTTAATAACCGTTTACACTTACTTTACATCTGACTTCTCTAGTTGTAAATGTCCTTGTGCCTGAGGTTAATGCCTCCTTAGTTCATTATTTTGTCTACCGCTTTGCTATGGAGGGAAGTGGACAATTATTATTTCCAACTCCTCCTTAACTTTCTATTTGATTAATTTCGTTGCGGGACAAAGACAATTTATCATTCCCAGAGACTCGCTGTGCTTCACTGCTCGGTGTCAACAAAAGTGCGTGCCACGGTCGATCCTGGTGCACAGGAGTTACAATGGCGGGTGTGTGGGCGGGATAGAAAAAAAACCGTCGACACTTGTGTCTTTGTTACGCGTGTCTTACACAGTCATAGCGCGACGTGGTGCAGCCATCGAAATAAGAAAGCAACAAACGTAACTCACGCAAAAAAATGAACCCACCAAAACTCTGTGAAGGGGGCGGGGCTATAAAAGTCTGTGCATAATATCCTCGAGTTGACACTTGATACGGCTATTTTTTTGCGCGATGCAGAACGTCGTATCTCGATATAGAAATTTAATAGTTAGACATTAACTTTTATGAAATAAAGTTGATTTTGAACGTTCATTAATTTTTGATGCGTGTATGAGTGTTACGTATTTGCATGTGTACGTAAGTCGAGCTGTATTTTTGGCAGATTTATATGAGATTTATCGTTCATTTCGATGGGTGCAGCATTGAAATGTCACAAATAAAGATTCACATGAACTCATTTTTTTGCTGAATTCGTTCCTTTCAGTTTTGGTTGATATTAAAAAGACGGCTAAAAATAAAGCCAAACCGATAGGGTTCCATAGGGTCAAAATATTTAAAAATAATTAGCTAAGGTTTTTGCCTAATAAGATGTACAATAAAGAGTTTATAAATAAATAAATATTTAGTAAAAGTTTTTTTCGCAGACCCTACCCAATCGTATAAGATCGTTATTGATATTATGAGTAAACAATTACTAAGAAATACGCATTTATATTCCAACACATAGAAAATCTTTCATGTTACTGAAACAATAATGTATTTCTACAGATTTTTTTATTTATTATATACAAATATAATTCCAAGAAACACGACAATGTTAGAAATCCATTTATTACTTATCCCCTGACAACAAATGTGGTTTAGTAAACAAAATAGATAGAATATTGCATAAATCAGGCAAATACGATTGATGATTATGGTAGTTATTGACTAGGTAGGTATCCCTTGTATGCAAGTGACCATCGTGGCAGACCGTCAACCACCGCTTTGTCTATTTCCGCCGCCAAACATCATTGTGTAACCAGTGTTGTAATCTGCTTGAAAAGTGAAGTTACTGGGCGTTATGAGGCTTAACATCTAATGTCTCGGAATACTGAGCATAGTATAGTGCTATGTTGTACTTCGTAACTCAAAGCTCTGGGTGTAACTGTTTATAAACTGGCATGGTAGATCATCGGGCGAGTGACCGCCTCGTCTCATTATTCAAGCGAATAAAGCATACCAACTAGTTATGTCCAATTATGCGATGATATGAAAGTGTATCATAGAGGAAACAATGTTATTGTCAATTTGCTTGCAATTACCGTGATGTCATGGGTTCAATTCCTAGATCGGGCAACCATAACGTATATTTGAACTAGTTGCATCTCTGCCTACCCCGAGGATAAAGACGTGTTCTTATGTTATCGTATGTAAATAACCGTCTCTTTACCAACAGTGCTGACGGAGGAGCCGCGCTTCGCCGAGCCAATACCCAACGTGACGGTGGCGCTGGGTCGCGACGCCAGCCTACCCTGCGTTGTCGAACACCTCGGCAGTTATAAGGTACGTTAAATCTACCAACTAATCTGGTTTGAGTTGTAGAGCCACGCTGGAGACAGTTCTGTCTGCAGCATGAATGGGCCGGCTCGTCCGGGTCGTTACCACTGTCTCACAGAAAACCGGCGTAAAGTAGCAGCTTGCTGCTGCGTTTCGTACGGTGAGTGAGATATCCGGAGGCCCAAATTCCCCTCCCTTTCCCAATCCCTAACTTATCCCTTTCCATTAAGGTCGGCAACGCGCCCATGATTATTTTAGTATTGTGGGCGTACATGGGTGGTGGAGATCGCTTACCATCAGGTGACCCACTTGCTCGTTTGCCGGCCTATACTATAATAAAAAAAAAAAAAAAATCTTCAACATGTAGGAGAGAGTGGAATGTCGGGGCTTGGATGATCTTAACCAGTGAGAATTTATCTACACTAATATTATAAAGAGGAAAGATTTGTATTTTTGTATGTAACGAATAAACTAAAAAAACTACTGGACCGATTTCAAATTTATTTTGCCATTAGAAAGCTGCATTATCACTGAGTAACATAAGTTATATTTGAGACGGTTATAGACTACTTTTTATCCCGGAAAGGGCTGTTCACGCGGGCGGAGCCGCGAGCAAAAGCTAGTAGGTATTTATTGGAATAAAACTAGTTTATACGGATTTTATCGCGGTTTAATTTTTATTTTAGTCCCGACGTTTCGAAAGCTTTTCAGCCTTCGTGGTCACGGGAGAGACTGAGGTGTAGGTCGTCTCGAAAAGTTAATGTTACAATAGCTACCTTCATTTTAAAATTATACATTTATTTTTAATTATTTAAAAAGTTAGTTGACACTAGTCCGATCTACGCAGAAAGAGCTCACGGTATCTTGAGGTCTGGCAGTTGGTCTTTTGGGTTCCGATTTAATTAAATGTATAATTGGATCCCAGGCTTGTGCAAGCTTCCAACCATCTTCTCTATTGAAATTTGGGTGTTTCTTAATTTCAATAGCCTCGCGAATCATCCTAGGTAGGAATCGGTGTTCTTTGGCAAGGATTTGTGGTTTGTCAAATCTAAGGTAATGTTTGGAGCCTTGATCTGAATGTTCAGCAACTGCAGACTTCGTAGAGCGTCGGTGTTTAACATCAGCTATGTGTTCTTTTACGCGGGTCCCTATGCTTCTTTTAGTTTGTCCGATATAGGAGAGTCCACAGTCACAATCTATTTTATATACACCCTGTTCTTGTAGAGGTATGTGACACTTGACAGATGGTAAAAATTGACTAATCTTCTTGGGCGGCTTGAAATAAGTTTTAATAGAAGCACGCTTCAGTATATAGCCAATCTTGTCTGTGACACCTCTAACATATGGTAATACAACAGGGGCACGTTCAACTGTGGCTGGTTTCACTCGGTTTCTGTGACGGCGGCGTGGAATTTGGAGCTTATTGTCTCGCAGTACTCGCTTGACATGCTGTAGCTCAGTAGCCAGATGTTCCTCGTCACAGATTCCTTGTGCTCTCTGAAACAAGGATTTACCCACGGTAGCTAACTGTTTTGGATGGTGGTGAGATTCACCGTTCAAGTATTTATCAGTATGGGTCATTTTCCGATACACAGTATGGCTTAAAGACTGGTCAGGATTACGGATAACCAAAACATCTAAGAAGGCTAGAGATTTATTATGTATTTGGTATAGGTATTTGATAAATTTAACACCTCCGTATTGTCCTAAGTCGGATAATCTAATTTTATTTAAGTAAGTACTTTTACAGCAAGCTGCGATAGGTATGGACGAATCAATCAAGACAAAATTCAACAATTCGAAACCGGCCTAAGAGCTTCATGTTCACTAAGTGGTCCCTCATATGCGAGAGGCCGTCAGGGTTGGTACAACCGATTTGTCTATTTCTGCGACCAAGTAACAGTGTGTAAGCACTGTTGTGTTTCGCTCGGGGTGACGAACGCAGTCCATTGCTTTGTAATTCAAAGTTCTGTGTGTCGCTTACCATCAGGCGAGTGACCTGCTTGTTTCATCATTTAAGCCAATAAAAAACGAAGGTTTTGTGATGTCTGTCAACCCACATTAGAAGACCGTGCTGGATTAAGGCCTCGCTCAATCGTGGAGGAGGTCCATGCCCAGCAGCAGGATAGGATAATTCAAAACTGGTATTATTATGCCTGCCTCGGTGGCGCAGTTACAAAGCGTACGCGTTACGACTGAGGCTAACGCTGAGGTCTCGAGTTCGATCCCCGGGTCGGGTAGTGGTGTTGGGTTTTTTCTATTACGAAATGCTCAGTATCAGCCCAGAGTCTGGAATTTGTGCTCGGTATGGCGTTAGGCTCGCCCCCTATCACATTAAGGAGATACGCTCGGTGAAAAGTGGTTGTACTAGTTACACCTCTGCCTACCCCTTCGGGGATTACAGGCGTGAGTGCATATGTATGGTATTAGTATTAAGAGCCTTTAAGTGAAATAATCCCAAAAATATCAAAAAGATCTAAGTCTACTTAAATAGTCTAAGATAAAGTAATATATATATATTATTAATATTTAATCCATAACATCTCCATTTGATATAAAGTAAGTATACCAGACATTTTCCCGCAGGACATCTGGTGATAAACATAAGACAAGACAAACGCGATATATGAAGAATTATTCCTCCATTATTTTAGTTTGGAATTATTTTTCTGAGTGATAGAGCTACGCTGTAGACAGTTTTGTCTACAGCATGATTGGGCCGGCTCGTCCGGGTCGTTACCACTGTCTCACAGAAAACCGGCGTAAAGTAGCAACTTGCTGCTGGACTTCGTACGGTGAGTGAGATATCCGGAGTTCGTATATAAGTATCTACAAATATTGGCCCCGTTTACACGAGAGTTGAGTTTGGGTTGAAATACTTTGATAATAAAACTATATACCATATATTGTGTATATACGTACAACATTAATATATGTCGGAACTTTTCAAATAAAAAAACAAAACCGACGATTTTAAAAATACTCACTAATTTGTTCAAGTTTTCACTTCTGTCGGCACTCCCGGAGTTCCACTGTTTTTTCGACAGAGGTGCACCTCGGTGGTTAGGATTGAACCCGCGACATCCGTATCATCTGTAGACTTCTACTCAATGGTGGACCTTAGTTTTTTTTTTTTTTTTTTTTAATCCAGGCTCGGCAAAGTGACTACGCTACACCTGATGGTAAGAATAGCGCAATCCATGAATACTGTCGACCAACGATAGACACTGAATTTGTCACAGATCGGCAGAATTATGCCGGCCTGCTTAGTTGCTTCTTCACACTCCGTTTAAAGGATCCCAAGTTATACGAAGGAGGAAACACGTGCGCCGGCAAGCTATTCCACAGCTTTATGGTCCGACAGAAATACGATTTTGCGAACCTCTTGGTCCGAGCCGAGATGGAAGAGACCACGAAGCTATGGTTTCGCAAGCCAGCACGCGTGTTTCTGTTAAGGAAAGGTGAGGAAGGAATAAGGTCAAACAATTCTTCAGAGCATTCACCGTGATACATCTTCATTAAAGTATAATGTAATTTTCTCATTTTGAAAATTGACATTAATTCCTTTAGCCGCCGGGCATATCGATCCCGGCTTTATTAGGTATTGTGTTTATAAAGTTTGGTAGCTCGGTGTTATGGATAATCCAAATTGGTAGTTTTGGAGTTACATTTACATTTGTTTTACATAATTTATGTATGATGAATTAACAAAGATTAGTTTTGTGAATGTATTTACTTTAACCTCATTCTAGTATATGCGAGGAGCCGTCTGGGTTGATACCAGTGCTTTGTCTATATCAGCAACAGTGTGTAGTATTGTGTTTTGGTTTGAAGGATATTAAAGCCAGTAAAAATAATGAGTATTGAAGATTTTTATCGCATCATTATTTTATTGGTATGTTAGGTATGTTAGTTAGGCTTAGAAAATGTGAGGTCTTGAGTGCAAATCCCAAGTAATCAAATTACACTGTGTATTCGAGTTCTCGATATGAAAAAATACGCGAATTGCTTGGTATTGGAATTTGTACCCGTTATGGCGAAAGGCTCGCTCTCTATATCATGGGACAGAAGTAAGCACGGCGAACCGTGGGTGTACTAGTTGCACATCAGTCCACCCCTTCGAAGATATAGGCATGAGCGTATGTATGAATGTATATGAATATTTTAGTGTGGTTACATATGTATGTAACCATATGTGCGTATGTACGCACTCACGCCTGTAATCCCCGAAGGCAGAGGTGTAACCAGTACACCCACATTTCGCCGAGCGTATCTCCGTCCCACGATGTGTTAGTGGGCGAGCCTATCGCCATACCTGGCACAAATTCCAGACTCCGGGCTGATACTGAGAATTTCATAATAGAAAAACCCAATACCACTTTACCCGACTCGGGGATCGAACACGAGACCTCAGCGTTAGCCTCAATTGTAACGCGTACGCATTACAACTGCGCCACCGAGGCAGTCATTACACAGTCTGTGGTTACATTGTATTAAATTGTTCTCATTTATGAGATTCTTGTAAAAAAAATAGTTTATAACAACAGTTTAAACTATAGTATGAATCCCGATTAAAAATAAACTAAAAACAAACTACAATAATAAAAACTTTAACGCTATCCGTCCACAAGTATAATAACATTTTATAAACTTTTGCAACCAACTTTTGTAAGTAGAACCACAATAAGGATAGCCTCTGGAGAGAAGTGAGCTGTCTACGGCTGTGGAACGACAGACCGCGGGTTCAATTCTGGTACCGAGACAAATATTTGTGTGATCCATAAAACTTTTGGGTCTGGGTGTTTTGATACCGAAAGACCCACATATTTTCTGATACTCACGACACATGTTTGGTGTGTTAGTTTTACGTCAAGACTAGACCCCTCGATACTGGCTTGCCTAGTGAGGAAAAACACTGTATAATCTTTGAAATAACAAATTTAACTATGTTTCTCCTACCTAATAATAATTGTGTAAAAATTTGTAATATTCAAATATATTTTTTTCAATTTGGTCTACAGTATGTATAGGGTCAGAGGGTACTCGTATTACCACTCATAGAAAAGCGGTGTAAAGTGGTCTTGTTGTCACATTTCGTACGAGATTGAGTTGAGACTATCGAAGGCTCAAAAATTCGCCCTCCCCTAATCCCTATTCATAGAAGTCGGCAATTGGGCATCATATTATGAAATGACCTCGTGACATAAAAAAAGATCATATAGAGATTCAAGCTTACATTGGAAAAATACCCTTAAACATTTTAAAAGTATCAACTCAAAATTGATTATTTTTACCTTTTTAGCTTTTAAAGTTTTTTTTTTTTGATAAAACGTATTTATTTTAATATTTGTAGTAAAAGAATTATCAAAATCGTTGCATAAATAAGGAAGTTTTAGACTTGCATCCTTTAATTTACCTCTTTAGATGTAGTTTCTTCTGAAAATTTTAATAAAAAGAGAACTATTAAAATAGAATCATTTTGGAAACAATTATGCGTGGTTAAACATACAAAAAATCATTATCATAACAAATTTTCAAATCTAATTTTTACTCATCTTACTATCAATATCAAAGCTATTTATAAAAAGTCTACAAAATACCTTTAAAATAGTTCCCCAATATCCACAGGCGAGAGTTGATCGCCACGCTTTACTCTTTATACACAGAAGGTCCCCACGTGGAGACGCTCGGAATCGCTCGGTTTCCTGAGCCAGATTTCCCGAGGGATGGCTCGAGCGATTCCTCAGACACGATGTTGATTGCTCCCACTTTTTGATTGATTCCAACGTCGTGAATGGATTTAATTTGAAAAGGAGACGATTCCGTTAAAAAGGTTCTTTTGACTTAAGTTTACGAATGCTTTTAGACTCATTTATTTAGTCTGGAAATTGGTTCGTGTTTTAATCAGAATACTTTGTAAGCAAATGTATTAGATCTAGGTCGACTAAAGTTGACTAGACTTCCACTAGGTATTTGTTTTATAGCATAGGCCAGCCAGGATTGGGAAAGGGAAGAAGATTTGCGCCCCTGGATATCTCACTCACTGTACGAAACGCAGCAGCAAGCCGCTCCTTTACGTCGGTTTTCTGTAAGACAGTGGTAATGACCCGGTAGAACCGGCACATTCATGCTGTTTACAATACTGTCTCCAGCGTGGCTCTACCACTTAATATCTGTAGTTAGCACGCAAATACTAGTCACCCTCAGCGGTCTCCTTGGGGCAGACGAGTTCGTCATTAACATACCGCTTACGTTCTTGCCTGTAGTCTTCAAATCACGTCTATATCCCACTGCCTATGATATAATTCAAAAAGTTCACTAATTAGCTTCCTGGAGGCCAATTCTCGTAATTTTAAATGTTCAAAATATCATTCCGATCTAGTCTCAGCGTCAAGAAAGTTGCAAATGACATTCTCTTAAACCAATAATCAACGACAAATCTGAATATAGATCGTAATGATATTCAATGTAGAATAAAAGTTGACTGAAGCCAAAACGGTATAATGTTACTGCTAATGCTAGGTGCATTTGACGTTGACTATTGGTTTAAGAGAATGCCATTTGCAACTTTCTTGACGCTGAGACTAGATCAGAATGATATTTTGAACAGTTAAAATTACGAGAATTCGCCTCCAGATCATAAAGGTCCAGAAATAACTAAGAATACTGTTTTTTTTTTCATGCTAAGTTTTAGGATTCGCCGTATATTCTATACCGTGCTTTTAAATACCGACAAGCTTGGCGTGGTAGGTATATAAGTTCCAGTTTTAGACCGTTTGTCTCAAACTCCACTGTAAAAAAGCTCACCTCAATTAATTTCGGTAATAAATAGGTGAATACAACATATTAAAAAGATATTATGTCATACATGTCATTATAGCATTTAAAATAAAGGATTTTTGAGTGGGAGAGCCACGCTGTAGACACTTGTGTCTACAGCATGAATGGGCCGGCTCATCCGGGTCATTACCACTGTCTCACAGAAAACCGGCGTAAAGTAGCAGCTTGCTTCTGCGTTTCGTACGGTGAGTGAGATATCCGGAGGCCCAGACCCCCTCCCCTTCCCAATTCCTTAATTATCCCTTTCCTTTAAGGTCGGCAACGCACCCATGACTCTTTTGGTATTGTGGGTGTACATGGGCGGTGGAGATCACTTACCATCAGGTGACCCACTTGCTCGTTTGCCGGCCTATGCCATAAAAAAAAGGAAACATACACATATGATTTCTTCATAAAAAGCTTTAAACGAGCAAATGAAAGAATTTTAACTGTATTTCTGGTTTCCAGAAACCAGAAACAAAGAAGAAAGAAAATATTTACTATGCAAACAAATATAGAATTATTTTTTTATTTTTGGTTGAATTCGATCGCAGACGATATTCGTCTTATTACAAATTCGTCTCTATCATCTGACTAACATTACCTCCCCTAACATATAAAATAACTGTCCATCACAGACCCTTCAATAAACCAATAAAAGGTATTTTCTCGGGAAAGCGGGCTCTTTTCCGTACCGTATTTTCTCAACGCTAACTCGCTGTAATTAGTGGAGCATGATAAATATCGTTGAAGGAATTAGTGCAGTAATTTCAGCCTGTATTTCAGAGTTATTCATTAAGTTCAACGTCACCGGTACAAAGGCAACGTGCGGATGTAGTAAATTAGGTCGCGGTACACGAGCGACTATTTGACGCAAAAGATTTATCTCTCTCTAAAATACGGCACCTAAAAATAATAGAAATAAAATTGTTTTAATAATCCGTGACAGCTCCGTGGCGCAGCGGGCGAGTAGTCGGCTGCGAAGAAAGAGGCCGTGGGTTCGATTCCCACACCGAAACAAAATGTTTGTGTGATCCACAATATTGGTCTCGGGTCTGGGTGTTGTGGGACCGCAAGTCCCTCGTAGTTCCTGATACCCACGACACAGGTTTACCTAGTGTGGGGTCAGGACTATGTGTGTGACTGTTGGGTGTATTATTATTATAATTGTTTTTAAAGGTGCTTTTTGAGCCAAAGTTGCGTGATATTAAATTATTTCCCCAATCGGCACGTTTTTTTTGCTTTTTTATGTATGTACATCGATTTCTGCATCAATTGTGAACTAATATTGTAGGAAAAAGTCGTTCGTTTAGCTACGATGTGGACTTATATAAATTTGGTTAAGATCTAATGACGGAGTACGGAGTAAATAAATGAAACTCCTCATCGTATAACAGCACAGTATTCGCGATTGTGTTATTGTATTTACATACCAAAGCTGTAGGTACCACTTAAAATTAAAAAATAAAATAGGTATGTTTTAAGAAACCTTAAAGCCGACTTAAAAAAATAACACTGAAAAGACAAAAATAACAATTTCTAAAAGTCTCTTTGGAGTCTGTACCTGCGTCGCTGCCGGTCTGTTTTTACATACATACATAGACTCACGCCTGTTTCCCTTAAGGGAAACAGGTTTCGGTTTTTAATATTATTAAATAGTATTTTTACGAACACGAAATGTGGGTGTAGGTACTGGTTACGCATCTGCCTACCCCTTCGGTATTACAAGCCTGAGTGCGTATGTATGTATGAATGTACGTGTTAAATAAATAGCAAAACTACGCTGTAAATCTTTCCAATTTGTGCTGCGTTAATTCGATCAGAATGGTTCTATTGTCATAAAGAACATTGTCATTTTTTTATGGTATAGGCCGGCAAACGAGCAAGTGGGTCACCTGATGGTAAGTGATCTCCACCGCCCATGTACGCCCACAATACTAAAATAATCATGGGTGTGTTGTCGACCTTAAAGGAAAGGCATAAGTAAGGGATTGGGAAGGGGAGGGGAATTTGGTCTCCGGATATCTCACTCACCGTACGAAACGCAGCAGCAAGCCGCTACTTTACGTCGGTTTTCTGTGAGACAGTGGTAACGATCCGGACGAGCTGGCCTATTCATGCTGTAGATAATTTTGTCTACAGCGTGGCTCTACCACTCTGAAATGCACATGATTATTTTGGAATCATGGGTGCGTTGCCAACCTGAAGGGAAGGAAATAGGGATCGGGAAGGGGGAGACGGGTTTGGGTCTCAAAAATCTCACTCATCAAACGAAACACAACAGCACTGAGGATCGAACCCGAGATACCGCGTAGGTACGCATTACAACTGCGCCACCCAGGCAGTATCTCTCTATTCTAAAAAAAAGTTACTGGCGCCGCCGCCCACAAAAGCTTGTCACGCTATCTCCTCCGAAACCGCTGGAGGTATGGGGTCGAGACCGATACTATCTACCGATGGGGTAGAAAGTAAGATATGTCTCATATTCGTCGGAAATTAAGTTTTTTTTATTTTTTGTTTTGTGGAAATACATGCTCAACGCCCCTAGTATAATATATATTTATAAATTATATATATTGTGATTATATTTAGATTCCACCACCTAACTCGGTTTACGTAGAATCAAATACTACTCTAATCTCTATAAGCACAGGGTGGAATGTTCCTTACCATTACCTATATTTATACAACTCAACCGCAGATGTCAGACAAGTCGCCCGTCTACGTCCGTAGTAACAGTTGCAGTGAAGCAATTAACTTATTCATGAATGCGCCGGATAAATTCCACACACACGGTTACGTGCTCCTAGACTCTGTGTATCATCACGTGCAAACCTAATCAATAACGGATGGGTTTGTTTTTTATTATCTTTATTTGTGTAAGATATCAATAAAACCATACATACATACGCACTTACGCCTGTAATCCCCGAAGGGGTAGGCAGAGGTATGAAAATGAAAATGAAATGAAAATATTTATTGAATCCATAAAATGTTATCCATAATTTACATTCAGTCAAATTTAAACTCTACCGCCAGTTCGGAATGCTGTTTCGTTAAAGAAGAACAGACAAGAAACTCTAACGTTGCTCTTTTTTTAAAATTCATTTACAATATTTCCACTACTTTAATACAATTAATTTTGAATAGAGTTAGAGCAGCTCAACTTAGGCCAATGAGGAACATTATAAAGTAAAATAATGAAATTATAATGATTATTGCGCAGGATCCTCATGAGTACGATGAATAAATTAATACTGCGAAGATGACTATAAAATAAGATGAGATATATTATGTTATATAACCAGCAAAACAGTGTGAGCAGACCAGTCCACACAAGCAGCACCCGTTCACGAGTATGACGCATGTGCCAGCCATCGGCCTCCTCAACCATGTTACAGGGAAGTGACCGACCCGGCACACGACGCCGCAGCAAGCACAGACACTTATGCGAGCATGACATACCCAAACTGCTTACAAGTAACGAATATAGTCTTTATTCTCACTGATTGCCATGAGAGTCACGCTTTTCCATTTCTGGTTAAAAAAATAAATAAAATTAAATAAAGATCCCAAAAACAATAACTAAGTAAAACTATTTTTTAGCTTTAGTATCTATGCATATTACAATACTATCGCCAAGCCTTCGTATCTTCTAAATATTCTGAAATTTTATAATAGGCTTTATTGCATGACTTTCGCTTAATAGTCGCTTTGAAGTTGATGATATTAAGTTCTCTAATGTGATTGGGAACTTTGTTGTAATAGCGTATACAAAAACCTATAAAAGAGTTGCCGATTTTGTGGGGTCTTGTTTTATGACTTTTTAGATTATTTTTATTTCTAGTATTAATGCCATGAGCAGAATAGCCATCCAGTATACCCACATTTCGATGAGCGTATCTCCGTCCCACGATGTGATAGGGGGCGAGCCTATCGCCATACCGGGCACAAATTCCAGACTCCGGGCTGATACTGAGCATTTCATAATAGAAAATCCCTATACCACTTTACCCGACCCGGGGATCGAACCCGAGACCACAGCATTGGCATCAATCGTAACGCGTACGCATTACAACTGCGCCACCGAGGCAGTTTGGTTTGTAATGAGTAATTTATTTATTAAGTGGTAGAGCCACTGTAGCCGATTTTATCTTATGATCTAGAGTTTGATCTACTTAATTGTTCTAAAAACGTGAACTACCTACTCACAGTGCATTCTAAATATAGGTAATATCGAGCGTCAAGAGACATTGCATACGGAAATGATCAGCGTACCTAAGGACAGCTTTCTTGGCGCAGTAAGCGATTTTTCATTAGAGTTCGATTCCCGCACCGAAACAAAATTGTTTGTGTGATCCACAAATATTCGTTACGAGTCTGAATGTTGTCTCCCTAGAGGGGTTGACGTCAGGCAGGCGGCTGGTCGTAGAAACTACAAGCTAAATCTTTCTGTAACATATAACATATAACTATATGTATTTTAAGTTTTTTCTATGATTATACGCCTTTGACTACCTTTTTCTCTTTTCTTCATCCCATGGTTGTCTGTAAGACATTGCCTTGAGCGATAAGACCGCCAATTGTACCTATTTATGTATTTTTTGTTTTTATCATACTGTGTATGTTCTGGTGTACAATAAAGATTTAAATAAATAAATAAATAACATCTGTTAATAAAATGTTGCACCGACCCCACCGTGAGTGGGATAAGGGCAGGTAGAACGAAGCAGTAATTAACATTAAATTCAGTGTAGTAAAGTTTTCCGTACCAGAATAAAAAAAATAACCATCAGGTGAGCCGAACATCGAACATGTTCGTTAGCCCCTCCACACAAAAAAAAAAGATTTATTAGATAGAACCCGTACGACATCAAAACTTCAATGCAATATTCATATTTATTATAAAATTTAATTACACACAACATACCCGATCTTAAATAACAACTCACAATACCCAACCCTTGAAATACAACTATCAAAACGTAACAAGAGCGACGAGCCAACGGAATCCAATTCTAATCTCGCAAAATAAACTGAACTCCGTCATATTTCCCCCTCCAATAATTAAGCAGGGGAGTTAGGATTGTAACGAGACTGAAATACATCGCACTGTTACCATTAACTTATTCATGAGTGTTCTGGAGGCCCTAATTATTTATTTTATTTTATGATTGCTATTATCGCGGCGTGGAGCGTCGTAAAGTAGAGGGGAGGGATCTGGAGTAATTTGAGGCTGCTCCCGGCCCATTCGTTTTGTTCTTGGATTTAGAATTTAAGATTAGTTCGTTTTTGTGATATCTATGTTCATTGCTTCTGCACAATTAAGACGTGATGAAGTCTAAGGTCAGTTGCCTGATTTAAAAGCGACCTAAATCTGTAAGTTGTAGTTTAACAATAGTTAAGGTAATGATAAAGGTTGAATTTCATCATCCGTTAGGTAAAGTTATTATAAGGAGCAATTGTTAAAGACATCTATACTTTGAAAAAATTGTTATCAATAGATATATTTGTGATATTTTCTGCACTGTTGTGTTCCAGTTTAAAGGACATTGAAGCCAATAGAATTACTGGGCATTATGACACTTAACACCTTATATCTCGGGGTGACGAGCGCAGTCCAATGCCATGCAGTGCTTTGTAATTCAAAGTTCTGTGTGACGTTACTTCTGTTTATGGGCAGGTATAGGTATAGGCGCTAACCCTCAGACAAGCGACCTGCTTGTGTCAAGATACTAAAAAAAACATACACGCCTGCTTTCTAAAAGGCTGATCAATGTAAGAATTAACTAATACAAATACAAGGAAGTATGATAAAATGCAACGGTCCCCGCACTAGGCGCACCTGTATCGCGGGAGACCAGTTAGCTTTACAATAATTATTCTTCTTTACATTAATAAAATCAGAGTGGGCGTAACGAACTAACATACAATTTTGGTATTTCAGGTATATTTAATTATAGAATAATAGATAAATAAGTATTAAAATATATATTATTCTATATGAATTTAATACGAATTATTAAAATAAAGATAGTATGAAACAAGAATATATATATATAGTTATCCGTTTTAGAAATTGTAATATCCAGCGTTACGTATAATCAGTTTTTAGTTGATCTGCTCGAATTTGTTGATCCATGCCCGATTTGTTGATCCAATACTATATATACGTGATTTGGTGGCACCGTTCGGATCAACAATTGCTCGTGTTTTTTTTTTTTTTTTATCAACTGTCAAATCTAATGTCAAGTCGAAATTGAGTTGCTAGAAGCGTGAACAACACTTCATTTGACACACACACATAACTTTAAAATAAATATGAAAAATGTTAAATAATTAGTGAGACATCAGATATTACAATTGTTTCACTGAATAACGTTTCAGCAACTCAAATTGATTTGACAACGGTGTCAAAATCAAAATTCTGTTAGATTAATGTTGATTTGATCAGTCTTTGAGCGAACTAAAAGCGTTGAACACACTTCTAGCAACTCAATTTTGACTTAACGTGTGATTTTATAGTAATAATAATAATAATAAGCCCGCAGGGCAGCTTGTGGCGAGCTGTTGGGGACTAGCGACCCTACGTACCCGAGTGCTCCCGGGGGAGGCTCCTGTTCTTCATCTCTGGCTCGCCTTCACTGGCCGGCTGGAGTGAACAATGATGAGGAACAGGTCCCCCACCTCTGGCTTGCCTTCACCGGCCGGTCAGAGTGGAGTCGCGAGAGCTTCATGCTCGAAGGGTGGATGTGAAACGTAAGTGGTGAGTGGGCAACGTGATGGGACCCTAAGGGAGCAAATGATCGTTGTTTAAAGCCCAGTGACACCTCTCCACCTTTTAGCCACTCATCTGGGTGTTGCTCCCTTGTCGCTTTTTCTAGTGACTATTTTGGGGAGCCCATCTACCTGAGTTGGCGAGTCACCACCTGCCTATTTTATCCATGTTTTTAACATAGGTCAGGCAGGTGCCATAGTCCTTCCCATAGACCCGGTTATCCAATCCATCAACACCTCACCTCAATAAAATAGTAGATATTTATTTTTGTCCATCCCTACAATAGTCCTACACAAACCGGGGGCTGTCCTTGGATACACTTCTATAGTGTATACAAGGATAGCCGTCGGGCGGTGTCACATCACCTTATTAAATTAAAATTGTCTAACGGGCCTCTACGTGTTGGCTTTGGCCCCAGGCACGCCTTCCAAAGGTCCGGGACTTTGTAGTCCCGAGATTATGGTATGACATACATAATAATAATACACCCAACAGTCACACACATAGTTCTGACCCCACACTAGGTAACCCTGTATCGTGGGTATCAGGAACTACGAGGGACTTGCGGTTCCAAATTTTAAACAAATTTTTGTGGATCACACAAACATTTGTCTCAGTGCGGGAATCGAACCTACGGCCTCTCGCTTCGCAGCCGGCTACTCGCCCGCTGCGCCACGGAGGCTGCAGATAGATGATTAGAGTTTATTTTTACATTGATCAGCATTTCAGAAACCGGGCGACAACCTTTTTAAATAACATGATCCATTACTACAATAGCTTTGACATTTAACCACGGATTAAATGCAACCTACAAAATTATTATGTATAACTTGAGTTCACCGGTTCGATCCCAGCCCCAGGACACAGGGTACAGTCAGGGTAATAGTCAAAGTTACGTATGTATTCATTGCTAATCATCGCTTGCTTTAACAGCGAAGGAAACATCGATGGGAAATTTGAATTTCTGAGAATACTCCATAAGAATTTCGAAGGTATGTGTAGTCGACCAACCTACTTTAGGCCAGCGTAGTGGTTTAAATCCTCTCATTGGTTGCGGATGCTCGTTTTCAGCAATAGGAGAGTGTATAATAAGGGTTGATAAATACAACTTGCAGTACCAATATGGTTTCAACGCATACTTTTATGATTTTCATTATAAATACATAATAATAATACACCCAACAGTCACACACATAGCTCTGACCCCACACTAGGTAAACCTGTGTCGTGGGTATCAGGAACTACGAGGGACTTGCGGTCCCAGAACACCCAGACCCGAGACCAATATTTGTGGTTCACACAAACATTTGTCTCGGTGTGGGAATCGAACCCACGGCCTCTCGCTTCGCAGCCGACTACTCGCTCGCTGCGCCACGGAGCTGTCAGGAAATCTGTTTAGCTATTTATACGCTGAAGATCTCTTTCTAATTGGATCTTAATGGCTAAGTTACTTTTAAGTGGAAACTTACCTACATCATAGTTAAGTTAAAACCTTTAAATTGTTTCCATATAAAATAGATATCGAATCTCCGTCCATCCCTATAAGATATACAATGATACATCTCAGTCCCTAAAGACGCCTATCCGATATTGATTCGACCAAAGAACATTATGACCTTTATAAAAGACCCTGCTTTAAGTAATTTGAAATCTGTGTACACATACAATGTGTAACAAAAACACTGTTGGGTATTTTAGCTGTGATATCAGAATCGATATTCAAACGCAATGAATAAACTCGCATACGAAAATTTGACTAAAATAATCATGTTTATTTTTTTTACTTGAATTAATTTATTGTTTGTAAACCGTATTTCGATTGATTACCTCTGCACGAGCTTTGACTTGGAGCAAGAGCGAGATAGCGTGTTGCGGCGTCGACGTACATCAAACGTGCCGCGCCCACGGCTTCGTCGATTCACACAAAAATTCAGATGCAAATAACATGGTATAAATATGTTCATTTTTTATGTTACCTGCGTAAGGATAATATCTCGCTTCTGTTTTTTTTTATTTGACTATTTTTATTCAGCTGTCTATATGACTATCGTCATGACCCAAAAAGGGCCAACAGGGTTTGTGTTACATTCTGTATAAATAAAATTTAAGTGTCTGTGGTTTTAAAATAAAATCTTTTTCATATGCTCATTTATTTATTCGCACGTTATTAAAACCCGAACTCGCTTTATGAACAATTTTATGTCCAGGTTAGTCACGTTTCTGTGACTGAACAGATTTTGATGCACTTTTCACGGGCAGATCTGCATGGCTTCTCAAAATGTAATTGAGGTTCTTGCAGGAGTAGAGCCGTAATATGCACACGGGATATACCACAAGGGGTGGTTTGTCTGTAATATGACACGACTAAACCGTGGCTTTGTGACTATTACAGGGAATTACATACATACATACGCACTCACGCCTGTAATCCCCGAAGGGGTAGGCAGAGATGTAACCAGTACACCCACATTTCGCCGAGCGTATCTCCTTATGTGATAGGGGGCGAGCCTATCGCCATGCCGGGCACTAATTCCTGACTCCGGGCTGATACTAAGCATTTCGTATTAGATCTTAACCCAATACCAATTTACCCGTACTGGGGATCGAACCCGAGACCTCAGCGTTGACTTCAATCGTAACGCGTACGCATTACAACAGCGCCACCGAGGCAGTCAGGGAATTAGCCAAATTGATGTTTGATAGGACAAGTGGATTTTTAATCAGGTGTGGCTGCAGTCAATTACTAAATTCATGGTTAATTTACTCTACGCCGAGCTGCGTTATCAAATTGTCATTATAATTAATTAGAAAATATTGTTCTGTTTTTTATCAATTTCATAATATTATAGCAAACGTGACATACAATGATACGAAATGATATTAAGAAAATAATTTTGTGATACAGGAAAATGAGGTAATAACATTTTTTTCCAGAAACTGGTTGTTATATATTTTTCCAGAATATATTACTCATATTAAATTTTTTCTAGAAAGTAAATGTAGCCAAAATATTGTTCATCTGTATATAGTAGGACGGGTTAACACCAGTATCTTACAAAAAGCCTACGTGAAGTGGCAGCTTCCTGTTTCGTTTCGAACAGCAAGTGAGATGAGTGGCAGAGTGACGCTGTAGATAGTGTTGTCATTACCACTCGACCGGGTCATTACCACTGTCTCACAGAAAACCGACGTAAAGTAGCTTGCTGATACATAAATGGACTGCTGTGCATGGGCGGTGGAGATCACTTACCGTCAGGTGGCCCACTTGCTCGTTTGCAGGCCTAAGTAATAAAAAATACACCCGCAACATATAATTGATAGGGATTAAATATTAAGGAGACGGGTGATATACGCAAAATGTGAAAAAAGAACCTAGAACCAGATTGCAGCGTCATCTACAGGGTTTAATTGTGAGTCTAAACCACTCAGGAACTTACTGAAACACACACAAAATTCCATCAAAATCGGTCCAGCTGCTTCTGAGTTCAGTGAGAATGATACCATTACATTATAAAAATATTCTTCCTGTAACAACTCTACTAAAATATCTGAGAGCAGAGGCCATAACTCCAACGTATCTAGACAGCACGTAAGCTAGCACTAGAGCAAGTGCTAGACTTGTGCCTGGATCGATGCAGTTAGATAGTGCTTGAGAGTAAATCTTATTTCCGAGAGTAACAATCGAACGGGAAGTACATCGAAATCTTTAAGTTGGTGTAAATGGGGTTTAGAAAGGCGAAATTGTCAGCTTAAAAAGTATTTTGAAAGTTATTTGTTAGTAAGTGAATTATCAGACTGAAGTTAGAAAAAATTATGTTGCATTTTGATGGGGAAGGCCTCGGCGAACTTTCATAGATCAAGTTGGAGATATTCTCGAGAAAGGTCAGTACCCCAAACCGACGTGCATGTATGAAAAATTTAATGAGAGTGAATGAGACCAAAGATGTATGCTAGGATCGTAGCAAGTGGAAATCCGTTGTCTCTGCCTATGTATGTAAGTTAGAAAAAACAGAATATGTGAAATGGTATTTTGATCTATTACAAAACAAGGCTTGTCACATTATTTTGTACTGTACATTTTACATTGACTAGTATTCTAAATTAATGTTGTTCTAATTTGTATAACTGTAAAACTTAACTGAGTCATGAATTAAATAAGACATTAATTTTATTTGGCACCATGATGGCCACCATCTAAATATGATAACTAGAACGATAACTCTCATATGAATCTGCCAAAAAATACGGCTCCACTTAGTTACACATACAAAGGTAAAATCACATGTAACACTCATACACGCAACAAAAATTATTAACGTTCAAAACAACTTTATTTCATAAAAGTTAATGTCTAAATATTAAAATTTACATCGAGATACGACGTTCTGCACCGGGCAAAAAATTAAACGTATCAAGCGTCAACTAGAGATTATTATGAACAGACTTATATAGCCCGCGCACTTGCACAGAGTTTTGGTGGGGTATTTTTTTGCTTGAGTTACATTTCTTATCGTCTTATTTCGATGTTTGGCATATATATTAATTTATTAAACATTTTGTTCCTTAACCCATGAAATTCAAATATCACTACTGCTTCAAAAACAATTGCACAAAACGAAACAAAACATCCAGGATAAAAAAGATATCACTTACGTGATTTAAAACAAATCAGCTCTTTAAAGGGCATCCGATCGTATCGCCGGAGGGTACCGTTGAAAACCTATTTAATAGATGAGGCCGAAAAAATGGCGATATAAGAGGACCCGGGAAGGGGACGGGACCCTAATCAAATATCCCTTTAGAGCGTACAGGTTACGTAAGGTGCTTTCGATATCTTGATATGTATTTAGGATAAGGAAGTGGCACATTTTTTTTTCAACGTTCACACACATAGTCCTGACGCCACACTAGGTTAACCTGTACCATGGGTATTAGGAACTACGAGGGACTTGCGATCCCACAACACCCAGACCTGAAACAAATAACCTACGGCCTCTCGCTTCGGAGCCAGCTACCCGCCCACTGCACCACGGAGACTGTCGCATTTTGATCGATATCTTTTTTTTTACTTTTTAGTATCTTGAGTGTCTCTCGTTTGAAGGTAAGCGCAACGCCTGCTTATAAATTCTGTTTATGGGAACAACACCACCCTTCGAGTAACAAAACATGGTCCTGGATTGCGTTCGTCAGCCAGTGACGTCACCAAGTTGTCAAATCTCACAATGCCCAGTAATTTCACCGACTTTAATTTTCTTCAAACAGAAATGCCTTTTTTGTTATACACTGTGTGTTTCGACGTGGTAGAGCCACGCTGGAGACACTTTTGTCTACAGAATGAATGGGCCGGCTCGTCCGGGTCGTTACCACTGTCTCACAGAAAACCGGCGTAAAGTAGCAGCTTGCTGCTGCGTTTCGTACGGTGAGTGAGATATCCGGAGGCCCAACTCCCCCTCCCCTTCCCAATCCCTTATTATCCCTTTTCTTTGGGGTTGGCAACGCGCCCATGATTCTTTTGTATTGTGGGCGTCCATGGAGATCGCTTACCATCAGATGACCCACTTGCTCGTTTGCCGGTCTATACTATAAAAAAAAACACTCCTGCTTGGTGGCAGAAATAGTAAAAGCAATGGTATAAATAACCTCTCGTATACGCGGATCCTGCCACCTTTTCTGATACTAACGAATTTTTATAGCAATAGTATCATAGCTAGATATATTGCCGACCATTAACGAATGGAATAATGATTGAGAAATAATGTTTTTGTTGGGCTTTCGGCAAAACTACTAGGTTTCTATGAGCCTGAGATACTAACCCAGTTGAGCTCACTCATTCCGTAAATTGTGGTTCAAAATCTATGTGACAATATGTATTAATTTGGGTAAGAACGCGACCCATAGAAGATTTCTAATTGATTTATTTTACGGCATTAAAAGAAATTCATGAACAACCACGGTAAAAATTCAACAATCAACTAAAAATAACCCAAATTGAATGGGTAGTATCTTAAAAAACCCATTCGCTTAATTATACTCACTGATGCATGAAACACAAAAACCATCATAATGACCCAATATTGACTCTGCACTATAAGGATTTTCAGTTCTATAGTAACATAAGAAGGGAGTCATGGCAACCTTAGATAACAACTCGTAAACATAGTGTAAACACAGATCAGTTGAGTAAACAAACCCTTCGCCAAGGAACGTACATCGGTTTGTATTGAGTTGTATGGTCACGATCTAAGATGAGGGTTATACAACTACAATAACATAAAACTGCCTCGATGGCGCAGTTGTAATGCGTATGCATTACGACTGAGGCTAACGCTGAGGCCTCGGGTTCGATCCCTGGGTCGGGTAAAAGTGATATTGGGTTTTTCTATTATGAAATGCTCAGTATCAGCTCGGAGTCTGGAGTTGTGCCCGGTATGGCAATAAGCTCGCCCCCTATCACATCATGGAACGGAAACACGCTCGGCGAAATGTGAGTGTGCTGGTTACACCTCTGCCTACCCCTTCGGGCATTGCAGGCGTGAATGTTATGTTATATTATTTCATATATAATACCATGTCTTCAAATAGGTGATGTTTGGACAATCTTAGAATCTTTGTAACCCTAAATGACAGTGACAGTAACCAATAAAGCACAGCTCAAAGTAATGGATCCATAGACACATTTACCGACACCCCTACTGTAACTGTTTAACTTCAAAAACGTCTGCACAGCAGAATATAACTAAGCTACAACTTTGCACGTAACTCGCTCCACACTAAACAATAAATCTTAAGGCAAAATGCACAAACCACAACATTGCCGCTGGGCAAAGTTTGAGGAACATTAGGATAAAGGCTCCTCGAAATCGCTAAGTATGTGGTGGTAAAATAAAAAGGGGGCAAAGAGGCTTACGGTTGGCTTTTGGAGTGCTAAGTTCGGAGCGATGTCGCCTTGTTTGTTCACACGCATGGTACTTGATCGCCTGATGGATTACGTTAGGGCTGCCATGGAAATTGGGGAACTGAGATTATGGTTATGGTGAACGTACATCCATACTGCACTATCGCGTATCTATAATCTTTTTTTTATTAAAGTTTTTTTTGTTAAGAGTTTATTTTACGATATATGCAAGAATGAATGAAGCCATAGAGGTATGCAAAGATCGTAGCAAGTGGAAATCAGTTGTCTCTGCCTACCCCTATGGGAAACGGGCGTGACTCTATGTATGTATATGCAAGAATATATTATCAGGAAATCATAAATGACATGGCCGCGTCATGCGATTCTTTTATCAAACTGTCTGACGCGAGCTGGTAAACAAGAGTTTCCTTTTCTATTCTCATATCTATCATGCGATAAACTCTATCTAAATGAAGCTATTTTTTAATTGGAATAACTATGTTAACTCGCCAAGATATTGGCACCACACAAACCGTATCATCCGCAGTTGTTTGTTTACAACGATGGCTTCCATACCGTACTTTTAGGAAAGGAATGGTGATTGAGTAAGGAAGGAGGGGTTTCTTGGCCCCGGAAATCTCATTTACTTACGTCGGTTGTCTGTGAAACAGTGGTTCTGACCCGGACGAATTGGCCCATACATGATGGAGACAAGTATCTACAGCATACGTCTACCTCAACACATTTTTTTATTTATCATTATTATTGCAATATAATGTAATACTAGGTAACCCGAGCGAATACTTCACACCGATAGTGTTCAGTTACGTAATATAATGTAGAAATAAGTAAATGAAAATATTAATTTTGGCGCTTCCTAAAATCGTCTATGCGCGTAATCCTAAATTATAAATACAACATATTAGTTGATTATAATGTCAACAGATGGCACTTTTCATTTTTCATTTGCCGCCAAGCAACAGTGTGCAAGCACGGTTGTGTTCCGGTTTGAAGGACATTGAAGCCAGTAAAATTCCTGGGCATTATGAGACTTAACACCTTAAGTCTCGGGGTGACGAGCGCAGTCCAGTGTCATGCAGTGCTTTGTTATTTAAAGTTCTGTGTGGCGTGGCATTTGTTTACGAGCAGGCGTGGCGCTTACCATCAGGCGAGCGCATTCCAGTGAATATATATATTTTTTTGCCAAATATAACTTAAAACATTTGTCTATTTTTCGTCAATAGCATAAAGCAAACATATAAGCTTTAAAGTGGTGTTTGAGTCATTAAATTTCATTAAGAATTATGGAAGTTATGGCGTACCGACAAAAAACACCTTTGACAAATAATATGTAGAGATAATACAAAATACTGTCAAATCTATAATACAAGAATGCGTAGACAAACGTCGCTACGGCGTGGCTCTACCACAAACATCTGTCAAATTAGGCAGGCAGCTGGTACTCTCCGAAATTAAAACACAATAACATAAATTTTCTCTTCGAACATCTTTCAATATAGGTGAATCGTACACGAATGAAAGCCCTACATTAACTTGGCAAATTCGGTGACAAAGTTTTTGTGCAATTGATTTGAATTTTGTGTATGTTACATTCAAATGTTATGGATTTGGAGCGAAGTTTTAAAGATAAGCCAATTTAACTGTGTACGCTGCTGTGACGCCACCGCAATTCCCACATATTTTATTGTATTACATTTTGCGTGCATGGTTGAGTGTTATATCTGTACAATTGACATTATTTTAAGCATTTACGGTGTAGTCAAGTTAACACAGCGTATTTTTATATTTGCTTGTATGATAAGATAAAAATAATAATAAATATTAAAAATCTTTATTTTCTCGTCATCACAATTATGTACAATGAATTACATAAGAACAATTTGTATAGAGACTGGTGCCTGATGTAAGCTAAGCCTGTATTTCAGGTCACCAGGCTCTTGGAAGTATATAGTACAAAAATATTTTAATTACGGGAGTAGTAGTAGTAACTTTGAATTACAAAGTACTGCTTGGAACTGCACCGCGCTGGTTACTCTGAGACATTATATAATAAGTCTCATAATCCCAGAAATTTCACTGACTTCAATGTTCCTCAAACCGAAAGAAGTGCTTTCACATTGAGCAATAGAGCCACGCTGTAGATAGTTTTATCTACAGCACGATTGGGCAAGCTCAACCGGGTCGTTACCACCGTCTCATAGAGAGCCGACGTAAAGCAGCGACTTGCTGCTGTGTTTCGTACGGTGAGTGAGATATCCTGAGGCCCAAATCCGCCTCCTCTTCCCAACCCCTTAATTATCCCTTTCCTTTAAAGTCAGCAACGCGGCCATAATTCTTCTGATATTGTGGGCGTACATGGGCGGTGGAGATCACTTACCATCAAGTGACTAACTTGCTTATTAGCCGGCATATGCTATGAAAACACAGTGTTGCTTGGAGACAGAAATTAAGAAAGTGGAAACCAACCCCGATGTATTCTTGCTTAAGAGATACCTATCATCTAGTGGCAGCTGAAATAGAAAAAAGCGGTGGTAAATAATCTATGAACACTCACGGTGCACAAACTAAAGGTCGCTCATCGAACTATGGAGAGAGCTATGCTCGGAGTCTCTTTGAAGAACAAACTTCGGAACGAAGTGATCCGACAAAGAACCAAAGTGGTCGACATAGCTCAAACCATTAGCAAGTTAAAGTGGCAGTGGGCTGGCCATATATCACGAAGAACCTTCCTCCGTCGTCGTCCCAAACATGTTTTGGCAGATCCCAACGACTCCATCACAGTCGCTATCGCAGCAGGACTTTCTCTGCCCAATCCGAATCGTAATAATAATACGCGACCCCGACATAAGACACGCCTACGAATCTGAAGAATTCCAACAACTGACCGTCGGCACAGTGATGTGCAGAGACGGCCCTAAACTATACTTCCCAGCGATTGCTCAAGCTGAGAGGTCTGAGCCTTCTAAAAGGCGCCTCTATGCTTAATCGCTACTAAGTACATTATACATATTTCTGGCTAGAGCGCCATAAGCGCCGGCTTTATTGTCAGGTGAAACTGTAAAAGCAATATAAGCTAACAGCACAAATCCATTCGAAAAAAAAAAACGAAGAACCGATAACCGGTGGGGTATACGGGTACTTGAGTGGAGACCGCGTTTAGGCAAGTAGAGTAGGACGCCCTGCAGCAAGGTGGAGCGACGACCTGCGGAAAGCGGTGCGTAATGACTGAATGTAAAGAGCCAAAGATCGATCTCAATGGTGTACAATGAGAGACGCCTATGTCCAGCAGTGGACAAATATAAGCAGAAGATGATGATGATGAAATAATCTATGATCACTATATACATATATCGCGCTGCAACGCTTTCGACGTAATTTCATAATATTCTGCACGTAATTTAAAACGGTGTGATGTTAAAATAAGACTAGTGGATGTTTTCAATATTTTGCATGTAACACGCTAAGTTTCAGTAATGCAATTACGTCACGTCGAGTTGGGACTCCGGGATGGCACCGAGTACCGGCTCGCTCTATCGCCGCCTTTTAGCGTCGTTGTGACGTCATAACATCGTATTTTCAACTAGATCATACTAATAACCGATCATCAGAAACTTTGTACACATATTCTTGGAGGTATAAGATATAACATAGGATACTTAAAAAAACTATTTGTTTGTTACGTTTTCACGCCTAAATCACTGAACCGATTTTAATGAATTTTCATGTAGAGATAGATGGGACCCTGGAGACGGTTATAGGCTAAGTTTTATTTCGGAAAAGTCTATTCATGCGGGCGGAGCCGCGAGCAAAAGCTAGTATGCTATAAAGTTGATAAACGTGTACCATTTATGTCTGATGATTTTATCAAATTTACGGCAATTGTTGGAATGTTGTATTTTTAATTGTGGTTTTGCGTTAGTATTTTCGACTAATTGGTCTAGTGGCAGTGGACTAAGGTTAAGAACGGTGGGGTCCTGAGTTACATTCCTAGGTCGGGCAATCACAATTTGTGTTTGAGTTTTGGATATATATATAGTTTTTTATATGAAAAAAAAAAACATGAATTACCTGGTATGGTATTAGGCTTGCCCCCTAGAACATCATGGGACGGAAATAAGCTTGGTGAAACATGGGTCTAGCACTAGGACCATTATATTTCCAACTCCTCTCTAACTTTTTATTTGATTAATTTTGTTGCGGGACAAAGTGAATTTGGAATTCTCAGAGTCGCTGATTTTCACTGCTCAGTGTCAACAAAAATGTATACAATAGACGACATAGTAGACAAAACTGTAAAATAAATAAATAAATATCTCGCTGCTAACCCCTAGTTAGGCCTGTTTCCACCATTATACCGTTTCTTCTACGATAGGTATATTATATGCCTACTAGGAGATCACAACTTTTTATTTATACTATAAGGCATTTTTATGAAACGAAATATTTTTTTTTTCATTCCTTTAATAATATAATATAACATACATATGCACTCACGCCTGTATTCCCCGAAGGGATAGGCAGAGGTGTAACCAGTACACCCACATGTCGCCGAGCGTATCTCCGTCCCATGATGTGATAGAGAGCGAGCCCATTGCCATATCGGACATATTCCAGACTCCCGACTGATACTGAGCATTTCGTAATAGAAAACCCAATATCACTTTTACCCGACCCGGGGATTGAACCTGAGACCTCAGCGTCAGCCTCAATATAATGTCGGTCCTATGTTATACTGTCCCACTGCTCGGCACGTTCCTCCTATACGAATTAGAGTGGTTAGGCACTATTTCACTATTCCTTTAGCATAGAATAAAAATAATTTCATCGTATCTTTTACTTCCTTAGTAACATGCAAATAAAACGTTACTGCACTTTTATTAGACCCGTTCCGTACTATGCAAAATTTTAACTGCATAATATCTCGAAATTTAACTAAGACCGTTCTTGTTTTTAAATCCTCCACAATGAACCTATATAATATATATTTTTCGATACTTTCGATTCCCTTCATAGGTAAATTAATAAATTTATTCAATACTAGATTTTGCCTGCGGCTCCGCCCGCGTGAATAGACTTTTCTGAAATAAAACGTAGCCTATAACCGTCTCCAGTGTCCCATCTATCTCTACATCAAAATTCATCAAAATGGGTTCAGTGATTTAGGCGTGAGAGCGTAACAAACAAATATATAGTTTTTTTTCATAAAAAGTATCATAAGTTACTTCTTATACCTCCAAGAATATGTGTACAAAGTTTCATGATGATCGGTTAAGTAGTTTTCGCGTGAAAGCGTAACAAACAAACTTACATTCACATTTATAATATTAGTATGATTTACGGATAAGTTGAAATATTTGTATGATTCTTAAAATCTACTTCAGATTACATGGAAAACACCTAGAAATTCTATTTTAATAAAACCCGAAAGAATCACCAATTAACACTCCCATCACTTACGGGTTAAATCGCTTCATCGTTCACATATTAACCGTTCAATGCGAACTCGATAAGCGAGTCGCGACAGCCCGATTCTCACGGCTTAACTGTTTTTCAATGATCCATAACTCAACGAGTCGAGCTAATAGAGAGGCGACTGAGTTCGCACTCGGCGCCGCTTTATTATATTCCGGAACTGGGGCCAGATAAATTATGACGTCACTTAATCATAAATTCGCCAATCGGAGTTAATAGGAGAAATGTAAGGCCCCCAATTGATTTATGGCGCCCTTAATTCGTGTAATCTGATATTGTACGGTCTTGATTCTTGTTATTTTACTTCTCGTTTAATTCTTTTTAGGTTTGAGTAATTTTTATGTTATATTCAGCACGCTCTCAAGTAACATTTGTATTATTATACCTATATTTTTCAACCGACGAAAAAAAACAAAGGAAGTTGTCAACTCTTCACGTTTTTTTTTAATGTTAATCATACATAAATCCGCCATATGTGGACCCGATTTGGATGATGCTTTTTTCATTCAAAAGAGTATAGCTCCCATTTAGTCCTGTTTTAATTTTGTGGCGGTACACAGCGCGCACTGCGTGCGCAATTTCAAGAAGGATTTTTATCCTTAAGGGGTGAAATCAAGTATGAAATATTCAAACTTCGTCCTTTATGCACCGATTTTGATAATAATTTTACTAAATATTGTGGTTTAAATACTTTTCACAAAAATAAAACCGACTCAAAAGAGCTAAAAAGGAAAAACAAATAAACAATTTTGAGTCAGTGATATTGCAATATGATAGTAGAATAGAAAGCACCCACTTTTTACCTTTTTTTTGAGTCGGTTTTATTTTGATTCATAGCAGAAGTCACTAAATGAGCAAGTTCATAATTAGTGATCTCCAATAGCCATGAATGCCAATACCAAAAGAATCATGGACGTGTATTGACCTTAAATAAAACAAATAATTAAAGGATTATGAAGGGTTATTACTCGTATCTCACTCAACAGCAAGATGCTACATCACGTCGGTTTTTTTATGAGACAGTGGTAACGACCCGGTCGAGCCAGCCTATTCATACTGTCTCTAACACTGGCTACAGCGTGGCTCTACCGCTTGCATATTGTCTGATTCATAATATTGAATGCATTGTCCACCATATATTTATGAGATTTTTCAATCTCCCGCACTTTTACAGAATGTACAAACATCAATCGCTCTCCTAATCCAGCTGACGAATTTATTTTCTAGACAAAACTAGTGTAATAAGAGAATTATTAAGAGTAATGGATATTTGACTAAATTTGAAATATATGTATTTAAATAAATGTATACTGTGGGTATTAATATAATATGTAATATGTACATAATACAACAACAAAAAAGATTTGCAAAACTTGAAAAAGGGGTAACCATATAGCAGAGTATTCGCCTTGTTTAATGAAGCATGCAGAATGATGTGAATGTTATAAAAACCATCCCTGTTTGCGAGGAAGCAGTTGCTTGGCTTCTTAATAGCGCTATATATACGGTTGGTACATTTTCATATACAAAAGCTTTTGTTTTTTGGAAAATGGGAGTCAGTTGCAGTGTCTATCTCGAATAAGTTCTTGAATGAGAACGTGTGTAATCAGCTTATTGTATTTTTCAAACTTTCTTTATATTAACGTTTTTTTTTTTATTAGCAATAAAAGGCATAAGATTAGTCTAGTGACAAGGTACTTAGACTAAGAAACCTTAAGGTGTTGATTTCAGATCCTAGGTAGGGCAATTATAATTTGTTTCATTGTTTTCGATTAGAAATATTTCACATAAGTTTCTCGGGATTGGAATTTATACTCGATATGGCGATAGACTATCATAGCTTGAAATGGAAATGAGTTCGACAAACAGTGGGTGCACTAGTTCTACTTCTGCCTATACCTTCGAGATAAAGGCATGAGAGCTTATTATTTAAACGATAATATGTGTCATGATAATGCACAACATATTTCAGAATCAAAGCCAATCTCACATGTCCGAATACATTGCTGCATACAAACGACCTGACGCTATGGAAATGTACATAACCCTAATCCCAAACTAGGTATAACTTGTATCGTGGGTATTAGGAACTACGAGGAACTTACAGTCTAACATAACACCCAGACCCGAAACAAATATATAAGGATTATACAAAGATTTGACTCGATGCGGGAATCGAGTACATAAGAAAATTAACACTTTAAGTACACTCCACTTATTGGCAGACCACTCACCGAAAGTCCAGATGACGTCCGTTTCTATCAAAATAATATTAATACGACTGCCTCGGCGACGCAGTTGTAATGTGGACGTTACGAATGAGACCAACACTGAGGTCTCGAGTTCGATCCCCGGGTCGGATAAAGTGATATTGGGTTTTTCTATTACGACATACTCAGTATTAGCCCGGAGTCATTTGTTGCCGGTATGGTGATAGGCTTGCCCCCTATCACATCGTGGAACGGAGATACGCTCGGCGAAATGTGGGTGTACTGGTTACACCTCTGCCTACCCCTTCGGGGACTTCAGGCTTGAGTGCGTATGTATGTAATATTAATATGATGCGTCCGTGCGAGGTGAGCCAGGACAGTATTCCATACTCTCGTGTTCGGCAGCTCTCTATGGATCTCGCTCAATGTGTGACGCTTGCTTCACTTTCATATAATATTCTTTATTTCAGGCTACTATGGCTCATATATACATACCTTACAAACTAACATATATAGAAATATATAATTACAGTCATTAGGTTAGTAATATAAACTTAATACTATGTTAGTAGCACTTCAATATAAGCACTGTATCAAATTCAATTCAAATTCAAATAATTCAAATTCAAATCATTCAAATTCAAATTCAAATCATTTATTCTGTAAATTGGATCATAAATATCACTTTTATATGTCAATAATTTTTTAAGCTATATTACATTTACGACGGCATTTCAGGGCTAGCCATGAGAAGAAATGCCGAAACAAACTCATGGGTTATGGCCTCTTTTAATGTCCAGACATTGTTTTACAGAAATTATGCGAGTGTAATGTACAGAAATTCCTGGATTGGCCCTTTCAAGAGATAGCCAAAAGTATATCAGACATACGTAGCACTCCCACTCACATTAAAAAAATAAATGAAATAATTTAGAACAAAAAAAACCAAAATGTCAATATTCCCTTACATACTAATATTGCGCCAATAGAGCAGTCAATATTAAATAATATAATATATAAAAAAAGAGAACTATGTACATCCAATTTTGTGAGGAGTGAGCGGCTTAATTCCAAGCTGTTTTGTCTTCCAGGTAATCTTTCACATTATAATAACCTTTTTGGCAAAGCCTGAGTTTAATACATAATTTAAATTTATTAAGGCCTAATAGTTGAGAGCGATCTTGTGGCACTTCATATGAAGGGCTGCAAAATTTTCTTATGACAGTAGATTTTAAAACAGAGACCATCACGCCCACACTACCGCCACGGTATCTCCTGTGCATCAGCAGTGAAGCTCGGCGAGTCTTTGGGAATACTAAATTGTCTTTGTCCCGCAACGTAATTAATCAAATAGAAAGTTAGGGAGGAGTTGAAAATTCTTAAACAGTGTACCTTTTCGCTTGTTTATCAAAAGTTTAAAGTATATGCAACTACGCACCTGTTCTGTTGGCATTATAGATTGTTGTTATTAATGGTGATCAGTTAATATAAGGTAACGCAAGCTCTTTTTTTTTATTACGAGTAGCTTGAATGACGAGGCTGGCACGTCGCTCGCCTGATGGTAAGCGCCACGCCTGCTCATAAACAGAAGCAAAACCACGCTGAACTTTAAATAACAAAGCACTGTATGACACTGGACTGCGCTCGTCACCCTATAAGTTGCCAGTCTAATAATGCCCAGTAATTTCACTGGCTTCAATGTATTCAACCCGGAACACAACAGTGCTTTCACACGTTGCTTGGCGGCAGAAATAGACAAAGCGGTGGTACCAACCCAGTCGGCCTCTCGCAAACATGGGTCCTACCATCTTGTAAAACCTACCTCGTTCGCCGACGTGAGTGGGTAGCTTACTGTTGCTTTTCGTACGGTGAGTTGGATTTCCTGCTGGCCAGATGTTATCTCCGCATCCCTATTTACTTCCTTTCCTTTAAGGTTGGCAACGCACCCATAATTTTTCTGGTGTGTTTATAGATGATACATATCACTTACCCTCGGATTACACACTCGCTAGTCGCAAAAACATGCGGGCAGTCTTTGGGAACTGCCGATAGAAGTGAAAACTAAGTAACTTGTGAATTGTATCGTCGAGCCATTAGATTATTATATTTGAATTATTTTTGGTTTGTAAAGAAGTGTTAATGACCAATTTAAACTTTAATCCTTGATAATAAACATATATATATGCCGCACTGTGCGCTACATATATGAATATATATGTAGAGAGATACAATAACGCTCGGCGGTATATCTATGTACATAATATATACGCAGTATACATATAGCTCATTGGAAGCGTGTGGTGACGATGACGCGAGTTTCAAGCTTTTTGTTCACCCAAAAAGTGCTCAACGCGCCTAAAGAAGTTTTCACTTCAAAAACAACCTCAATCCGTGTAATTTTAATGAGCCGATGGAAAGAAGCCGCGGCCCATAAACGTGTTAGGATCTTATCGCATTACGTATTCAGATAGAAAGGCTCACAAAAGCAGATGCCGTCTGGGTGAAGTCTCGTAAAATATGCACGGTATTGGCTACAGTAGTGCGCAGTGCGGCACTGTTGCGGGTAAGCGCCACTAAACGCAGCCCGAACACGAAACACTTATGCTGTTGCGTTTTAAATTCAAATTATTTATTGAATCCATGAAATGTAATACATCATTTAGATTCAGTCAAATTTTAACTCTACCGTCCGCTCGTAAGGCTGTTTCGCTAGAGAAGAACGGACAAGAAACTCTAACTTTGCTCTTTTCAAAGAGCAACGTTAACGTTTTCGTTATCTCTTTTAGGAGAGACATCTCTTGTATTGCGAAGATATTTTTGTTATCTGAATATAGTTAAAAACAATTTGGTATCTGCATTAAGGGAATAAATTTAATGGTTATGAATTAGTCACAAAATGATAACTCATAAGTGGATTTATTTATTCTAACTAATTGAGTTTTTTCCTAAAAATATATAGATTTATTTGAATCCTTGATATATTATTAGGTACAAGCTTTTGCTCGCGGCTCTGCCTGCGTAGAAAACTTCTTTCTTACTGAATATTATAGTGCTCAGGGATCACCGAACTTCCTATTGATGAAATATTTCTTAGGATCGAATCAGTAGCTCCAGATATTTAAAAAAAGTCTCCGTGGCCCAGTGGGCGAGTTGCTAGCTGTGAAGCGAAAGGTTGCAGGTTTGATTACCGCATCGATACAAAATGGTTGTGTGATCCACAAATATTTATTTGAGGTCTGGGTGTTTTCTCCTCAGAGGGTCCCTCTGACCCCAATGCGAGTGGTATAAGGGCAGATGAAAGAAGAAGAGATCGAAAATGACAATTAAAGAAATATATAACGTCAACAATGTTAACGTTAAAACCAATGAATTTTTAAACAGCAATTCTGAATGAAGTATTTTCAGTTATTGCAGTACATTTAAAAATAACTTCATAAACTCAATCCGTCACTCAAAAGCTAAAAACAAAACACTGAAACAACAATTCCTCGAATAAACTCACGATATCCGAAGACCGTGCCCGACCCGCCACCAGCGCCCTTTGAATTTAAACGCAGTACTGACTTTGTCAAAGTAAACAAGCGTGGAGCTAAGCTAGTTGCACAGTTTGTCCTCTGAAGGCCAATTCTCGTAATTTTAAATGTTCAAAATATCATTCCGATCTATTCTCAGTGTCCAGAAAGTTGCAAATGGCATTCTCTTAAACCAATAATCAACGTCAAATGTGAACATAGATCTTAATGAGATTGAATGTAGAATAAAAGTTGACTGAAGCCAAAACGGTATAATGCTACTGCTAATGTTAGGTGCATTTGACGTTGATTATTGGTTTAAGAGAATGCCATTTGCAACTTTCTTGACGCGGAGACTAGATCGGAATGATATTTTGAACATTTAAAATTACGAGAATTGACCTCCTGACTTTGTCAAAGTAAACATCGATGCGTGTAGCTAAGCCAGTTGCACAGTTTGTCCTCTGGTTTCGGAATTGTTTGGTGGGTGGGATTATCCCACTGTTTGTACGCCTACAGTTACTACACCCCGTTCAGTTTGCACTGGATCGTATCATATGTGTGGTTTTAAGATTTATCGCCAATGTTTTTAGTAGAGCGATCTGTCTGATTTTGGATTAAATCGATTTTACTTATTATATGTTCGAGATTTTTTGTGTCTGTAAATCAGTCTCTTTGCCTGTTAACAAAAGTATTATAGTAGATATTATCATACGCACTCACGCCTGTAATCCCCGAAGGGGTAGGCAGAAGTTTAACAAGTACACCCACTTTTCGCCGAGCGTATATCCGTCCCTTGATGTGATACAGGGGCGAGCCTATCATCGGGCATAAATTCCAGATTTCGAACTCCGGGCATTACTGAGCATTTCGTAATAGAAAAACTCAATACCACTTTACCCGACCCGGGGATCGAACCCGAGACCTCAGCGTCAGCCTCAGTCGTAATGCGTATGCATTACAACTGCCCTACCGAGGCAGGTGATTGCAGATTTTAATCTGTGAAGTATATGGATGATGTGGACTTTAATGGTACAAAAAATTATTGTGGAGTATTTTTTAATATATTTGCTTCTCTATTAATGATATAAAACATAATAGTTTAGAACATAGTATAGAAAAAAAGTTGAAAACAAATCCTGATTTTTATAATTCCGTAACATTATTTTTAGATGATTCGAACGTACATAATTACAAAACAAAATATTATTAAAGATTCTGTTCATTTACTAAGTAGTATTGGGCTTATTTAAATTTCAAATACTCCTAAGTCTTACATAATTAAGTTAGAGTAAAAGCCATCTCCTTTTCTAGAAAAAAAATAGCTAGAAATTCGCAGTACAGTCGTCTCCGAGGCGTGTTGATTGAAACCTGTTTGTCTGCATGATAAATGTTGTAGACGTAACAAGGAATATAAAAAGTGTCGGCTGCCGACAGTTTCTGAACGTAATGAAGTATCCAACGCTTACTTGTTTACATTCCGTTATTGAGCGTTTTAGAAATTGCACAATTTTGGTACCAGATACTCGTAAGTACATAATCTAATTGTAATTCTGAATATTATATTGAACCTGTTTCTGTTCATTGTATATTACTAGGGGCATCGCCCATGTTTTTCCACAAAACATAAAATAAAAAAAAAACTTAAAGTCCGACGAATATGAGACATGTCTTACTTTCTTCCCCACATTATTCTGCATCGATTGGTATCGGTCTCGACCCCATACCCCCAGCGGTTTCGGAGGAGATAGCGTGACAAGCTTTTGGCAGCGGCGGCGGCGGCGCTAGTTACTTTTTTTAGAATAGAGAGATAAGTCTCCAAATAGCGCTCATTTGAAACATTTTTATATAATTTATTAATTCACTTTAATTATATATCACATTCTTATTCATTATAGATTATATTTTTTATGGATCCCGTTATCTTTTTTTTTATTATCTTGAATGATGAGACGAGCAGGTTGCTCGCCTGGTGGTAAACGCCACCACGCCTGTCCATAAATAGAAACAACGGCACACAGAACTTTGAATTACAAAGCACTGCATGGCACTAGACTGCGCTTGTCATCACAAGACATAAATTGTTAAGTCTCACAACGCCCAGTAATTTCACTGGCTTCAATGTCCTTCAAATCGGAACACAACAGTGCTTACATACTGTTGCTTGGCGGATGCTTGGCGGCTTGCCAGACGGTCTCTCGCATACGAAAGACCTATCTATCTTATTCGGATATCTTGAAAACAAAATTAAACTTACATAAAAAAAATGCCAATTTTAAGCGGTTAAATCATATTCGAACATTGTAGAATAGGCTCTTAGTATTTATATTTCTTTGTAATTATGGTGCCTAAGAGTAAAGCAAACGAAAAGACTTATGAATGTGTAACGAGTTCTTAAAAAGAACACTTCTAACTGCCGCTAATATCTAAGTATTTACATATTCCTCAAGTAAAAAATATGCAAAACTACGGCCCGATCCATTTAGACGTTATCATGGACGGTAATAAAAATCGCCGATCAAAACTAGCACATTTAGCCAGCCCGCTTCGTTCACGAATATCTCAGGTTGATAAATGTTTAGTTTTATAAATTCTCCACTGGAAACCAATAAAATTTCAAACATAGAAACTTTATTGGAGTCGCTTTACTGCCTTGCCCGTGTGTTATTTATGCCGACGGTGGCAGCGCAGCTAGCATGCTCTGAACTCCATAAATTCAGTTCTAACTCTATCGGAAATTGAATTTAAACCACACAGTGATGTGCTATTATACACCGGTAGCTTAGCTGATTCTGCTGGATTTGGTTAATCAGTGGAAAGTTTAGCTGGAGGTGGATTGTTATTCGTGCTTTTGTGTGGGAAATTGATTTGTATTGAAACTGATGTGTGGTTTAATTACATTGATTTCAGTTACACACGATTTATAACTTTATCTCGAACTAGTTGACAGCCTTCGTGGCGCAGCGGGCGAGTAGCCGGCTGCGAAGCGAGAGGCCGTGGGTTCGATTCCCGCACCGAGACAAATGTTCCACAAAATTTGTTTCGGGTCTGGCTGTTGTGGGACTGCAAGTCCCTCGTAGTTCTTGATACCCACGATACAAGTTTACCTAGTGTGGGGTCAGGACTATGTGTGTGACTGTTGGGTGTATTTATTTATTTAGTTATCTGTGTAACTTCGCTAGATCGCGTTTTATCAATACTATTATTTCATTATTAAGTTCACAATTCTGGTCACAAATAATTCTTTACTAATAATCTACTTAGGCTAAGACTAAGACCTAGTCCCTTTCATCCAGTAGAGGAGGCCCGTGCCCAGCAGGGACGTGTGAAATACAGGGCTGGTATTTATTATTATTATTTAATAATATATATTACTTCCACATTGTATTCCAGATTTTCTTTTACAATCGTAATAATACCTAAGTGGAGTTAAAAGGAAAGTCATCCAACAGTCAACTGATAGTCATATTTTGCAAAATAACAGCGATAAATCTATCGCTGTTATAGTACTTAAAGATCACCGCTAGCAATCGCTAGCGGTGATCTTTAAGTACTTGTATGCAAATTATAAAAACTGACATAAAACACTTGTGGATGTGGTAAAATCGATTCCACAAACAAATTTTAAAAGACTAGGGGCGTTGCCCATGTTTTTCCACAAAAAATAAATAAAAAAAAACTTATAGTCCGACGAATATGAGACATATGTTACTTTCTTCCCCACATTATTCTGCATCGATTGGTATCGGTCTCGACCCCATACCCCCAGCGGTTTCGGAGGAGATAGCGTGACAAGCTTTTGGCAGCGGCGGCGGCGGCGGCGGCGCCAGTTACTTTTTTTAGAATAGAGAAAAAATAAGTACACGAAATAAAATTAAATCTGGAATGGAAACTGATAGCATAATACAATCTAACCCTTTGTTGCCAGGTGGCGTGGATCCACATAGACCGGCAGATGATCCTCACGATCCATCGGCACGTGATCACGCGTCTGGCGCGCTTCAGCGTCTCTCACGATAACGCGATGACCTGGTTATTGCACGTGAGCCAGGTGCAGCAAGAGGACCGTGGCTACTACATGTGCCAGGTCAACACAAACCCCATGATCAGCCAGGTCGGCTACCTGCAGGTTGTTGGTAAGTTGGTTGTTGCTATCATAGTCATAGGTAAACCTGACATTAATAATTAATAAACATGCCAAGAAAAATAAAACAATATTGTTTTATGGTTTTTAAAGAATTAACAAAGTCCACATTTGCCTCTAAAACTTTGTAAATTTCTCCTCGAACGCTTTGCAAGTTACATTCGGATCCAGAATAGTTATGGTTGTCAGCTTTAATCATAAGTCATCATCACGGCTCAGTGATAATATACTTCAGATAACATTTCGAGCCACAAAAACTTCAGAACCCTATTTTATCAATACTACACTATTTAGTATAGATTGAAGAGAGATCATTCAAGATAATGAAGAGAAATCATGCATTTATGTAAGAACAGAAATAGGTACATGATTTAACAAAACTTGGTGAACCGCAAATCTGAAAGGCCAGTTGCTAAAAGTATATTTACTGTACGCATGGCTAATTCTATGGTTATATATGTAGATCTCTAAACTAATGAGTATAGTAAATAAATACACCTAATAGTTATACATACAATCCTGACCTCACACTAAGATCCAATGGTTGTGTCACGCATATAGGAATTGTGACACGACTTACAGTCTCTACACCCAGATCCAAAGCAAAATTTAATATTTGTGGACCACACAATTGACTTACGCCCGGTTTCTGAAAGGCTAATCAAATTAGAATTAACTAATCAAATGTCAAATCTCATATCAAGTCGAAATTGAGTTGCTAGAAGCGTGATCATCACCTTTGATCTGACACACATGTTAGTTAACATAACTTTCAAATTAATATGAAAAATCGTATGTCAATCGGTACCAAAGAGAGATCAAATATTATATTTTTTTTCACTAAATAACGTTTTATCAACTCGAAACTCTGTTAGTTGAATGTTGATCAGCCTTTCAGAAACCGGGCGTTAGTGTGGGAACCGAACCTATCACCAGTACGATGCGCCACTACGATGCTCACTTTGAGTTCCTCAACTGTCTATTTCAATACTTTTGTGTTCAAAAGAGGTATTAGTATTCTTCTCCAGACACTACGGCAGAAAGTTGATTTAAGTTGCTCAAAGTTAAATAAATTGATGATAGGTCTTGGAATTTATGACAACAAGTTAGGAACTCAAACCCCCAAATTTAGCAACATAAGTTCACGTTTACACCCTCAAAAGGGTAGGCAAAGTTACATTTACAACTTCTATGTTTGGACAAGCTTTAATCTTATTTAAAAAAATCTCGTGTCACAATGTTAGTTATCATACTCCTCCGAAACGGCTTGACCGATTTTTATGAAATTTTATATGCATATTCAGTAGGTCTGAGAATCGGCTACTATCTATTTTTCATATCCCTAAGTGATAAGGGTTGTCCACCCCTAAAATAAGCCGAGCAAGTAAGGTGAAAGGAATATTTCAATTAGAAAAACTCACACCAATTATTCTTGACCGATCCGATCTAATGCGACTTGATGAGCGACGACTTTACACAGTAATTACCTCGTTGGTTTCACAGCCTGCTGCCACTAGGCGAGTGACTCGACTGATGAGGCAAATCAGCAGACAGCCACTAGCCGGCCAGATGGCTTTAAACGTCGCGTCGTACTAACGTATTACGTATTATCTCTAGACCCTTAAAAAATAAATTACATAAATACGCACTCACGCCTGTAATCCCCGAAGGGGTAGGCAGCCCACATTTCGCCGAGCGTATCTCCGTCCCATGATGTGATAGGGGGCGAGCCTATCGCCATACCGGGCACAAATTCTAGACTCCGGGCTGATACTGAACTCTTCGTAATAGAAAAACCCAATATCACTTTTACCTGACCCGGGGATCGAACCCGAGACCTCAGCGTTAGCCTTAGTCGTAACGCGTACACATTACAACTGCACCACCGAGGCAGTCAGAACCGAGGTAGAAAAAAATAATTTCCTTTATAACAAAATATTACGTGCGTGTTTATCAACTTGTAACTTGTAAAAATTTAAGTACGTTTCTATTAATAAAAAAATATTATGTTTCTCACTTCTATACTTTAAAAATAAAACATTAGTGAAGACTATTAAATAATTTTCCCTTGTTTCAAGAAACTATATACATCTAAGCCAAGGAAACTAATTAAAAGTTCTAAAGTAATAGGATGTAGAAAGTCAGTGAGCACGGCTCATCTTTCACCTATTCCTGATTAATAATTTTCTTTACCATTGAAAACATCGATGAATGGCCCGCCCTACCATTACTCCCTTAATTGGTTTGGTAAAAACAAGTTTTTGGTTTTCCTCGAATAAGAGATTTATAAAGAGAAGAATGTGTGTATTCAGGCTTGAGTACAAATTGTTATAAACATTTTATTTTTTGTTTTTATTAATATCATACTAATATTATAAATGTGAATGTAAGTTTGTTTGTTACGCTTTCACGCGAAAACTACTTAACCGATCATCATGAAACTTTGTACACATATTCTTGGAGGTATAAGAAGTAACATAGGATACTTTTTATGAACAAAAATACTCTATTTGTTTGTTACGCTTTCACGCCTAAATCACTGAACTGATTTTGATGAATTTTGATGTACAGATGGATGGGACCTCGGAGACGGTTATAGGCTGCGTTTTATTTCGGAAAAGTCTATTCACGCGGGCAAAGCCGCGAGCAAAAGCTAGTAATATATAAATCTTTTTAAAATAATCAAGTTCATGGATTATTTTAAGATCACCTACATTATAGTCAATTATGTAATTTTTGCTTTCCATCGCAATTAAGGTAAATTAAACCCTATACTGACCTAATGGAATTGGGTTTTCTTCTGATGTCCCAGATTCCATCTTCTGATTTAGCAAAGGGCTCGTTCTCACTTTCTAGTACGGAATAGTCTAAGTTTCTTCTTTACCGGTACTATAAATTCCATCGCATTTCAGTTCTAAAAGATACATACATACGCACTCACGCCTGTAATCCCCGAAGGGGTAGGCAGAGGTGTAGCCAGTACACCCACATTTCGCCAAGCGTATCTCCGTCCCTTATGTGATAGGGGGCGAGCCTATCGCCATACCGGGCACAAATTCCAGACTCCGGGCTAATACTGAGCATTTCGTAATAGAAAAACCCAATACCACTTTACCCGACCTGGGGATCGAACCCGAGACCTCAGCGTTGGCCTCAATCGTAACGCGTACACATTACAACTGAGCCACCGAGGCAGTAAAAGATAGTATACACCCAAAAACATTAACAAGATAATACAATCGTATCATTAATTTTTACGACACAATTAAACAACACATATATTCTCGCTTAATTCTATAATTTTAGCAACAGCGTCCAATGAAATCTCGAGTGTGGCGCGGCGCCAAAAGGTTCCGCTCCGTTGGGGGCAGATAACACTATCTAGTGACCAGTGGCTAGTGGCAAATGGTTCTCAACTAATGTATAGCACTTTTGAGAGGTGTAGAGGTGTAGAGGTAGGTGTATTTGAAGGATGACGACAATTTTTTTTTTTATGGCATAGATCGGAAACGAGCTAGTTGGTCACCTGATGGAAATGATCTCCATCGCCCCTGTACGCCCACAATACCAAAAGAATCATGGGCGCTTCGCCGACCTTAAAGGAAAGGGATTAGAAAGGGAAGGGGGTTTTGGGTCTCGGACTCACTCACCGTAGGTATGAAACGCAGCAGCAACCTGCTACTTTACGTCGGTTCTGTGAGACAGTGGTAACTACCTAGACTAGCTGCTATCATGATATAGACAAAAGTGTGGCAGAGCCACGCTAGGCTCTGCCACTCAAAAAACACAAAAAGGGATGTAATGCCGTGTGATTTCGGGAATACCAGAAAATCTAAACTGACATGGCCTCGTTTGACGTTATTGATTATTTCTATATTACATAAGTTTTATTACATTGGTTTCTAATATTGTATTAATATGTAGAGATACTATGAAAGGTTGAAAAACACAATACTTTCATAATAATATAATAGTAAAAATCGTAAGGCTATTTCTGAGGTTTTAAATTACCAAATAATGTCCCATTACTCATTCTACTAGAGAAAATCATGAAAAATGATTTTCGTTTTGGATAATCACCTTTCATAGTGATTTCTTAGGTTCACGCGAATTACACATTGAAATAAAACTAGTTTATACGAATTTTATCGCAGTTTAATTTTTATTTTAGTCCCGACGTTTCGAAAGCTTTTCAGCATTCGTGATCACGGGAGAGACTGAGGTGTAGGTTGTCTCGAAAAGTTAATGTTACATTGGCTACCTTCATTTTAAAATTATATACATTTATTTTTTAATTATTAAAAAAATTAATACGTGACAAAATTCGTATAAACTAGTTTTATTTTAATCACCTTTCATAAACGTTACACAATACTTACTTCAAACAGATTGAAACTTATATATTTATTATACAACTTCACAATTGAAGTAAACCCGACGTTGGCAATCACTTTTATGTTAATTACCACTGGCAACTTTAAAGGGGTGCCATCGAAAAGTTTGGGAAACAACATACGAGTACGTCAGCTAAAGTGTTGTAGGCGTGCCGTCCCAAATCACCAATAGGGGCAACACTTAGCATTTTATATGGCTACATCTTCCTGCGAGTTTTAAGTGAAAATACGCTTCAGGGTTGCCCCCTTTTAACTTTTGCCCCTTCGTGTTTTATAACTTGAACAGCGCAGTTGTGGCTCCGTGGTTTGAATTTTTACGTTTATTGCATTAGATATTTTAATTGACAGGGGGGTCGTTTACATTGTGTAGAAGTTTGTTCATTTGTATTAATGTGTCTTTAAAAAGTGTGCAAGTTGTTGTACGGTCGTTATTCGAAGGGTTACGAGGCGAGACAAAGAATGAATGAGAAGAACAATGTCGTTTTATAATAAGCATACTTGCCTCCTTGTTTATATTGTTTTGATAACCCAATGACAAAAAAGTAATTTTATACTCTGTACGGTGCAACCGTACAAAATTGCGCCTTCAGCAATTTACACCATTACCGTGTCACAACGGTGATTATTTAGTCCGCGTACCGCTGAGCAACAAGCCGCGCGTGCTCACATCAATCAATACAATCATTATCATCAGTAGTGCTTAAGTTATCAGCAATAAACATTTTTACATTTATCAAGTGGTATCATTACATCAACAAACTATAAGGTGTGTGGTGCTGGACCTAGACCATACATCTTTTTGGTCCTTCGAGCTGGATAGCAGAAAATCAGCAGTTGGATTCATCAGTCTCCTTCGTCGGAGATACAGCACGAGCAACGGATATCCAAGTAAGATCTTTCTAATTTAGAAATATCACATCTAATCATCATGGAGTCTCTAGTAGCAAATCAACAGCAATTGTTAGCAGGCATTGAACAATTGTACACGAACTTTAAAAAAGATGGTGCCGACAGAAAATCAAGGATTATATTAGGCGTAGATTAGAGACTCTAGAAACTTATTGGAAGGAGTTCCAAGCGAATCACCTTCAATTATGTGGTTTTGGTGTTAAGGGACATCCTTATTTTACTAACAATCAATATGACCTTGCTAAAGATAGGTATGAGACAATCAAATCAGTTATAGAAAATTATCAGATGGAATTGGGGCCGGCTACTCCGGTCATGAAACCAGCAACACCCATGTCGGTTCCAGGAACGTCTTTTCAAGCTCCTACCCCTCAGTCACGTGGTACTAGTTCTAAAACTGAGGAAATGTTACGTAAGCAAAAAAGTAATTTCAAGGCTTTTCAACACGTTATTTCCATGGTAGATGTGGAGTCAGCAACAGAGAAATGGGAGTTTGAAGACATTCTAAAGACAATTCAGTCACGTTGGTCAGTCATTGATACTCTTCATTGGGAACTGGATAGCGAGTTAGAAGAACCCAATCAGGAGTATGCAAATGCGTTCGCAAACTACGAGCGCATGTATTATAATCTTAAGAAAACTATCAACAGTAGAATCTGGTCACAAAATTGTAAGGAACAGTCAATACCTGTTATGGACATTCCAACCTTCAGTGGGAATTACCACTCATGGACAACATTTAAGGATTTGTTTGTTGAGGCTATCCATAACAACAATTCTATGTCTAAGGCACAAAAAATGCAGTTTTTGAAAGGGAAGCTAAGAGGGGAGGCGGAAAGCTTAATCAAACATTTGCGCATCAGTACCGAAAATTATGACGCGAGTTGGGAGATACTAAACCATCGATACGATAATGATAAGCTAATATTTAATTCTCACATGGATATTTTTTGTGGTCTCCCTACTATACACCAGAAGTCGACAAAAGCCATCAAGACAATTCATGACACAGCAAAGTTATGTCTCAATGCCATTAAAAACCTAGGTGTGGACACCAGCAGTTGGGATCCTATGATAGTTTATCTCCTATGCCAAAAATTGGATGTTATTACTCACAACGACTACGCAGAATCATTAAGAACCTCCAGAGAATTACCATCGTTGCAATATTTCTTGGAATTTCTGGAAGGTAAGTTTACTTCGATGGAGACGTCTAAGCGTAAGCAAGATGTGAAATCAGTTAATCATCATCAAGATCCATCAACATCAATTACTACCAGAAAGCCTCATTTCTATAAATCATATAATTATAATAAAAATCACACAAGTAGCGCACATAAATCGCTACACGCAAACAAATGCCCTGTTTGTAATTTAGACCACGGAATTTTCCATTGTAACACATTTTTACAATACACGCCAGACATGAAGCAAAGGACAGTAAATAAATTATCACTATGCAAAAATTGTCTACATAATCATAATGGTAAAGAATGTTTTTCCAACAAAAAGTGTCGCAAATGCCGGGGCGATCATAATACGCTGCTACATGATACCCCAAGTATATTGCACAAGCCATCGTCAGCTAATAGCGCCGTGACACACTTCGAAACAAATTCGCAAAATCAACCGAAAAACAGTGCGAATGTTTTAATGGAAAATTCTGGTGAAATTTTGTTAGCAACAGCACAAGTCAAAATCCAAGCAGCAGATGGAACTTATCTCACTATGCGCGCCTTAATCGATCAAACATCTCAGACCTCACTTATCTCAGAAAATGCAGCACAGAGATTAAGGTTGCCGCGGAAGCAATGCAAAGGAATTATTATCGGCGTCGGAGCAAACGAAAATAATTGTAAAGGCATCATCAATATTAAACTATCATCATTATATAGCAACGAGTACACATTATATACCGACGCATTAATCATGAATCATTTAGTGAATAACTTGCCTAATACATCATTTGCAAAGCCCTCTTGGGCATATATCGAAAATCTACAATTAGCAGACCCTGATTTTCATGTCAGTCGCCCAATCGATATTTTATTGGGTGTAGATGTATATGCGGCCATACTACAAGCGGGCATTATCAAGGACTCAGAAGCTATGCCGGTCGCTCAACAAACGCGACTTGGCTGGATTTTATGCGGCAGTGTAAGATCTTATCAATGCAACGTAATCAAAATCAATCTGGAAGATATTCAGAAGTTCTGGTCCATAGAAGATGTGACGGAGGATATAAATATGTCTACAGAAGATTATCAATGTGTGCAGCTGTACGAGTCAACCACAACACGCCAATCAGACGGAAGATACGTTGTACGCTTACCCTTGTATTCGGATGCAGACAAGAAGCTGGGATTATCAAGATCAAAAGCTGTAGCACAATTTCATCAATTGGAGCGAAAGTTTGAAAAACAAGAAATCATTTCGAAAGAATACAAGGCATTTATCAGCGAATATATTAATTTAGGTCATATGCATAAGGCACGTGGACATAATCCGCACACGTATTTTTTACCGCACCACTGTGTACAGCGTGCTGAGTCGACAACTACGTCATTGCGCGTTGTATTCAATGCATCGCAGAAAACTACGACGGGTATCAGTTTAAACGACGTTATGTATCGTGGTCCAAATCTACAAAAAGATTTGTTTTCATTAATATTGAAATGGAGGATCTATCCCTTCGCATTTACGGCCGACATAGAAAAAATGTTTCGGCAAATCATGATACATTCCGACGATAAACATTATCAACAAATTGTATGGCGCGAATTACCTGATCAGATGGTGCAGGATTATCAGTTGGCAACCGTTACATACGGTACTAAATCAGCACCTTTTTTAGCAATGATGACACTTAAGCGACTGGCGAGCGACGAACGTCATCGTTTTTCCAAGGGAGCAAAGGTCCTGGAAGAACAATTTTACATGGATGACCTACTTAGCGGTGACTTCAGCATCAGTTCCGCGAAAGAATTGCAAACAGATTTAATCTCATTACTCAAGGCTGGGGGGTTTAACCTACGTAAATGGTCCTCTAATAATCCACAATTATTAGAGAACGTGGGCATATCATCAGTTAGACAAGAATCATTCGACTTCAAGCATGAAGAATCAACCAAGGCCTTGGGAATCACCTGGAATGCGGAACCTGACACATTCACATTTCAGTGCAAAATGTCACCACAAACATCATCACGACTAACGAAAAGAACGTTGTTAGCCGAAATATCAAAAAATTTCGACCCCTTGGGCTGGCTTGCTCCAGTTATTGTACAATTAAAATTACTGTTTCAAAAGGTATGGTTAGCAAATATAAAGTGGGATGATCATATCTCGGATGATTTACATAGGGAATGGACGAAATTAAGATCAGACATTAACAGCATCAATCAAGTTGTAATACCGAGATGGATACGAAGTGGAGAGCAAGACTGTATTCAATTACACGGGTTTTGTGATGCCTCTATAAAGGCATACGCCTGCGCAATCTATGCAAGAATACAACAATCAGACAAGGGAATCGTGACTCTGTTAGCAGCCAAAACAAAATTAATCCCAATCAGTAAATCATCGGAAGCAAAACCGAATGATGGCGTATCCCTGCCAAGATTGGAATTAAGTGGGGCACATTTGCTCTCAAAATTAATGATCAAGGTTTTACAAAGCCTTGAATCACATAAAATACAAGTCTACGGTTGGTGCGATTCCACGGCAGTATTGGGTTGGCTACAGGGTGAACCAAGTCGGTGGAAACCCTTTGTAGCTAACAGAGTGAAAAAGATTACCGAAACTATGAACCCGTCATGTTGGCGTTATATCAAATCAGGCGATAATCCAGCCGATTGTGCCAGCCGCGGACTAACTGTGAAACAGTTACAGGAACACCCTCTATGGTGGCGTGGTCCCAGCTGGTTATCATCATCCGAGTATTTACATAAAACGGATCAAATAATTTATAATACCGATTTAGAAACAAAACAATCAAAGCAATCACACGTAGCAACAATGATAAACTCGAGTATTATAACAGAAATTATTAGCAAGCATAGCAGTTTTACTCGAGCGACGCGTATATTAGCATGGATATTACGTATCATAACAAGGAATAAATCAAAGTCAGAATATTTAACAGTAGAGGAGTTAAAGACAGCAAAAATGAAAATAATTAAAGAAATACAGTTATCAGAGTTTTTTGGAGACGTCAATGACCTTCAAAATAATGGCAAATTGAGATCCAATAGCAAGCTGGTCAGTTTGAATCCATTTTTGGACGGCGAAGGTTTGTTGCGGGTCGGTGGTAGACTCCGAAATTGTAATATCAGCGAAACCATGAAGCATCCAATGATAATACCGCACAGTAGTAACCTTACAGATCTATTGATTGATCAAGCACACAAATCAACATTCCATGGCGGAGCACGCCTCACATTATCATGGCTGCGACAACAATACTGGATAGTCGGTGGTAATAGAGCTGTAAAGAAGCGGTTACGGCAATGTGTCTTGTGTAGAAGACATAATCCATCTAAAATGACTCAGCTGATGGGTGATTTACCTGAAGCAAGAACAAATCCCACACGACCATTTTATCATACTGGTGTGGATTACACAGGATATATGGACATAAAATCAAGCAAAGGCCGTGGTATAAAGTGCACGAAAGGCTACGTCGCAGTTTTCGTTTGCATGGTCACGAAAGCAGTTCATCTCGAACTCGTATCGGACTTATCATCATCTTCTTTCTTAGCAGCCCTTAGAAGATTAGCCGCAAGAAGAGGTTGCCCACGTCACATTTACAGTGATAACGGGACAAACTTTGTTGGTGCTAATAGAACACTGTCACGTGATTTTGACATGGCATCAATATTATCAAAGGACTTCTACACAGAGATCAGTGAAATGCAAATAAAGTGGCATTTTAATGCCCCTTCCTGGCCAAGTGCGGGAGGGCTTTGGGAATCTGCAGTAAGAAGTCTTAAGCATCACCTGAAAAGGGTAGTGGGTGATCAAAAACTCACATATGAGGAATTTTCTACCATATTATCACAATTAGAAGGATGTTTAAATTCCAGACCCCTCTGCGCTATATCTGAAGATCCAAATGACATTGACTATTTAACACCATCTCACTTCTTAGCAAGTGGACCACAGTTAACCCTCTTCGAAACGCAAGGCGACGAGAGGACACGGTGGCAACTAACTGAGAAGATTTTCCAAGACACCTGGAGGAGATGGCGCACGGAATATCTAAGTCAATTGTCATCAAGAAGCAAGTGGCAACAGCCGCAAGAAAATATCAAAATAAATGATATCGTCATCATACATGACGCGAACTTACCGCCTGGTAAATGGGCATTAGGTCGAGTCATTGATCTTCACCCTGGCAAGGATGGTTACGTCAGAGTGGTATCAGTTAAAACAAAGAACGGGGTCATGAAACGGCCTATCATCAAGTTATCCCTGTTGCCTACGAACAATGAAAGTACACATCAATCAGAAGTAACGTCAGCATCGCCAAAAGTAGAAAATAACAAAACTACATCGACAAAAATCAAAGGATTTAGCTTTACAACGCTCATGTATTTATTTATGTTTATTATAGCGGTAATATCAGATGTCCGTGGAGCTTATAACATAACAGAATTTAAATCAAATCAAGCAATCTATTTTGACAAAATAATGGATATGCATCTTATCAGAAACGACTGGAATCTCATAGTTTACTATGAGATGAATCCTTATTGGAACGGATTTGAAACATTTAATAAATACATACAATATTTGGAAAAGATTTGTTCCAGTATAAAGCAAAGCACACATTGCAATGACGTCATATCATTCCTACGTCACGATCATATGGAACTACAACATTATAATGAAATGTTGTTAAGTCAGCAGTTTCGACCGCGAGCGCGCTCGCGCCGCGGCCTTATCAATGGAATAGGATACCTCGCTAATAGCCTCTTCGGAGTATTGGACGAGCGTTTCGCTGAAAAATATGAACAAGATATCAATCTTTTAAAAAATAATGATAACCATTTGGCTCTCTTATGGAAGAATCACACGTCAGTGATCGAAGCGCAATTTAATTTACTAAGAAGAATGGAAAGTGTCATGGAAAAACATCATAAACAAATTCATCAAAAATTATTGAGCATAGAAAGTTTTGTCGATATATTAAAAACCAAAGTACAGGATAATATATTAATAAATGACTTTACGATGACAGCATTTATCTCAAAGGATATTTTAAATAATTTAAAGCATGTACAGGACAATTTGTTGGATACTGTAACTAATATTTTCAATGGAAAAGTGAATTTTCATCTGTTATCACCAGACCAGTTATGGCATGAATTAAACGTTATATCTGGACAACTACCAAAGGACTACGCGCTGCCAGTAGAAAACGTTGACTTTACACAAATATATAATCTTATGAGCATAAGAGCTAGAATTACCAAGCAATATATCATATTTGAAATTAAAATACCTTTAATTAGCCGGGACAATTATGAAATATTTCACATGTTGCCTATTCCTCAAAAATTAGGGGATCAGATGATAAACGTTTTATCTATATCAGAATATGCAGCGATCAGTTTAAAAAGAGATACATTTTTATCAATGAATGACAAGGAAATTTCGTCATGTTTAGAATTAGGAATGGAAAAATTATTATGTCACATCAATACTCCCGAGTATCGTATGACCGACGATGCAGCTATGTGCAAGACAGGGACAAATGCGTATGAGTGCATGACTATCAAGAACAGGTGTACTGATAAAATAACACAACTACATACTTCGGGATCGTATTTGTATTTCTGTTGTAGCGAGTGCCGCATACAACTGATATGTGAAGATCAAGTTACCGCGCTACAGCTGACAAACGCTGGGTTGTTGAGTGTAGGTCATGGTTGTCTCATCAAATCTAAAGAATTCAGCATTCTTACACATAAGCAAGGTAGAACTAAACTATTCATGGAACCAGAAATATTAACACCAAATATTAATCCGATTAACCACATAATTAACGTCTCTTTGCCTAGTATAGGAATCAATTCTCTCAACGCAACTGACATAGCGGACCATCATAGGAGATTATCAATGATTGAAAAACAGGTACAAATTATGAAGCAGGAAGTGCCAATCATGAATGACATATCAAGTCATGATATTCACCACTACACCGCTATATATATTATTTTAGCGATATTGGGATTGATTGGATTAGCAATCGCTTGTAGACAACTTCGGGCGTGTCAGCAGAAGAAGAATTCTGTACAGTCTACTGCTCAACCGATTCTATCCTGGCCAGGTCGTCGCAGTGATAGTGTAAGTGTTGTGAGTGTAGTGAGTGATAATACAATTAGTGCAAGTGTCGATAAAGCCAATTCGCCAATCGTGAGCAAAAGTGTTAGTTTTAAGGAGTTCGACTCTGCTTAATTGTCGGGTTTCATTTGTTACCATTTACTAACCTTTAGTTTTAAATCAATTAAAATTGTACATCATCCTTGTATCATTCTACCATAATATTAACAAATCATTTTTCATCTTTCCCTCGGGAGCATGTACGGTGCAACCGTACAAAATTGCGCCTTCAGCAATTTACACCATTACCGTGTCACAACGGTGATTATTTAGTCCGCGTACCGCTGAGCAACAAGCCGCGCGTGCTCACATCAATCAATACAATCATTATCATCAGTAGTGCTTAAGTTATCAGCAATAAACATTTTTACATTTATCAAGTGGTATCATTACATCAACAAACTATAAGGTGTGTGGTGCTGGACCTAGACCATACATACTCATTATTTTTTTTTGTCTCGGTGGCGTATTCATTACAACTGTAATGAATACGCGCTATGACCGCTGTGCTGAGGTCTCGTATTCGATCCCCGGGTCGGGTAAAAGTGATATTGGGTTTTTCTATTACGAAATGCTCAGCCCAGAATCTAGAACTGTGCGCTGTAATGCGATAGGCTCGCACCCTATCACATCATGGGATGGAATTAAGCTCGGCGAAATGTGGGTGAACTAGTTACATCTTTATCTACCCCATCGGGGCTTACATGCGTGAGTGCGAATCTATGTAGTTTTATATTTATAAGATATACTCATTTTTCATTGTTGTTGCTCGAAAGATTTATTATCATCTACATTGGAACCTTCAGGGAGCTTTAAAAGCTTATATAAAACCTACTTATATTCCACAATATTCATTGTAAGCCCGATAAAGATAAAATTATAGATAGTTTAATTATTAATACTAAAATAATCGAAATTTCTAATACACAGGTCACAGAAGTAAGTTCATTACTATCTATCATGCCATACATACATAGACTCACTCCTGTTTCCCATAAAGGTAGGCAGAGACAACGGATTTCCACTTGCTACGATCCATGCACATCATGTCATGAGGTTTTTTTTTATAGTATAGGCTGGCACACGAGCAAGTGGGTCGCCTGATGGTAAGCGATCTCCACCGCCCATGTACGCCCACAATACAAAAGAATTATGGGCGCGTTGCTGAGCTTAAAGGAAAGGGATACTAAGGGATTGGGAAGGGGAGGGGGCTTTGGGCCACCGGATATCTCACTCACCGTACGAAACGCAGCAGCAAGCTGCTACTTTACGCCGGTTTTCTGTGAGACAGTGGTAACGACCCGGACGAGCCGGCCCATTCATGCTGTAAACAAAATTTTCTACAGCGTGGCTCTACCACTCGTGTCTATGTTTTGTAAGGCTTGTGCTTTCACTAGTGGGAGCTTTTTTATACAGCCATAGTAGCGCGGATCGCGTTCTGATGTCAGCTAATGATTCCTCAGTAACTTCAAGCCGACATAATTCTGCCAACTTACCTTCAGCTTCAGTGTAATCGCTTTTTTATTACCGTGAATTACGAGACGAGCAGATCGCTCGCGTAATGGTAAGCTTTACGCCTGCCCAGAAACAGCAACAGTACCAATCAGAACGTTGAAATATGAAGTACTGCATGGTACTGGACTACGCTCGGCACCCCGATACTTAAGATTTTATGCCTCATAATGCCAAGTAATTTCAATGCCTTCTAAAGCCTTCAAACCGGAACACAACAGTGCTTACACACCAGATGGTCCTTTGCATACGAGTGAGCTACTACCTAATAATAATAATAATAATAATATTAGCCCTCTAGTATATACGTCGCACTCCTGGGCACCGGCCTCCTCTACTGAATGAGAGGAGTTAGGCCTTAGTCCACCACGCTGGCCTAATGCGGGTTGGCAGACTTCACTTAACTTCGAAATTCTTATGAAGAACTTCTCAGGTATGTAGGTTTCCTCACGATGTTTCCTTCACCGTTAAAGCAAGTGATAATTAACAATTAATACACACATAACTTAGAAAAGTCAGAGGTGTATGTACTTGGGGCTGCCTTTGTTAATAGTTATGTAATATAATAATGTCTGTAAATTTCTTTGTCCTCCAGTACCACCGAATATCTTGGACGAAGAGAGTACACAGTCAGCGGTGGCGGTGCGAGAGAACCAGAACATAAGCCTGGTCTGTAAAGCGGATGGGTTTCCTACACCCAAGATTATGTGGAGAAGAGAAGATGGACAGCCTATATCCGTGGACAGGCGAAAGAAAGGTAACTTGGTTAATTTAATTGTTGCATCATTAGATCGTGATGTTATCAATATTGTTTTGAGTACAAATTGCAGTGCGAGGCGAGGAAATGTAAGCAAGAGGTCGCGGGTTCGATTCCCACACCGAGACCAATGTTTCTGTTATCTACAAATATACGTTTCGGGTATGGGTGTTGTGGGAACGCAACTCCCTCGTAGTTCCTGATACCCACGATACAGGTTTACCTAATTTGGAGGTAGGACTATGTCTGTGACTGTTGTGTGTACTAAAAAATATGTTGTATTTTGTTAAGTAAATAATGCAGAATTGCTTTTAACTTTGTGTTTATAATCAAAGAATAAATACGAAGGTAAGAAGTCATGAGAGGTGTTAGGACTTAGTCACACTGGCCTAATGCGGGTTAGCAGACTTCATATATCTTCGAAATTCTTATGGAGAACTTCTCAGGTATGAAGGTTTCCTGACGATGTCTCCTTCGCCATTAAAATTAATAATGAATACACATGTAACTAACAAAAGTTAAAACACGCTCTTCGGACTGGTTTCGAATCTGCTACTTTCGTCTCGGCAGTCCTTGCCACTTCCGTTAGGTATGGCTACTATGATGACCATATCGGACCCAAATTCAAATCCCGAAATGAAATTAAATAGTTTTATTAATCATGTAGACAATTAAAATAGTGCTTATGACAAGTCAGTACAAAATGAAGAAACTTATGTATAGAAATCATATCAACTAATGTATACATAACATACCATCCTCAAAATACACTAGGTAATTACACTAAATTATTTATTTGTCGTTTTTTCATTTTACATTATTAATGTAATATGGAAACGTCCAGAATAATTAAATATTTTGAGTCGATATGGACCACAGGCATTTACCGAAACGGCACGTGTTTTAAAACTACCACCGGATCTCTACTCGAACTCAGGGGGCTTGTTTATGGTCCGGATTACAATAATTTATATTTTGGGAAATACAAAGTCCTATAGTTAACTTTAAGGGAGATTGCGGACCATGTGTATCTCCGAAGTGTTGTTTTAAAACTACCACTCCGAGTTACTCATGTGTGACCTCATCGGTTACTTACTCTATGGTTTCTGATATAACATTATAATTGTAATCAGTCAGTTATTTATAGCCAATTGTGTACAATAAATGGTCCTACAACTGTAAATACGTTGGGTAGTTCAATATATAAAGTTGAAACGTCAAATTTACAGCTCCCTCGTGCATTTTGGAACGCTTCGATTATATCCCTGGGCTATCTGATGATATACGCACAATTTCATATTGAGAGGGTTTACATTGTAAATCTATGATGGTTCAAGACGAATTATTAATTTTGATTATAATTAAAACTTGGTGTATGGTGTGAGTTGTGATCCGTTAGCTCCTTTTTTATGGCATAAGTTAGTAAACGAGCAAGTGGGTTACCTGATGGTAAGTGATTTCCACTGCCCATGTACGCCCACAATACCAAAAGAATCATGGGCGCGTTGCCGACCTTAAAGGAAAGAGATAATTAAGGGATTCGGAAGGCGAGGGGGATTTTGGCATCCGGATATCTCACTCACCGTACGAAACGCAGCAGCAAGTTGCAACTTTACGTAGGTTTTCTGTGAGACAGTGGTAACGACCCGGAACCGGCCCATTAATGATGTGGCTCTACCACAAAATCCTGAGTTCATTTCCCAGAACGGCAATATTTTTTGTAAGTTTTTTTTAACCTGGCATGGTTAAAGACTACACTGGACTTGATGTTAAGTACATTGCAGTCTACATATAATGTCGACCGTCAAGAGACATTGCGTCCGTCAACGGTTGGCAGAATTATGCCGTAAATTTAAATTTTGATATACACCAGCTGATCCCGGGACACGACTCGTCCAAACGAGCCTCTATGGCCGGTTTTTCATGATAATAAGTCGCTATGCAGGCGAAACAAAAATGGATCTGGTACCCTGTCACTAGAAAGAAAGAAAATTTATTCGGCTCTTTTTAATACTATCACTAATACAAAACAACAAAATAAATCATAACATCAGAAAAGAACAGCAAATAGTAGGTATGAAATTAGGTTACCAAGGGGGGGCAGCGTGTGTCTCGCGAGGTTGCCGAAAATGTTCTAGTTCAGCATTATACCAAACTACGCGAGCTTGGCACTGGTTTTCAACTAGTACCTTGTTCTGTATGACTCACGGACAGAAACTAAAAATTAAAATGGGTTTATAATGTCACTAGTAAACAAGTCTCAGAGAAGTCAAATAAGTTTGAGTATTTATTAGCAATTTCTTAGAATTAGATTATATGAAAACGTCAGTTTAAATTATTTCTGTACCCAGTAACCGAGCTTAAAGCATTATCTGTAATCAGTAACGTAGCATATAGCATTAACTCGGTTAAAGACAGCTCCGTGGCGCAGCGGGCGAGTAGCCGGCTACGAAGCGAGTGGCCGTGAGTTTGATTCCCACACCCAGACAAATGTTTGTGTATCCATAAATATAGGTCTCGGGTCTGGGTGTTGTGGGACCGCAAGTAACTCATAGTTCCTGATACCCACGACACAGGTTTACCTAGTGTGGGGTCAGGACTATGTGTGTGACTGTTGGGTGTATTTATTTATTATACTATATATTTCTTAACTGGCTCTGAGTGTGGAAATAAACGAATCCTAAGAAATTACTTAATATTAATTAAAATTAAATGACATTTCTGAGTGCGGCAGTAAATAAAACTTATACATTGAGGGTTAACACATTAGAAGAAGGGATTAAACAATACTACCACCGACATACGCCATAAAATATCCCACAAACTAAAAGCGCTAATTACGTAGTTTTAACCCTCTATATTTAAAGTGTTATGCGCAGCTGTTGCTGTACACGACAGTCGACAGAGCGAGTTTACGGCACGTTTCGCTGTACGCCAGTTTGTTCAGTTATATCCTAATGAATGACGCGATGAAATGATCATTATAACGGGTCGGTTTCGCTGTTCGGATGCTGTTGTGCAAGCTGTTGTTTGGGCTATATTTCGTTATAATCTAAGCAATAAGTAAACCTGAGTAGTAATCTAAGCATTGTATTCATGGTTTAAATAGCCGTATGTATTAATTAATGTCAAATGTCTCTCATTAATTGCCATTATATTACAACTGCGCTATATTTACTGCCAGGTGCAGAATCACTTTATTGTGCCAGAATAAAAAAAAATAACAAAAAAAAAACAAAATTAATACCCAATGACAGACAGTCGTGGCGTCATACGAGATACTTTCGGTCTCACACCTCTCAGACCCGAAACAAATATTAATTCTCGATTACAAAAACATTTGACTCGGTGCAGGGTTCGAACTTCTTACTGTCTACTAATATTATAAATGTCAGGGTTTGGATATTTCTGAATTTGGGTGTTTGTTAATTAAACGAATTTTATATGAAATTTAGCACACAAGTACACCATGATTTAGTTACATAGACTACTTCTTTATCTCGGAAAAACTCTGCCGCTAAGCAGTACCTAGTGTGAAAGCGCTGTTATGTTTTGGTTTGAAAGACATTGAAGTCTGTATCTGTTTATGGATAGGCGTGACGTTTGCAATCAGACGAGCGTCCCGCTCGTTATGATAAAAAATAAAATAATTAGAGACATTATTGCGAAAAAAATATTGTGAATTGAAAACGTAAATCACCTTTTTTAAATCAATAAGCCCAATTTTTGCCCAATTGGAGACATTTGACGTTGATTATTGGTTTAAGAGAATGCCATTTGCAACTTTCTTGACGCTGAGACTACATCGGAATGATACTTTGAACATTTAAAATTACGAGAATTGGAATTGGGGTCTAGTGCGCAACCCCTCATAAAGTCTCTCAATAATTTGAGGGAATATTTTATAAACTTATATATACTTCTGCTTGAACAGTGGAAGGAAATGGGGGAGTCCTTTACCCAGCAGTGGGACACAAAAGGTTAAAAAATATATATTTTTATATATACAATATGTAACAAAAACCCTGTGTTGTGAGAATCGATACATATACTTTACTAGCTTTGGTTCGCGACTCCTCTCATGTGAATGTCTTTTTTCGGGACAAAAAGAACCCTATGTCCTTCACTATACTGTACTTAACAACAAGTTTAGTGTAATCAGTTTGCCGTGATGTCCAAGATTAAAAAAACCTATAGGTGACGTAGTGGGAGAGAGACATACTATATAAATAGTTTTGTCATAAAAAACCGATGTTGCATTTCGTACGATGAGTGATATATCCGGAGGCCCAAATACGTCCTCCCCTTCTCAATCCCTTAATGATCCCTTTATTTTAAGGTTGGCAAAGCATCCATGATTATTCTAGTATTACGAGTATGAGTGTTCATAGATCACTAACCATCAAGTGACATCTTTGGTCGTTTGTCGACCTATAAAATTAACCTTTAGAAGAAATGCCGAAGCAAATTCGATATCTAACCGACTCAATGAAGTCCAGGCATTAATTTTACATTGTAAATTTAAATTGTATTAGATTTACAGAAGAGTATATACCTATATACCAAAAATTCAGTAAACACAATATTCATACGCACGGTGCACAAAAATATGTGAAAAACAGATAATTATAACGCAAAAGCTGGGCGCCAAATTAAACGCTACAAGCACCTATTCGCGGACCATTCGACAAAGGCCCAAAAATTGAGTTTAATTTTAAGTGCGATTTCCTTGTGCCCGTGTGGAATTAACGTGCGGTGTGGAGGAGCACTCGTCGCTAATTGTGTGTGACCCACGCCCGGCACCCGCTGTGCCCCATCGACTTGGCTTGCAGGGTTGTCGGCGCCCAGTTTAATACACATGTGTGTGAAATTGGAGTCATGTTTGTAATTTTACAAACGTGTGTGTGGAATTGTGTCGTCATTGTAATGTTTATGACGTAATTTAGAATTGTATGTGCAGTTAGGGTGCTATAAAAATGCTACGTATGATTCTGATAGGAATTGCATCATTTTTAGCTTTCATTAGTGTTAGAGCGCACGTACACAGCCCTAGGAAAATATTATTGGAGTACTGAAGTAAATCTCTAGACTGCCTCGGTGGCGCAGTTGTAATGCGTACGCGTTACGATTGAGGTCAACGCTGAGGTCTCGGGTTCGATCCCCGGGTCGGCTAAAGTGGTATTGGGTTTTTCTATTACGAAAGTCTCAGTATCAGCCCGGAGTCTGGAATTTGTGCCCGGTATAGCGATAGGCTCGCTCCCTATTACAGAAGGAAATACGCTCGGCGAAATGTGGGTGTACTGGTTACACCTCTGCCTACCCCTTCGGGGATAACAGGCGTGAGCGCGTATGTATGTATGTACTAAACAAACTGATATTGTTACCAATTGCAAACGCTATAGAATAAAAAATCCTGACCCGAGTACAATAAAATAAATAAAACCACATACAAACCAGAGATATTACTCATATTTAGAGAGAATGATATTACTTCTAATAATGTTATTATTGTATATTGATCTAAAAATAACGAGACACGTATCTATTCAATATATTTTATATATATTATAGGTATTTTATATTATTTGGTATCCAATCTAGTGTCATCCCTCCACGCTACATGTCACTCCCATCTGTGACGATTATTTGCGAAGGACGCGGCCGGCACATGTTTTAATTACGTGCCGAATCGAAAAACTGATCTCCCTTTCAATTTCGGTACATTACAATCTGTTGTTTGAATTATTTTTCTGTATGTGGTAGATTGTAATTGACATCATATGTATTTCACTGACGTATACGTATGTTTCAATGTAGTTTCTAAAATGAACCGTAAGATCAAACAAATAAAATTTAATTTATGGCAACATTTGAAGCACAGCTAATGATAGCAGTGCAGTTTTTTCTTTATTTTTAATGATGGTTACTGTTTTATTAAAAACTAAATAAAACCTTATTAAGACTGCCCCGCATGTTTATTTTTATTGCCCTATATAGACAAATATAATATATTTCTCTGTCTGACAAATCTAATATATAACAATCTATATTATAGATTGTTTGCACCACGAACAAAGTTCGTAGGTTTTACTGTGATTCGAGCGAACTTTAGCGATGAACCCTGCGACCGCGGTTTTGTCCGTTGGTCGGTCACGCACTTTAGCCTTCGTATCTCAGAGATACTGTGGATGTATCATATCAAACGACATATTAAATTATCGCTCATCCATAGCAACATAATACGAACGCTAATCTTTTGAAAATAAGACTTAAAATAATATAGATAAATAAACTGATTTAAAGGTCTGTATTGTCTGTACACGTAAGCTTAATTCCCCTTTTCATAGCTCTACTAATCGGACGATCTCGAGTCGAAAGGCTTGGCGGGCGACCAGAATACGATTCTGTTATTTATTTGTCACTTCTTCATAAAATTGATTTGGCCTTTACAATTTGTTAATTATTTTTGCAATTGCAAAAAATAGGGACGGGTTAATTGAGTTAGGGTTTAGCCAGTTTCGGATAAAGGTGGTAGGGATCCCATTTTAATTCCAGATAGATTGTGAAAATAAATACATTTTCTGTTTTATATAAGTACAGATCTATATGTATAAAATCGAAATACCACTGACTCACTGATTAATCATGATTTCTCAAAAACTACTGAAGCTGGGATCATGAAATTTGGTCAAATGATAGTTTATGTAATATAAGGGGCCCGTTAAGAAAGGGTTTTTGGAAATTTACATTTTATGGGGTTAAAGGGCGGAATGTTCTATGAAAATAAAACGGCTGTGAAATTGAGTACAAATTTATTACTTATTAAAATAATGAAACGCGTGTTCCATATATTTGGAAAATTCGACTTGCGAAAGGAGAGGGGGGGTTGAATTTTTGGATGTATGTCAAGATCAATCATGCGTTAACGGCTAAATGGATTTGAGTAAAATTTGTCATACAGGTAGACAAATACATGAATTAGAACATAGGTAACTTTTACCCCAGATAAAGACATTAACTAGTATATTATAAATCTCATAGTAATTATACATTTTTGTTTCAAACATTGAGATGATATAAAAGTTATTACTGTACGGATTTGTATAATGTGTATTTACTTTAGAAACGAGCCACAGTAACTCTTGTAAGCCAGCAGTAAAACTCAGCAAGTCTGTGTGTCGCGTGTGATTGTGTGTATGCGTACGTGCGTGCATGCATGCGTGCGTGTGTGTATGTATGTGTGTGTGGTCAGTGATGGTAAGTGATCTCCACCGCCCGTGTTTTCCCACAATACCAGAAGAATCATGGGCGCATTACCATAAAGGAATAATTAAGGAATTGAGAAGAGGAGTGGTACAATCACACTCATAATTTAATGGAAATAACTATGTTTGAAGAAAACTGTTTATCCGTTTATGAGTAACAGATGTTTATATTAACGTCGGGGTTTTATCGGTAACGTTATCCATGCATAACAAAAATATTAAGGATAAAACAATATTATTCTTGAATGACATGTTCAAATTAGTACCGGTTGTATTATAATAATTGTAGTGTTATTTGGAGACGTTGTTGTTGCCTGAGGCTTTACACCCACAATAATATATCATTCCTACAAATGGGGAGAAAAAATATCTTCATTTGCGTCGTCATTTGTGACATTTCGCCGCACCGAAGCGTGACAAACTCGCAAATGTTGACGGCTGTCAAATGTTATGACCTAATGTCACAGAGCGATCCACTCTGAGACCCCGTAACATGCCCTGACTTGTCATTTAAAGTATTGGCCTTTTAAATGCCAACAGTGCAGTGGGCGAGTAGCCGGCTGCGAAGCGTAAGGCCGTGGGTTCGATTCCCACACCGAGACAAATGTTTGTCTAATTCACAAACATTTGTTTCGGGTCTGGGTGTTGTGGAACCGCAAGCCCCTCGTAGTTCCTGATACCCACGATACAGGCTTACCTAGTGTGGGGTCGGGACTATGTGTGTGACTGTTGGGTGTATTTATTTATTATTTAAATTGCGGCAAAATGATACCATTTTACGATACTCGTCTACATTAGCGTATTATGTACGTGTGACACTACGCATCCTGGTGCGGCGAAATTACACGAAAGCGTAGACGGACCTTTAAATATACGAGTGTGTGTACAGCTTCTAGCTATTGGTAATATATTTACGACATTACAATGCAAAGTTATTTGTAAAGTATTTAATTATTTTATACTCTATACTACATTAAATATACATTTATCAAAGTAATTAAAAGAAATAAGGGTATAGTAGTGGTTTTTGGGCAAAAAAAAATTGACTATAATAAAAGATAGGTAATAAAATCTAATTAGACAAATATTATATTTATACATATTCGTATCTCGATATACATTTATATCCAAAGGCAAATTCCGGCCTACAAATACATGTGTCTGATGGTAATTGACTCCCATTGCCCAAGCATACCCACAGTACCAAAGGAGTCGACATTATATTTCTTATCTGTAAAGAATGGAATGGGAAATGTAAGACAGTGGTACTATCTCAGCTAAGCCAGCTCAATGCTGTTGCAGACAGAATGCTACAACATAGTCTTATATCGCACATTACATGGAAATTAAATCATTATTTAAAACACAGCACATAATTCAAACTGAATACAAACAACACAGCTCCGCTTATGGCCGTTCAGTATATTCTGTCTGTCTCTGGTTTTGCTATACCGGCGATAGAAAATGTTATCTATTTTCCATTAGACCGTTCCAATAAACATACTAATGATAGGTAATCCTATTCTTCATTGCTATCTATTGATGAGAGGACTGATAGCTAACTAAAGATATACGACACTATGAAAATGACAGTTCAAGCGTCCCAATATTTTTTAAGCGCTATCTGTCGATAAAGTTATCTAGTTTTATCATTATCGGTACATTTTGACCGATAAACAGATATCCTCGGCTGTAAAGAAACTAAATAAAAACGCATTTTGAAGAAATAGCCATGATTATACAAGGCTTACATGGCACTCGCACTGAAATACAAAAAACTAAATAAAATAGGTAAAAATCTAAAAGTAAATATAATAAATGTCTAAAATTACCATAAAAAACAATAATGCACAGTTTTGATAATCAAATCATGTGCAAGAGACATTTAACTACTTGTTAATGCGAACACCATCATCGCGTCACGTCCATTAAAACCCCCAATTCCCTCCCAGAATAATTCCCCACTTCAGTAAAATCCCTCAAATTCGCTTGGGGTTTTTTCGTTAGACGTTCAAAGGACTTGTATTCATAGCCGTAATGTATTGACAGTAAAACGTTTCGTTATTACATTGTGTTTTGCAACATATTATGTATTTCTCGTTATTATTATTTCATTTACAGTGGTAGAAAATAAGAATTATAGATAAATGTTAAATTAAAACTTATATTTCTAATCTAAATCATATCTTCATATTTTCTAACATAAATTATACAATAGTTCCTCTTTCTCAGCTTGTATGAACATAACGCACAAGAGGGCCCAGATAAACTGCCTATCTACTGCAATCCTATTATCCGACGTACCTATCTGAAAAATAGGGACGAATTCAAGCAGTAGATAGAACAATACGGATGTTTGACGATAGCTATCTATCGTGAAATTGAAGATTAATATTGGGAACGGCCATTAAAGCAGTTCTGTTATTCAACACAAAATACATTTAAATAAATCATACGAAAGAGCATTAAGAGTAACTATGCAGCACTATGACTGCCTCCGTAGCGCAGTTGTAATGCGTACGCGTTACAATTGAGGCTAGCGCTGAGGTCTCGGGTTTGATCCCCGGGTCGGGTAAAATGTTATTGGGTTTTTCTAATACGAAATGCTCAGTATCAGCCCGGAGTCTGGAATTTGTGCCCGGTATGGCGATAGGCTCGCCCCCTATCACCTAAGGGACGGAAACACGCTCGGCCTAATGTGGGTGTACTGGTTACACCTCTGCCTACCCCTTCGGGGATTACAGGCGTGAGTGCGTATGAGTGCGTATTATACATCAAAAAAACATTATTTAAAACACAGCACATAATTCAAACTGAATACAAACAACACAGTTCCGCTTCAAGCAACTCCGTTATTCAACATGAAATACATTTAAATAACACATACGAAAGAGCATTAAGAGTAGCTATGCAGCACTAATTGCTTAAGGGGCAAAACTAGTTCACTTTTTATAAATACGTACTGTATATTTGTCTCTGCGTATTTTTGTTTTGTATTTCGCGTATAGCCACTGTGTAGTGTGTAGTGTACTGTTGTCTGTTGAGGAGTTTTATTTTTCATCTCCGTAGTCCGTCATCAGATCTTAACCAAATTTATATGGAACCACATCGCAGCTAAACTCTGTCGAGTTAATTTTTTCCTACTAAATCGGTTCACAATTGGCGGAGAAATCTATGTACATACATAAATTAAAGCAAAAAATAAAATAAAAAAACGCGCCGAATTGAGAACCTCCTCCTTTTTTGATGTCAGTTAAAAATGAGAAGGATCGACTGAATTAGTACCACTGTGTCACAGAAAACCCATTTAAAATGTCAGCTTGTCTATGTGGAGTTTTTCGGATGTCCAAGGCCGCGGCTTTGTATATCATAGGCCGGTAAACGAACAAGTGGGTCATCTGATGGTAAGTGATCTCCACTACTTACTTACTTTTGACCAGACCTACTTTTATATGTTTATTGATGCCCTGAATCCAAATCCGAATCCGGAGCCCGTTTTGTGTGCTGGTGTAATTATCAAAATTGGTCCAAAATTGGCGGAGCTATCACGAAAAATAAATAATAAATAAACTACAGCAGAATTGAGAACCACCACCTTTTTGAAGTCAGTTGATAAATAAATAATACTTACATTTATTAAAGTTATAAGTTATTTATTTTAAAAAATCCAGTAATTGCTGTCAAGAAATATCTATATTCTTTACGAACTCTACTCTACTTTGTATTTGTAGAAACTGCTCAGTCGACCGCAAGCTTTCAGAGGGAGCGCACGTCGATTAACAGAGCGTCGCAGTAACGAACACGTAATTTCCTTTACAAGGAAACACGCCTAATAACACAACATAATTCGTTTAGTATTGTTGGCGTACATGGGCGGTGGAGATCACTTACCAACATTGATCAACTTGCTCGTTTGCCAGCCTATGTTATAAAAAAAAATTCGAAAAATAAAATATCATTTTGTTAAAATATATAAAATTAATTTTGTAAAACAATTTTTGATGCTCAGAGTACTGGCCTTGCAAGTTTCCATTCTAAAAATGGCATGGCAACTCTTATATCATATATCATCCCTGAATGTCGTAAATACGTCTAAGGTAGAAATTCTGAAAGTATGAGGTTGTATGAGATAGCGTTTTACTGAATATAATCGGTGGAATGCAAAGACTTTAATGTATACTACTAGACAAGCTGCGCGGTACATAGAAATTGTACCACTAAGTTGCGGTCAATTGACCGTAACTCAATATTACCATCTCGCTTACTCTCAACTAGAACCCCTATCGCGCTCCCTGTCTGTGAGCTGTCAAACTGACGGGTTATGTGACGCAATTTTACTTCTAAACAGCCCGTCTAGTAGTATACGAGTACATTAAAGTCTGTGGTGGAATGCCGTCGCAAATAAGATAAAATTACCATGGATAAGGTCACGCTTGTATTTTGGAAAGGGTAGACAGTGTTTTAAGAGTCCACCCACGGTTCGCAGAGCTTGATAATGTGATGAGGTCTATTCTATCGGCATGAGTCTATTATATCGCCATACCATATATAAATTATAATCCTAGGCAACTCTAACCATTACGCAAATTACCTGTTTCATCATTCAAGATACGAGTAGTAATAAAAAAATGTGAGGCTATTATTTCAAATTACCCAGCGGTGCATTCTTGGACTCCTTTATTAAGAGGCGATAAGTACATACCGACAAATAGATAAAATATACAACGTGTAAAAGAAATGTGTGGTCAAAATTAAGCAACGTATAGTATACAATATCAGTATTTTATCTCCCGGATAGTATTAAATCTAATTCTATTGCTAGAACAATTTGTTTTTTAACAAAAAAGTAAGATGTAGATATTTGACTTGCAATTTTGGATAACAATAAGTTATAAGTAGCTGGGCTTTGTTTTACTCCCGCATTGTTATTCTCGGTCACCCACCTCACTCAATTTATAGGGATGTGATTGATCTTATCGTTTGTAATAAGCGAGTGATTAAAATTAGCCTGTAATTCTATCATGTCTAGTGTTTTTATAAGATCCGACACATAAACTCACTGTCAGGTGTATGTAAAGCTCCTTAAAGATCACCACACCTTTCTGTAACACGTTGTATATACACGAAAAGAGAACTTCCTGCTTTTCGAAGTCGATTAGAGGATTAGCAAGAGCAGATTTGTATTTTTTGACTATTTTTTGATTTGACTTATTTTATGGTATAGGCCGGCAAACGAGCAATTGGGTCACCTGATGGTAAGTAAACTCCACTGCCCATTTACGCCCATAATATCAAAAGAATCATGAGTGCGTTGCCGACCTTAAAGGAAAGGGATAATTAAGGTATTGGGAAGGGGAGGGGGTTTGAGCCTCCGGATATCTCACTCACCGTACGAAACGCAGCAGCAAGCTGCTACTTTACGTCGGTTTTCTGTGAGACAGTGGTAATGACCCGGACGAGCCGACCCATACATGCTGTAGACAAGTCTCTACAGCGTGGCTCTACCACTCAAAACTGACTATCGGTAATTAACTGACAGTACGAAATGAAACAGCAAGCTGCCACAGGCCACGGGCATTCATGCTGTAAACAAAATTGGCTACCAAGTTTTACCACATAAAGAAATAAACGTCCCTCAACGTCCTTAATGTATTCGAGTGGGGGTTTCTCATTATATCTATCGTACTGTGTGCCCACCGCAAAATGTTTCGTAATTGTAAATACAGGCAAACTCATTTGGGCACACGGCGGCCCGCCTGGACGGCCGCTGAATTTATAATTTTTATGACTACCCCCGCTAGGTTAAGTAATGGCTTAAATTGTACATCTATTGCGGTAATTGAATTTTTATTTTTATTTCGTCATTGATTGCTTTTCATGTTGCTCTTAATGAATCTGTTGGTTCGAATATAAATTATTATTGGTTCTTGTACCCGTAGTATCTATGAGGGACTTTTGGTTTTATTATATCGAACTGAAAACAAATATTTTCAATACCAATACAATATTTTTCAATACCAATACAATATTTTTCAATACCAATACAATATTTTTCAATAGACTGTCGACGGACCAACTGAGTTGATATTTTGTACTTTGTGTACATTTTGTTTAGCTACATGTGCTATTTAGAATAAAAGCTATTTAAATCAACAGACAGACAGATTTGACTTGTACTATTTACGACCAGTCACCTGTCTGTCGTCAACCCCTCTGGGGACGGTATATCTCTTGACTGTCAACATTATATTTAGACTGCATTTATCATCAGGTTCCGTGTAGTCACTTTACAGTTCAAGAATTTTAAAAGACACATTTGTTACTAGTTACGTGAGACGAGTATTATTTTATTAATACCAAACGACAATAATCACTTCAACTCATAGTTTATTGGTTACTTTTACATTGTTACTGCTTTACAGACCACAATCCCATGTCAGGATTATTTAGATACCGTTCTCTAATTATAACTAAGACAACTAGGACCGTAGCTATCGCGTAATGAACTCAGCATTGATCTTACAGAACTGGAGACTAGCTGACTGACTGCGGGCAAAAGACCTCCAGTTATAGCGACAACCTCTTTTATACCATTTAACCATCCTTCCACAACTATATCGCACCAATATTATTTCAGTGTACCCAACGTTGCTTTCTCAGACACCCTCAAAACACCAATTTCCTGCCGCCAAGCAACAGTGTAAGCACTGTTGTGTACCGGTTTGAAGGACATTGAAGCCAGTAAAATTACTGGGCATTATGAGACTTAACACCTTATTTCTCGGGGTGACGAGCGCAGTCCAGTGTCATGCAGTGCTCTGTTATTTAAAATTCTGTGTGGCGTTGCTTCTGTTTATGAGCAGGCGTGGTGCTTACCATCAGGCGAGTGACCTGCTCGTCTCGTCAATCAAGCCAATAAAAAAAAGAGAGAATACGCTAACGCATTATATCTCATTGTTTCAGTAACAGTATACGAAGGCGACACGCTCAGCCTGCAGCGCATCAGTCGCACTGAGATGGGTGCATACCTCTGCATAGCCACCAACGCAGTCCCGCCCTCTGTGTCAAAGAGGATCATTGTTGATGTTGAATGTAAGTGCACTAAACCAAGATGCCCGTTTTTATATAGCATAGGCCGGCAAACGTGCCAAAACTTGGCACACGTGGGTCACTGGTAAGTGATCTCCACCACCGATGTACGCCCATAATACCAAAAGAATCATGATCAATCAAGGTCGTTGACGCACCCATGACTCTTTTGGTATTGTGGGCATACATGGGCGGTGGAGATCACTTACCATCAGGTGAACCAACGGATCGTTGCCCGGCCTATGCTATAAAAAACATCAGCCGAGTGACCTACTCGTTTAGTCATTCTTAAGCTAATAAATAAAAATCTATCGGATTGTACCGTCGCGTCGCTCGTATCACGGTCTCTCTGTAATTTATCAGGCAAAGGACTAATCGATTTCCACATTGTTAATTAATGTTGCTAATATTACAACAATAATGATGAAATGAAATGTTTAAAGCCTAAAAGACGTCAAATTACAGGCGCTACTGATCATTTATCAAAGTTGACCAAACCGCATCGGACGTTGCCAAACCGCCGGAATTAAAGATGGAAACAATATTCAGATATTTAAACTCACATATTATTCAACTAAGGGCTGATTTTACAATATCCAAATTTAGTAATTTGATCATGCATAAGACTGATAATTTAAGAGTAAATAATTTGGTATAGGCTTCTACGTCTATATAATATTAACTAGGTCGTAATTTTGTATTTTACCTTTATAAATTTAATCTGATAAATAATAATGTTTCTTGCGATTGGAGTGTTAATGAGCCACCAACATCTTAGGCCCAAAGCCTCTGTACATGGTACGTACACTCTGCTCATTAACGGATGAGACAATAACGAAACTTGGTTCTCATTGCGGGTTGTGAGGATCAGACGGCGATTCGCCCCACATAATACAAAATATTTTATGAGAAGGTAGACCTTTACGTTAAGTTGGGATAACCTCAAGCAGAAATAAGAAAAAGGTGGAGACCAGACATAGAAAGTTAATGTGTAATTTAAGTAGGTAAAGTAGTCAGCTTGTCCAGCTGTCGGACAGCGAGGCTGATCAAACTATAAGCTAACCGCCTAGAATCTCATACATCTATTAGAAAACGATGTGTAATTTCTAAATAACTGACCCAATCGCTGTATGAAAAATACATGTATAACATTTCAATATAGAACTTTCTGTCAAACAGAATTTAAAGTGCACTCAGTTTATGGACTGCCTCAGTGGCGCATTTGTAATGCGTTGTGTCTAAGGCTGACGCTGAGGTCTCGTGTTCGATCCGTGGGTCGGGTAAAGTGGTATTGGGTTTTCTATTACGAAATGCTCAGTATCAGCCCGGAGTCTACAATGTGTGCCCGGTATGGCGATAGGCTCGGCCTCTATCGCATCATGGGACGGAGATACGCTCGGCGAAATGTATTTACCCAGCCCTTTTCTATTTAGAGGGATTGGTGATAAATTTCAATATTTTAGCTGTATGAATATGAAACCGTTTTAAAATGTACATTTTTGCTAATAAAATTCTAAAAATATATCTCAAAAATGGATTCACGGTCACTATCCTCCAAATTTAAAAATAATAAAAACGTGGACCGTTTAATATCAAGATTTTGCCCTTTTATTTTGATTTCTTATTAGAAAAGACGAAATAGAAAGTAGGGTTAAATTGAAAGATAATATTTTTTCTGGACGTTGCACGTGCTACATTGCGGTGCAGGCGATCTGTCCTTTTTGTGAAAAGTGGTTTTTAAAATGTAAAAGAACGGAACAGCGCTTCCTTTGTTTTTGAAAGGATGTTCGTTTAATGCCACGAAAGATTTTTTTACATATTTGCTGTTGTGACGTTGGCGCGGACGATTGTAAAGTATATTGTAAAGGATTATTTTATTTATTTCAAGATAATAATATAATAAATACACCGTTGGGTGATCGTTGAGTTCACACACAGTCCTGACCCCACTCTAGGTTAACCTGTATCATATAGATCCGGAACTATGAGGGACTTGTGGTCCCACAACATCCAGACCCGAAACAAATACTTTAGGAACACACAAATATTGAAAGATCTGTTAACAGCGATGCACAGAATAATAATAATTTGCTATAATTATGCATTGAAAATATAATCTATAATACTTCCGTATTATGAATAATACAGTTATGATTAATTTAGATTTTAACATCGAAATAAGATAATAAGGCTGGCGTTCCTCAACGGTGCGAATTACTCGAAGTTTTCTTCCCCGTACGGCATGCTTATGGAATCAGCTATCACCTGCGGTATTTCCAGACCGATACGACTTAGGAACCTTCAAGAAAAGAGCCTACTCTTTCCTCAAAGGCCGGCAACGCACCGACAAATCCCTTGGTATTGACGGTGTCCATGGGCGGCGGTAATCACTTAACATCAGGTGACCCGCTTGCTCCGTTGCCACCTCTTTCATAAAAAAAAGATAACTAGAACGATAACTCTCATATGAATCTGCCAAAAATACGGCTCCACTGATTTACACATGCAAAGGTAATCATGTAATACTCATACACACGTAATACTCATACACGTCACAAAAATTTATGAACGTTCTTAATCAACTTTATTTCATAAAAGTTAATGTCTAAATATTACCACTCTCGGTGAGATGATCCATTCATGCTGCCTGAAGAATCATGGGCGCGTTGCCCACCTTAAAGGAAAGTGAATGATTAAGGGATTAGGAAGGGGAAGACGATTTGGTCCTCCAGATATCTCACTTACCCTACGAAACGCAACAGCAAGTTGCTCACTCACGTCGGTTTTCTGTAAAACAGTGGTATCAACCCGATCGAGCCGGCCCATTGATGCTGTAGACAAACCTGTCTACAACGAGGCTCTACCACTTTAAATCCGGATTAAATATATTCCCAATTATGTGCAGGAAAGGTATTCAATATTTTTAACACAAAGTTAAGCGAGATGATTCGAAAATTATTACCCCGAAATTCAGTTGTTAACTATAAATTGAGTGGGACTCGTTAAGAAAATTACAAATGGCCGATTCACGCACTTTACGACGCGGCTTTACCTCTGTAATGAAGTCGTGCGCATAAAAATCGTGACTTTATAAATATTTTAAAACGCCGTTGAATATTAAACCATATCAACCGGGCAGAAGTAATCTTCCTTCTTGAAATTGCCATCATAAACTGTGCGAAATGTGAATTACTCCCTTCGAGTGTGGATTTTATTATGTCGGATGTGTTGTGTGAAAAATCGTCGGGGGCGGACAGGGGGCGGACGGGGGTGGTGCGGGGCGAAAGGAGGCGTAATGCGGCGGAATGGGCAGACGGTCGCCACCATCTCCCCATTCATCATTATTGAAACTTTATAAATTGCTTCCTTTGAGTTTCTGTGTTCTTGCGTTCTGTTAACCCAACTGCTGTAACACCGTTGATTGATAGAGTCGCATATCTTAGCATTGCTCTAAAGAAGATAATTTTATCATTGCTCGTTTCTATTATTATTTTTTAGTAGATATTGACCGTGGTTTTACTTAAATTGATCTCTTGGGAGTTCCCAAGAGTACTTGCTAGGTAGTAGTAGGTCTCTCCTATGCTGGAGTTCTACCACTTTATCTTTTTCTGACGCCAAGCAGTATAAGTACAGGTATGCCCCGGTATGGACGGTATTAAACCCAGTAAAATTACAGGACATTGTTTTATTTGGTTTTCACTAATTTTAGGAATTATGAGTCTTAACACCGTATGTCTCAGGGTGACGAGCGCATTCCAGTGTCATGCAGTGCTTTGTTATTTAAAGTTCTGTGTGGCGTTGCTTCTGTTTATGAGCAAGAGTGGCGCTTACCATCAGGCGAGCGGCCTGCGCGTCTCGTCATTCAAGACAATAAAAAAAATACAAAAAAACTTTCTTTCTTTACTAAAATCTGACAATTTAATCATATGAGCTCATATATTTCACAAAAACACGAGGTAAATAAAAATAAGAAAAAGCAAAACAGCACGCAAATTACATGAGTAGTCACAAAGCTTCATATTAAACTGAGACTAAATTGTCAACCACATTTCCAAGTTTCATAATCAAGCCAGACGTAATGTAATTGAACAAACGTACAAAAAATACCGTTTGCCGTATTACTGAGGAGGACTAGTGATGTAACATTCGGGTTGGCGTGACAAAATTTTAATTAGCTTGTGAATTCCCGAAGTTTGCCTATTCGTTTTCAGTGGTGCGAATTATTCGATAGTTGTCACGTCATCCGTATATACGACCAACAAAAATAAACCCTATTTAAAAGACTATAAGTAAAATTAACATACTTTGAGACGGTGCTATAATTGTTAATTTTATTCTTAGATTATTAGTTTTTTGAGTTTTAATATTTTATTGAACGAATAAAGATTATCATAATCGAATCATTGACTGCCTCGGTGGCGCAGTTGTAATGCGTATGCGTTACGATTGAGGCTAACGCCGAGGTCTCGGGTTCGATCCCCGGGTCGGGTAAAGTGGTATTGGGTTTTTCTATTACGAAATGCTCAGTATCAGCCCGGAGTCTGGAATTTGTGCCCGGTATGGCGATAGGCTCGCCCCCTATCACATTGTGGGACGGAGATACGCTCGGCGAAATGTGGGTGTACTGGTTACACCTCTGCCTACCCCTTCGGGGATTACAGGCGTGAGTGCGTATGTATGTATAATCGAATCATCATCAATTATCACTATACGGAAAGTTATGCATAAAAATATATACCTCCGTTTTTTCGTCAGTTGCAAATATGTGTATAGATACGTATGTGTCACTAGGCTATTGTACTAGAAAAGTACCACCTTTAATTAAGAACGGCGTGATGGCTATCGAAAAACTCGCACTAAGTACACCGTGTCTGTAATAAACTGTAAATAGATTATTCATAAAAATAATAAATTCATTATTATTGATCCTGATCAATAATGCCTGTAGCCTGATACTTTAGCGGATATCCTCCAATGATAAGAGTAAATACAAAAGCCGAAAAATAGGATAGCAAGTGAACTCATATGTATGTTTGTTTGTTTGTGATAATAATTAATCTAATTTCATAAATTTAATGTTATCATATATAATTTTAGTTTATTATTTTTATTATAATGTCTATGAAATTTTATCATCATATGTAAATATTATTTAACGCTAGATAATGATTTTTAAAATAATTTAATTTATTTTTTTTATCCGTGTAAGACTCGAGATGGTTGATTGCACCTGTTATGGCAGTGCACATTGTCCATTGCATTATGATACTATCTTTTTCCAATGTATTGTGTAACGGTCGTTGGTGTGTCATGAATAAATAAATAAATAAATAAGTAAGACCAAAAAATATTTACACAGAATAATCTTAAACCCAAACTTAAACGTTCAACAAAAATAGAACTTAACCGAATTCGGTCCCATAATATTCGATGTCAAGTAAGTATGTTTAGTCACATCACTACAGCATGTGAGCTGCTCATTTAAAAATCCACATACTGCTGAACATTAAACCGTGCCCGAGGACATCATGTTACTCCGTTTTCTGAGACAAAAACTTCTTTAATTTAAACTTAGTTAGCGCCTAGTTGGATAAGTTGACATGAAATTCTATATAATGCTTCATATACGAATTCCTGGACATAATCTTACACGTATTCTTATGGACACCCTTTGTGTTAAGAAATACTGTATTTATAAAATGTTTTAATTTAAAAAAAATGTTGCAATTTTAGTTCTACAATTTGTTTGTTTTATTATCAATTTGGTCTATGAAAGCGCGCTCTAAGTACGTTTTTTATATAACACTAGCTTTTGCTCGCGGCTTCGCCCGCGTGTACGGCCTATTCCGGGAAAAAGTCTTATATAGCATATAGCCTTCTTCATTAAATGGGCTATCTAACACTGAAAGAATTTTTCAAATCGGACCAGTTGTTCCTGAGATTAGCGCGTTTAACCAAACAAACTCTTCAGCTTTATAATATTAGTATAGATAGGCCGGCAAATGAGGAAGTGAGTCACCTGATGCTAAGTTTTTTTTTTTATCCTGGCTCGGCAAAGTGACTACGCTACACCTGATGGTAAGTATAGCGCAATCCATGAATACTGTCGACCAACGATAGACACTGAATCTGTCACAGATCGGCAGAATTATGCCGGCCTGCTTAGTTGCTTCTTCACACTCCGTTTAAAGGATGAAAAAGGAAAAGAAGGGGGAAGAAGCAAATCGAGTGGCTTGCGACATGGCAGACTAATGACCGTGACGGGTACAGAGTCACATAATAGCCGAAAAGAGGCAGACTGACTCGCCGGACGGAAGGGCCCGCGTACCCTCCCGGGATAGGCCGCCGGGATCCCACATCCGGTCACCAACCGGCACGACGGACCAATCTAATCAAATGCTATCTAATCTCCTGGTGGAGATTAGATAGCATTTATTAAGTAATTTTAAGACCCGAAGAATAAATAAAAAAAAAGCTTTGCACCATTTCCATCTAACAAAATAAATGTTCCATCTATACCGACTATTTTATTCTTGTCTATATTTAAATTTTATTTTATTCTGAAGATAAATACGTTTCAGATGCAAAACTAACTAACGGAGCTTGCTCGAAAATCCTTTCAAGATTTATTTCAGTCTATTACAGTGAAATTTTAACCATATTTATTTAAACTAAGAGATTATTTTAAATTGATAGAGTGTTTTCTTTAATAATTTCTGAGAAACAAACCTTTTATGCTCTCCAAGGTAGGTTTATCACAAAATTATTCTAAATGTAACAATGAGACGTCTATAATGAATTTTTTGTATAATTTATGAGTATACAATAAACTTTATCAGAAGAGTCAGTAGGCGCCAACTCTTTGAACTAAAGCCCCAAACTAAAATATAATAACCAAAAAATATGTTGCGGGTATACATATCATGTATCCGAATTACGACCTTAATATAATGCTATCCGCTACTTTGTAAATCAAAGTTCTAAGTGGTGTTGCTGTTTATCAGCAGTCGTTGCGCTTATCATCAGGCGAATGACCTGCTCATCTCATAACTCAGGCTCGCAAAGAAAGTAGTTGCAATAAACACAGTAAGATTATGAAGTTGGAATCCTGGAGTACATAGCATAACGTTATAATTACATAGTATTAACTACATAATAATATTATAAATGTGAATGTAAGTTTGTTTGTTACGCTTTCACGCGAAAACTACTTAACCGTAGCCGTAAGTCTCGACATCGCTAAGGCGTTCGATAGGGTCTGGCACCGTGGTCTTCTCTCCAAGCTTCCGGCATATGGGCTCCCCGACAACCTGTGTACGTGGATCTCCGGCTTTCTGCATGAGCGTAGAATGCGTGTCCTTGTTGAAGGGCATGCTTCTCAGCTCATGTCAGTTAATGCCGGGGTCCCACAAGGCTCGGTGCTTTCGCCCACCTTGTTTATTCTGCATATCAATGATATGTTATCACTTGGTAACATTCATTGCTATGCAGATGACAGCACAGTGCATGGGCGTTACTGCAGTAGGCCCACTGGTAGCCGGGGAGTCACTGAGGGGCAGCGAGAAAATCTTGTCATTGAGCTTAACCCGACCTTGGATCTCATTTCAGAATGGGGTGCTAAGAATCTGGTTGAGTTTAATGCCAAGAAAACTCAGGTGTGCGCGTTCACGTGCAAAAAATCCCCGTTCTCTCCCCTCCCCAATCTTCAGGGTATCCCGCTCGCAATGCGGAATAGCCTAAGTATCCTAGGTATGGATATTTGCTGCGATCTGAATCCAAGGAACCACATCGAGGGCGTAATATCCGCCACTTCACGCAGGGTCGGAATCCTGAACAAGGTGCGTGGGTTTTTTACTCCCGGTCAGCTTTACCGCTTATACAAAGCGCAGGCACGGCCGGGTGTGGAATACTGTTCGCACCTTTGGGACGGTTCCGGCAAGTACTTACTCGATGCCTTGGACGGATTGCAGCGACGGGCTGTTCGCATTGTGAATGATGCAGACGTTACTAAGAACTTAGAGCCGCTGCAATTGCGTAGGGACATTGCCTCACTTAGTTTTTTTTATCGTCTGTATCACGGTGAATGCTCTGAAGAGTTGTTTGACCTTATCCCATCCTCACCTTTCCTTAACAGAACCACGCGTGCTGGCTTACGGCACCACAGCTTCGTGGTCTCATCCATCTCGGCTAGAACTAAAAAGTTCGCAAAATCTTACTTCTGCCGGACCATCAAGCTGTGGAATAGTTTGCCGGCACACGTGTTCCCTCCTTCCTATAATATGGGGTCCTTTAAACGGAGTGTGAAGAAGCAATTAGGCAGGCCGGCATAATCTTGCCGACCTACGATAGACACATCGTCTGTCGTTGGTCGACAGTATTCTTGGATTGCGCTGCACTTAACATCAGGTGTAGCGTAGTCACTTTGCCGATCCAGTATAAAAAAAAAAAAAAAAAAAAAACCGATAATCATGAAACTTTGTACACATATTCTTGGAGGCATAAGAAGTAACATAGGATACTTTTTATGAAAAAAATATCTATTTGTTTGTTACGCTTTCACGCCTTAACCACTGAACCGATTTTGATGTAGAGATAAATGGGACCTTGGAGACGGTTATAGGCTTCGTTTTATTTCGGGAAAGTCTGTTCACGCGGGCGGAGCCGCGAGCAAAATCTAGTAGTATACATAATATAGTATATGTAGTATTATATTGTATTATAAGAAACAACTTAGCAAGTAGATCGCCTGATGGTAAGTAATCGTCGCTGCTCATACATTTTTACTACAAGAATCGATGAAGAATCGTAAGTGTGTTGCTGAACCCGAGTAAAAGGATGAGATAGAAATCGGTGGGGCTTCTGAAACTTCTAGTCCTAGTTCTGGTCTTCTAGCCCTGAAATTTACTTCCTATTTTGGCAGGAATATACTGCTGGACTAACTTTCCTTTCTTTACAGTTTCTCCTATGATCTGGGTGCCTAACCAACTGGTGGGGGCTCCAGCCGGCACTGACGTCACCGTGGACTGCCACACTGAAGCACACCCTCGTGCGATCTCCTACTGGGTGTACGACAACGTGATGGTACTGCCCACCAAGAAGTATGCCATCAACACTGATGAGAATTCTTATAGGTAATATACTTTCTCACATACCTTTCCCTATGTGTCCTTTAAAGGGCTGTCTGAACCATAGGAGGCAGTCGGCTGAAATCTGTTATTATAGCGAATTTATTAATAACAAAAAAGTAGATTTTTAAAGATGTGGGCAGGAAATCTTCGGTGTGCGAGCCCGACTGGCACTTCACCGGATTTTTGTTTATTTTAACATGAAAAAGTTAGTACACTGTGATAAGTAAAGTGAAATCCAAAAATAAAGTCGTCATAATATAACGTTTAACAAAACTTAGTAACCGACTTACAATTGTAAATTCCAATACAATAAACAAAATCGCGACGAGTGTACTGTTGTCCGTTGAGGAGTTTTTTTTTCTCCGTGCTCCGTCATCAGATCTTAACCAAATTTATATGGGACCACATCGCAGCTAAACAATATCGATTGAAATTTTTACCAACAAAATCGGTCCACAATTGACGGAGAAATCGATGGACTTATATAAAAAGCAAAAAAAAAAAATACGCCGAATTGAGAACCTCCCCCTTTTTTGAAGTCGGTTAAAAAGAGACCTCTAGCGACTTGCCAGAGACAATATATATATATATATATATATAAATGGTCAGTAGAATGATACCAACCTATCTATCAAGATGTTCCGATCGAGGTAACAGTTGACTATTTACCCAGATGATCCTGTAAAGTGATAAATCCTGTAAAATCGGTCCACAATTGACGGAGAAATCGATGGACTTATATAAAAAGCAAAAAAAAAAAATACGCCGAATTGAGAACCTCCCCCTTTTTTGAAGTCGGTTAAAAAGAGACCTCTAGCGACTTGCCAGAGACAATATATATATATATATATATAAATGGTCAGTAGAATGATACCAACCTATCTATCAAGATGTTCCGATCGAGGTAACAGTTGACTATTTACCCAGATGATCCTGTAAAGTGATATAATTCGACAACATAAAACAAATTGTCTGCGCTGCGACTCCTCATTCTTTAACCGGCGTTGGCATAAAACCAGAAGACAACAGTAGCTGCATTTTAAATACTTTATCAAACTAGATAGCTTCATACTTAGTAACATTCCCCATAAAAATGTTTTAAGCAACTTTAAGAAGCCAATTTAATTTTTATACGAAGTGAATTTTCAATTCGGTGTTCTCTATTAAAATTCATTGGTACTACAAATTAGGGTCGTTAGGGTGAGATTATTTCACCCCGCGATAATTTAAACAAATTGAAGTGAATTGTTCAAGCCTTTCTTAGTGGGAAGGGGCTGGAACGACTTGATTGTAAAATCTCAACGAGAATGTGCTTGGGTATATATTATTATATGTTCCTCTAGATAATAATGACTTAATTAGGATTCCATTTTTTGACTGCCTCGGTGGCGCAGTTGTAATGTGTACGCGTTACAACTGAGGCTGAGGCCGACGCTGAGGTCTCGGGTTCGATTCCCGGGTCGGGTAAAGTGATATTGGGTTTTTCTATCATGAAATGCTTAGTATCAACCCGGAGTCTGGAATTGTGCCCGATATAGCAATAGGCTCGCCCCCTATCGCATCATGGGACGGAGATACGCTCGGCGAAATGTGGGTGTACTGGTTACTACTCTGTCTACCCCTTCGGGGATTACAGACGTGAGTGCGTATGTAATAAATCTTTTTGAGTGGTACAGCTACGCTGTTGACAGTTTTGTCTATAGTATGAATGGGCGAGCTCAACCGGGTTATTACCGCTGTCTCAAAGAAAACCGACATGAATAAGCTTATTGCTGTGTTTCTTATTGTGAGTGAGTTATCCGGAGGCTACAATTCCCTTCCCATTCTCAATCCCTTCATTATCCAGTCGGCAAGGCGCCCATGATTCTACTGGTATTCTAGGCGTACATGGGCGGTGGAGATCACTTCACATCAGGAGACTCACTTGCTTGGTTGCCAGCCTATGCTATGTTTTTTTTTTCTTAGATTGAGAGACGAAACGAGCAGGTCGCTCGCCTGATGGTAAGCGCAACGCCTGCCCATAAACAGAAGCAACGCCACACAGAACTTAACTTTAAATAGCAAAGCACTGCATGACACTGGACTGCGCTCGTCACCCCGAGACATAAGGTGTTAATTCTCATAATGCCCAGTAATTTCAATGGCTTCAATGTCCTTCAAACCGGAACATAACAGTGCTTACACACTGCAGCTTGGTGGCAGAAATAGACAATCAACCCAGCCGGCCTCTCGCATACGAGGGATCTCCCACCTTGTGATAGGTCCTTCCACCTTGCGATTGTGTTTATGTATACTAAAAGGAATATTTTATATTAAAATTCGCTCATTTAAAACCATGGCTCAAACGGAATATGAAACAAATATTTCGGGGCTTATTAATAACCGTGTTTACGCTTGTAAATGACATTAGGCTCCTCCCGGCTGTTCTCAGAATCTTCTCTTGGTACAGGCCATTTAAGAAAAATAATACCATTTTAAATACATATTCTCATTAATTTGTGTTTGTACAAAGTTTTGTATTAAGGTGTCTCGACTTGTGATATTTCGCCGCACCAAGAGCCATGACTGAGACACATATGTGGGACAAGCTCTTATGTTGTTAAATGTTTCGACTTATTATCACGGCTCTGAGACCCCGTATTTTTATATTTTTTTATATTGGCTTGACTGACGAAACGAGCAGGTCGCTCGCCTGATGGTAAGCACTTGCCCATAAGCAGAAGCAACACCATACAGAACTTTGAACTACAAAGCACTGCATGGCAATGGACTGCGCTCGTCACCCTGAGGCATAAGATGTTAAGTCTCATAATGCCCAGTAATTTCACTGGCTTCAATGTCCTTCAAACCGGAACACAACAGTGCTTAGACACTGCTGCTTGGTGGCAGAAATAGACAAAAATTGCGCCATGACATGCCATTTAAGGTTTTGTTTGAATTCATGGCTAAATAAGACAGTGACACAGTGATCACGACAGCCGTTCATATAAGCGTAACAAGTACGTTAAGTACCTTTGTATATGGTCATTTGAAATAAAATAGTGTAAGTACATATACAACGTGTTACAGAAAGGTGTTGTCATATTTTAGGGTCATAACATACACCTTACAATTAGTACTTGTGTACCGGATCTTTTCAAAGCCAAGACATCCAGAAATTTCACGTTAATTTTAATCACTCGTTTATTAAGATCGATAAGATTGATGGCATCTCTATTAATAATTATGAACGACACTCACTTTTTAAAAAACTTGAATAAGATGTACGTAATTCTACGGACATACGTACGTTACTTGTAATTTAAACACAAATTAACACTTGAAAGAGACTATGTGCTGAAAACGATATAGGTACCATCCTCTAGAAGCATGTTAAAGACTTCATTCTCGGATCTTCCATCTATGAATTGGGCTTAATACAATCGACGATCCTCTTAAAAGTTGTTATTAGTTACACCAACACAAAGTACCAATACATAAACCTTTTTTAGTCAAATACAACATATAAACTCGTAATCAATCATACTTCATAAAATAAGAAATTGCCGTACTGACTGCGTCAAATAAATATTGACATTTGACAACTGTTTAATGTTTTTTTTATTATAAAATAATTTTATGAAACGAGGTCTATAGTATCATTGTTTATCATTTAGTGTTGTCCAAAGTTGAAAGCAGATATCGACATGTTACTCATTCTATAAAAAAGATAAATGTATAATTATTGTACTAGCTATGCAATCGGATTTGGTACTATGGGAGATAAAATACTTATACCCTACACTATACATTGCTTAAATTTGCCCGCCCCTTTCTATAACATGTTGTATATTTATATATCATATTTATGCATATTTATTATTATTAGGTACCTCAAAAATGTATTGGCCCTACTGGCTATCTGGCGTCCGCACATCACTTAAGGTGACCTCTGAAAATCAGTGCTGTGTTGTTGCTCATGCTCAATACACCTGTCACAGTCACCTGCCTGTCACAGCCACGGCATGCAGCTGCTTACATTTTATTGTTTTTTTTTATTTTATTGTTTTCTATATCCTAGCAAGTAGCGTGTACATATCGTGTTGTGGAAAATAAATTTAGTTTTCTTTCTTTCTTTTCTTACGTGTCACACTCAGCCTTGCCTCTCGGAGCGAAATGTCATAGAAGTCGCCATGTCTTAGAATTCAGTTATTTCTCAGAGACGTCAATTAAGACTGTCTCGGTGGCGCAGTTGTAATGCGTACGCGTTACGTCTGAGGTCAACGCTGAGGTCTCGGGTTCGATCCCCGGGTCGGGTAAAGTGGTATTGGGTTTTTCTATTACGAAATGCGCAGTATCAGTCCGGAGTCTGGAATTTGTCCCCGGTATGGCGATAGGCTCGCCCCCTATGATATAAGGGACGGAAATACGGTCGGTGAAATGTGGATGTACTGGATACACCTCTGCCTACCCCTTCGGGGATTACAGACGTGAGGGCGTATGAAATACAATAATTAAATTAATATCACAGACAAGAAAAACCTTGAGACGCCTCACAAAATACAAATTTTGGTATTAACGATAACTTGAGTAAAGTTAATTTGAACTGTAACCCAAGGAAAGTTAGCGAGTTAATTAAACAGGTACGATTTACACTTCACGGGTATCTCATATCTAACAGATAAATGACTACAAGTGTATGTAACAGCTCTTATTTTGAAATGTATTATAATATAATATTATGAGTGGTAGAGCCACGCTGTAGACACTTTTGTCTACAGCATGAATGGGCCGGCTCGTCCGGGTCGTTACCATTGTCTCACCGAAAACCGGCGTAAAGTAGCAACTTGCTGCTGCGTTTCGTACGGTGAGTGAGATGTCCGGAGGCCGAAATCCCCCTCCCCTTCCCAATTCCTTAATTATCCTAGTAGCTTCATTAGTAGTTGCAGCGTATTTAGGCTGAGAATCTGGTGAGATCGTGGGTACAAATCCTAGATCGCACAATCCCAATATATTGTCTTTTGGAAAAATCAGATATTATTTAGTATTAAGATTTTTACCCAGTATGGCGATAGGCATCTATCCTATGAGGTGATATTTTTAACAGACTTCAAAAAATTTGGATGTACATCGATTTCTACGCCAATAGTGCACCGATTTTGATGGAAAAAATTTCACACGATAGAGTTTAGCTGCGATGTGGTCCCATATTGAGTGGCCACGCTGTAGACAGTTTCGTCTACAACATGAATGGGCCGGCTCGTCCGGTTCGTTACCACTATCTCACAGAAAACCGGCGTAAAGTAGCAGCTTGCTGCTGCGTTTCGTGCGGTGAGTGAGATATCCGGAGGCCCAAATTCCCCTCCCCTTCCCAATCCCTTACTTATCCCTTTCCTTTAAGGTCGGCAACGCGCTCATGATTATTTTAGTATTGTGGGCGTATATGGGCGGTGGAGATCACTTACCATCAGGTGACCCACTTGCTTGTTTGCCGGCCTATACTAAAAAAAAATAAAAAAAAATAATTGGTTAAGATCTGATGACGGGGTACGGAGTAAAAAAATAAAACTCCTCAACGGACAACAGTGTACTCGTCGCGATTGTGTTATTGTATTGGAACTTACATGCTATTGCTGTAACTATCACTAAAAATTGAAGTCGGTTTCTAAGTTTTGTTAACACGTCGGCCACTAGCCATTCTTTTTATTATTATTTTTATATCCTGGCTCGGCAATGTGACTACGCTACACCTGATGGTAAGTGTAGCGCAATCCAAGAATACTGTCGACCAACTATAGACATTGAATCTATCGCAGATCAGCAGAATTATGTCGGCCCACTTAGTTGCTTCTTCATACCCCATTTAAAGGATCCCATATTATAGGATGGAAGAAACACGTGCGCCGGCAAACTATTCCACAGCTTTATGGTCCGACAGAAGTAAGATTTTCCGAACCTCTTGGTCCGAGCCGAGATGGAAGAAAGCACGAAACTATGGTTTCGCAAGCCAGCACGCGTGGTTCTGTTTCGGAAAGGTGAGGAAGGAATAATGTCAAACAATTCTTCAGAGCATTCACATTCGATATCGTTGGATAGATTAGCGTCGGCTTCCCTTCCCGTCTCGCCACTGGCGGCTGAAATATCACCAAATTTGGGACACCCGTCTATTCCATTGTGGCCCAAACCGCCAAATTGTAAATCCTGAGGGTATTATTCACCGGAAGAAAATACGTAGCAGTTAATTATTTATCAACGGGCGGACACTGCTGAGCAAATCTGATACGGTTGTTCCTTCAAAACGACGCCGTATAGAGAGATGCAGTATTGCTGTATTTAAAATAATAACGTAATATAAGCACTCACGCTTTTGTCCTCGAAGATGTAGGCAGAGATGTAAGTAGTGCACCCACTGTTTGCAAAGCTTATTTCCCTCCTATGATGTTGTGAACATAAGCTATCACCTTATCAGGTACAAATTCCTGGGCAACTAACTCATGTGTGATTTCTTAAATCAAAAACACAAATTATGATTGCCAGACCTGGAATTTGAACCCGACTTATGAACGGTTTGTCAGCATAATTATGCTGCCGCTAGTCCAATGAAGTAAAATGAGTATTTTTTTATTAACAAAGTATAATATTACCTTTATTATATGTTTACAAAATGAAATTTTGATATCACACAAGGGCGCAGACATTCGATACGCATGCAGTAAAGGATTCATTTTATTGTAATATTAAAAGTATATGAAAAAATTTGCTCTTAGAGTTTGTAACAACTAAATATATTCGCATTTCTATTTAAAAGGGTCATCTGATAATGAGTCCATCCATCGCCCATTAACACCCACAAAACTAGATGAATCAAGGGGGCATTTTCGACTATAATGGAAAGATATTGGAACCTAAAAGAAAGGGGCTTTAAATTAAACATTGGAAGGAATTCCGTGGCGCAATTGGCAATTGGCGTTGCGAAACGAGAGGCCGTGGGTTCAATTCCCACACCGAGACAAATGTTTGTGTGATCCACAAATATTTGTTTCGTATCTGGGTGTTGTGGGACCGCAAGTCCCTCGTAGTTCCTGATAATACGATACAGGTCTACCTAGTGTGGGGTCAGGACTATGCGTGTGTCTATTGGGTGTATTATATTATTATTATAATTAGACTTTATAGGAAAGTGATTTGAACCCTGTAATTCTCACTCTCTCAAAAAACAAGCTACCACTTCACACCACTTTTTGTGAGACAGTACTACTACCCCAGGCGAGTCAGCCCATTCATGCTCTAGACAAAACTGCCTCCATCATGACTACCAATTTAAACAATTTAATGTTACCATACTGCAAATTTCCTATATCTTAAGACTCGCCCCGTCGGTTTTGTGTGATCAGGGCGGCGCGGTCGGGTGGTAATTGATGAATTGGTATTATTGTCGGATCTATCGTAGGTTATTAATCGGTCGGGTGCGAGGGCTCTAACTGATGTTCTTTTCCCGTTCAGTGATAATGGCGTTAAACGTGTATGTTACGGGAAAACGGGCCTGTAAGTGATACAATAAATCGCTTTGTTGGTATTAGGGGTTGTAGAGATTTTTATACAACCCCTAATACCTATATAAGTTTCTTTATTTTTTACTGACTTGTCATAAGCGCTATTTTAATTGCCTACATGATTAATAAAACTATTTCATTTCATTTCATTCCAATCTTTTAACAATACTTGCGGAGAAATGGTTTTTTTTATTGCTATATGCCAGCAAATGAGCCAGTGGGTCAACTGATGGTAAGTGATCTCCACCGCCCATGTACGCCCATAATACCAAAAGAATCATGGGTGCGTTGCCGGTCAGCAAAGGAAAGGAAAGGAAAGGGATAATTCAGGGATTGGGAAGGGGAGAGGGTTTGGGCCTCCGGATATCTCACTCACCGTACGAAACGCAGCAGCAAGCTGCTACTTTACGCCGGTTTACTGTGAGACAGTGGTAATAACACGGACGAGCCAACCCATACATGCTGTAGGCAAAAAGTATCTACAGCGTGGCTCTACCACTCATAATTTATTTTAATTTTTATTTTAGATTATTTTAAGTAATACATTGGTTTTATCATCGTATGCGAGAGGCGGTCTGGGTTGGTACCACCGCTTCGTCTATTTTTGCCGACAAGTAACAGTGTGTAGGTACTGTTGTGTTCCGGTTTCAAAGACATTTAAGTGAAATTACTGGGTATAATGAGACTAACATCTTATGTCTCAGGGTGACTAGCGCAATCTGGTGCCGTTCAGTGCATCGTAATTCAAAGTTCTGTGTGGTGTTTCTGTTTATAAGCAGGCGTGGCGAGCGACCTGCTCGTCTCGTCATTCAAGCTAATAAAAAATAGTTGGCAAAAATATCTTTGTAGATTGAAATAAAACTAGTTTATACGGATTTTATCGCGGTTTAATTATATTTTAGTCCCGACATTTCGAAAGATTTTCAGACTTCGTGGTCACGGGAGAGACTGGGGTGTAGGTCATTACAATTGCGCCACCAAGGCAGTCCTATGTAGAAATAATTATAATTTAATTTTGTCTATCTGTTTGGATGACAGAGCGCATATGAAGCTGATTGTACGCAACCTTCAAGGCGGTGACTTCGGCAACTACAGATGTATCTCAAAGAACTCACTCGGCGAGACTGAGGGCTCTATCAGATTGTACGGTAAGTACGACTTTAAAACCGATGATAAAAAAGAATATTAGCTCATAAGTTAACACCTGTAGGCCTAGTACGAGATACAAATATGTTCACAGTTTTCGAATTCGTATAAAATCACTACCGTCGAATTGCAAACTAGTAATTCATTCTGTAATAAAGGAAAGAATAGCTTGAAAACAAATTTCATATTCGACTAATATGAAATAAAATTAACCATATAATTAATTTAAATTCATCATAGTGGTCACTAGTGGCTACTAATATTTGATGTATGCAGAGAAAACGAAAACTTTCATCGCTTAGGAAAACTATTAACTAAACTAAATCTTGTACTAGGCCTACTGTATCCACGAAAGGGTAAGCAACTAGTGAGCTCATGATTCACCTAGGCTATTTCAGTCCCATAATGTGATAAGGGGTGAACTTCTCGTAATATCGTGTACAAATTCCAGCCACGAGCAAGGTAGGAGTTATTTTTATAATCGAAAAACTTGAATAAAATTATGATTAAGTACCCGACATGTGATTTGAACCCATGCTCATTGTATTGGCATAAAAATATACAATCATTTACCAGTCGAATTAAAAGAATGTGAATTAAATGTATTTAAAAATAAATTAAATCGACGACTACTAGATAAGTTATGTTATAATCTATTTGATTGTTTTAATGATATAAATATTGACTTAAACCAACTTTGACATAAAACATTTTTAGTATTCGTTAAACAAAGCATGAATATTTTGAATTGTAATTATTTAAATTTATGACATTTGTTTTTTAATTAATAATTAATATTTGCACGTCAAGAGTGGCAGAGTGTGCGATTCTACTTATCTGAAATATGCTAACATCCTATGTAACCACATTCTTGCAAATAAAAGTATCAATCAATCAAATTCAAATTATTTATTGAATCCATACAATGTTATACATCATTTAGATTCAGTCAAATTTTAACTCTACCGTTCAGTACAGTTCGGATGCTGTTTCGCTAGAGAAGAACACACAAGAAACTCTAACGTTGCTTTTTTCAAAACTGATTTACAATATTGTACAATTTAATTTGAGTTAAAGCAGCTCAGTTTATGCCAAGAGAAACATTAAAACACAAAATAATGATTATTGAGCATGACTCCCATGACCACGATGAATAAATTAGGACTATAAAGTAAAAAAGTTATAACAATAAATAACAGTTTGAGTAGACCAGTCCACACAAGCAGCACTCGTTCACGAGTATGACGTATGTGCCAATCAATCAATCAAAACCTTACTGGTTTCACAGCTTAAGTACGCTACCACCCGCCCAATGAGACAACTAATGAGACGTGTATATATCATGAATAAAATTATTTTCCACCATTATGTAACGAGATGGTAACATTGCGACTTGTTTTCAGAAATCCCGATGCAGTCGACGTCGCCTAAGGCAACAGAGATGAAAAGCAATGCTAATAAAGAGAGTAAGTACTCTTCCGTACAGTTAATATATTTGTGGGCGTATTACTGACTCGGTGGCGCAGTTGTAATGCGTATGTGTTACGGTTGAGGCTGAAGCTGAGGTCTCGGGTTCGATGCTTGGGTCAGGTAACAGTGATATTGGGGTTTTCTATTACGAAATGCTCAATATCAACCCGGAGTCTGGAATTGTGCCCGGTATGGCGATAAGCTCGCCCCCTATCACATCGGGAGACGGAGATACGCTTGGCGAAATGTGGGTGTACTGGTTACACCTCTGTCTACCCCTTTGGGAATTACAGGCGTGAGTGCGTATGTATGTATTGTGTTTATTATAGCTTGCTTTAAGGATGAAAGAAATATAATGAGAAATCTGCATACCTGCATAATAATATTCCATGTGAATTTGGAAGCTGTGTAAAGTCTGCCAACCCGCATTAAGCCAGCATGTTGGATTAACGTCTAACCCACCTCTCTTTCGTAGAAGAAACCCGTGCCCTATAGTGGGACGGTATAATACATGGCAAATCTAATCTACTAGTGGTAGAGCCACACTGTAGACAATTTTGTCTACAGCATGAATGGGCCGGCTCGTCCGGGTCGTTACCACTGTCTCACAGAAAACCGACGTAAAGTAGCAGCTTGCTGCTGCGTTTCGTACGGTGAGTGAGATATCCGGAGGCCCAAATCCCTCTCCCCTTCCCAATCCCTTAATTATCCCTTTCCTTTAAGGTCGGCAACGCGCCCATGACTCTTTTGGTATTGTGGGCGTACATGGGCGGTGGAGATCACTTACCATCAGGTGACCCACTTGCTCGTTTGCCGGCCTATGCAATAAAAAAAAATATATTATTATTATTACTGATGAAATTAAAAAAAGAAACCATACAACTTTATTAAATAATTTGGTACAAAATTAAAGGTGAAACCATAGATAAAGCGAAAGGCATTGTTACTAAGAACAGAAGGCCAATTCTCGTAATTTTAAACATTCAAAATATCATTCCGATCTAGTCTCAGCGTCAAGAAAGTTGCAAATGGCACTCTCTTAAACCAATAATCAACGTCAAATATGAACATAAATCGTAATGAGATTGAATGTAGAATAAAAGTTGACCGAAGCCAAAACGGTATAATGCTACTGCTAATGCTAGGTGCATTTGACGTTGATTATTGGTTTAAGAGAATGCCATTTGCAACTTTCTTGACGCTGAGACTAGATCGGAATGATATTTTGAACATTTAAAATTACGGGAATTGGCCTTCTGAACTACAGTAAATTTCAACTCTATTCTTTAGTGTTTAGTATTACAGAATTTAATGGCGGCAACTGCACTAGGCTATAGGCCTGTATCGCAGAGACTAATATCAATTTAAACAAAAACAAGATTTCTTATTATATTTTATGCACCTACCTGCCTCGGTGGCGCAGTTGTTATACGTATGCGTTACGTGCTGAGATCTCGGGTTCGATCCCCGGGTCGGGTAAAGTGATATTCTGTTTTTCTATTACGAAATGCTCAGTATCAGCCCGGAGTCTGGAATTTGTGCCCGGTATGGCGATAGGCTCGCCCCCTATCACATTGTGGGACGGAGATACTCTCGGCGAAATGTGGGTGTACAAGTTACACCTCTGCCTACCCCTTCGGGGATTGCAGGCGTGAGTGCGTATATTTTATGTACCTACTCAAATATATTTTTTTCTATCTAATGAGTGTTTGTATGTATGTGTGTGTGCTATTATTATTATTCAATTTACTATTTTACTCTATAGTTGATATATGTGTTGTATATAGTTGATAAATAAACATTAACATAATGAAAACGATTAAGCAATTTACCTCCTGTTTTAAAGCGCCGGCGAAGCTTTATAGTTAATTGCAATCTCAACCTATTTTATGACGTTAAAGTCAATTTTCCGGAGCGTTGTGCATTTTTCACATGCCCCAATTTTCCACTGCGCCACTCACGTGAATTCTGATGCCTTTTTGGATTATTACGTTGTTATTTTACAATGAATCTACTGTTTTCATAATGTATTTACGTACGTCAAATAATGCAATCTTTATTTGGAATTGGAATAATTACAATGTGTTTTAGATTAATAAATATAAATTATATATACATACATACGCACTCACGCCTGTAATCCCCGAAGGGGTAGGCAGAGGTATAACCAATTCCCCCCCACATTTCGCTGAGTGTATCTCCGTCCCTTATGTGATAAGGGGCGAGCCTATCGCCATACCGGGCACAAATTCCAGACTCCGGGCTGATAAAGAACATTTCGTAATAGAAAAACCCAATACCACTTTACCCGACCCGGGGATCGAACCCGAGACCTCAGCGTTAGCTTAATCTTAACGCGTACGCATTACAACTGCGCCACCGAGGCAGTCAATTATATATACTGTCATGCATATATCCCCAAATGAGTATTGAATACATAGTAGTGCATTGTTCACCGAGCTTATTTTTGTCCCATGATGGGACAGGCGAGGGGAGAGTATCACCGTATCGGGCACAAATTCCCATCCCAAATAATTCATTTTTTTTATTACATTCAATGACGAGACGAGCATGTCGCTCACCTGATGGTAAGCGCCACGCCTGCCTATAAACAGAAGCAACACCACACAGAACTTCGAATTACAAAGTACTGCATGACACTGGACTGTACTAGTGCCGAGACATAAGGTGTTAAGAAGTCTCATAATTCCTAGTAATTGCACTGGCTTCAATGTCCTTCAAACCGGAACACAAGTGCTTACACACTGTTGCTTGCCGGCAGAAATAGATTAAGCGGTGATACCAATCCAGACGACTTCTCGCATACGAGGGACCTACCACCTAGTAACATGTGTGATTGTTTCGCATTGTAAACCTCAAACACAAAGCGATTTTCCAACCTAGGATTTGAACCTACGATCACAACGGTGGCACAACCCATTTAACTATACTAATATTATAAAGCTGAAGAGTTTGTTTGTTTGGTTGAACGCGCTTATCTTAGGAACTACTGATCCGAATTGAAATATTTTTTCAGTGTTAGATAGCCCATTTATTGAGGAACGCTATAGGCTATATAATATTTATTTCCCCGGAACAAGCCGTTCACGCGGGCGGAGCCGCGAGCAAAAGCTAGTGCTGCTATAAAACCAATGAGACGATTTCATTTCAAATATCATTAATATAATTAACGAACACAATTATAAAAGCTTAAAGTCATCTCTCTGCTCATTTATTCAACAATCAACGCGGAATTTCATTTACGAATTGTTATTTAAGGAGAAATAAGGCTTAATTATTTCACACTTCCGTACCTAAGTGCTACTGAAAAGCACCTATATAGACATCGTCTACTTGTTACTTAGAAGGAATATGTATACTGTAAAAATACAACAAAAAATCACAATGAATATAGAAAGAAAGAAAGAAAGAAAGGAAGAAATGTATTTATTACGGTATCTCACACTAATACCTAAGACTAATACATCGCTTAGCTACAATACCTACTGCACATGACAAGATACAAAACGAGAAAAACGAAAACACAATTTACAATTACAATACGCTAACAGGTATATTAGGCAAAGAATGCCTATTAATCAGTTGTGTGAGGCCGTAAATGGTCTCCCATCTTAGCTTAAATGCTACAACGTGTTAAGCGCTGCAGCGCTGGTTTTCAGATGGTAACCCAGGGTGCTATCACGGTCAGCATAACTGTTTTAATAAACTACATAAATAGTAAATCTAAAATACAATAAATATTACTAAATTAAATTAATATAGCTACAAGAATATTAAAAAAAAGTGAAGATACAGATCACCAACGTTTATCTATCCCATGATGTGATAGGGGCTTAGTTTATCGACATACCAGTTATAATAATGGGAATTATGAGCTTACTTAAGTGTATGTGTCAACCCCTGACAAAAAACAGGGGTGTTATAAGTTAGTTTCTCTGTCTGTCTGTGTATGTGTAACTCTCTGCGGAATCGTATTGTCTTTTTTTATTGCATAGGCCGACAAACGAGCAAGTGGGTCACGTAATGGTAAGTGATCACCACCGCCCATATACTCTCACAATACCAAAAGAGTCATTGGCGCGTTGCCGGCTTTAAAGGAAAGGGATAATTAAGGGATTGGGAAGGGAAGGGGATTTGGGCCTCCGGATATCTCACTCACCGTACGAAACGCAGCAGCAAGCTGCTACTTTACGTCGGTTTTATTTATTTATTTATTTAGTTAAAACTTTATATACACAACTTGTATAAAGGCGAACTTAATGCCATTAGGCATTATCTACCAGTCTACCTTTGAGTGATGCAGAGACGAGATGATGTGGGCGTATAAGAAAAGTGGTAGAAAGAAGTACACAAGACACAAAACTACATAAATTTACTTAATACAATACTATACATATAAACATACATTCATACATACATATAAAAATAAGGTATTATCTAACTACGTAAGTATATATATATATATATATATATATATATATATATATATAGCATAAGTATGTATATATATAAGTACATAATAAGCATACGTATAATATATATCTGCTAATGATGAGATTCCGCTACTACATCAGACAGGAGCATCCGTACTTTCAATTTAAAAGTGAACCGGTTACTGGACGTCCTGATTTCGAGTGGGAGCGCATTCCAAAGAAGTATAGATTGGACAGTGAAGGAGGAGTGAATGAAGTCAGAATTGTGAGAGGGACATTGTAGGAGAAGATTACTTGAGGAGCGAAGGTTTCTCTCGTGGTTCGATCCCAGATAATTAAAGTTGCAAGTTAAGTAGGAGGGGGAATTAGAACAAGTGAGAATAGAAAAGAGAGTAGTGAGTGCGCGTAGATTCCGACGCTGGCGGATGGGTAACCACTTGAGTTGGGAACGATAAAAAGATACATGGTCATACTTACGGAGATTGAAAATGAATCGAATGCAGTTATTGAGAAGACGGTCGAGTTTGTTGAGGAGATCTGCATTCAGATCAAAATAACACACAACTCCATAGTCGAGAATAGGGAAAATTAAGGCCTGCACGATCATAGTCTTAGTTTTACACGGTAGAAAGTTCTTGGTTTTCTGTGAGACATTGGTAACTACCCGGACGAGCCGGCCCATTCAAGATGTAAACAAAATTGTCTACAGCGTGGCTCTACCACTCGTAGAAAACTAAACCAAACGAATGGACCGATTTGAATGCATTTTTTGTTGTAAGGTGGTTTTATCGAAATGATTCAGAAATTACAGATCTGTTAATAATTGACGTCAGGGGTTTTAAAGTTAGGATTTTATTTATTCAAAAACCTCATACTTACTGACTTTTTTGCCCACGCTGAGGATCGAAAGCAGAATATCATATACTAAAGTTATCAAGTATCATAGACATAAAGTCCCTTTCCACTAAACCAATCAGGTATTAATAATAGTATCTAGTAATCAATAGAATCCTCGGTATCGAGTATCAATTTTACTAACTTAAGCTATTATTTAAAGATTTTTGGAAAACCCTCGTATGTTTATATTAAGTATATCATAAACAACACTCCATATTCCATCCATACTATAGTTCATTGTTTGATTCTAAGTAGTTTTTTTTATTTTAAATTTTAATTTCTAGCACTGTCAACATATTGATACAAATCTCCGAACATCGATGATTGTCGTCTGGTATAATACTCCATTACCTTTACTCAATCAACCATCTACCAAAAGACCCCTCAGCCACCAATACATCACATCATCATCCATCGCCGGCTACACTCAAACTCTGAGGCGTGTTGCAGGTACAAGGCGCGTAAACGTAAGCCGGTCGGTGCCGCGAGCCGAGGTGGTCGGCACCGAGCGGCCGAGCGTGGTGCGGGCGCAGCTGGACCGCGCGCCGGACCGCGATGCGGCGCACCACGTGTACCGAGCGAACCCTCCGCACCCGCATCACGTCTCAGGTAATGCTACCATTTACTCATTATTAACAGATTTCAAAAAGGAGGAAGTTCTCGATTAGACTGTATTTTATTAGGAAAACTTACAACGAATATGTTGAGTAATAAATAATATAAACAAATAATGGTCAATTAGAAGTTTCCATGTTTTTTTTTAAGTAAGTATGTTCTTGATATCTCCACCAAATGAGGCGCGATAATTATGATTTTGGATAAGGTTTACGGATAAAGATTATGAAGACTTAATTTTTTGATGATTCATTCTTTATTCGATAAGGTCAAACTGGCCCTTTTTTAAATCAATACAGCCCTCAGAGGATGAAAATAGTGTTAAAAGCAAAAGTTAGTTTGGCACCTGTTGCACCAATTTTGATGATTATTTCACTAAATAGCTGGGAATTAAAATATTTTTAGTATAAATAACATCTGCTATGTTCAATCATTGACCATTAAATTGCAAATGGCACCGACTCAAAATTGATTAATTTCCTTTTTAGTGTTTTTTTTACTTCGTTTGTTATGATCGCCTCATTCTGCATCGATTGGTATCGGTCTCGACCCCATACCCCCAGCGGTTTCGGAGGACATAGCGTGACAAGCTTTTGGCAGCGGCGGCGGCGGCGCCAGTTACTTTTTTTTAGAATAGGGAGATATATAATATAATATTAATTCCAGGGATACCTAAGACAGACAGGTTTTCGTTCGGTTGGCTTTGTCTTTTTATAATTTCCTACATTCCATAGCTTTGGAATATTTCAATAAAATCCATTCCATACCGTTTTATTCAAATTGGTTTGAATCTAGCTCTGTGAGGTAGCAAAGCGGATGAAACTGCCTTTATTCTGCCTATATCAGACATGTGGTAAATCTTCGCTGTAGCAAGTCTGCATGTATTGCATGCGCTATAGAGGTACAGACATACGTCAAAAGAAGGTGCAAGATGAAAATGAAACCCCACGAATATCTTATTTATATAATAATAATAATAATACACCCAACAGTCACACACATAGCTCTGACCCCACACTAGGTAAACCTGTGTCGTGGGTATCAGGAACTACGAGGGACTTGCGGTCCCACAACACCCAGACCCGAGACCAATATTTGTGGTTCACACAAACATTTGTCTCGGTGTGGGAATCGAACCCACGGCCTCTCGCTTCGCAGCCGACTACTCGCCACCGACATAAAACCACCGTATAAATAAAAAACTAAGGAGGGAATTATATACTACATGAAAGTTTAATTCCAATTTTGCAGATGGAGTATCATGTTATACATATTTCATTAGCTATGTCCAACTGTACTTGACTCCCGCATTATGTCACAAGATTAAGTAATTTATTAAAACGTTTCATTTATTTAAATTAAACAAACATACGCACTCACGCCTGGAAACCCCGAAGGGGTAGGCAGAGGTGTATCCAGTACACCCACATTTCGCCGAGCGTATCTTCGTCTCATGATATGATAGGAGGCAAGCTTATTGTTAAATTAAAGTATATTAGTATAATTTGGTAGTTTAGGAAAAATTATGGAAACGATTTTTTTTTTTTTTTTTACAGCCTGGATAGGCAGACGAGCAAACGGGCCACCTGAAATAATAATATATTTTTATTTTTCGATTCATAATCATATCTTACAAATTAGCACCTATCTGACTATATTCAATTTAATTTCTGTATTCAAAGTTATAGGTCCATACAGCATAAAACCACAAACTTCTCTGTCAATAATCTTTTTCTTCTTCGTTGATGCTGAGGATCGCGACCACATATGTGCCTCCAAGCTAAGCGGTCATAAGATGTCTGGACCGCTTGGTATATGTTGCCACCAACAGCCCTTTTCACGGCATCTGGCCATCTAGATGGCGCTCTTCCTCTGGGGCGATTTCCTTCTATTTGCCCCAATATTAAGACTTTTCCAAGTTATGTCTGGGAGACCGCACAATGTGTCCGAAAAAACTAAGCACCCGTTCCTGACAGACAGCTGACAGCCTCTTTGTGTCCATATGTCCATATAAAGTCTAATTTATAATACGAAATCCACCATTATGCCCGTGTTTACCGCTTAAACGAATTATTATCCGTCAAACGGTAAACAGTGGCGCATAAGCCTCAATATGCCACAAAGAGAGTAGCCGAGTACCCACCTTACTTACCTTTCTTTGTTACACGATACTGCATTATTAAGGACGTCGTGGTTGATGTTAAAAAATAATGCGCCTTGAGATGTCTCGCGAAAAGTCTTTACAACACATCAAAGCGGTGCGACTGATGCGACGTAGCTTCGGAAGGGGCAACGAAACGTGCGATATCATTGTTACGATTTATGGAAATCTGACAAAGTTATGGGCAATCCTAGTCTATTTCGGAAAAAAAGCGTTATGATGTTGATCTAATTAGGTCATTAGAGATATTTTAGTAAATCAAGCTCCGGACTAGATATTTGTTACTTAATCATACTGATTCGTAAAAAATGAAGAATGTCTTACTGATGAACATAACTTTAATCCTAGTACTATATCACATAAACGTTTTCACTTTCTTCTGAGATCTTTGACGCATGCGTTTGCAGCTTGGCGGCAGAAATAGACAAAGCATTGGTAGTACCGACCCAGACCGTCTCTCGCATACGAGTAGTGTTGAGTAGGACTTACATTTGTCCCGTAAACACGAAATAATGTAAGAGCTACTCAATTTTCATGCACTACTTCAAATTTTATGTCGCGTTACTCTGTTAGTATTCCCATGACGCGGACTGGGTGCGTAAAAGAGTGAGAACGAGCGAGTGAGCTTCAAGACGTCTCGCCTCATTTGAAGTGGGATCTTGTACTGGCTCAGTAAAAAGAGGCTACTCTTACAAACTCATTTAAAAATCGTATTCTACTCAAAACTACATACGAGGGACCTAACACCTAGCAATGAGGAGTAGAGCCACGCTGTAGACAGTTCTGTCTACAGCATGAATGGGCCGGTTTGTCCGGGTCGTTACCACTGTCACAGAAAACAGGCGTAAAGAAGCAGATTGCTGCTGCGTTTCGTACGGTGATTGAGATATCCGGAGGCCCAAATTACCCTCCCCTTCCCAATCACTAAATTATCCCTTTCCTTTAGGGTCGGCAACACACCCATGATTATTTTAGTATTGTGGGCGTACATGGGCGGTGGAGATCACTTACCAACAGGTGACCCACTTGCTCGTTTGCCGGCCTACACTTTAAAAAAAATTACCACCTAGTAATGAATTTGCTCGATTTTTTCGTTGCTGCAAGAATATTGAATATTGTTTGTTGTTGTTATCTTTACGCTGCGTTGCGACGTCGCATCGCCCTGATGTGTGACGGGTGTACATGGCCATTATTCCAATGACTGTTCGCCCGACCTTTTATCTTTGGGCTTATATACTCCTGTTTGAAAGGGTTTTCGGTACGTTTTGTTGCATTAGAAAGAAAATGGAACTAAATGTAGTACATTTTTAAGTGACTGCCAAAGTGTAGAAAGTTGGGGTGAATAATAGATTTCGCTGATGAGAAAGAAAACCGAAGTGCGAAAATACGGGAATAATATATGAATGTCTGTAGATCTAATTCTGAATAGTTAAGCGATATTTATTTATGTTTGATTATTTTTTGAGCATATATTTTTAAATACCCTGCGTCCAAAGCTGTAAAATAATAATGATTGAAAGTGTATATGTATAAAATAAATAATATACATACATACGCACTCACGCCTGTAATCCCCGAGCGTATCTCCGTCCCTAATGTGATAGGGGGCGCGCCTATCGCCATACCGGGCACAAATTCCAGACTCCGGGCTGATACTGAGCATTTCGTAATAGAAAAACCCAATACCACTTTACCCGACCCGGGGATCGAACCCGAGACCTCAGCGTTGGCCTCAATCGTAACGCGCACGCATTACAACTGCGCCACCGAGGCAGTAAAATAGATAATGTCTTCATAAAAAACATTCACGTATTCATGTGTATGCATTCATCTAACTGCCAACTTTAGAACAAGACCATAGCTTCATAAACTAATATAACATCAAAATTAGGACCCCAAGGCTACACTGAATTAGGTTAAACCTGTATAATGGGTATTGGAATCTAAGGACTTACGGTTCCACCACACCCAGACCCGAAACAAATATTTGCGGATCACACATTTGTCTCAGTACGGGGATCGAACTGGTGGCCTCTTGCTTCACAGCCGAATCGCCCACTGCGCTTTGAAGGCTGTCACATATATTTTTTATTTTTTATTAGCTTGAATGACGTGACGAGCAGGACGCTCGTCTGATGGTAAGCGCCACGCCTGCTCATAAACAGAAGCAACGCCACACAGAACTTTGAATAACAAAGCACTGCATGACACTGGACTGCGCTCGTCACCCTGAGACATAAGGTGTTAAGTCTCATAATGCCCAGTAATTACACTGGCTTCAATGTCCTTCAAACCGGAACACAACAGTGCTTACACACTGTTGCTTGGCGGCAGAAATAGACAAAGCGGTGGTTATTATTTATTATTTTATGCCTCGGTGGCGCAGTTGTAATGCGTACGCGTTACGATTGAGGCCAACGCTGAGGTCTCGGATTCGATCCCCGGGTCGGGTAAAGTGGTATTGGGTTTTACTATTACGAAATGCTCAGTATCAGCCTGGAGTCTGGAATTTGTGCCCGATATGGCGATAGGCTCGCCCGCTATCACATCATGGGACGGAGATGCGTTCGGCGAAGTGCGGGTGTAATAGTTACACCTCTGCCTACCCCTTCGGGGATTACAGGCGTGAGTGCCTATATGAATAAATAGATATCAAAAAATCAGTTTCTATATTTTAAATCACTTTGAAAGCATCGAAATAAGATGACTTTGAAAGTTTAAAAATGATTATAGTGATACAATGTAACAAAATTTATTCTAATTTTGAAAAAATCGCGCAAGTCGAATACAGAACCTCGTTTTTTTATGCGGATACAAACAAAGACATAATCATTTTGACTCGCCGTTTGAAACTTACCTCACGTCTTTCAACCGTACGCGGTTTGCGGCTCCCACCCGGCCAAATAGAGATTAAACATTCAAAGAGATCGCATACACTCTTAACCCTAATAAATATTCAACTGAGAGACGTGGGAGATCAATTCTTGCATTGCTGAGGAAAAAGTGTTTCGCCATAAGAAACGAATAACGGTTGAATAAACGTCAATTTTGAATATGGAATGACTGGTTTTGAATTTTAGTGGTTTCGGTTGATCGATGTGGTTGATCAATCTTTTATATCATATATTGAAAATAATTATTATATAATTTTTGAAGTGATTTCTTAGGTTTACTCGAATATCACACATTGAAATAAAACTAGTTTATACGGATTTTATTAGTCTCTCCCGTGACCACGAAGGCTGAAAAGTTTTGGAAACGTCGGGAATAAAATAAAAAATAAACCGTGTTAAAATCCGTATAAACTAGTTTAATTTCTATATATATTTTTTATCTTAAGCACTACTTTATTGCCTATATTATCTATAATGATTTCAATACTTCATTCTTATATTGCAATAAAAAACAATAAAATTCAGTATATGGCAAAAAAACAAGGAAGCAATAAAACTGAAACAGCATTCCTTACAAATATAAGAAACAAAGCTAAATAAAAATTGAAGTCGGAAACACATAGTAGGTTTTCTTTTTTTTATAGGCAAACAAGCTAGTAGCATGTTCGCAAATCCACTAAGATACTAAGCTTTATCCTTAACGCATTAGACTCGATAAATACGCTACGCTCTCATATGCCACGTTCGTCGCAGTTGATCATCATTAATAGCATTTTATTAAATAACTAGAAGACTTTTGGTTAATATTAGAAAAACACATATATTAGTTGCAGCATAATAAAAAAAGAACTTAAAAAGGACTTGAACTAAAATTATTTTGTACCAAATGGGGTGTGCAGCATTTTGCGAAGTTGTTAGCCTATATAGTTATATATAGTTAGATTTTCAACTCAATCATCACAATACGTAGTAAATCGACACCAGTCACAGTCGTTTTTATATTCTATAGCATAGGCCAGAAATCGAACCAGTGAGTCGCCTGATGGTAAGTGATCTCCACCGCCCATGTACGCCTACAATACCAAAAGAATCATGGGCGCGTTGCCGACCTTAAGGAAAGGGATTGAGAAGGGAAGGGCATTTAGGCCTCCGGATATCTCACTCACCGTACGAAACGCAGCAGCAAGCTGCTACTTTACGCCAGTTTTTTGTAAGGTACTGGTTCAACTCGGACGACTCGGCCCATTCTCTGACTCTACCACTCAAAAATATATAAATAAATAAATAATAAATACACACAACAGTCACACACATAGTCCTGACCCCACACTAGGTAAACCTGTATCGTGGGTATCAAGAACTACGAGGGACTTGCGGTCCCACAACACCCAGACCCGAGACAAATATTTGTGGATCAGACAAAAATTTGTCAAGGTGCGGGAATCGAACCCACGGCCTCACGCTTCGCAACCCGCTACTCGCCCGCTGCGCCACGGAGGCTGTCAAAAAATCACTAATTGATTACTATAAATCAACAAGATCTGTTTGAAATGCTGGAGATTCGATATAAAATATAAACGACATAGGATTACTTACGTTTATGTATATAAATGATACCTATGAATGATAACCTCATACGCACTCAAGCCTGTAATCCCCGAAGGAGTAGGCAGAGGTGTAACCAGTACACCCACATTTCGCCGAGCATATCTCCGTCCCACAATGTGATAGAGGGCGAGCTTATCGCCATATCGGGAACAAATTCCAGACTCCGGACTGATACTGAGCATTTCGTAATATAAAAACCCAATACAACTTTACCCGACCCGGGGATCGAACCTGAGACCTCAGCGTTAGCCTCAATCGTAACGCGTACGCATTATAATTGCGCCACCGAGGCAGTATCGAAACGGTGTAAAATATAAACGACATAAGAGTACGTTTATGTATAATTGAAATGAGTAAATGAGTAAATGAGTAAATGATACCTAAGAATGATAGCCTCATGTATAGTAATATCAATTGAACCTTCCTGAAGGCCAATTCTCGTAATTTTAAACGTTCAAAATATCATTCCGATCTAGTCTCAGCGTCAAGAAAGTTGCAAATGGCATTCTCTTAAACCAATAATCAACGTCAAATGTGAACATAAATCGTAATGAGATTGAATGTAGAATAAAAGTTGACTAAAGCCAAAACGGTATAATGCTACTGCCAATGCTAGGTGCATTGGACGTTGATTATTGGTTTAAGAGAATTCCATTTGCAACTTTCTTGACGCTGAGATTAGATCGGAATGATATTTTGAACATTTAAAATTACGAGAATTGGCCTTCTGAAAGTTTAAAGATTACGTTAGTGAAAGAACCATCAAAATTAATTCGATGTTTTAGAAAATCGCGAACATACATACGTACATGAATACACAACCTATTTTAACCGACCTCAAAAAAGGAGGAGGTTCTCAATTCGGCGCATTTTTTTGCTTTTTTTTATGCATGTACATCGATTTCTCCGCCAATTGTGGGCTGATTGTTGGAAAACTCAACGGATAAAAGTACACTTGTCACGATTGTGTTATTGTATTGGAATTTACATGCTATTGCTTGAAGTCGGTTTCTAAGTTTTTTTAAACGTTATATTATTTTAAGTAAGATAAAAATATTTTGCTTTTTAAATTGACCGAGACTTTTCTATAAAAACCGCATCGTTTAAAACTCCCTCAACACACAAGAAGAAGTCAGTGAAGCGGATCTGATAAATGCCAGCTTACCTGGCATACCTTCTCGCACCCCGCGAATTCCTCACATTCCGCGCATTTTTATAGGACAAGGTAAAACAAGCAAGTACGCCATCTGATGCTAAGTGATACTGCTCGGAGGGGTATCTGTTATTAGTACCGAATTGTACAAGTGTTAAAGCCACGTAGTAGCCTGGTCTAAAGCATGAATGGACCGGCTTGACGGGGTTGTTACCTCTGTCTTACAGGAAACCGACCTAAAGTAGCAACTCGCTACTGCGTTAAGGTGAGTGAGATATCCGGAGGCCTAAATCCCCCACCCCTTCCCAATTCTTTAATCATCCCTTTCCTAGATTCGCAACGCGTCCATGATTCTTCTGGCATTGTGGGCCTTCATGGGCGGTGGAGATCACTTATTATTTTATTTTATTTTATTTTATTTAGCATACCAACAGAATAATTACATAATAATTAAAATTACATATTGACATTATGAAAATGAGGTACAATGTAATCATACAGATCATAGGCATGCATGGCATTTGTAAATAATATGTGTAATTAAATTAAAAGTTACATTAAATTAAAATATAAATTAAATTAAAATTAGATATCTACTCAACATGAAATTATCACCAACTTGCTCGTTTGCTGGTCTATGCTATAAAGATAAGTTGCTAGTGGTAGCGGTGGATGGTACACGAATTTGATAGGGAACAACGACGTATCCGTGAAAAACCGCTGCCGTAGTACCTTGCTTTGAAATCAGCCCGTGTATACTCAACTAAGGCAGGCCGAAAGGAACCATAAAATAAAGCTTGAGAATAATACCTCCTTAATTTATAATTTTGTCTTCCGCTTTGCTATGGGGGAAATGGATAATTTATATATCGAACTCTTCCTCATCTCTCTATTTGATTAATTTCATTATGAAATAAATATTTGCAGCTTCGATTTGCCGGAGATTCGCCGAGCTTGACTTTCCGGTGTCAAAAATTGAGTGTCAATCCTGAAGAAATTAGAGTGGTGGGTGTGGGGACGGGATATTCTCTAGCCTCTAGACTGACAATTATATATATCGACCGTGAAGAGATACAGCGTTTAGTCAACTTTATATTTGATCTTACCACCACTAGTAAGACTTTGCCGTGCCTGAACAAAAAGCGATCGCAATATGCTACCCACATGCATATATTTCCACAGGAATTATGTGTGTTGCCAACCTTTAAGGACAGGAATTAGCATGGGAGATTGTTTGGGCCTACGCAAACTTTATTGCCAAATTTTATTTTCATTTTATGCCACATTTACAATTGTCACCTGCGGCTATGAGTGTGCTTGCAAATGTATGTTTTTCTACTGCAAAATATTGACAAATTATTGTCGATGGCTCAGTTGTAGTTATTATAAAGTGACATGAAAATAATTCATAGGATTTTTAAGATACGTATAAATGTATTATTGATTTTTATGAAAGAGGGGGCAACCGAGCTAAAGTGTAAAATCATCAGTGTACCTGATCGTAAATGATCACCGCCGCCCATGGATGTTATAATAAGAGCCCATTGTGGGCTGCTTGCAAAATATATTTTTTATTTTAGCAATGAATTCTGAAGCAGCGGTTTCGCTGTTTGGCGTCTTATCATAATATATTATGTGAAGACGCGATGACGATGTTATGTTAAGGCTCTCCTTATTATATTTGTTAAATATCATAATACAATTTAATCTGCTTCGGTGGCGCATTTGTAATGCGTACGCGTTATGACAGGTTGACGCTGAGGTCTCGGGTTCGATCCCCGGGACGGGTAAAAGTGATATTGGGTTTTTCTATTACGAAATGCGCAGTATCAGCCCGGTGTCTGGAATTGTGCCCAGTATTGCGATAGGCACGCCCCCTATCACATCATGGAACGAGATACGCTCGGCGAAATGTGGGTGTACCGGTTACACCTCTGCCTACCCCTTCGGGGATTACAGGCGTGATTGCGTATTTATGTATGTACAATTTAATGCTTTCTTTACAATGGAATAAATAAACCATACCACATTAATATTTTTACACAAATATTATTTCACATTACATATACAGAAATCTCATTTCGTATGGCCATTTTATTTCTGTGTTACGTTTATGCCGTCGTTTGCATTCCCCAGCAGCCCCCCGTATTGGGCTTACGAGTTTTTATAGTCACTTAAGACCACTCCCCACGCATATTTTGAATCAATATCGTAAACGTTTACATTCATTGGCTACTTGTTTATATTTAATATCTTTATATTCTACTCGCTTTTGCTCGCGGCTTTACCCACGTGGCGTCTTTGCCGTAACATTTTCGAGATACAAACTAAAAACTGCAACTAATAGATTACAGTAGATGCTCAGAACCAGGCAAGGTGAAAGCATCTAAGTAGGAATCAATTCTCTATCTATTTCTACTTATGACTTTGAATTTTAGCAATAGGATTAAATTAGAATTCATTTACTTGGAAACATATTTGAAGTTTATAAACTGATATTTTTATTTACCTACTAAGATTTTCTACTGTTAACTCTAAAATATATGTTACGATTAAAATATTATGTGATATTAAAATATTGGTTGGTATAATTCTTACCACTAATATCAAAACCTATGTTGTATAATAACACGCCTTTAGCAAAGTAGTGTGCTTTTCAAATCGTTTATTTTTTTCTGAGTGTAAGTGAACATCTTAGGCGCAAAGCCAACCTCACCTGCACGTGGTGCACTCTTTGATAAAGGTGAGGCAATAGCGAAACTTGGTTTCCGTTGCAGGTTGTGGGGGTCAGAATTAAGCCCACTGAGTTTGTTTCGCCGGGTCTTCTTAAGCTGGATCGTTTTGGATCCGGTGGTAGTTTTAAAACCCGTGCCGTTTCGGTAAATGCCTGTCCATATCGACTCAAATTATTTAATAATTCTGGACGTTTCCATAGTACATATATTTTTACTAATGTAAAATGAAGCGATGACAAATAATTTAGTGTAATTACTTAGTGTATTTTAACGATGCTGTGTAAGTTTCTTTATTTTGTACTGACTTATCATAAGCGCTATTTTAATTGCCTACATGATTAGTAAACTAAAAAAAGACAGCGATGCACTCCACATAATACCGAATCTACCGTTAAATCATGATAGACAGGTGGATCCTGATATTAAGCCAGGATAACGCCAGGCAGAAAGAAGACAATTTATAGCCATAAGCGGCAAATAAGCCACCTGATGTGAAGTAATCTCCATCGCCCATGAACACGTGATACAGAAAAATCATGGACGTGTTTCCGACTTTAAAAGAAAAGAACGAAGATTAAGAAGGGATTTGGGCGTCTGGAAATCTCACTCACTGTATGATAAGCAACGTAAAGCTGCCACTTCACGCCAGTTTTGTTTTTTTTTATAGTATGCCGACAAACGAGCAAGTGGGTCACCTGATGGTAAGTGATCTCCACCGCCCATGTACGCCCACCATACTAAAATAATCATGGGTGCGTTGCCGACTTTCAAGGAAAGGGTTTAGGAAGGGGAGGGGAATTTGAGCCTCCGGATATCTTACTCACCGTCCGAAACGCAGCAGCAAGCTGCTACTTTACGCCGGATTTCTGTGAGACAGTGGAAACGACCCGGACGAGCCGGCCCATTCATGCTGTACACAAAACTATCTACAGCGTGGCTCTACCACTCAGAAATATGGGAGACATTATTTGAGACAGTCGTACCGTCCGTTCGAGACAAAAGCATAATGTATCACTTAAAATTACTCGTACTTAATTCTGTGTATTTGTTGCAGGTACACAAAGTCTTCATTGCTGGCGGCAGTCGATCTGGGCGGTGGTACTTCTCTTCCAAATGGATCTCATAGTTTGATTTATTAACACTCCAAACGTTACAACTGTCACTTCTTCTTTGTTACTATTTCCTTTCAACCAGTCTTTGTCGTTACACATGTGACATTGTGGCATCATTGTGTGGTGCTGCCTTTATCGTTCCCCTTATATAAGTGTAATGTAATAAACGAAACATATCATCCTGAAATTTTCGTGTCATATCCCAGTGTGAATGAATTTTATATTTATACGCGTTTCATTCGCTGGATATACGTGTAGTGTGTTTTTAATAGAGCTTGCAGATAGTGTAAACAAATTTGCTAACCGATATTTCATATAGTTCCAAAGTAATATATCTATCAATAATGGTTTTATCTTTTCAAACGATGAAACTAGGTTCTCATTTATTCGCTGAGTGACGAGACGAGCAGGTCGCTCGCCTGATGGTAATTGCAACGTCTGCCCCTAAACACTAATATCAAAGATATATAAAGTACTAAGTAACACCGTTCTGCGCTCATCACGCATATACAAGATGTTAGTGTCATAATGCCCAGTAATTTCATTGGCTTCAATGTTTTTTAATCGGAACAACAGTGCTTACAACTTAGACCTACTTACCTACGGAATTTCGTATAAGTAATAGGAGCACTAAGCGAAGAAAATTCATAAATACAGAACTTCCTTTAAGTCAGTTAATCGCTGATCAGTTTGTTTACACTGTTAGCAAGTTCTTTTTAAAAATACCGTAGGTTTTAAGACATATAAAGAGTTACCGTTTAATTCTTTTTGTACCATTTGACCTATCATTTATTTGTAATTTAGAATCAGGTTTAGATATTGTATTCTAATAATCGTGTATGCCAGTCGTGCTACTAGCTTTCCAAAACTTAATAGTAACAAAATAATAAAAATTAAAGCAATTAAAAAAGACATATCCTTTACATTACAAGTTAAAATTGCCTATAATTTTTATACGAAAGATAAGGATTAGAAACAGTTTAACTGATGACATTGTATTCTTTTTCAAAACAAAGATATCATAAAAGATTAAAGGAGAATGAAGATTAACATTATCATGACGACTTTAAGAGCATGTTTTACGAAATTCGAGTAATATTTAACATAACCAATTATCGTATATGACAACTATTTTTGTGTTTTAGAGCGTGACCTTTATATTTGAACATGTTATATTTTATCCGATTGATAGCATTTACTCTAGCATTGTGAAACAGGTGCTTAAAGGAACAAAAAGACCAAGCTAGAAAGGGAATACATATCCAGGAAGCTATAGCAAATTGTAAATGTTGTATTAAAATGTACACCTTCTCAGATAGAATAGTTTTACGTTATTATTCATGAACCCACCCAGTACGGGGTAACGGAGCATTTGCATTTTAAACCGAGCATACATCAAGTATTTGTACATCCATTGTCCTCACTAAAATGTTGTAAGCTTCGTACTCCATCGTGTTAACGTGCCAAACTTAAATCGTACAAAGTATGTTATATGTATTCGTTGTAATTAGTTTTTTCTTACTTGTCTTATAGTACACGTAGTTGATATAATCTTAAGGGGGTGATCACTTACCATCAGATACTCCTTGCTCGTTTAGAAACGCAGAAAGAAGATTAAGAGGATTCATTTTGATATTATATAAAATGAAGTTGATTATTTGTTTACATTATAAGACAGGTCAGGAAAAATGATTTATACGGATTTCGAGTCTCTATGAATAAATACTTGTAATTTTGACTTGAAATTTGTATTTACGCGGCTTTGCTAGCGTTGATACTTTAACTTTAGAATTAGTAACAAGGATCTTTTCCAGTTTTAAACTAGTCTATATGAGACTAATAGAAAATGCAGTCGGAAATGGACTAGGCGGGAACTTCGTTCAAGCTTATAATTATAATTGTCAAAATCCAGGTTATTTTTAGTGGAGCTGAGTTGACTTGAATTAGGAGACTAAAACTAAAATACTTCGCTTTTTCCATGGCCTAATTTCCCAAATTATTGTACAAATACGAAGTACATTAAAGATCAGGTCCAATCTAGTATCTTAGATTCTTTCAGTATTTTTTTTTTGTAATTTTTACTATTGCCCTATATTTTCCCTGGATTATATACGTCCCACTGCTGGGCACGGGCCTCCTCTACTGAATGAGAGAGAGAGTTGGGCCTTAGTCCACCACGCTGGCCTAATGCGGGTTGGCAGACTTTACGTACCTTTGAAATTCTTAAGGATAACTTCTCAGGTATGCTGGTTTCTTCACGACGTTTCCTTCACGGTTAAAACAAGTTATAATTAACAATTAATACACACGTACCTTAAAAAAGTCAAAAGTGTATGCTCTTGGGGCTGGTGTCGAATCTGGGACTTTTGTCTCAACAGTCCGCACCACCCGCTACCCGCTGAGTTGTCACCGCTTTTTATTATTCCAGTAACGTAGTGTGAAATATTGTAGAAGTGTATCAACGATGCTTTACTATACTGCTTAAGCTCATGATGACATAATTTCATCATCATCATGGGTCTTCATCTAATGGCACTGCCGTCCATAAAAACTCAGACAGACAGACCGAAATCGCAGATGCATTGCTGATTTTTAAGAAAAGGTATTGGAATTTCGCCATCGTTTATCACTGAGCATACAAAACGCAATAGCTAGGCTATTACAGGTACCAGCACGAATGGTGAGCACAAAGCTAGTTCATTTATAGGTCTGATTGGCGGAATGAAGTAGCGTTGTGTATTAACGCTTCACGGGATTGGTTCATCAATAGTTGCTTATCGTCTATTGGAGCCTCAACTGCCCCTGCTACTATCAACATGTGGTCACGAGTCGTGCCGGTAATAATATGCTCATTTTCAATGCGACCCGGTTGAGCCAGTCCATTCATTAAAATTGGCTACAGCGTGTCACTTACGAATTCACTTCTGTTATTATCTAATTTGTTCGCAGTAATTTCGTATAGCCAAGTTTTAAAATCCTGACTTTGATATTCCATTAAAATATTTTACACTAATTAAGAACCTAAAACTTTTAGTTATTAATAAATTTCTGTGGTTTAATATTAAGAAACTAGATAATTAAGTAACCAAGCTTGCCCCTCACGCTTGAAAATTTGTACATATATATTAATGCACAAATATATCTCCTTAACGTACTTGTTAAATAGATGTATGTAAAAATGTAATTTTTATTTAATGTAAGAGATTTATCGTTACTGTAATATGTACAGTTGTATGATTTTAATAATGTAAATAAATATATAATAAATAGATGTAAAATTTTGTCTCGTTTTTGTCTTTTTTATGTCATATGCCGGCAAACGAGCAAGTGAGTCACCTGATGCTAAGTGATCTCCACCGCACATGTACGCCCACAATACCAAAATAACTATAGGCGCGTTACCGACTTAAAGGAAAGGGATTGGGAAGGGGAGGATTTGGGCTTCCAGATATCTCACTCACGGTACGAAACAGCAGCAAGCCGCTACTTGGTTTTCTGTGAGATAGTGGTAATGACCCGGACGAGCCGGCCCATTCATGCTGTAGACAAAAGTGTCTACAGCGTGGCTCTACCGCTCATTGCTCCTATTGGCCCTAGTGCAACCAATGAAGCAACAAGCGTGTAAAACCATGTAAAACTAAATACCATAATCGGGTTCCACAAAACACGTATTTATTTAAATCAACCCTGGTGTACCACCGCTGGGCACAGACCTTCAGCCTCTTAGGACTATGATTCCACCATGCTTGTCTAATGCAGACCCGTGGCCCGTCATTACATTGTTGGTCAACATGGTGCAGAAAGGTTGGTATGGGGTCCAAATTTGGTTGAAGAACTACGCTACTGCTACTTAAGAAATTGACCCTTGTTACCGTTCCTAAGTCATATTCGCACGATATAAATAATTTAGAAGTGTCAAGCTGTTTTACACGCTTGTCCGTTCGCTGTCCAGACCCGCTCCCATCTGAGTCGCGAGCTGATTCATATTAAAATTAGTTGCAGTTGGTATGGCATGTAATCCGCAACAATTTGCAAGGCAAAGTCGGAAAGCTTAAACGTTCTTTGCAGAGTAAAATTACCGGTATAGATTTACGAGTGCTGTAGTTAACCATTTAGGTACTTAAACATCTCATCGACCAATTAGAAGCCCGATCCTTAAGGTTGACTTCCAATCAAGCATCAGACCTGTAAAGAGTGTAAAGGCCTGGGTTGAGGTACGCTACTGAGACATGGAAACAATGACGTGTGAAGTGAGTCAGCCACCGAGAGATCCCTCTGACGCGACGTGAGTTGCTAGTCAGGACAGCGAAAAGGCCTTTGTATGAAATTGTATGGAAATGGTCGTACGTGATCTCCCTGTCTCGATCACGTGTCACTGTTTTTATGCGCCGCGGTCACCTGTCTCAGCCGCGTGCCTCAAAATAGGCATTTAATAGCACAGCGTCATTGCCCGGTCTGCATGTTTATAATGTGCACTAAGTAAATCTATGGGATTATTCGACTGTAGCGTCACTAATATGTCGTGACGCTTGGAATCTACCTGTAGGCTGACTAACGTCTGTCGCTTGAAGTTACCATCGAAAGTCTACCTTCAGTTGCTTAATTATAGACTGCTAAATTGATTGATAATATAAGTTTTGTTACGTCATTGCAAGTGACTATGCCAGATGACACAGATGACATAGTGGTACGACCCCAAGGCCTAAAAAGTGCAGGCTTTACGAGTAACACATGAGAGCCAAGCTTGGATAAAGTCAGGCAGAAATAAAGCAATATTTTATTGATTGATTTTCACCATTCACAAAACACCTGCCTTTTTTATAAATGGCTCCCTAAGATTACTTATAGGTTGATGCATTCAAACATTCAATTCAGTTATGGTTTTAAAACGTTAAAAACGTACAAAGTGGTAAAAAATTCAACTGGTGATGATATATGTAACCTGTAATTTGCTACCTAAGCAAAATAGATGGGAATAGATGGGATTTATTTTGGCAACAAGCAGTCATTTTTAACAAATTATATAAATTTACATGGACAGGATTTTTTACAAAAGACCTATGGTGCCGAATAAGATAATTATTTATAGACAAATACGTAACATTTTGAGTGGTAGAGCCACGGCGTAGACAGTTTCTGTCTACAGCATAAATGGGCCGGCTTGTCCGGGTCGTTACCACTGTCTCACAGAAAACCGGCGTAAAGTAGCAGCTTGCTGCTGCATATCTAACGGTGAGTGAGATATCCGGAGGCCCAAATTCCCCTCCCCTTCCCAATCTCTAAAGTATCCCTTTCCTTTAAGGTCGGCAACGCACCCATGATTATTTTAGTATTACGGGCGTACATGGGCGGTGGAGATCACTTACCATCAGGTGACCCACTTGCTAGTTTGCCGGACTATACTATAAAAAAAAACTTAACATAGCTAGACGCGGTTAACCTGTTTTTATCATTATTTGCCTGAATGACGAGACAATCACGTCACATATCTGATGATAAACGCCACACCTGATAGTATAAGCAACACTACTCAGAACATTTGATTACAAAGTACTGCATGGAACTACTTTACCCGAGACGTGATATGTTGTCTCATAATGCCCTACTGCTTTCATTGTCTTTCAAAACAAAACAAAAGAGTGCTGATACATCGGTGCTGCCTCGGTGGCGCAGTTGTAATGCGTACGCGTTACGATTGAGGCCAATGCTGAGGTCTCGGGTTCGATCTCCGGGTCGGGTAAATGGTGGTATTGGGTTTTTCTATTACGAAATACTCAGTATCAGCCAGGAGTCTGAAATTTGTGCCCGGTATGGCGATAGGCTCTCCCCCTATCACATAAGGGACGGAGATACACTCGGCGAAATGTGGGTGTACTGGTTACACCTCTGCCTACCCCTTTGGGGATTACAGGCGTGAGTGCGTAGATAATAACCTCATTGCAAAAACTGAGAGTTATAAACCCATCGAAGATTTTAAACTCACGAAGAGACGAAGTAATAGACTGTCATTCGTAATCAAGCGATACGTGGAAACTCTGGCGTTGGTAATAATTAAAAGTACTCAACGCTCTCAGTAGGGTGGGAGACTGTTATCACCCGATTTCACTTACTCCTGACTGACGTTATCTTGAAGTGAATCGATGGCCTGCTTTAATTGATTCCCCGTTTTCAACGCCCCACAATCGGTTCTTTGTCTTTTTCTAATCGGAATTCAGGGCGAGTGGGGCAGCGTTAACGAATTTTTCTTAAAAAGAATGCCCGATGAAAGCTCAGATAAATACGGCATTTAATGTGATTTAAGATACAATTGTTTAACAATGGTTTAATACGTGGGTTTTATTATCATTTAGAAAATGATCTGGAATTTATGAATGACGGAACAGATTTTCTTCAAACATAACTTAGAAACTGCCTCGGTGCCGCACTTGTAATGCGTACGCGTTACAATTGAGGCTAACGCTGAGGTCTCGGGTTCGATCCCCGGGTCGGGTAAAGTGATATTGGGTTTTTCTATTACGAAATTCTTAATATCAGCCCGGAGTCTGGAATTTGTGCCCGGTATGGCGATACGCTCGCCCCCTACCACATCGTGGGACGGAGATACGCTCGGCGAAATGTGGGTGTCCTTGTTTGGGGCGCTTCAGAGTCCTTAAGAAACGAGACGCAAATCGGAAAAGCACGGGGGCAGGCCTGAATCTTTGGGGCAAACCGGGGCACCCGCTTCGGGCGGCAGTTTCAGGGAGGGCCAAAATCATAATATGATTAAAAATAAAATACTTGCTCCACAAAGCGCCTAGCATACGAAAGCGCGGTTGGCTCACCTTCGACGTAGTATGAAAAAGGCGCCACACAGGCCCTTTGTGCATCATTCTTTTCTTTTCTTTTAGTTTTTTTTAAGTAATTTATCTTAAACGCTGGAAAGAGAGGCGCCAGACATGATCCAGCGGTCGTTCGGGTAAAGGTAGCTGAGTTGGAAGGCTGATTTATCCAGTACAACTATCTCTTCTTTCATATGTAAATATGCTCCCTATGTTCCTTTTCTTTGCAGTAGCACGTTTCCATGATTCGTCAAGTATTATAGGTGTTCATGGTTGGTCTCCCGTTTGCAAACGGGTGACCCACTTGCTAGTTTGTTGGAATCTGCTATACAAAATCATCATACGTTACGTCTTAAGCTCATGCCTGTATCTACCGAGGGATCATCTTGTACACCCACATTTTGCCGAGTCTATTTTCTTTATATAATTTATTAGATGGCGAACCTATCACTACATGGGGTAACCTATCACCAATCCCGAGAAATCATTTATGATTTTCGAGTCGAAAAACTCAATCGCGGCTATCTGGAATTTGAGTCCAAGACCTCACCAATTTCTCGGCCCAAGTACGCTACTACTAGACTATCAAATAAATCTGATGTGAAGCAATTCTGTGTCCAGGATAAGATCGGGTACATAAATAAATCAGATAACTACAAAGCGCTCGATAACTTGCACAGTATTGAAATAACTGGAGACGTCGGCACTGCGGTTATTCTGTCAATTAGATATTCTCCTGCAAAGCCTAAGGTTCCAAAACTGGATACGTACTGAAACGTGACTTCAGGGTTATATTTGGCATATTATTATGTTTAGGAAGTATTCCGAGATTAGAGGAAGATATGACAGTCAATGGTCTCACTCCGGAGTTGCTCATGATCGGGCGAAAAGGAAGCCGTATTGGTAGGAAGGTGAATTATGGCACTAAGCCAGAGTAGCGCCAGGCAGAAAGAAAGAAAGAGTTTAGACAGAGTATATCTGGATGATGATGACGTAAAATTACGCTAGAATATTATGATTATGTAAGCGTGCAAGCCGAATGCGTCTAATATGTCTACAGGTCTGACAAATAACGGTTGATGTGTCAATTAAATTAAAAGGCGCATGGCTGTCACGAGCATCTATGGACAAGCTCAAGCAAATAAAACACCCGGAACATTACAAAAATCACAAAGATAAGGCTTGTTAGAGCATTAATCTTCCCCATATTTCTCTACGCCGCAGAGAAGCGGACTCTAAGAGAACAAGAAAAAAAAATTAAAATTTCAGCCAGGTAGCTATTTGGTTTGTAAGATAGAGCTCCATAAAACAAAAATACAGAAAGCGAAGGCTCTGTAATAAGAAATTATTGGTCCTCTTCAGCACGGAACCCTAAAAATGAGAACAGTTTAAGTTATTGACCAATTTTCAAAATACTCCTAAACGTGTTTAAACTAAAATATTGGATATCATATTCTACAAAGAATTTTACCATAATTCTATAAACTGTACAAAAGCGATAATGTAAACCGATACAAAATTCGCAACAAAAAATATTGGTATAAATATATCAGAAGTAATTTTATCGCTGTGTCCATACGCTCGTAATGCACGAGCGGTTACAGTGTAGCGGGGGGTGGGGTCGCTGGGGGGTCCACCCACGGCCGACACTTGTAAAATTTCGCGCTCGGTTGCGCGCCTTATCTGCCGCGCTTATGACGATATCTTATGATTCCTCTGGATATATTGTGTACATTTATTATGTAACACGAAAAAAGAGAACGTATTCTGCCTAAAATCTAGATTTCGATATAAGTTTGGTAAAGTGGTGTGAAAACTGAAAAATCATGCTTAAATATAAATAACTACATTTGATTTTATGGTCCTTCCACCAGTGGTGTGGTTAATGTTCTTTAACTCATATTATGCAAAAAAGAAAATAACAAATCATACTTTTATTTTATAAGGAATCCCATGGAAATAAAACTACTTCGCTTTCATGTCTACAAATGAGACTAAAAATTAATTTAATGCAAGAATAAAATTGAAAGACAATAATGACTCATCGAATAACGTTAATCCTAAAAACATACCAACAAAATAGTTCAAAGCAATCCAAACCTCAACTCGAGGCGTGAATGTAAAACTAGAAGTAAGCGAAATCGGTTACTTTAATTAACTGAAGGAATCCCGCACAATACTGTTGACTACTAACTGATTTACTCGGCTGATATGGCGCAGATTCTCGTTGTAATGCTTTTAGAGCTTACGATATTTGTCGTGCCGGAGTCGTGACAATATTGAATTAAATATTCTGTAGCAGAAGATGAGCAAACGAGTGAAGCCATGAACCACTGGATGGTAAGTGGCCACCAACCCCTATGAACAACTTTACCTGTTGGGATTATACGGTCAATCATGTATATTCATAGTTACTAGAACATTTAGTGCATACCTATATTGTTACATATTTTTGGTATGCTGTAAAATTGTTTGCTCATGACCGTAGGCTAAATATTGGACTGAAACTTTCCAACAAGGCACAGTAAGAGACTGGGCCATTGTACTACTTGAAGCAGTACAAACTGAGGTTTCATAATTATTTATTGACTTTAGGTTGTTTGCTAAATTAAACGTAATTGTTATCATAACTATTCTCCCGTCCATTACGTAATTCTACATACACACTCAAGCCTATTTTCCATGAGGGAAGGCAGAGACTATTGAGAGCCACAAGCTACGATCCTGACACAACTCCTTCGCCTCTTCCACATTCATACATCTTCTCATACACTTTCGTCTGTTGAGGGTATTCGTGACGTGCCTCTTTTGGAAAACATAATTTATTTGATATATTATTAAAGTAATACTGTTTACTCTAATAATATATCAAATAATTGACTGCCTCGGTGCCGCACTTGTAATGCGTACGCGTTACGATTGAGGCCAACGCTGAGGTCTCGGGTTCGATCCCCGGGTCGGGTAAAGTGGTAGGTCGGGTAAAGTGGTATTGGGTTATTCTATTACGAAATGCTCAGTATCAGCCCGGAGTCTGGAATTTGTGCCCGGTATGGCGATAGGCTCGCCCCCTATCACATCGTGGGACGGAGATACGCTCGGCGAAATGTGGGTGTACTGGTTACACCTCTGCCTACCCGGGGATTACAGGCGTGAGTGCGTATGTATGTATGTAATACTGTTTAGAAGAATCATTGTAAGATCAGCCCGGATAGTTTTATCCGATAATTTTCTTCTTCTTCACCTGCCCTTATCCCACTCGCAGTGGGATCAGCGTAATATGCTTTTAACACATGTTACAGAAAGATTTGGTTTGTAGTTTTTACGACCGGCCACTTGTCTGATCTCAACCCCTCTGGGGAAAAAACACCCAGACCCGAAATAAATACTTACATTATGTTTCGGTGCGGTAATCGAACCCTCGGCCTATCGCTTCACAGCCTGCTACTCGCCCACTGCGCCACAGAGGCTGCTGTATTATCCGATAAAATAAAATTGCTATCATATCGTAGGTTTTAAGCAGTCGTATTTGTAACATATAAAGGAATTCCGGGACCGCTTGGAGCCATTTACGCGTTGTTGTTAATTTACCTATGATTTGTTACAGTTTGTAACTTACAATTATTGCCTTCGGGTTATCAACGGTTTTGTGTGTTCATATTGTGATAATTGAGATGGAAATTAATAAGTTGACATAATTATAGCAATCGCTGAGATTTGGTCTATTTATTAACATACAAAGGCATGTGAAACGCAAAAAAATGTATGTGACTGAAATGAGAATGTTACGTTGGTCAGGGGGCGTCACTAATAATAATAATAATAATAATAATAAAGCTTATTTATTCCAACAAACTTGCATGATTACAATTTAGTTATTAAAAGATATTTCATAAATTATATTTAGGTTAATACATTCTAATTGATTTATATTATGATATTATTTAGTAAACATTTTTTTTTTTTTTTTTAAAGATTTAATAATTAATTTAGTTTTTAATTTTTTATTATGATTTATAATTTTGTAAATGGATTAATTAGAAATTAAAATAAGATTTAAATTACAATTGAAATATAAATTAAATTACAACATTAAGGTCGAAGTTTGTGTGGACCCCTGACGGGTAAAAGCCTCCTCCAAAGAGTGCCAGGTGTCTCTATCTTTTGCAATGTTGAGCCAGTTACTGCCTATAGTTGCAGTTATATCATCCTGCCATCTGATATTGGGCCTACCTCTTCCTCTGAATCCATGTGGTCCCATCCATTTTGTTACGTTTATCGTCCATCTGTTGTCTGTATATCTTGATATATGACCAGCCCATTTCCATTTCATAATTTGTGCGAAGAGTAAGGCATCAGTTATATTTGTTTTATTTCTTATTTCAGTGATTTTTACTCTGTCTCTTAGACTGATACCTAAACAGCTTCTCTCCATCGCTCTTTGTGTAGACTGTATCTTTAATTTTGTTCTTTGATCAAACGTCCACGTCTGGCAGCCGTAGGTAAGGCAAGGTAGTATAGCTGTATCCATAACTATTGGTTTAGTTTTTATTGGGAGCTGTGATTTTAATATTTCTTTATGAGCCCAAAACTTTTTCCAAGTTATGGCTATCCTTCTATCAATTTCTTCCACATTTCTCTTTGTTTTAAATGATATTTGTTTTCCTAGATAAATGTATTCCTGTACATACTCAAGTTGGTTATTATCTACGAACATTGGTACTGTCTTGTCGTTGGTCATAATTTTTGTTTTTTCTAGATTCATCTCCAGCCCTACATTTTTACTTGTTGTTTGGAGTTCGTTTATCATAGTATTCAATTTTTTTGGATTTTCTGATAACAAAACGATGTCGTCCGCAAACCTCAAATGACTCATGAACTTTCCGTCCACACAGATTCCTTGAGTTTCCCAGGGTAAATCTTTCATGATATTTTGTAAGACGGCTATAAATAGTTTGGGTGAAATTGGATCGCCCTGTCTTACTCCACGATTTATATTAATACTTTTGCCTGTTCTTTCTAGTCTAACTCTGCTTGTGCTTTTGGAGTAAATGTCTTGTAAGATGTTAATGTATTTGACATTTATGTTCTGATTATGTAAAGCTTCCCAAATGCTGTTATGTGAGATGGAGTCAAAGGCTTTTTTGTAGTCTATAAAGACTAAGTAAAGCGGTCTACGGAATTCCAAATATTTTTCTATTGTTTGCTCCAGTACCTGGATATGATCTATAGTGCTGAAGCCTTTTCTAAAGCCAGCTTGTTCGTATGGCTGGTGGCTATCGATGACGGGTGTTATTCTGTCGAGTATGCAAGAAGCGAAAAGTTTATAGAAACAGGGCATAAGGCTTATAGGTCGATAGTTTCCTATATCGGCTGGATCTCCTTTTTTGTAGAGTAATATAATTTCTGATTCAGTCCAGTTCTGCGGAACAACGCCTTTGTCTAGAATTTTATTAAATAGGTATGTCAGTGGTTTCAATAAAAGCATTTTGGCGTATTGTATATGTTCACTTGTGATACCATCCGGCCCTGGACATTTGTTAGTTTTTAGTTTTTGTATTTGTTTTAGAATTTCGGATTCGTGGAACATTTGTACGGTTGCTTGTGATGAGCTTATCTTGCTGATTTTCACCGGGTCTGGTACCAATTTGGGTTGGTAGTATAATTTGGTATAGAAATCTGTAGCTATGTTGATAATCTCTGTACGAGATTTACTTATGCTAGATCCAGCCCGGAGGGATGGTATCCAAATCTTTGTTCTATCTAATTCTTTAAATGCTTTTTTGGCGCTTCTTGAGGTTTCCAAGTGCTTTTTCAATGTGCTTAATCTGTACGACTTATAACATTTTTTAATTTCTTTGTTTGTTTCTTTGTATAGTCTCTTCAGATCTTCTTTTTCAATTTTATTCAGAGTAGGTTTATTTTGTAGGCAGCTTCTTTTCTTTATAAGTTCCATAGCTCTGTCAGTTAAAATATTTTGATATGGGTTCTTTTTTATATTTTTTAGGCTGCTTTTTATGGCATTCAGGATCTTCTGATAGTATTCCTGCGTTGTGAATCTTTTATGTTCTGTTGACAAGCTGGGTAAATGGTTATTAAAGTGTCTAAGATACATCTCTTTTTCTTTTGATGTTTTTAATGTGGCTGGCTGATTATTAAAGTTTCGTCTACTTTTCCTCTCTGTCGATGACTTTAATGTTGCTCTGATTAATCTGTGATCTGATCCGAAGGAAAAAGATGTTAATACCTTGTAATTTGAGAATAACTGTGGTTTTGTTGTCATTATATAGTCTATTTCATTTCGTGTGCTCTTATCAGGTGAGATCCAAGTCCATCTATTTTTTTCTTTTATTTTAAACATAGTGTTTAATATCTTTAGGTTATATTCTTGGGCATATTGGATCAGTCTCTCTCCTCGTTTGTTCCTTTTTCCGTGGCCAAAATTACCGGTAATATGGTTTTCATATGTCTTGGGTTTACCAATCTGAGCGTTGAAGTCTCCCATTGATATTATATAATTTGTATGGATAGTACTATGAGCCTCTGTTAGATCTTTATAAAAGGCATCTATGTCATCCTGGGAAGAGCTCACAGTTGGTGCATATGCCTGTATTATGACGAAAAGTTGGTTATCCAGTTTTATTTCTAGTATGCAGACTCTTTCCGATATCCCTTTAAAATTTATAATTTTATTTTTATGTTTCTTTTTTACTAGAAAACCGACACCATACAGGCCTTTCGTTTGGCCTATATAGTACATAATGTAATCGTCCTCCTCTATAATCCCTTCCCCTAAGCGCCGAACTTCGCAAAGTCCCAATATGTCGCAGTCAACATTCCGAAGAGCTATCTTCAGTTCAAGGAGATGGGGGCGTCACTAATATGGACAAAATAAAAAATGAATTTATTAGAGGGAGATATAAAGTCGCAGACATTCGTAATAAAATGCTAGAAAGTCGCCTGCGATGTCCAATGCCGAAGCGACGACCATATGACCAAGAAGGTCATGGCCATTGATGGGCCAAAAGGGGAAGAGGTCGCCCACCAATAGACTGGACTTCGACAGTAAAAAACGACCTACGTACACGAAGCCTAACGCCGGATATGGCAGAAGATCGCCAAAACTGGAGACTGAGTGTTAGATGTATCGACCCCAAATAAATGGGATAAAGGCAATGATGATGAGGATGATGATGATGATAAACGCATGCACGCCTATAACCCCCGAAGGCGTAGGCAGAGGTGTAACCAGTACACTCACATTTCGCCCAACCTATTTAAGCTTGTCTACCTTCTTTATTTTTCGCTTTTGTCCATCTAGTCACATGTGAAAATAGTAATGTAATGTCCACATTACCACGTCGTGTAGAAGCGGGATCGATTAATAAATTAGCTCTATTAATAGAGTCGAAATATTCATTAGCTTTATTATTAGGGCGGGATAGTGTTACCACTATTTGTTTATTGGTTTTTGCTGAGGCTTTTTATGTTTGTTACAATTTCTGTGAAATCAATCTATTTTCCATTTCATTAGTTGTTCGTAAATAGGTTTATATACTACTACCACTTACAGTTATATTTTTTTTATTCTATATTAATATTAATATACGACATGAATAAAAACGTGGTGCAACATAGTTATAAATAGAGAAGTAGCATTTAGTTTTGGACCAACTACATTCAGCTTTTACGTAACGCCATGAAGATAAAACGAATTCATATCTGAATTGAATTTATATGAAACTAAGGACTAATTTATTCTCTACATTTCTACCCAATTAGGCATTAAACACGTTACGGTCGTTGAAGATAATTTAAAATATATCTTATCTTAGAGCATATGTCATAAACGATAAATCTATGAATAAATGATATATTATTATTATAAACTCAGTTTTTTTTTATGGTATAGGCCGGCAAACGAGCAAGTGGGTCACCTGATGGTAAGTGATCTCCACCGCCCATGTACGCCCACAATACTAAAAGAATCATGGGTGCGTTGCCGACCTTAAAGGAAAGGGATAATTAAGGAATTGGGAAGGGGAGGGGGTTTGGGCCTCCGGATATCTCACTCACCGTACGAAACGCAGCAGCAAGCTGCTACTTTACGCCAGTTTTCTGTGAGACAGTGGTAATGACCCGGACGAGCCGGCCCATACATGCTGTAGACAAAACTGTCTACAGCGTGGCTCTACCACTCATAAACTCAGTTACCATACATTCCTTTACACCATCACACGCGATAAAGATAATGTATGTACTTATATTTTTATGATCTTGCAGTACCTACCTTAAATTAAAGAGCGACATCAAAATTTATCTTAAGATACATACCGATATGGAAATACACAGTATGACAGCTCCGTGGCGCAGCGGGCGTGTAGTCGGCTGCGAAGCGAGAGGCCGTGGGTTCGATTCCCACACCGAGACAAATGTTTGTGTGAACCACATAATTATATTTGTCTCGGGTCTGGGTGTTGTGGGACCGCAAGTCCCTCGTAGTTCCTGATACCCACGATACAGGTTTACCTAGTGCGGGATCAGGACTATGTGTGTGACTGTTGGGTGTATTATTATTATTATTATTATTATTTGAATTGACTATTTTCCTGAAACATAATATGCTCCGTCTATGATATAGAATTACCTACCCTACACACGTCCGGGTCGTTACCACTGTCTCACAGAAAACTGGCGTAAAGTAGCAGCTTGCTGCTGCGTTGCGTGAGTGAGATATCCGGAGGCTCAAATCCCCCTCCCATGCCCAATCCCATGATTATCCCTTTACTTTAAGGTTGATAACGCGCATAATTATTTTGGTATTGTGGGCGTACATATGCGGTGGAGATCACTTACCATCAGGTGACCAATTTGCTCGTTTGCCGGCCTATGTATGTGTAAAAAAAATACAAAATAAGCTAAAAAAGGATATCAAAACTAGGTATTTCAAAGGTTTCCAAAAATATATTTTGTATTATCAATTTCTTGTAACATATGAGTGGGGAGAAAGCAAGGGGTCTCTGAGAGTGTTGGTCTATGCAAGGCTACGATTCAAGGTCAGTCAGGAAATTTGTGTCAAACGGGATTGACATTGCGGATGAACGCCTGTCGCGTCCGTGGGGGTAATATCATCGTAAATTAAATCATGAATGTCAATATATATTTATTTATCACTAACTAATGCTCGGAGCTCCGCCCACGTGAATGGACTTTTTCGGGATTAAAATTAGTCTATGTCCTAATTTATTTTATTTTTGAAGCCAGTCAAATTACTGGGTATTATGAGACTTAACACCTTATGTCTCGGGGTGACGAGCGCAGTCCAGTGTTATGCAGTGCTTTTTTATTTAAAGTTCTGTGTGGCGTTGCTTCTGTTTATGACTAGGCGTGGCGCTTACCATCAGGCGAGCGACCTGCTCGTCTCGTCATTCAAGCTAATAAAAAAACCGGTGATGGTCTAGCTATGTGCCAAATTTCATTAAAAACCGTTAAGCCTACGCCGCGGCGTGATTGACTAACAAACATCCAAACTTTCATTTTATAATAGTAGTAGGCAGGATTTCTTCTATAATTCCAACAAGAAAACCGAGTGAACTGTTGTAATTTTATAAAATAATAAATATACTTTATTATTGTTAGAGCGTGTAATGTTTTTAAACCATTTCAAAACAATACGATTAAAAATCTTCAACGTTGTAGTTGAAACCGATCAAACAATGCGTATTAAAAAGAAAAATGAAATCATAAAAAAATTACGTGTCATTTAACTCGGAAAATGCAGACTTTAATACTTTTATTATTATACCATCCAACGCTACCCATGACTTTACGATTCCGTCCTATGAAAAGCATATCAAATCACCAATCCAACGTCCTTCGAGTGGCGCCTGTGGCGATAGATGCACCCTTACTAAGACACTATAATCAGAAGCCTAGGCATCGATACAAGCCAATATGCAACCCGGAAATGTACCCGGGCGTAGACTGTGAAGTGCCAACGACTTGCAGACCAGCGTATCGGTATGGAATAAAGCAGACAACTTGCAATACGGTACAGCCGTGGCAGCTGACTGGAGATCCTACACCAAAGGTATTTTTTTATTAGCAAAAAGTTGGTGCTAAATAAGCAAAAAGTGACTGCCTCGGTGGCGCAGTTGTAATGCGTACGCGTTACGATACGATCCCCGGGTCGGGTAAAGTGGTATTGGGTTTTTCTATTACGAAATGCTCAGTATCAGCCCGGAGTCTGGAATTTGTGCCCGGTATGGCGATAGGCTCGCCCCCTATCACATAAGGGACAGAGATACACTTGGCAAAATGTGGGTGTACTGGTTACACCTCTGCCTACCCCTTCGGGGATTACAGGTTTGAGTGTGAATGTATGTATGTTTGCAAAAAAGTTGGTGAACGAGCAGGTAGTGCACTTAATGGTACGTATATACCATCATGATGCCAGAGGAATTGAGGATGCGTTGCTGACTTGACGAATGGACTGAGAATTTGGTATTAGGTGGTAGGTCCCTTGTATGCAAGAGGCTGTTTATTTTTAGCGCCAAGTAACAGTGTGGAAGCACAGTTTGAAGAAGCCACTGAAATAATTGGGTTTTAGGAGACTTAACATATTACGTCTCTGGATGATGAGCACATTCATTAAGTAGTTTTTAATTCAAAGTTCTAATTCGTATTTCCAGTGTTTATGGGCAGGCGGCGAACGACCTGATTGGCTTTCTATGCAAGCAAATAAAAAATAAGATGGTCTTCCTAATAACGCTGGATTTCTATCAGATGGTGACACTAACCTAAACATTCTGGCCTATTAATGCTGTAGACAAACTGAACACAGCGTGGCTGCCTCATTTATATACTTTTCTTTACAGGCTTCGTATACATACCCTGAAGAGGAGCCGTTTGTGATCATCCAGCTGAGTGGTACCACCAGTACAATGGCAGCTTACGTCGGCAATACCCAGCCTGCGCATGAACATCATGATATGACCAGATGTGCCAATCTAGCCAAGTGCGAGGAACATACCTGGACTCATTAATAAATACATACTGTTTATTGGTCTTATAAAGCCTACCCAATAAAATATAATTGTCTTTGATAGGTTTTATTTCCTATATAACCTACGTATATAACTGTTTTTTTGATATTCAATAAATATTCCAATTAAACAAAACAATAACTTAATTACTATATCTATGAAAGACCCTAATTACCTCATTGGTCAAATGACAGCGTACTTAGGTTAAGAAACCAGTGAGGTACTGGGTTTAAATCCCAGGTACGGCAATTGCACAAAAATTACACATGGGTTACTAGAGATTGGAATTTGTCACCGATATAATTTTCCATTCCCTCTCCCGTGGATGGAAATACTAGTATACTAGAAATACTGATCCCCGTAGGATATACTGGGATGTTCTCATTGTACTAATTCTTACTATCATTTTATCATTGTAATGTATGATATGAGCAATTATCTCAGGATGATCAGCGCTATGCATTGTCATGTAGTACTTTGTTACCTAAAGTGTTGGATGGTATCGCTACTGTTTATGAGCTGGCGTGGTGTTATTAGACAAGCAACTTGCTCGTCATTCAGTAGAATAAAAACAGATTATATAACATCATGATTCCAAATAGATGACCAAACAACTAGATTTAATTAATAAACTGGTACTATAAATTGATAAACGATTATGCGCATGGCTTATCAAAACAATTTTCAAGAAAGAAACTATTTGAACATATTCTTTACATGTAACAGTTTTGCGTGATATGAAAGTAATTTTGTTTGATTTTTTATTATTAAGAATAACATTTAAATATGTTGTTACTGAATCATGTTGTGACGATCTTATTCCAATTGGGTATAGTACAGGCAGCTACGTTACGCCTACGACCCGTGATTGATATTACAAGAATATGGAAAAATATACTTCGCGAAGCTATGGAAACAGTGACGGAGACAACAAAAACAGTGACGAAAGCGACTCAGGAGAATATAATGGAAACAACAAATAAAGCAATAACAGAACCAGCAATAATGTCAGTAGCAATATATGACCCAATATACGCAGCAATAGAACCAACAGCGGAAGCAGCGATGTACGAACAGATGTACGAAGCAACAGAAGAAACAACAAAACTAACAACAGATGATGTACTGTATGCAGAATTGGAAGCAACTACTACAGTAAAGAAAGTAAAGGGAGTGGACTCGTTGGAATCATTAGAAAGTTTTGAAGTACCGACAATGTGCAAGCCATTAAACGGTTTTCTCACGACTTGTCAGATACTGAGGTTGGCAGACTTGCAGATGCTTACCAATACGAAAGAGCAGACTGGCACTACTAGCACCATGGGTCTGTTCAAGGGTGGAAAAGTACCAGTGACACCAAGTAACCTACCGGAACAATATCGCTGCAGTGACTTCTCTATTTGTCAAGTGTGGAAATGGGCTCCTATAGGTAGAAATAGAAATACCTAGTGTTTGTAACTTTATCCGTGTAGCTTGTTTATTAGTTAAGTTTTTAGAGAAACATAAATATGAAAAATTATATATTTTTTTAGTGATTTCTTAGGTTTACGCGAATATTACACATTGAAATAAAACTACCACCGTCTCTCCCGTGACCACGAAGGCTCAAAAGCTTTCGAAACGTCGGGACTAAAATGAAAATTAAACCGCGATAAAATCCGTATAATCTAGTTTTATTTCAATATATTTTTTCTGTCACTTGTCTATACAATAAAAACAATAATGGTATATAAAACTATTATATGACAGACTAGAGTGGTAGCGCCACGCTGTAGACACTTTTATCTATAGCATGAATGGGCCGGCTCGTCCGAGTCGTTACCACTGTCTTACAGAAAACCGACGTAAAGTAGCAGCTTTCTGTTGCGTTTCGTACGGTGAGTGAGATATCCGGAGGCCCAAATTCCCTCCCCTTCCGAATCCGTTAATTATCCTTTTCATTTAAGGTCGGCAACACGCCCATGACTTTTTTGGTATTGTGGGCCTTCATGGACGGTGGAGATTACTTACCATCAGGTGACCTACTTGCTCGTTTCCCGGCCTATGCTATAAAAAAAATAAACTAGCAGACAGTAAAAAGCCTAACCATTAAAGATACATTGATTTTGAGAGATATTATACCCCTTAAAATTTGTACGAGTATAAATAGAATTGCAATTCATGAGCCATTGAAGATAAAAACATGCTATTTGGCAAATAATATTTTTATTACAAATTTTTGTCTATAATACTATTACGTGGTTGAAATCGTAGACAAAACATAGTCTATTGTATACTTATACGAATTGATATTTAATGCGGTGGTAATCTATAGCCACCTTTTTACGATAAATTGGTTTTTCTAGTAGTTAACTGAGTGACTTTCGTAATACTAAACTCACTATCTCACTGGGATGCAATGGCGTCGCAGCCAAGTTGCGCTTAAAAATATTATTATTTAGTGAATACGAAGAAAGAGCTCACGGTGTCTTGAGGTCTGGCAGTTGGTCTTTTGGGTTCCGATATAATTAGATCCTATAGCTAGTGTTATTGGATCCCAAGCTTGTGCAAGCTTCCAACCATCTTCTCTATTAAATTTGGGTGTTTTTTAATTTCAATAGCCTCGCGAATCATCCTAGGTAAGAACGACCATGAAGGCTGAAAAGCTTTCGAAATGTCGGGACTAAAATAAAAATTATACTGCGATAAAATCCGTATAAACTAGTTTTATTTCAATATTATTATTATTAAAAAATACTATGTCTGGAGTCGCTCACCAAACGGATGGTGAGATATAATTACTATAGAACTATATAAACTTTTTAGCAGTGCGATCTTCGGTCACCTAGTGTAACGTATTATGAAATTGTACTTTAATAACCATAATTCCACCTCAAATACAGAACTATGTGTGTTTACGCAAATAACATTTGCTGCTCAATTTGAAGTATGAATAGTCATACTTCAAATTGAGCAGCAAATAAAAACAACCCATAAAATAATCCACGTCCGCCGAGAATAGACACGTTGTTAGAAACCTAATTTCTTTTTCACCGGCTTATATTTTTTTCATATTCGAAGAGGCCTGTATTATATTTATTCGTACATAAAAACCGTTGCGCGTCGGAAACGTGCGCGCCTATATGAAGAAAGAGGATTTACCCTTGTCAACTAGCAGACGGCTGGCGTAATAACCGGGAACAACCGGGATAAAAGCAACTCAATAAGACAAGAACGCGCGAACACCTTTCTAAGCTAGTGGACGTTGCCATCAGTATATGGTCAAATATTTTTTTTATTAGAGGAGACGAATGATAGGTCAACTTATGGTATCAGAACAATTGAGTTCCGTTACCGACTTTTGTGGACGTTATGGTATGAAGGTTTTCAACAATCTCACTGATCGTGAAGCAGAACTGGTCGTTCGATTTCCACTGAGGCAGTTATACTACTCAAGTCAACTTTGCCAGTCCATTCTATGGAAGAGTCTGCTTATAACATGGCTTTAACATGTAGCAAACAGGTGTTGTTGTTTATAATTGCACGACAAAGGGGCTTACAGATTACAGATGTAGTATACATCTGATAGTAAGGAAATAAATAATAAATATAATGTCGACCATTGAGAGACGTTGCGTTCCACGTAATTCGCCTGAATTATGCCGGCCTAAAGTAACTAGATATACAACGGCTAACCCCAGAACGCGACTTGCGACTATGGCGGTTTTTCCACGTTAGTCGTTATCCAGTAGCTTGACATTGTCTCCAGCATTGCCTATGTCCATAAGCAGCGATGTTCGTTTACAAGCAGGGCTCTTGCTCGTTTGCTTATCAAGTCAATGAAAAAATCACTTATGACTGTTTCAGACGAGTCGAATAAGTCTCAAGAAGACACTTCAATCAAAAAAAAATTGTAAGGTTTTTATTGATCAATTGGATTGAACGTCGTGTTCAAATGGTTCAAATCGCATGCGATTTAGGAGTTGATAATATAAAATCGAACAAAGTTTTTCAGTTTTATGAGTTATGAAATACATCTAAAAAAAGTATGAACTATGAAAGAAAGAAGAAGAAAACAATTATTCAAGACACATACATGACAAATATAAATTACAAAAAGGAATAAATTAAATGAGAAAAATGGTACATACAACAAAAAGATCAGAGTAAAAAGAAAACTATAAAAATGGACGGGCAGTGTGTCTCGAGAGAAGTTGCTGAAACGATTTTAATTCAGTCAAATGCCAGGCAGGTAAGTGCCTGGTGCTTGTATGATTACTGGACTACGCACCTTTAGCGCTCGTCTTTACAATCGTGTTTTGGGGATGTAGTGAGATTTGCAATAAAAATAAAACACAATTTTTAATCACCATTGGCGTCTAATCCAATAAAAGGAAATTTACATCTGGCTTTACTTTGACACAAGTCGAGACCAGGCGGTAGCTCTTGCTTTGGAGGGCGTGTTCCATGTATCCAGATAATTCTCGTGCTGGTCGTTTTCAGGATATCGCCAGTCAGCGGTACTACTTTTTTGGTCAATTTCATGTTTGTCGCTTTTTTTGTTCTCTCTTCCACGCATCCGTAGTAGTCATCTTCTGCTGAATCAATCCCACATACTCGAAGGGGATCATCTCTTCTCATGTTTTGTTCGATCATTCTTTTATCTTTGGAAATTCGGTATGTTTTTATTTTTGTACCAGGATTTCTTGTTGCAACATTCGTCATGATTAAAGGCCACTTGGTCCAAATATGATCCTCTATTTTATTAGGTTGGGTATATTTACTTGTACTCCTAATTATTGCCGTTGTATTTACTCTTGTATTCAAAACAACAGAATCTTCTGTTCTTTCGTATTTAAACGTCTTGGAAATCTGTGGTTTTGTTACATTTGACTTTTGCTTTTTACTGAGGATTCGTAAAGGCGTTGAATTTATGGAAACTAGTATTATTGTACTACTTATTATTATAAAATACGGATGTCTTAGCATCTTTATTATGAAACATTGTATACAAAACTTAAATTATCTGTTGTAATCGAGCAAGAACGCTTAAATCCGTTACCTTTAAACAATAATGAAAATTTAATTAATACTCTGTTTTGAAAACAATAGCTTCCAAGCGTAGCTTTAATTAGCACTGCAAGATTTTTTATATTTTTAGTTATGTTCGTAAAATTTTCTGGTTTCTTAATATTAAATATTATTATCGGTGCCAATAAATAACCAATATCAGTACACAGTATTTTAAATATTTAATTTTTGTACACTATTTACTTGTTAAATAATAAAAAAATAACTAAGCACAAAATATAATTGGCACGCTATCAATAATCCTCCATGAATAAAATCGTATAGTTATAATACACAATATTACCATTTCACGAACGGTTATTAGAAAAACCTTAAATATTAATAACAAAGAGCTAGATCCAAAACACGATCTGTTGGATCTCGGACCCGTGTCACCGGACGACAGACAGACGGACTACGGCCGGATTATAACAAAGCCCGCCTCGCCCTTTATGGCATTGTGTATTTCAAAAAATAATTCAAACAGCGCGCCAATGCGGAATAATTAAGTCGAGCGTAATGAATCCTTGAGTCAAGAAGGAGTTCAATTTCTAGAAAATGTTTTAGTGATCTATCCATCCGAGGATGTATAAAATCGTAAAGACGGTGGGAAAACCCTATACCTATGAATTAGAATTAGAGTTGCATTTAATATTTTAACCATAACATTAATATTTGGTATAGTAATAAATTGTACTGCTACTTTAACCTCATTAAATAAGGTTTCTCTCACCATATTTTCCGTACACGATAGAGTTCACGATTACTTTATAATCTTTCTTTCTTTCTGCCTGGCATTATACCAGATTCCGCTTTCTCGTGCCATAGATTTGATGGTATTTGGTATTATACAGATAGCCACAGACAGTATTATTTGACAGCCTCCATGGCGCAGCGGGCGAGTAGTCGGTTGCGAAGCGTGAGCTCGTGGGTTCGATTCCCGCACTTAGACAAATCTTTGTCTGACCCACAAATATTTGTCTCGGGTCAGGGTGTTGTGGGACCGTAAGACCCTCATAGTTCCTGATACCCACGATACAGGTTAACCTAGTGTGGGGTCAGGACTATGTGTGTGACTGTTGGGTGTATTTATACGGGGCGACCCGCCGTCTAACCCCTCGAACCCGCAACGGGAACCAAGTTACGCCATTTTTTTTATGAAAGAGCGGGCAAAGGAGCAAGCGGGTCACCTGATGGTGAGTGATCACCGCCGCCCATGTCTCGTCCATTATTTAGCAGAGTCTACCACGTGCAGGTGAGGTTAGCTTTGGGTTGGTCTAAGATGTTGGTGACCTACTTTATAATATTTAATTTAATATTTACCTTTGGTATTTAACTATGTAAAAGGTAACTATGATGACTACATTTCAAGCTATTAGATTATACGTCCATAAATTATGCGCGTAGAATATTAAACTAATAATTGTTGTATAAAGTAGGCGTAACCGTGTGCGAAACGCAGCAATTTATATTCAAAACACCTGATACTCAATAATGAATGCAGTTTGCCCGACGTGTAGCTAAGTGCAAGTTTGGAGCGGTGCTCAGCAGTTAGAAAGCGCTTTAGTTTGCCCTAACTTTGACCAACTTATTAATGTACTTGTGTGACGTTTACTCAATCGATTTTAGTTTATAGGGCTTCAATGCGAAATAACCAGCGTCTTTTGTAGGCCCGAATTGCTTACCACATGAGTGAAGAGAGTTTTTGAGTGGTAGAGTCACCCTGTTAGACAGTTTTGGTTGCAGCATGAATGGGCCGGTTCGTATGGGTCATTACCATTGTCACGCAGAAAACAAACGTAAATTAGCAACTTGTTGCTGTGTTTCGTACGATGAGTGAGATATCCAGGGGCCCAAATCCCCTTCCCTTTTCCAATCCCATAATTATCCCTTTCCTTTAAGATTGGCAAAGCGCCCATACTTTTTTTGGATCGTGGGCGTACATGGGCGGTGGAGATCACTTACCATCAGGTGACCCACTTGCTCGCTTGCAGGCCTATGCAATATCAAAAAGTTAATTAGGTCGGAGGCTTGTTAGTCTAGCATAACCATCCCTCTAAGCTGGGAAGTTATCCGTAAGATGGATTTTCCCCGCCCAATTATAAAATAAGACGCTTGAACCATTATCTCACAGAATACTGGCATGTCAGTCACATCAAGGAACCAAAACATCCCCTTACCCTTACGGTGGTGATCACTTACCAGTGTTACCAGACGCGGCGATTGTAATGCACGTCCTTTTTTAAATCTGGCAACACAGTCACTTTACAGTTTACTATGATATACAAAAATAGTATACTAACGCAAATAAAGTGCTGGCCAATTGGTGCTTTAACAAACAAAAGCAACATAACTCACTGTGAATCCGTCGACTCTAAAAGTGGGGTCCTTAATGAACAACCCAACTAAGTAATTAACAACTAATTTGCATTAGATCCCACTTGACTAATAGCCTCGAATTAAAAAGGAAGAGTTTAAGGGTCCAATTATTATGATAGCCCGTCATGAGAACATTCGTAACATCGGGAATTCAAAGGAATTTCTATTTTCTATAGTTCATTTTGATTTTGATATACGTCCTTTCAATGCTATTCATTTATGTCTCATGTGAGGTTTTCTTTAGGCAAATTAAATCAAATAATTTATTCAGTAATTAGGCCGCCAAGGGCACTTTTACACGTCAAATTAAGAATCTACCGGTGCTTTGGAAATGCCCACTGGTCTGAGAAGAAGCACCAAGAAACTCAGCCGTAGGTCTTGTGCATATGCATACGCACTCACGCCTGTAATCCCCGAAGGGGTAGGCAGAGGTGTAACCAGTACACCCACATTTCACCAAGCGTATCACCGTCCCATGATGTGATAGGGGGCGAGCCTATCGCCATATCGGGCACAATTCCAGACTCCGGGTTGATACTAAACATTTCATGATAGAAAAACCCAATATCACTTTACCCGACCCGGGAATCGAACCCGAGACCTCAGCGTCAGCCTCAGTCGTAACGCATACGCATTACAACTGCGCCACCGAGGCAGTAGGTCTTTTGCATTTTTATATATTACCATTTGGTTTATAAATCAAACATAAACATTTACTAATCTAGACATAGATCATTAAAGAAATAAAAGAAAAACAATCAATTTAGGATCGATGCACTTCCCATGCAGATGGTAGTATTGGCTTTGATACGAGTAGTTTTGCTATCAATTTTCATGTTACTAAATGAAAATTGATAGAAAAATACTTTAATTAGCACATAATTTAGTTAGTGTGCACATAATGTGGGTTTGGCAGAAGAAGCATGAAAGTAGAATAAATGCGGTGGAAATGCGTTCCCTACGTAGTATGTGTGGAGTCACCCTTGCTGACCGGATAAGGGATCGCTGTAAGTTGAAGAATGATGTGGTGACTAGGATCGAAAAGGGTATGCTGAAATGGTTTGGGCATATCGAGAGGATGGATGAAAGACGACTTACGAAAGGTATTTATCGTGCGAATGTGAATGGTAGGGTTGGAAGAGGGCGCCCGAGGAGAACATATGCGGATCAAATAAATGATATTCTCCGAAAAGGGCACGTCACGAGTACCCGCAACCGACGAAAATGTATGAATGTGGAAGAGGCGAAAGAGGTGTGTCAGGATCGTAGCTTGTGGTACTCAATAGTCTCTGCCTACCCCTATGGGACATAGGCGTGAGTGTGTATGTATGTATGTATGTATAATTTAGTTAGATATTTTACATTGCAGGGCAGGGTCATGTGTCATTGCAGGGCATGTTTCTCTTCCCTCAGAAGACAGGTGATTAGACCAGTAATCAACCACACTTTTAGCGCTTGTTGGTTGATCCTAAAGCCTTATTCATAGTTAATCTTCTCGGCTTGGGTCCTAAAGATATTTATTTCGATTTACTATTACATCGGAACTTCTAAGTGGTAAAGCCACGTAGTCGAAACTTTGTCTACAGCATAAATGGGCTAGCTTGCCAGAGTTATTACCATAGAAAACTGACGTGAAGTGGCTAGCTCGGTCTAATGATTTCTGGATTAAGTCAGATTGCCGGAATCTCATTCCCCCTTCCCCTTGCCAATATCTGTTCTTTTATTTTAAAGTCAGCAACGCATCCATGATTCTTGAGGTCAGTTGCCTAAACCTTCGAGAATAAGAAAAACAAATAATTTTTCATCAAATTATGATACTGAACTACTTAAAAATCTACATGAAATGAAACATAAAACCTACATTACTAAAGCAAACGCCAAAGTAAAGAGTGAATATTTTTTGTCTAGACTTTATTCAACCTAGAATTTCTGAACTAAATGAGTTACGCAAGGTAAATACGCCAGTTTCACAGGCAGCAATTCTTTAACACGTATGTATTTTGTATTTTTTTTCACCCACAAACGGTTATTACGTACAGTAATACTAAATCTTTATGGGGGTGTATGGTAATTTAGTGTTGTAGTCAGTGTGTAAGCTATGGACATTTGGAATCAAGTCTATGGATTTACATAGCATAATATCAAAGGGAATCGACATAAATAAAAATTCATAAAATTAAATTCATTCAAATTCCCGGTCACTTAATAGCAAGTAATCTGCTTCCAAACTAAATGTTATGGGCCTGAGGTCCATAACATCATCATCGAATGAGCCCTGCTTAGATAGATTTTTTTGTATGATTCGCAAATACGTTTTGGGTCTGCAAGGAATCAAAATCCCTGATACCTACGACATATTAGTATGGGGCGAGGAATATGTTTAGGACTGTGTGTGTATCGAAAAACTTCAGGTTTAATTCAAGTCTAGATTTTTGCTACAAAGTCGAATCGAGAAGACATCAGTGACATAAATAAAGACAATTCCGCGAAATAATTGTATCACTCCCTACATTAGTGTTGTTGCTTACATCTCAGATAAGAAGTTCGTATTATTTTGGAAGTTTTTGTCATAATAGTCAATTGTGTCGCCTTAATACTGTTGTACAAGGCTTGTTACCGTTGTTTGATTACTTCCACAAATATTAACTTCTTGCTTTTGTAATGTTTGAACGTTAGTGTAGCATAATGAGGGTGAAGTGTGTACATTATATTGTTTTCATCACAACAGAGAACAAAAGAAACAAAGCAATATATTTCTGTATTTAAATTTCAGTCTGTTTCATTACAAAAATATATTTAATACGTTTAAATTGAATTATGTTTTGTACGTATTGCTCACGCCTGTAATCCCCGAAGGGGTAGGCAGAGGTGTAACCAGTACACTCATATTTCGCAGAGGGTATTTCCATTCCATGATGTGACAGGGGGCGAGCCTATCGCCATATCGGGCATAATTTCAGACGTCGGGCTGATACTGAGCAATTTGTAATAGAAAAACCCATTATCACTTTCACTCGACCCATGGATCGAACCCGGGACCTCAGCTTCAGCCTCAGTCGTAATTTGTACGTATTACATCTGCGCCACCGAGGCAGTCTCAGACACTAATATTACCCCTGTATTATAAACTTCCAGTACTAGGCACGAACACCTCTCTGCTTCGTCACAGTCGCGTGCGCCGGATTCATCAAAGTTTACAATTATTTGTATGAAATTATAACTGGAGGCCAATTCTCGTAATTTAAAATGTTGAAAATATCATATAATAATCTCTGAATTGAGATTCTAATGACATCGAGATTAGATTATATTGACACCGGACTGAACTGAAAGAGGAGCAGAATATCATTTCTTAGTCAAATCTAAATCTAATCTTAGTTCGGTTAAAATTCATTCGCAGTGGCAGTTGAATACGAGAATTGGCTTCCTGAAGTCGATCACATATCCACTCTGGCCGATAAGGTTCACGTGGTGCGAATTGCCATAAATCGCCTAAATTAAAATACCAATTCTCAAAGATACAGACGAACAAAATATTTCAATTAAACGATACGCAATATAAACGGTCGGTAAGCACTCGTGTTTTATGTACGGGACGTGTTAAATAAAGTGGAACCAATAGCCAAGATTGATTCCCTCCCTACTGAATTGCTATGTACGCAATCAAATTATTTCCTCTGCGATAGACACGGCGCGTTTTATTTTTATTTTCACCTAAAATATAAATTACTTTACCTTTTTCTCGTTACTTTATACAGCTATTTCTGAAGACCCCCGGATGATGAACGGTCGCTTCATTTTCTATAGCTGTTATAACTTGTCGTGATATGTGAATGCTCCTTTAATATTATTCAGTAGGGCATTATGGATTTTTATGTTTAATGCCCGACAAAAAAGGGGTATTAAAAGTTTGAATGCCTCGGTGGTGCAGTTGTATTGCATACGCGTTACCACTGAGGCTGACGCTGAGGTCCCCGGGTCGGGTAAAAGTGATATTGGTTTTACCTATTGTTTATTATTATCTATACTTAGCAAAGAAGGAAGCGGATACAGTTCGCCAATTGAATTTACGGTACACACATACATACATCACATTTGTTGCATTTAAAATTATGAATATTCTATTAGTTTATTTCAAAACGTATTTCTATAACTATTTATGGGGTTGGGGACTCTGCCACCAACACGGTGTGAGAAGGCACACACAGGAAATATATAATGATTGGGTGAATTGTTACGCCGGCTACTGCAAGCGCTCTCTAGCGGGGAAAAGGAGAGAAAATGGTCTTCTGAAAAAAGTGGCAATCGGAATACAAGGAGAAAACACAAATAATAAATAAGTCGGCAAAAAACAGAGATTTTAAAGTGGCGCAGTTGTGGAAAATTGTTTTGGAAGCTGGCGGAGTCGGGGTGAGTGTAGGCTATTTCGGTATATGTATTTTATTATTTCTATGCACTCTTAGAGCGTGAGGCCGGGGCAGAGACGGGACCATCTAGAAACAAATAGCGGTGAATTTGTCGTATAGGCTTTGGCTTACAACCAAGGCTTATATACATCACCTATTATGAAAGGCTCAGTATCAGCCCGGAGTCTAGAATTTGTGCCTAGTATGGCGATAGGCTCGCCTCTTATAACATCATGGGACTGAGATACGCTCGGCGAAATGTGGGTGTACTGGTTACACCTCTGCCTACCCCATTGGGGATTACAGGCGTGAGTGCGAATGTATGTAAAAGTTTGAATCTTTGTCTGTTTGTGACATCGTAACGCCTAGCAATACACTTACCTATAATAAAATTATTGTAAAATGCATAAAAATAAATTAACTTAAGTGTAATTTCCTAGTGTATTGTTGATGATGCTATGTTGCATACGCAATCACGCCTGTAATCCCCGAAGGGGTAGGCAGAAGTGTAACCAGTACATACCCACATTTCGCCGAGCGTATCCCCGTCCCACGATGTGATAGCGGGCGAGCCTATCGCCACACCGGGCACAAATTCCAGACTCCGGGCTGATACTGATCATTTCGTCATAGAAAAACCTAATACCACATTACCCGACTCGGGGATCGAACCCGAGACCACAGCGTTGGCCTCAATCGTAAAGCATACGCATTACAACTGCGCCACCGAGGCAGTCTATGTATGTTATGTATACATAAGATGGTATTGTGATTTCTGCTAAATACTTATCTTTCTGTGTTCTGACTTTCTTAAGCGCTATTTAAATTCTATAAATTATCATTAAACGATTTCATTCGTTCATTCTAAAATATTGGACTGATTTGAATTCGATTTCTTTATTGAAATCTTGTTTCAACAAGATGATTCTTGGTTTTATTTTAACAAAAACCTGTTGAGCTGTTTAAAAAAATCTCATTTTTTGGGTATTAGTATCGGAGGGCATTAAATAATAAAATAAATACACCCAACAGTCACACACATAGTCCTGACCCTAGGTTAACCTGTATCGTGGGTAGGAACTACGAGGGACTTGCGGTCCCACAACACCCAGATCCGAAACAAATATTTGTGGATCACTCAAACATTTGTCTCAGTGCGGGAATCGAACCCACAGCCTCTCGCTTCGCAGCCGGCTACTCGCCCGCTGCGCCACGGAGGTTGTCAACTTGGTACTTTATAGTTTTCCACCTTAGCCATAAAACAGAGGGCAGAAACTCAACTATTTCATTATATATGTATAAACTATTATTGTATAAGTGGACCACCAACGTATTACACTCCGCTGATTAACGAACGAGGCAATAGCGAAACTTGGATTCCGTTGCGTTTCTTAGAAACGATCAATTTGTTGCATTAATGCCAGCCTTACAAGGTGGTAGGTCCCTCGTATGCGAGAGGCCAGCTGGGTTGGTACCACCGCTTTGTCTATTTCTGCCAGCAAGCAACAGTGTGTAAGCACTGTTGTGTTCCGGTGTGAAGGACATTGAAGCCAGTGTAATTATTGGGCATTATGAGACTTAACACCTTATGTCTCGGGGTGACGAGGGCAGTCCAGAGTCATGTAGTGCTCTGGTATTCAAAGTTCTGTGTGGCGTTGCTTCTGTTTATGAGCAGGCATGGCGCTTACCATCAGGCGAGCGATCTACTCGTCTCGTAATTCAAGCTAATAAAGCTTACAGACACAGGCACAGACATAAATACCAATTAAAATATTGCCATTCGGATGAGACGGTAACTGGTTGCATTTCATGTATTACAAAGCAATACTTACTGGAGCCGGTCACGCTCCGCGCACGCTCTCGCAACATGTTCACACTCGCTTGTTTACTCTCCTAGTTACTAATACTGGCTTTCCCAATAAGGTAGAACCAAGTAATGAAACAGCAATATTGTACAAGTGGTAGAGCCATGCAGTAAACAGTTCTGTCTTCAGCATACATATTATTTATTTTTACGGCATTTAGACAGATACAGTATTAATCCTTATCAACTTAAACACGTTAGTTACCTTTAGCATTTCAAGCACATTATTATAATCTTTTACATCATGTAACTTAAATGAATATCTTAGAAGTTATAGCAAAGCATTTACGCGCGCGAAAATAGATTCAAGCGCATTTGTCACACCGATTTACGGGACTCGCTTGATGCGATACCCCGCGCTGCGCCCACCGCTGTCGCCCACTGTCGCTATTTTAATTCCACATAGGCTAAAATACATACGCACTCACGCCTGTAATCCCCAAAGGGGTAGGCAGAGGCGTAACCATTACACCCACATTTCGCCGAGCCTATTTCCGTCCCTTATGTGATAGGGGGCGAGCCTATCGCCATGCCGGGCACAAATTCCAGACTCCGGGCTGATACTGAGCATATCGTAATAGAAAAACCCAATACCACTTTACCCGACCCGGAGATCGACCCCGAGACCTCAGCGTTGACCTCAATCGTAACGCTTACGCATTACAACTGCGCCACCGAGGCAGGCTAAATTTTATCCTGGAAAAAGGCATTCAGGGCGGATCCGCGGGCAAAAACTAGTAATCGATAACTATTAAAAGAATAATATAAGATAGTTAAAGAAAGTAGCTAGCGCGAACAGCTATCTCATTCTAACGCGCTAACAAAACGGACTCATGCACCACATACTCGCAACTTCCTTCACACACTGCAATGTGTCTTACACAAAATTAAATTTTATTTTCGTTAAGCATCCCTACACTACCGGCTTTAGTCTGACATGAGAAATATCTCACTTGGGTGCATGATACCATCTTATGTTATAGCATACGATCCCACAATGATTTCTATGTCCATCTGTATTTGAATTGAAATGCGTTTTTTAGAAATAATTATATAAATAATAAATAAATACATACGCACTCCCGCCTATAATCCCCGAAGGGGTAGGTAGGGTAGGAAGGGGTAGGTAAACAATACACCCATATTTCGCGGAGCGTATTACCGTCCTACGATGTGATAGGGGCAAGCCTATCGGCGTACCGGGCACAAATTCCAGACTCCGGACGGATGCTGAACATTTCGTAATAGAAAAACGTACGCATTACAACTGCGCCACCGAGACATTCCTTCCTACCTACTATAGATTGATTTAACTTGCCCATCTACCAGCTTGATGAACAATAATAAATACATTGAATTCATATTCTTAACCCTTAACCAAAAGCATCATATGCTCCATTATTCATTCCACGTTGGCTTCAAAATGCTAAAAAGAATCACAACTATAAACCGCTTAAATTAAAACAAAATAATCATAAAAGTCGCATTAAAATTAACACACTCAACTTTACGTTTCTCTGACTGCAGTAGCATTGCTCGAAATTAGTATCACATTCAGAAGTTTGTAGGTAAACAGAAAAAAAATGTGAAACAATATGGTTCCTAATAAGTGTAACAGCACGTTGTTGTGCCAGGCGCACCACCGGCGGCGTACTCGAAAAGCGTTGCAACTTTTATTGGAAAACTTCAACCGAATTTACATGTCCCGCACATTATTAAAAACGCTTGTAAAATGTAACAACAACATTACAAATCAACCTTATTTCAACACACTTACAGTGCAAAGTAGCTTGTTTATTTTTAACAGTATTTGTCTCAAAAGTCTAAATTTTAAAGGGTTAAAGAGTCGCGACTCCCACCCGATGTTTTACCTTCGCAGCAACGTAATAGTTTTGTTCAATATACAATGGAGTTTGAATGCTAAATTTATTGATAAAGTTTCATAATAAACATGCAATGAAATTGGGAAACTTTAACGAGTTTTCTATGCGCCTGTTTGTATCAGTTTTATGAATTTTATATAAGGTTTGGAGCAGATAAGCTGTTGTTTTTCTTATAAAAATGTTTCTTATTATTATTTTGTTTCGCGATATTACTAATCTAATACACAATACATTATGTTAACTATTTAATATATGCTATTAGCTATGAATAATGAATGCACACCTACTCACGACTGTAATCCCCGAAGGGGTAGGTCTATATGTAACCAGTAGACCCACATTTCGCCGAGCTTATCTCCGTCCCATGATGTGATAGGGGACGAGCCTATCGCCATACCGGGCATAATTTCAGACTCCGGAATGATACTGAGCATTTCGTAATAGAAAAACCCAATATCACTTTAACCGACCCGGGATCGAATATCATAACGCGTACGCATTACAACTGCGCCACCAAGGCAGTCAGAATTATCAATGCTCTTATTTTTAATTATTACAGATTACTAGCGAATGATAACATAAAGTGACTTCATTGGCCCTGGTGTTAATACAGTACACTCGAAATATAATGTCCAACGTCAAAATACGACGATTCCTCGACGGTCGGCTGAATCTACACTGGCTGACCCAGCAACATGACTCATCTGAGCGAACTATTATGGTAGGGTTTCACCATGTACCGTAGTCGCTATCCAGCCGGGCACAAAAATGTATCAGACACCTTCCCATCAAGAAAAACTTTTGTCTAAAATGCAATGTTGTGGAGTGCATCGATATGTAAAGGTTAAGTTCGTTTATGTACGAATTGGGCACTTTAGTGAACTCCTATTTACCCAATTAGAGGAGGTGTGCCTTGCGACTGGAAAGTTTCACACGCAAAGTTGGGCGCGCACACAGCGCTTCTACTTCACCTAGTCATTTGTGGACGCAAAATATAAGAGATACGCGATATCTAATTCTTAATTTGTGACATATACAATGAAACGACGACCATATTTGTTTGAGTGGTAAAGCCACGTTGTTGACAGTTCTGTCTACAGCATGAATGGGCCGGCTCGTCCATGTCGTTTCACAGAAAATCGGCGTAAAGTAACAGCTTGCCATTGCGTTTCTTACGGTGAGTGAGACATCCAGAGGCCCAAATCCCCGTCCCCTTCCAAATCCCTTAATTGTCCCATTCCGTTAAGGTAGGCAACGCGTCCATGATCCTTTTGTTATTATTGCGTACATGGGCGGTGGAAATCACTTACCATCAGATGACTCACTCGCTCGTTTACTGGCATATGATATAAAAAATAAAACAATATGACAGTGATGCCCATGACTGCAGAGGCCAAAGGGAAGGCCGACCTCCAATAAAGTGGACTTCTACGGTCAAGAACTATCTAATGACGCAAGCATGACACAAGGCTTAGCTATATGACGAAAGATGGCCAAAAATAGCGACAGTGTTAGATGTGCCAACCTCAAGTAATTGGTATAACACAGCCTCCGTGACAGTGACAGCCTCCGTGGCGCAGCGGGCGAGTAGCCGGTTGCGAAGCGTGAGGCCGTGGGTTCGATTCCCACACCTTGTGTGACTGGGTGGGTGTATTTATTTATTTATTTATTTATAAGGCAAGGGAAAAAGAAAGAAGAAATACATAGCTTTGAAGTGGAAGTTCTAGGTATGTATGATTAATGACGTAAAAGAATATTTCCTGAAAAAAAAACACAAAGCTCCAAAAAAGGTAAGTAATCTCCACCGCCCATGAAATCCCACAATACTAGAACAATTGTGTGTCGGTTGTTTTGGACTTCTGGCACCCTCACTAACTGCATGGAACATAACAACAAAACTGTTATTTCACGGTGGTTTTCTTTGAGAAAATGGTACCACTGCCTCAGTGGCGCAGTTGTAAAGTGTACACGGTACGACTGCTGTGCTGAGGTGTTTGATTCAATCCGCGGTTGGATTTTTTTTATGAGCTTGAATGTTGTGACGCGCAGTTGCTCGCTTGATGGTAAGCGCCATCATCTTTTTATGAGTGAGGTGGCAAGACGGTCAACTAATGATAAGTGATCACCGCCGCCGATAAGTACCATTAATACCAGAGGTATTGTCGGTGCATTACCAGTCGTGGATGCCTATACCTTGGGAAGGTTACTACTCTACATGTTCTCCTTTTCAAATTCAAATTAAAATCATTTATTCTGTAAATTGGATCATAAATATCACTTTTACATGTCAATCATTTTTATGCTACATTACATTTACGACGTCATTTCTGGGCTAGCCATGAGTAGAAATGCCGAAACAAATAATGGGCTATGGCCTCTTTTAATGTCCAGACATTGTTTTACAGAATTATGCGAGTGTAATGAACAGAAATTTTCTTTAATTCATCACCCCCATTATTATTTTATTGTGCATATTCATTTTTGGTGAACGCTTACCTTCTGCAATAGACAATTTACCGCTGCCTCTCCTATTACATACCAGCACACAGTACCCGTCGCTCCCTAGAGGCAAGTTTTATTGCGAGTAGTAAGCAAGTCAACTGCACCACACTGTAACGCATACGGCGCGGCCTCTCTTTACATAACTAATTATATTACTTCATTAGTGTTTCGACAAACTTCACACTCAGAATGCTGTTTAGAATAAACATGCTATGTGGTAGTATAAAACAATGATTATTGGAGTGTTGATTGGCCACCAACATATCAGGACCAAACCCAAACTCACCTGCACTTAATGTAATGGCAAAACTTGGTTACTGTCGCGGGTTGTGGGAGTCAGACGGCGAGACGCCTTATTAATACCAAATACCGTCAAATCTCGTACCATGAGAAGGCGGATCCTGATATTAAGCCAGGATAAGAACGAAATAAACAATGATTTATTATTAATCATTTAATAAGTTATCTTAGATTTGTGTCAAGCGGTGGCTACTTAATATTTTTTCAACGCCTACGACCAAAAACATCGAACAAGTATGCTTTTAGAACTCAATATTATATTATCTAGGCATAAACAAAATGATATATGATTGTAAAGTCAGTTTTTGAAATGAAATCTTCTTTAGGCGCGTTGAGCACTTTTTGAGTAAACAAAAATCATGGAACTCGCGTCATCGTCACCGAACGCTTTCCATGAGATATATGTATACTGTGTACATATGTACATAGATATACCTCCGTGCGTTATTAGTATACATTATATATATACAATTAAATTGGTCATTAACACTTCTTTACAAACCAAAAATAATAATCTAATGGCTCGACGATACAATTCACAAGTTACTTAGTTTTCACTTCTATCAGCAGTCCCCAAAGACTGCCCGCATGTTTTTTTCTCCAAGTAAACGGCATTTATAAGATAAAATATAAAACACTACCTTGAAGTACAGTACCGAGTCCGGGAGACCGCGACCGCGACTCGGGTGATAGCAACACGTCCGTTTTGTATGAAGGTGTATAGAAACGGTCGTGCATCTCGCTTTTGCTCTGATCTTCTGTTTCGATCGCGTACTTTAAAGCGTGCCTTAAGATGGCACTATACAAGTGGGAGAGACACTGTAGGCAACCGGGTTGAGTGGACAGTGGTAATCTTACAGAAAACCGACGTGGAGCAGAAGTTTGTTGCTACGTTACGTACGATGAGTTATATAATATTAATCAAGAAAAAGACCATGAAAAAATATTTTTAAAAAATTACGGTACGCAATTTTTTACTTTACATTTCAAGCACCACCAATAACCCTTCCCCCTAACCCAACACAAGGGCTCTTTACCAATCAATTCACAATGCCAACCAGCGGTGAAAGTGTTAAAAAATAATTGACTTCCTAAATAAAGTCCATAAAAAAAGGGCGGGCACAGCCAGCCGTCATTGTCGCTGGCTTACGTCGTTAATCTGTCCGTCTGTCCGTCCGTCTGACATGGGTACACTAAGCTCCTAACACTATGAAATTGCAATTTTTTTCTGCACGACATAATATCAGTTTTGTTGTGGCTTGTGTGTGTGTTTTGTGGCTTTATTCGTAGACGGTTGAATGTGTTCGGGTCACTTGTTTAATGTTACAATTCTTTTGGTAAATTGTACATTCATTCCTGTGAACGCGGGTAAGCATGGTGGACTACTATTAGGGATGTCCAAAATGTATAAAATTTAAGACCAAAGCTGTATACACATGAAATGAAATGAAATAGTTTATTAATCATGTAGGCAATTAAAATAGCGCTTATGACAAGTCAGTACAAAATAAAGAAACCTATGTAAGTACAGAAATCATATCAACTAATGTATACATAACATACATGGCATCATCAAAATACACTGGGCAAAATTTAGGAATAGTCCAGAATTGATTATTTTTTTATTGGTCGATATGGATAGACATTACCGAAACAGCACGTGTTTTAAAACTACCACCGGATCCAAAACGTCCCAGTCTGAGAAGACCCTGCGAAACAAACTCAGTGGGCTTACTTTACCACTGGTTATTACGCGGCGCGACCCAGTCCTGAGAAGATCCAGCTGTAGCGGAGCTATTTTATTTGTGTTCCTTAAAGTGTTACATAATATTGTATCTAAATTAATACCTAAACTTATATCTAAATTATACCTAAATTTATATCTAAATTATACCTAAACTTATATCTAAATTATACCTAAACTTATATCTAAACTTACAGATAAATCTAAGTGTACAGTGTGTAATTACATCTACACTGTACGAGTGTTGGTTACTTATAAATAAGTACACAATGAACATTTGGACAATCACGCTGCAAATTGTTATTGTGTAAACCCTAGACTTTAATATTTTCTGCTCTTCGCTTCAATCTATATTCTTATGTGCTTATGCTATACTGTACTCCTTCTGACTTAATAAAAACTGTGTGAATTATAAAGTGAAAAGTTATTTGTTCTCGACCCGGGAATAACATTAATCACCCGAACCACACTAAACAGCTAGTCAAACATATGTAGCGTAAAGGTGCCGTGAAGCGAATGGGTTCGATTCCCACACCGAGACGGAAAGTTCTAAAGCTCACGCCTTTATCCTCAAAGGAGTAGGCAGAGGTGCAACTAGTGCTGCATCCACATTTCACCGAGCTTATTTCCGTGCCATGATCTGGTAGGTGATGAGGCTATCATCATACCAAACTGTCTTTCTTCTTAGCATTATTGCACTACATATTACATTATTCGACACTACTACTACTACTACAGTCTCCGTGGGGCAGTGGGGGAGTAGCCGGCTGCGAAGCGTGAGGCTGTGGGTTCGATTCCCGCACCGAGACAAATGTTAGTGTGACCCACAAATATTTGTTTCGGGTCTGGGTGTTGTGGGATTTCAAGTCCCTCGTAGTTCCTGATACCCACGATACAGGTTAATCTAGTGTGTGGTCAGGACTATGTGTGTGACTGTTGGGTGTATTTATTTATTACTTATTACTAACACGCCTCGTCTCGTCATCGTCGCATCGCCTAATTATAACTCCGATTCCAATTCATGTATGATTTTTCCAAATTGAAAACTCAAACATAAATTGTGATTGCCCGATCTGGAGTACTCAGGACCTCACAATTCTCAGCATTACTACCACTAGACCAAGTAGGTGATCCGATACACAGCAATACAATAAAAGCTTAAACCAAATTCTTTATACAAACACACCAAGAATATTATCAATATATTTATTATACGAAACACAAACTAATTAGCATACAGGTGCGTCCACAACACAGAACACCGCTCGAGCTGCAATAACAATAAACATTCATTACATACAGCGTACAATCCGTAATCAGCGGTAGCATTATAACCGAAATTGGTGTTTTTAAAATTATATATTTATCTGTTGATCAGTTGAAGGGGTAAGCAGAGGTGTAACCAGTACACCCACTTTCGCCGACCGTATCTCTGTCCTTTATGTGATAGGGGGCGAGCCTATCGCCATACCGGGCACAAATTCCAGACTCCGGGCTGATACTGAGCATTTCATAACAGAAAACCCAATACCACTTTATCCGACCCGGGGATCGAACCCGAGACCTCAGCGTTGGCCTCAATCGTAACGCGAACGCATTACAAGTGCGCTACCGAGGCAGTCTTACTTCCAGTGTCAAACAAAAATCACCTTTACATTTAACACCTGACCAACCATCCATTTTCCTTATTCGTGTAACCTCACCTGGAGTTGCTATCGACACGTGTCAAGAAACATGATTGTTTCGCACACGGTCTATTAGCACATAAGCGGTCCCTAGCGTAAGTTCCTAAGCGGAATAGTTCGGCCCTTCTCACTTGCTGTAATCTCTTCACGATTGCCGTTCATTTATTGTCTTGTGGGAGGTAAGTTGGTGATAGGAGAGAGAGGAAGCGATTTAGTCATTCGTGATTTTAATAAATAACATCCACTAATAACACATAATCCTTTTTAACCGACTTCAAAAAAGGAGGAGGTTCTCAATTCGACTGTATTTTTATGTTTGTTACCTCAGAACTTTCGACTATGTGAACCGATTTTGATGAATATTTTTTGCCATTCCTTTTCTATATATGTATACCTTCTCAACCTCGGAGGAGCATCTGCTCCATAACCATAACCATGTCTATGGTTATGCCGGACGCACCAGAATTTTGACCCAGTTTCCTTTACCCACTTCTTTTTAAACATGATACCTTCGCTGCTATATCAACTTTTAAGTTAGCAAAACTAAAAAAAAAACTTAACTTTTCAAAATTTTGGTTTTAACCCAGCGGTGGTCTCCGTCGGTGCAATTGAGATGGTTTGCGATCTCATAGTAAGATTCTATTATAATGTGCTGCGTGTAACTACGAAAGACTTTACTTTATTTTAAACATTTATTTCAGTGCGGGTATCGAACCTCTGGTGTCACGTTTTACCGCCTACTTTCCAACTGCGCAGTAGAAGGATTATCATTTTGATAATATCTTAAAAAGCACCCCACGTTTTTTTTAAATTAAATATTTTAAACTATTATTTATTTTTCATTTTTTAGTTGGATTTTCTATAAAAGCGTGTTTTTTTGTTTTTTTTTTTACTATTATTTATTTTCAATGATTTTCATTAAAATTTAAATTAATTAATTAATTTAATTTAATTATTATTTTTTCAATTGTCATGGGTCCTTAATAAGTATGCCAAATTTCAAGTTACTCCAACGTTTTGAAGAGGGTCAAAATCATGTTCACAGTCTTCGTTACATACATACTGTATACGAGTACGTATGAAGGTAATAAAAGCGTGTTAAAAATGCCTAAAAACGCCTGTTCTAACTCTACGTTATTTCCCACCACGTCCCCTACCTAGAACAGTATCGTCGCAGGGGAATAGTTGCGTATCGTAGTTTGAATAGACCGAGTACAGGACGGGCCGTATAGCGATGCTCTGCCGCTCCGCGTCGCAACACACCGTGTATAGTGTAAAGGCTTGCCATACATGATCAGTTTTACTCTTAGAATATATGCAAACGAGTAAGCTTGTTGGTTTCTAAGTGTTAGTATTGTCTATAGCAATAGTAAGCCGGCTCGACTGATATATTACCACAGAATACCGTCGTGAAGTGCCAGTAGTATAGGCCAGCAAACGAGCAAGTGGGTCATCTGATGGTAAGTGATCTCCACTGCCCATGTACGCCCACAATACTAAAATAATCATGGGCGCGTTACCGACAATAAAGGAAAGGGATTGGGAAGGGGAGGGCAATTTAGGTCTCGGGATATCTCCCACCGTACGAAACGCAGCAGCGAGCTGCTACTTTACGCCGGTTTTCTGTGAGACAGTGATGATGACCCAGATAAACCGACCCATAAATGCTGTAGACAAGTTTCTACAGCGTGGCTCTAACACTCAGAACTGTTGCATTCATACGGTAAATGAAATTTTCAGAGACCCAATTCTTCTTATTCGTTTCTTTTAAGGTTGGTGACGCCTACATGATTGTTTTGGTATGGTGGCTGTTCATGGGCGGTTAAGAATACGTAAAATAGAATATCCCACTTGCTAGTTTACAGCCTTTGCTATAAAAATAAGCAAGTGGATCTCACCTGATGGTAAGCGATCACCATCACCCTTCAACATCAATAATACTAGAGGTGTAATGTATCGGGGGAGGGGAAAAGTATGTCTGCTTTAACACAATATTATCTATCTGATATGACTGCCTCGGTGGCGCAGTTGTAATGTGAACGCGTTATGATTGAGGTCAACGGTCGCGGGTTCGATCCCCGGGTCGGGTTAAGTGGTATTGGGTTTTTCTATTACGAAATGCTCAGTATCAGCCCGGAGTCTAGAATTTGTGCCCGGTATGGCGATAGGCTCGCCCCCTATCACATAAGGGACGGAGATACGCTCGGCGAAATGTGGAATTACTGGTTACACCTCTGCCTACCCCTTCGGAGATTACAGGCGTAAGTGCGTATGTATCTATCTGATCGTGGCTGCATTGCCAACCTATCATGGAAGATGTAGTGATAGGAATGAAGGAAGAGATTTCTTTGCTGCGCTTACTAGGCATTAAGTTCACAAGGTGGTAGGTCCCTCATATGCAAGAGGCCGGCTGGGTTGGTCCCACCGCTTTGTCTATTTCTGCCGCCAAGCAACAGTGTGTGTGTTGTGTTCCGGTTTGAAGGACATTGAAGCCAGTGAAATTACTGGACATTATGAGACTTGCATCTTATGTCTCGGAGTGACGAGCGCAGTCCAGTGTCATGCAGTGCTTTGTTATTTAAATTGTGTGTGACGTTGCTTCCGTTTATGAGCAGGTGTGGCGCTTACCATCAGGCGAGCGACCTGCTCGTCTAGTCATTCAACAGGCGTGCACGCGAGATGAAACCACAACGACGTAGATTCGCCAGTTTAGCCTTTCCATGTATGGGAGCCTTTACATTTAACTGCTTTTGTATCGACTTGGAATAGTATACTTTGTTCATCTATCGCTCTTGTCTTACATGTCGTTAGAGCTTCATTGCGGTTCAGGTTTTCGGCAATGTTGTTGATAATGAAACTGTACAGTCGTAGTTTGTAGTAAAAGCGCTGTTGTATGGCGTAGTGAGATTAACACCCGGTTTCTGAAAGGCTGATCAAATCAACATTCAACTAACATAACTTTGAGTTGACATCCCTGTTAAATGAATTCGAGTTTCTGAAACGCTGATTAGTGAAAAAGTTAAAAAATTTGATCTCTCTTTAGTACCGTTTGACATACGATTTTTCATATTAATTTGAAAGTTATGTTAGCTAACATGTGTGTCAAATCAAAGGTGTTGATCACGCTTCTAGCAACTCAATTTCGACTTGACATGAGATTTGACATAGTGATTAGTTAATTTAACATTGATCAGCCTTTCAGAAACTAGGCGTAAATGTTTGTTTTCCACTTCAGTAACATCATTCTAATACTATTTGGAACATAAAACATGCGGGTCAGTCTTTGGGGACTGCCGATAGAAGTGAAAACTAATGGCCGTTCCCTATATTCTGTCTGTATCTAGTTTTGCTATACCGGCGATAGAAAATTTTATCTATTTTCCGTTTTACCGTCCCAATAAACTTACTAATGATAGGTAATCCTATTCTTCATTGCTGTCTACCGATGAGAGGACTGATAGCTGACTAAAGATATACAACACTATTAAAATGACAGTTCAAGCGTCCCAATATTTTTTATGTGCTATCTGTCGATAAAGTTATTTAGTTGTTTCTATATCGGTAGATTTTGACCGATAAACAGATATCCTCGGCTGTAAAACACGAAATATATAACGCATTTTGAAGAAATAGACATGAGTATACAAGGCTTACATGGCACTTGCACTGCAATACAAAAAACTAAATAAATTATGTAAAAATCTAAAAGAATATATAAAAAAAAACTAAAATTCCCATAAATAAAAATAATGCACCGTTTTGATAATTAAATTAAGTGCAATAGACATATAAATATTTGTTAATGCGAACAAAATAATTCCCCACTTCAGTAAAATCCCCCAAATTCGCTTGGGATTTTCGTTCAAAGGACTTATATTCAGAGCCGTAATGTATTGTCAGTAAAACGTTTCGTTATTACATTGTTTTTTGCAACATAATAAGTATTTCTCGTTATTATTATTATTTCATAAACAGTGGTAAAAAATAAGAATTATAGATGTTAAATTAAAACTTATATTACTAATCTAAATCATATCTTTATATTTTCTAACATAAATTAAACAATAGTTCCTCTTTCTCAGCTTGTAAGAACATAACGCACAAGAGGGCCCAGATAGACTGCCTATCTATTGCTATCATAGTATCCGACGTGCATATCTAAAAAATAGGGACGATTCCAAGCAGTAGATAGAACAATACGGATGTTTGACGATAGCTATCTATCGTGAAATTGAAGATTAATATTGGGAACGGCCATAAGTAACTTGTGAATTGTATCGTCGAGCTATTACATTATTATTACTGAATTATTTTTGGTATGTAAAGAAGTGTGACCAATTTAATATATTATATGTAGAGAGATAGGTATACTCTATGTATATATAATGTATACTAATAACGCACGGAGGTATATCTATATATATAAATACACAATATATATATAGCTCATGGGTAGCGTGTGGTGACAATGACGCGAGTTTCACGCTTTTTGTTCACCCAAAAAGTGCTCAACGCGCCTAAAGAAATTTTTACTTCAAACATATTTGAAATATACTGGATAGTGACTACTGTACTTATACTTTCTGTACTGTACAGATCAGGTACAGTTTCTTTAACTATGCAGTGTTCAGACAAATATAAATTTGCACCTGTTAATCGAAGCTGCTATGATTACAGGTATTTTCAGGTAAATCGGGGAGATTTGCCCATTTTTGAATAACCTACCACAAACAAAAAATGAAATGATCATATGGTAAAAGAAATAGTAATAATCATAATAAATTTTATAAATTGCAGTTGCAGATACTAATGTTAAGTTTTTTTTGGTTTAGATCAAAGTGATATAGAGCCACCTGAAGTATCGGTAGGTAATGCAAATCAAAGTCAAAATGCTTTCAAACATCTCCACCACCTATCTATTCACACAAACAAACTTGCATAAACCATGTTATCCTCTAAAATAGCCTACCTGACTGCTTAAGTAACCATAATCAATTAGAGGCTCAAACAGTGCAGTGGCAAAATGATATGAGAGGCTAGATGTTAGGGCGATAGCACATGAATATAAAAGCGCTTGATGTTAAACATGATGGGAGTAAAAGATTCTGTCCATACTTGTGCACTTTCAACAAAGTGCATTTACTGCATGTGCTTTGACTGTCATTCTATTCCATACTTTTGAAACGTGCGTTATTAGTTTTTTTTTATAGTATAGGCTGGCAAACGAGCAAGTTGGTCACCTGATATTAAGTGATATCCACCACCCATAAACATCCACAATATTAGAAGAATCTACGATGCCATTTCGATTTTTATGGAAATGAATGAGGTATAGGGAAGGGGAGGCGCGATTTTGGCCTCCGTAAATCTCAGCTTGGTGCTGCCACTTTACTTGATTTTCAGTGAGACAAAGATCCTGACACGATCAGCCGGCCCATTCATTCTGTAGATGAAAGCGAAGCGTGAGTTTATACGTGACTTATGACTGTATCGCAACAAAAGTTTCCATGTGCAATAAGCCTTATGTGCTAGGCTCGCGAGCACAGCCGAGCACAGTGCTGCATTCACCGATGCAAAGCGAGCGATTTGCGAACCAACCGTGTATGTGTAATGCGCACTTGAATACGAATGCAGCGGGACCACACCCTGTATCACACCAGAGTGTAATTCTTCTTCTTCGTCGGTCACTCAGTGCTGAGGATCACGACCACATATCGTCGCTTAGCTAACAACACCGCGTAACTCGAAAATTGGCCATGTTATCATTGGATAAATTGTTTTTGCCGCGTATCCAATAAATTTACACAAAGTTCAAATTAACCATACGAAGCACGAAGTCATCCCCAAAGAGCAGTGATAGCTCAGGTGGGAGTGGTATGGACTGTCGAGACGAAAGTCGCAGGTTCGAAACCAGCCCCAAGAGCATACACCTCTGGCTTTTCTAAGTTACGTGTATATTAATTGTGAATTATCACTTGCTTTAACGGTGAAGGAAACATCGTGAGGAAACCTACATACCTGAGAAGTTCTCCATAAGAATTTCGAAGGTATGTGAAGTCTGCCAATCCGCATTAGGCCAGCGTGGTGGACTACGGCCTAACCCCTCTCATTCAGTAGAGGAGGCCCGTGCCCAGCAGTGGGACGTGTATAATACAGGCCTAGTATTATTATTATTATTATACGAAGCACGATAGTCAAATAGTTCTGTCACCGCGTAATTCATTGGTTACATTACACATGTTCATAAAAAATATTGAGTTTTATGTATCTCCTGAAAACTAAGCGAATTTAACTTGAGCGGTGTTGTTAGTGACGATATGTGCATCCAAGCTAAGCGGTCATAAGATATCCGCTTGGTATATGTTGCCACCAACAACCCTTTTCACGGCATCTGACCATCTAGATGGCGCTCTTCCCCTGGGGCGCTTCCCTTCTATTTGGCCCAATATTAAGACTTTTCAGCTTATGTCTGGAAGACCGTACAATGTTTCCGAAAAAACTAAGCACCCGTTCCTAACAGACAGCTGACAGCCTCTTTGTGGGTGTAATAAGATTTGTTTTATACATCTTTTAGAGTTCCGTATCTCAAAAGGAAACAACGGAAGCCTCAGTTAAAACTGATGCTCCACACATTTCAAACGGGTAGAGGTGACAAGTGGAAGTTAATATCAAATACTATGGTTTACGACCTCTTGAAAGTGTATAAGAAAATAAGTCGATGCGATACAAAAATAAGCCATTTATTTCATATATTTTAGCTAAGGAGAAAAACAGTGGTTAACAGGGTAATTTCCATTGACTTAGAATCAGGAAATTTTGTAAGACGCAAGGTCTCGCAGCACAAGAAAAGGAAAACAGCCTCAAAATTCTTTATTTGTAATTACGTATAACACTTATTGTGAATGCAAACGTACATTTATTTCCACAACAAAGTTAAGTTTGTTCTTAAATAGCGTATTCTTAAATAGCGTTCCTAAATAAGAAGCATTTTTTTCTCATAGAGCACTTAATGCTTATAACTCTATATTTTCAGGGTGAGGAGGATTTATTCGACAGCCTCCGTAGCGCAGTTGGTGAGTAGCCGGCTGCCAAGCGTGAGAGTGTGGGTTCGATTCCCGTACCGAGAGAAATATTTGTGTGATCCATAAACGTTTGTTTCGGATCTGGGTGTTGTGGGACCGCAAGCCCCTCGTAGTTCCTGATACCCACGATACAGGTTAACCTAGTGTGGGGTCGGGACTATGTGTGTGACTGATGGGTATATTATTATAGTTATCTTGGGTCAAAATTTCATATTATTGTTTTGAAATCTATAAGTCCCACAATAGTTTCGTCTAGACCATTTTTGTAGACGATAAAATGGTCTATTACTTTTATTAACAATTATTTTAATTAAACTCTTATAGAAATATTCTTCTTCTACCTTTTTTTTTTTATCGCGGGGAAAGCGAATTATTGCTACCGCCCCGCCCCGGGGGAAGGCGGAACGGTTATGTTGGGTTCACCGGTCTTACGACCCAGCGATAAGCCGCCCGGAAGAGATGTTAAATCCGAGCGACCGCTGGGCCGAGTCCCTAACACTATATACAACCTACACCGGCATACCAACTAAAACCCCGCGGTGGCCTTCTTCGGCGCATGTGGAGCGGCCCCGGGGTATCCTTAGCTATATCTAAGGATTGCTACCGGAACCGCCCCTGCGCGGTGCCGCCTAGCGGCCCGTCTCCTTATGGGGGGCTCAGAAGCCCCCACACACCGAAGGACGCCCTCGGCGTCAACAGCAGACACGAGGCCGACCACCCGTGCTGCCGTCCATCCCGGGGTCGCATGTACAACAGTACCATAATGGCGCTACAACAGCCCCCGGCTGCGCGCCTACGACCCCCGATGGCCACAATTAGTCACCTCTTACGACAGGCAGGGGATACCGTGGTGGAATTCTCCAAACGCCCCCATTCCACAGGGCGGGAGACGCCGGTCAGTCGTCCACCCGACGCCTCCTACGTCTCCTTTGGCGGCGCGCGGGATCGTTCTGCTCACGATCCCGCTCGGCGCTCTCCTTCTGCAAGATGACGCACTCACAAAGGAGGCTACCGCCCGTCAAGACCTCCGGCTGCCGACCATGGCAGACACCACGGCCGGCAGCGACAGGTCTCCTTCGACGACTGCTCTGAGAGCGCTGCGCTCGTCACTCCAGGCTGGACACTCCTCTAACGTGTGTTGTGCCGTGTCCTCGCGGCAGTTGCCACAATGGTGGCACACGGCGGAATCCTCTTTTCCGGCTATGCGACACAGGTACGAGCCGAAACACCCGTGGCCCGTCAGCACCTGTGTCAGCCGGAATGTGGGCGCACCGTGGCGCCTGTCAACCACTCGTCAAGGACAGGACGCACTGCCGCGACAGTCCTCACACCGGCACTAGGGCTCTCCAGCCTGGCATGCCACTCCTCCACGGCGGCTCTGCGAAATCGGGCCGCAATCTCCCTTAGAGCCAATCTCTGTGTTCGTTGGGACGCCCCCTCTCGCCAAAAGAACGCGGACGAGAGGTGCTGGGCGTCCAACTCCCAAGGGAGAGTACCCGCCAACAGGCAGGCCGCCTCATGGGAGACCGTGCGGTAGCCCCTGATGATCCGCTGTGCCACTAAGCGCTGCGGTTTACGCAGTAGAGTGACACAGCGAGCGTTCAGGGAGCCGGCCCAAACGGGACAACCGTATAGGGCCATGGAACGCACGACTCCCGCATAAAAACTTCGGCAGGGGTTGCCGGGACCTTCCAGGTTCGGCAGCAGGCTTCCAAGCGCACCTGCTGCCCGCACCAGTTTCGGCGACAACTTCTCAAAGTGGGCGCGGAAATTCCACCGGCTATCTAGAACCAATCCTAGGTATTTCATGGTTGAGTCGATGGAAATCCGCACCCCCTCCACAATGATGTAGGCCTCCATAGGTGGCCCCCTCCGAGGCCCATGGAAACACAGGGCCTCGGTTTTGTTCAGGGCCACAGTGAGGCCCAGTCGCCGAATCCTGCCCACCACCTGCTCTGTACCCACAGAGGCGAGCGCCCTTATCCCACTCGCAGGTTTTAACACATGTTACAGAAACATATGGCTTGTAGTTTTTACGACCAACCGCCTGCCTGACGTCAACCTCTGGTGAAATGGAAATATTAACTTATTCAAAAATATCATAAAATGAAGTGCACTATACGCTTCGGTGTAAGCAGCGGCGGCGGGTAAAGTGTATTCAGCGAACTAATTACGACGGTTGCTCGGTTTGTCAATCATGCACAGTACAGACGAGGGGGGGGGGTGCGCGGATGTTGGGAGGGAGGAGTCTCTCCCTCGCTAATTATTTAACTTCGTTCCTCTTTGCACGTATCATATTATCTGTGTTAAGTTTGATTAGATAACCCCGTCGCACTTGCCGGGTAGACAACGACGTACGTTTTGCGCGGTTGTAAAGGATTAATGTATGGCTTTTTCATGGGTTTTAACTTGTGTGTATTATATATGTAATCTGTATGGATCAGAAGTGGGAAGTTAATGTGGGCCTTCTTTGCAATAAATGAGAGCTCAAGAATATTTAACACATCATCGTATTATATCAATATTTTAAGCTACTAAAAAATAAGTTCAAAGTTTTGTTAAAACTTACTTTACTGCCTCGGTGGCGCAGTTGTAATGCGTACGCGTTACGATTGAAGCCAACGCTGAGGTCTCGAGTTCGATCCTTTGGGTTTTTCTATTACGAAATGCTCGTTTTTCGATTACGCCAACTTCGCGAAATCATGGGACTAAAAAAGATGCGCAAGCCATGGGTGCAATAGTTACCTCTCTGTCTACCCCTTCGGGTTTACAAGCGAGAAGCTATATATGTAATTCAATAAGCCAAAACTAATTATTGCCAACATATCCAAACAGAAACTCGACGTTTCTCTCCGCTCCCCGGGGAGGTAGTGTGAAGATTTTGTTTCGAATGTACATTCGAAACCCAATTACGTCTCATTTCTGTGTATAGGGCATGCCGCGCACCTGCCACGTTGTTTTCGACTAGGCCTCTGCGGTATAAGCTGGGGCATACTGCGCTGACGTCACGGGACGCCACGTGCTCGAAAACGAAGTTATTTTAAGTGGAATTATTTTTTCTCTATTCTAAAAAAAAGTAACTGGCGCCGCCGCCGCCGCCGCTGTCGCTGCCAAAAGCTTGTCACGCTATCTCCTCCAAAACCGCTGGGGGTATGGGGTCGAGACCGATGCCAATCGATGCAGAGAAATGTGGGGAAGAAAGTAAGATATGTCTCATATTCGTCGGTTTTTTTTTATGTTTTGTGGAAAACATGAGCAAAGCCTCTAGTATAATAAAAATAGTTTATTTAAAATACTCTTTATTTTACTATCAGCCTCATCAGCCTCCATGGCGCAGTTGGGGAGGATCCAGCCGTGAAGCGAGAGGACGCGGCCTCAATTCCCTCAACGAGATAAAAATGATTGTGTGATCCACAAATATTTATTTTTGGTCTGGGTGTTTTTCCTCAGAGGGGTTGACGTCAGGAAAATTAAAATCCCAATATTCCCGTAACATATGCTAAAAACATGTTGCACTGATCCCGCTGCGAGTGGGATAAGGTGAGGTGGAAGAAAAGAAGGTATCTATAATTATAATACATATATTGTGAAAAAAACCGGACCTTTCCTATTACGATTCAGAATGTAAAACCTTTTAAACGTAGGACAGATAGAGAGCGTAGGCTTAGTTCCATTGGAACCATTTGGGTGCTAAAGCAAACCACTTTGCTCGTTGTTCTTTAAAAAAATAGGTCACTTAACTAGCTGATGATATTTCGAGTTATATTGAAAGCTACAAGGTTTCTTGTGTTGTGTAGACAGGTTGCGCAACCGCTAATCCCGGTGGCCTCCAAAGACTTGCCATGAGAAATATAATTTGTCGCTCACATTGTCATGTTCACAACGTATAATTCTAATGTATTTTGGAATTTTCGGCTAATTTGTTTCTATTTGAATGAAACATACGCCTGTTTACACAATTGTGTGGCTTGTCGACAAGTTTTTCTTGGCAATGATTCGGTTGGACGTGAACTTGGTATTTATATTTTTAGTGTTCCGTATCCAGAAGGTGCCAACACCTTACTAACTCTTCGCCTTCTGTACGTCTGTTTATCCTACGTCTAAAAGACTAACTTTTGACCCATAATAGATATTCAATTCAAATTCACAGAATATAATTATGGATACCCTAGGAAACAATAAAAATACTAATAGCCATATAAGCTACTTGTTTTTTTTTATTGTTTTACATACTTCTAACTAAGGTTGATTAAAGTGTAAACTCTTAACAAAACAAAAACTAATAAGCGGCCCAATATAAGTCAGGTTCGTGCTTGCGATTTAAATGTATAAATTGAAATCTACAGTTAATTAAAGATATTTTTTTAAATGACTGGAGTAAATATGCTCACATTTATATATAACGCAAGACAGAGGAAATTCCATACATACATAGACTCACGCCTGTTTCTCATAGGGGTAGGCAGAGACAACGGATTTCCACTTGCTACGATCCTTGCATAGGAAAGTCCGCGTAGAAAAAACAATCTATAAAAGTCCAGTGCTGAGCAAACGTGATAGCTATGGTATCGTCGAAAAGGAAATTAAAGCCCGACGTTTTTATAAAATCACGGACCCGAACTATACCTAATGTGATTTTTAACCCAGGGAAAAAATAATGATTATATAAGTTTGTCTGACTTTCTATTTAACTGACTGTCATCGTGGCGCCTAAACGTATGAGCCACTTTCAATACAGTTTGTTTTTAATGAAATGAAATGAAAATATTTATTGAATCCATAAAAATGTTATACATCATGTAGATTCAGTCAAATTTTAACTCTACCACCAGTTCGGAATGTTGTTTCGCTAGAGAAGAACGGACAAGAAACTCTAACATTGCTCTTTTCAAAATTTATTCAAAGTTGGTTTAATCCAGATGGTTCTTAGCTGTAGTCGAAGACAATCTGTTCAGCCATGTAAAAGATACAGATGTTTCTTTAATTAACATCGATTTAACTTTTTTAGGTTAGGTTAGGTTTTAGCTCTTAGGTGCGGTTAACATAATAAAGTACCATAATTCCCAATTCCAATTAGAAGCCTAAAAAAAGCAAAAAAACTCTAGCAAAGCAATCAAAAACAAAGATACAATTTAAAGCTGATTAAAACTTAAGTTTGGTATAAGTAGAGCGCTAATTAGAGTCCAGTTGGTACTCTTACACCAGCTAACACCTGATATTAATTTCCCGACGGAGGTATAAATTTCGAAGATCGCGCCCGCGTCGCGACACCGGCCAATGTCGTGGAACGACTATAGGGCTGGCGGGGAATTAGTTTTTTTTTTCTATCTGGTGGTTAAAAACCCCACAATCGTCTAATTTCAAAATAAGTGGACTGTATTTTTTGTTCGTTAACGAGGTTTAACACTTGTTTGTTACTGGTTGCAAAATTAGGTTGTTGTGACCGTGATATTAAGAAGGTGAGGACTCACGTGGCTGCCTTCTGGAAGTTTCTTCTCCAGGTCTGGGGATCCCAATGAGGTGTTCTGATGATGCGGACTTAGCGAAGCGCGAAAAACGACTACCTGCTACTGACTGTCACTTCGACAGCTTCACGTCAAACTCACGGTCGAATTGCGTTTTATTTGCACAATATGATATGCATGTTAAACAAACGAACAATATCCACCACTATCCAAGCACGGGAAACTGACTAGACTGCACCTGATAAGTCCAGTGCAATCCAAATTTGATGTCAACGTCGACTGATCGATTCTTTTGGAAACATTGGTTGAAGATTTAAATGATGCAATGTCTCTCTGGATAGTGGCTAGAATCATCGAAATATGATGACAAGAAACGTAAATAAAGCAAAATTATCCCAATAAAACTCTGTCCAAGGGTGCGGGTCTATAAGTCTGTGCAGCTCGTTCATTCATCAATTAATAAAAATTGATTCAAGATCTCTAGTTGACACTTAATATGTCTAATTTTTTGCGCGGTGTAGAACGTCGTATCTAGATTTAGAAATTTAATATTTAGAATTTAACTTTTATGCAATAAAGATGATTTTGAACGTTCAAAATTTTTTGTTACGTGTGATTTTACCTTTGCATGTGTAAGTAAGTGGAGCCGTATTTTTGGCAGATTCATATGAGAGTTATCGTTTAGTATAGGATCCCGTCATACAACGACCTTCACCGAGATGTTTATTTGATGAAACGTATTTTATATTTAATTTAATATGTCAATAAATATATTGCATATGACGATATCTTAGACTAGTTCTAGTTATCTTATTTGATCGTTAGAATTATGTTGGCTTGTCATAAATATACACCGCCTGACTTTGAAATGCAACCCACCGGAACTAATCTCTATTAGGTTTTAACATGTATATACGTAACATGTTAAAACATGTACGTATATAGTATAGATGGACCGACGACCTGACAAGGATTGCAGGAAGCCGATGGATGCCGGCCGCTTCCAACAGGTCGGCCTGAAAGGCATTAGGGGAGGCCTATGTTCAGCAGTGGACGTCTTGTGGCTGATGATGATGATGATGTATATAAGTGCTCAACGCGGCTAAAGTTTTCACTTAAAAAATTAAAAATAACTCAATTATCAAACTATAAATATTTGCAAAGCCCGCAGCCCTACTCTAGCTGTGACCGAGAAAGTTTCGCATTTACGCACAACCGCCGGTACTTACAAGTTGTATAGCACTTTTGTGTCTAGTTTTATGATCAATCCCCCTTTTATTACTGCCTGTCACTAAATCATACACTGGCGTCCCACACTATACTTTTACATTGTTGTGACGGTATATTTTTAGAATTTACGAGTGGTAGAGCCACGCTGTAGACAGTTTTGTCTACAACATGAATGGACCGGCTCGTCCGGGTCGTTACCACTGTCTCTCAGAAAACCGATGTAGAGTAGCAGATTGCTGCTGTGTTTCGTACGGTGAGTGAGATATACGGAGGCCCAAATTCCGCTCCCCTTTCCAATCCCTTACTTATCCCTTTCCTTTAAGGTCGGCAACGCGCCCATGATCCTTTTGGTATTGTGGGCGTACATGGGCGGTGGAGATAACTTACCATCAGGTGACCCACCTGCTTGTTTGCCGGCCTATACCATAAAAAAAAAGTTACGTTCCAGAGATGGCGTTATTGTAGTTCAGGGTTTTCGGATAGACCATGTGAAAAGCGGCGATCACCTAGCGGGGAGTAGAGCAAGCTACCGTGATCACTGATGCGAGAGCAATCCCAGAACAGACCTCTGTTTTTAAGTTTTTACTTTGCTGAGTTTTGTGTTGGTTTATAAATGTATTTATTTATCGCTCACTTTAGTGGTGAATGAAAATATCGTAAAAAATCTGCGTACTTGAAAACTCTTCAAAATGAATTTTATAATTCAAAGTTATAAACTAACTGCCTCATTCAGAGACGTCAATTAATCTTAATTGTCATAGTCATTTATTAATACTAGTATTTCCACACCCTGAGTCAGTTAAAGCTTTATTTATTACAAACACCATTAGATAATGCACAATACTTAACACAATAACATTTTAAACATATTTACAGTCATAATAATATCACGTCATAATTAACCTAATAATAATTATCATATAAATTTTCACACACACATTCAATTATGGTAATTTATTACATGAAAGGTGTTTTAACTAATGTGAAAATTAACGTCTTTCATGTAATAAATTACCATAATTTAATGTGTTTTATTTTTTAAGGGACCAATCTTTCTGCTTAAAATGTCTGTAACTTACTTTCTTACTACTTTTATGCTCGGTTACGGAGTACATAAATAATCTGAATTGACGGCTATGAGAAATATGAGCTCGTGCCCAGCAGTGGGACAGTGCAATACCAGTAAATAAACAAATACACCCAACAGTCACACACATAGTCCTGACCCCACATTAGGTTAACCTGTATCTTGGGTATCAGGAACTACGAGGGACTTGCGGTCCCATAACACCCAGCCCCGAAACAAATATTTATAGATCACACAAACATTTGTCTCGGTGTGGGAATCGAACCCACGGCCTCACGCTTCGCAGCCGGCTACTCGCCCGCTACGCCACGAAGGCTGTCAGCCAGTGTATAATACAGGGCTGATATTAAAACCATCATACTCAATACTCTCCCCACATCAAGTACATATAAGTTATCGTCGGTGTCCCGGTATACTCGCCACGTGACCTGGGCGCCAAGCGTGTGTTATGTATTGCATGTAATTTTTCCCTCGGTTACGTGCGTAATCCGCGTACGATCCTCGAGTGGTGTCAACAGGAAAACCGAGAAATCCGTTTTAAATTCACCAGTTTCTTATAATTCCATCTGTCCCTTAGGATGGGTTCGTTTTGGAGTTGTTACTCTTTTATTACTTCAGTGTTTTAATTTAAAACAATTTTATAATTATAATTATCATCACGCAGCCGAATAAAGATTAACTGCCGCACTCAAAGACTACAATTTAAGTTAATTACTTAAATTATTATTGTGTACTGGTTACACCTTTGCCTGCCCTTTCGGGGATTACAGGCATGAGAGCGTATATATTTATGTATCTTATTATTAACATTGACAGCCTATATGACGCAGCTGGTGAGTAGCCGGCTCTGAAGCGCGAGGCCGCAGGTTCGATTCCGCATCGCGACAAATGTGTGTGCGATACACAAATATATTTTTCGGGTCTGAGTGTTTTCTCCCCAGAGGGGTTGTCGTCAGGCAGGCGGCCAGTCGTTAAAACTACAAGCCAAATGTTTCTGCTAAATGTGACCCCACTGCGAGTGGGACAAGGGCAGGCGGAAGAAGAAGACTTAAATTATTATTGTAATTTCTTTTTGACTTAGAAACATCAATTTAGATTATTTCTAGACAGTAATAGTAACAGTAACGGAGCATGACGCATTAACTGGCTCTAAATATAGAAATAATCGAAACCTAAAAAGTGACTTCATTACAATTAAAGTTAATTGACGTCTGTAACTGCAGCAGTTAAGCCTCTAAAGGAGTATTCAATTGGTTAGGTCAAGGTGGTAGGTCCCTCGTATGCGAGAGGCCGGCTGGGTTGGTACCACCGCTTTGTCTATTTCTACCGCCAAGCAACAGTGTAAGCACTGTTGTGTTCCGGTTTAAAGGACATTGAAGCCAGTGAAATTACTGGGTATTATGAGACTTAACACCTTACGTCTCAGGGTGACGAGCGCAGTCCAGCATCATGCAGTGCTTTGTTATTTAAAGTTCTGTGTGGCGTTGCTTCTCTTTATGAGCAGGCGTGGCGCTTACCATCAGGCGAGTGACCTGCTCGTCTCGTCATTCAAGCGAATTAAAAAAAAAATTAATGTACATCTCATCCAGTTATTACTAGCTTTTCTCAGTGATAATAATCGTTCCATATGGGGCGAGAGTGCAGGATGTTCCACACAACGTTAAGTACGCAATAAAGATGTAACTTAGTGTCCATATCTTGTTGTTTATTAGACTCGACACCGTAACTTTACAACTTGACACGTTATTTTCCACTACATATATTAAAAGGATTACGGAATAGATTGTAATAAATACATAGTAGCAAAATCGACTCAAGATTAGACAGACTCCTGCAGTAATTATTTTGTTAGGATATTCGCTTTTTATTTGTAAATTGAAGGTATCTAAGAAAATATCGTTGGGTAGATTGAAATGATAGCAGAATCACTACTATTAATAGTCACTCAAAATAATTTAAAAAAAACGACCGAATCGGAAACGACTTTAGAATGTCTGAAGGCTGCTCAAAAAAAACTGGATGTCAATCAGATCTGATAGTCTGGTTATGCAGTGAGAAACAAAATTGACTGCCTCGGTGGCTCAGTTGTAATGCGTATGCGTTACGATTGAGGCTAACGCTGAGGTCTCGGGTTCGATCCCCGGGTCGGGTAAAGTGGTATTGGGTTTTTCTATTACGAGATGCTTAGTATCATTCCGGAGTCTGGAATTTGTGCCCGGTATGACGATAGGCTCGCCCCTTATCACATTGTGGGACGTAGATACGCTCGGCGAAATGTGGATGTACTGGTTACACCTCTGCCTACCCCTTCGGGGATTACAGGCGTGAGTGCGTACGTATGTATGTAAACAAAATTGAGATTTATTTGCGCCTCTAGCATGGTTCGTGGTGATCACAGTCATTAGGTGACCCGTTTGCTCGTTTTCCCGCATCTGCTATCAAGTATTATATATAAAAATGGTGCAGAAAGTTGTTCAGCAATAATTCGCAACGGCAACACTTGCGTATCTCCATATCTCGATGGTTCGGAACAAATTTCATATATCGTCACGCGAAGCGCCCAGACGGGGGCGGCAACCCTTTTGGGACTTGCCAATCGTAAATATTCAAGGTTACATTCGTGCTCACAAATTTTTTTTCTGAATTTACTTGGCTGCGGAGTATGCGGGCGACGAAAAAAGCGACTTTGTTTTGTATATAATTTCCTATAAAAAATATACCAATTATATTCTTTGTAACAAAAAGATAAATAGGCTATTGATTTATCATTGTTTTATACAATATTAAAAGATACATGTCATACAGCCTCCGTGGCGCAGCGGGCGAGTAGCAGGGTGCGAAGCGAGAGACCGTGGGTTCGATTACCGCACTGTTAGTGTAGTGGTCTACCTGTGTGCCAAATTTCATTCAAACCCGTTCAGCCGTTAAGACGCGACTGACCAACAAACATCCAATTTCCCAAACATCCAAATTTACAAACATCCAAACTTTCACATTTATAATACTCGTAATAGTAGGAAGTAGGATTAATTCAGCACAAACTATGACTATTTAACTTATTTAACAATCATTATTGATCCCCTGGGAGTCTTTAGTTATTTTTATATGGAAGGCATTTATCTAAATTTTATTTATATTTGTTGATATGTAAATTAGTTTATATACAATTATTACCTAGTTTTAAATGAATTTTTGCCAATTCTGAATTCCTCGACGGCAGAGGTCACACGATTCCACATTATTTACATTTTAAACTGATTGTTATTTATAACTGATAATATTTTAACCTAGCTTTAATATTTAATTATTTTATTATGTAATATTAATGCAAACATTAGGCCTAAGCCTATAATGAAATTGATGAGCGATAAATTATCAATGGGCAAGAGTAAAACTTAAATCTTCAGAGAAATAAATTAATAAAAACTTGGAAAAATATTTAATTGACCATTTTAATACATAGATTATTCTAGATTATTCGACGCCTCCCAATTCCGCTGTACTAGCGGCCCGCAACTAAATAAGTTTGTAATATTATCATTGTTTTCTCGCGGCCCTCCCCTACCCCGATCCCCCGGGAGCCCCTCCATTTGAATACACCCTGTTTATTGTGGAGCAGTTTTTTCCGAGGCACTGTTTCCTCCCAAATTATCAAATAATATTTTCCCGCCACTTGAACGCCATCGCCCCGGGATTCGGCTCGGTTTGTGCTAAAGTATATTTATTTGATTCCCCGTCGCGTTATTTCCCGGGGATAAAACGTAACAGCTGAATATTTTTTATGATTAACTGCGGCTTGTGGAGTAGCATTTTGAACGGCAAATTGGATGGTGGTGCGTCTTCAAGATATTTATTTATAAGTTTATTTTATAATCCGCGGGAATTTATTATAAGGGTTCTTGAGTCAATTTTTTATTGTGTCGATGGAAACCACTGGGTAGTGAATTGGGTTCTAATCTAAAATAATATAATAAAGAGGTAAAGTTTGTAAATATTATTAGACTTTGATTATGTTGCTACTACTACTTTGGTTACTGTGTTACTAGGTGGTAGGTACTTCGTATGCAAGAGGCCGCCTGGGAGGTTGCACCGCCAGCGTGTATAAACATTGTTGAGTTTCGGTTTGAAGGACATTGAAGCCAGTGCAATTACTGGGTATTATGATACTTAAAATCTTATATCTCAGGGTGACGAGCGCAGTACAGAGCCATGCAGTGCTTTGTAATTCAAAGTTCTGTTTGGTGTTATTTCTATATACGGGCAGAACGCGCTTACCATCAGGTCACTGCTCGTTTCGTTCAAGCTAATAAAAAAAAACATACGATTCTAAAAGTTCTTTCACCAATGAAAGTAGCATTATCACTGAGTGCTATACGCTATTTTCATATGTTATAAATATTACCAATAAATACTACGTTATCGTACACCTGGTTCGTACACTTGTCTTCCCCATCGCTCTATACGGCGCAGAGACATGGACTTTCAAGACCGCAAATAGACAGAGAATCAACGCCTTTAAAATGTGGTGTTGGCGCCGTATGCTGCGAATACCATGGACCATCTCCATCTTAAAGCAGCTTAACATAGAAAATGCTCAGCGTCTGGACGCAGTCTGTTTACAACGCATAGTGCGATACTTTGTCCATATTGCACGCAGAGTAGCAGACTTGAGCGTTTGATGGTGACAGGGAAAATAGAGGGTAAAAGACCTAGAGGCCGTAGTCCTAAACGATGGTCGGATCAAATTTCCGAAAATCCCCATAAGCGCCACACTCCACCAGGCGACGGAGCGAAACCGATGGACAGCTCGTTGATTGAGTATGAGTCACGATCCTCAGTAGTGAGGGAACGAATAAAAAGAAGAGAACTATGTTATATCCTTGAGAAATACTGTCACGAGGGCAGAGTCGCTAGCAAAAGCTATCTAGCATAACCTAACTGTTAACAACCCCCAACACTTATTAGAAAAACATCTGCAACGTTTATTGTATTATTGTTTTATTTTTATTTGTTATATTTTTTCTATGACGGCACTGTACTGAGGCGGGCACCGAAATTCAGCACTGTTGACGTTGCTTCTAGGCAACGTTACATCATTAAGCTGAGTGTCAGCCAATTTCCACACATTAAATTAAGAAATATTATTGTCGATTCTTGTATTGGTTCCTTGTTGTGTGGAAATAAATGCTTTTTCTTTCTTTCTTTCTTTTTTATAAACAGCTGAACAGATTTTCTTCAAACATAGCTAAGATCCATCTCCATTAAAGCAGCTTTGATACAAAAAACAGCATACAAATCAGTCAATTCGTCGAGGTGCTACGATGCCACCAATAGTACATACAAAGAGGCAAATAGGTCAAACTTTTGGCAATTCTCTTTTTATCATATTTAAAAAAAAATAAGAGCGATGTTACCCAAATTAAAAAACCCCTCATTCGCACCTACTGCTACTGATCTTCGTACTGAATTACGGAATAAGCAAACTATAGCGATATTATGCGTTTTGTATGATTTCTGCAGAAATACTCAAGTCTCTCCACTTGTGGATCTTTGAACATGTTTTGTCGTCATCCATTCAATTATTCTTTGTGTCGTCAAAGACATAAGAAACTTTAAACAAACTACTATGTGTAGTAAACACTAGATCACTGGAAAGCGCATTTACCCCGACATATCTCATGGAAATGCACTAAGCCGGGCCATGCACGGAATTCAATTACTACCTTATTCCGCCTTTGACGAGTCTTCTAAGGACTCGCTTAAGGAGCTGTGGATATTCCCTTTAGAATGTATTAGGATTTTGTTCTTAGTGTAATTAAAAATGTCTAACGACCTTCTGGATGGTCATATATGGATTTTGGATCAAGAAACCCTGGGTGACTGCCTCGGTGGCGCAGTTGTAATGCGCACGCGTTACGATTGAGGCCAACGCTGAGGTCTCGGGTTCGATCCCCGGTTCGGGTAAAGTGGTATTGGGTTTTCTATTTTCGACATGCTCAGCACAGCCCGGAGTCTGGAATTTGTGCCCGGTATGGTGATAGGCTCGCCCCCTATCACATAAGGGACGGAGATACGCTCGGTGAAATGTGGATGTACTGGTTACACCACTGAATACCCCTTCGGGGATTACATGCGTGAGTGTGTATGAAACCCTGGGTTTGATTTTCAGGTTGGACAGATTTCTTTGCGAGTTATTCTAACGTAATTTGTCGGGAATTTGGATAATTAAATCCCGGACTGATGGCGAGTTGCAGATGGATGTCTTGAAAAACTGTATGTCAAATCTTTGTGTAAGATGCATAGAAGAAGACTGATCATACCTTTTAATAATACAGTATAATTTTAGACTTCCTCGGTGGCGCAGTTATAACGCGTACGCGTTTCGACTAAGGCTGACGCTGAGATCTCGGGTTCGATCCCCGGGTCGGGTAAAAGTGATAATGGGTTTTTCTATTACGAAATGCTCAGTATCAGCCCAGAGTCTGGAATTCTGTCCGGTATAGTGATAGGATTTCTACCTATCACACATAAGTGGACAATTATTATTTCCAACTCCTCCTTAATTTTCTATTTGATTAAGTTCGTTGCGGGACAAGACAATTTAGCATTTCCAGAGACTCGCCGAGCTTCACTGCTCGGTGTCAACAAAAATGCGTGCCACTGTCGATCCTGGTGCACAGGAGTTACAGTGGCGGGTGTGTGGGCGGGATAGTCTCGTACCTATCACATCAAGAGGAGGAAATAAGGTTGGCGAAATGTGGGTGTACTGGTTACACCTCCGCCCTTTTTTTATAGTATAGGCCGGCAAACGAGCAAGTGGGTCACCTGATGGTAAGTGATCTCCACCGCCCATTAACACCCACAATACTAAAATAATCATGGGCGCGTTGCCCAGCTTAAAGGAAATGGATAAGTAAGGGGAGGGGAATTTGGGCCTCCGAATATCTCACTTACCGTACGAAACGCAGCAGCAAGCTACTACTTTACGCCGGTTTTATGTGAGACAGTGGTAATGACCCGGACGAGCCGGCCCATTCATGCTGTATACAAAAGTGTCCACAGCGTGGCTCTACCACTCAGCCTACCCCTTGGGGATTACAAGCGTGAGTGGGTATGTATGTATGTACTTTTATAGAACTATACTATATGAAGTAACCGCAAGATAACAAAAAACAGTATTAAAATATATAAAAAAAACACGGAGAAGAATTCACGGATACATTCTTACTCCATCCTTGATTAACCTTTTGGAAATGTCCCAGCGCGAAATGCTATATTTAAGCGCACGCAATAAGCAGGAGCGGTGTGGTGGGGGGTTGCATGTAAAGGAGGATATTATGGTGGGAAGTAGGCAGTCCGATATGCATACCTGACGCGCGACTCGCGAGCTCTTTAGAATCGCTTGAAATTCTGAAAGAAAATCGTCAAAGCTTTATATTGCCTCGCTCAATTTGTGGCCACTGAAGAGGCGGGTACAGAAGTTATAAGGCTTTTTCCTTATAATAATGTCAGCCTATTATTAAACTGCCCTAATGCAGGGCAGTGTCATGCCCTACTATAAATTGGATAAGCGCTGGCCAATGCGCGTTGCTAGACTTTAAAATCCTACGATTTTTTTTATGGAAACTCGAAAATATGCAATTTTCCAAGCGCTTATTAATTATTTTCTATTTTAATTAAACAAAAAAGAAAACCGCACCGGATTAGGAACTTCCACCTTTCTTGAAGTCAGTTAATAACTTGTTTGTCATGAATAAAAAAATTAAGTCCAAATACCAATTTTTATAGAAGAGGGAGGGCAAACAACAAAAGTGGATCACTCGATAATAAATTCCCACGAAAACCCACACTACCAGAGAAATTGTCAGCGTCTTTCCGATCTTAGAGTTAAGTTATAAATGCTAAAAGGGGCTTAGATATACTGGGCTCCTGAAAATTAAATCCGGCTTTTACATATTTTAACAACTTCTTCAGTTTTGTTTTGACTTCTTTAGATACATACATCCGGTTCTATTACAAAATTATAAAACACAAACTTTGTTCGTTTACAAATAATTTTATTAATTGTTAATTATCGTTTGCTTTAACAGTGAAGAAATATCGTGAGGAAACCGTGCATAAGTTGTCCAAAAGATTTTCAAAGATATGTGAAATTTACCGACCTGGATCAGATCAGCGTGGCATACGAAACCCAGACGGTCCCTTGCATACAAGGAACCTACCAACTAGTGAAGGTTGCATCAAGCACCGCCTTCTGTTGCGTTTTTTACGGTGAGAGACATCTGAAGGCCAATTCTCGTAACTTTAAATGTTCAAAATATCATTCCGATCTAGTCTCAGCGTCAAGAAAGTTGCAAATGGCATACTCTTAAACCAATAATCGACGTCAAATGCACCTAGCATTAGCAGTAGCATTATACCGTCTTGGCTTCAGTCAACTTTTATTCTACATTCAATCTCATTACGATCTATGTTCACATTAAAATTACGAGAATTGGCCTCCTGGAGGCTCAAAGCCCCCTCCACTTTCCAATGCCTTAGTTATCCGTTTCCTTTAGTCGGCAACGTATTCTTGATTCTGGTACTGTGGGTGTTCATGAACGGTGGACCGTGAACATCACCAGATCAACATCATTAATATGAGTTTAAAAAAAATATCAGTTTAAAAAAACTAAAAACACGCTTTTATAGAAAATCCAACTAAAAAATGAAAAATAAATAATAGTTTAAAATATTTTATTGTAAAAAAGCGTTTAGTTAGATTTTCTTTAAAAGCGTGTTTTTTAGTTTTTTTTAACTATTATTTATTTTCAATGATTTTCAATAAAATTGAAATTAATTATTTAATTAAATTAAAATTTAATTAATTTAATACTTTGAATCGTCATCGGTCCTTGATAAGTATGCCGAATTCCGAGTTAATCCGACGTTTTGAAGGGGGTCAAAAACATGTTCAAAGTTTCCGTTACATGCATACATACGTATGAAGCTAATAAAAGCGTGTTAAAAAGAATGACGGCCAACCTCATTCATCTACTCAAAAAATAACTGCAGCCGACGCTCACTGAATGGCTCCGTCAAAAAGACTAGAAGCGACGTATGAGCAAGAGATGTTTTATTCATCACTTACGTACTGTTGCCGTCTAAACACCCAGCAAAAGTATTTGAAATTAAATTTGGCATGCAAACATCATTCGATATACGAAACGTTTACCCGGTGCTCGTTACAACCACGTCTGCGTAATTTTAGAGCATAAATAAGCAATATTAAAGTTAAGTTCAGATGTTTTATATTGGTCATAATATTAGCTAAGGAATAAGGCATAAAAATATCAGAGAAATAAATGGATTATATAAATTCCCAGACAATGTTTCCAGTAGCAGTGATAGCTCAGCGTGGTATGGACTGTCGAGACGAAAGTCGTAGGTTCGAAACCAGTCCCAAGTGCATACACCTCTGACTTTTCTAAGTTATGCGTGTATTTATTGATAATTATCACTTGATTTTACGGTGAAGGAAACATCGTGAGGAAACCTGCATACCTGAGAAGTTCTTTATAAGAATAATATGTGAAGTCTGCCAACCCGCATTAGGCCAGCTTGGTGGACTAAGGCCTAACCCCTCTCATTCAGTAGAGGAAGCCCGTGCCCAGCAGTGGGATGTATATAATACAGGGCTAGTATTATTATTTATTATAATGTTTCAAGTAATCGTAGAATATAAAAATATCGAAAACGTTGAAATAAAACTAGTTTATACGGATTTTATCGCGGTTTAATTTTTATTTTAGTCCCGACGTTTCAACATAGAAACACTGTTGAGGTTTTATCAAAAGGATTAAATTTTGCCATAACACCACGAGGGATACCGTATGAAGATATTATTTGTAACGTTGAGAATGGTCTCTTCAAAAACAACTTGAAAAAGGAAGATTCGGAGGCGATACGTCAAGACATTTCGTCTATATTACGTCAAAAGAAAGTGCCGAAACCAAATCTTCCAAAACAACAATATATCGCTTTAAACAACTTGCGATCACAGAAGGACCTAACTATTCTCCGTGCGGATAAAGGGAACGCGACAGTAGTAATGGATACGTCAGATTATAATAGTAAAATTGAACACCTTTTGTCGGATGAAAGTACTTATAAAAAAGTCAAAACAGACCCGACCAACAAAGTTTTAAAGGCTACTAGCTCTTTAATAAAAAGTTACTCCGACACATTAAATCTAGACGTAAACTTACTAGTTCCTTCGTGTGCAAAACCTCCCAAACTGTATGGGTTACCAAAAATACACAAGCAAAATGCTCCACTACGTCCGATTGTGAGTCAGGTCGACACACCAACCTAGAGATTGGCTCAGCACGTAGCAAAAGTGCTTTCACCACTCAGAGGAAACACTAGAGCATCTGTGAAGGATTCTTACCAATTTGTCAGTGATATTAAACACCTACAATTAACTGACAATGAAACCATGGTCAGTTTTGATGTCCAGTCGCTTTTCACGAGCTTACCATTACAAGACTGCATCAAAATTGTTTCTAAGAAGTTAGCGGATAATAACATGACCTTAGCATATGCAGAATTGCTTGAACATTGCCTCACATCTGGCTATATGTTGTGGAACAATCAATTCTATGTACAAGTGAATGGAGTGGCTATGGGCTCACCCGTATCTCCAGTAGTCGCCGATATTTTCATGGAAGACTTCGAGGAGACAGCCCTAAGCACATCCCCTGTCTCACCAAGATTTTACAAACGGTACGTAGATGATACTTTCACAATTTTACCATCTGACAAAGTAACTGCATTTTTAGATCATCTCAACTCCATTAACAATAAAATTCAATTCACTATGGAGTTGGAACATAATAAATCTCTAGCCTTCTTAGATGTTTTGGTTATCCGTAATCCTGATCAGTCTTTAAGCCATACTGTGTATCGGAAAATGACCCATACTGATAAATACTTGAACGGTGAATCTCACCACCATCCAAAACAGTTAGCTACCGTGGGTAAATCCTTGTTTCAGAGAGCACAAGGAATGTGTGACGAGGAACATCTGGCTACTGAGCTACAGCATGTCAAGCGAGTACTGCGAGACAATAAGCTCCAAATTCCACACAGAAACCGAGTGAAACCAGCCACAGTTGAACGTGCCCCTGTTGTATTACCATATGTTAGAGGTGTCACAGACAAGATTGGCTATATACTGAAGCGTGCTTCTATTAAAACTTATTTCAAGCCACCCAAGAAGATTAGTCAATTTTTACCATCTGTCAAGTGTCACATACCTCTACAAGAACAGGGTGTATATAAAATAGATTGTGACTGTGGACTCTCATATATCGGACAAACTAAAAGAAGCATAGGGACCCGCGTAAAAGAACACATAGCTGATGTTAAACACCGACGCTCTACGAAGTCTGCAGTTGCTGAACATTCAGATGAAGGCTCCAAACATTACCTTAGATTTGACAAACCACAAATCCTTGCCAAAGAACACCGATTCCTACCTAGGATGATTCGCGAGGCTATTGAAATTAAGAAACACCCAAATTTCAATAGAGAAGATGGTTGGAAGCTTGCACAAGCCTGGGATCCAATTATACATTTAATTAAATCGGAACCCAAAAGACCAACTGCCAGACCTCAAGATACCGTGAGCTCTTTCTGCGTAGATCGGACTAGTGTCAACTAACTTTTTAAATAATTAAAAATAAATGTATAATTTTAAAATGAAGGTAGCCATTGTAACATTAACTTTTCGAGACGACCTACACCTCAGTCTCTCCCGTGACCACGAAGGCTGAAAAGCTTTCGAAACGTCGGGACTAAAATAAAAATTAAACCGCGATAAAATCCGTATAAACTAGTTTTATTTCAATGTGTAATATCGCGTAAACCTAAGAAATCATTATCGAAAACGTGTCTATTTGGAGTATTGTAATTGCCAAAACATGTTGACAAAGAATGTCACAGAATAACACAATTTTCCAGTATTCCAGTTCAAAGCCTTGATAACACGTAATTAGAAGTAGTACTGGTTACACCTCTGCCTACCCCTTCGGGGATTATAGGCGTGAGTGCGTATGTATGTATGTAATCAATTTCAGTCTCCACTTCAAAATACCTCGCCAAGTACTGTCGAATAAACTATTTCATAAAGTTTCTGGGTTCATTTCTCTGTGGCTATCCATAAAATAAATAAAGCCCTGACCCCACACTACGTAAATCTGTATCGTGGGTATCCGGAACTACGAGGGACTTGCGGTCCCACAACACCCAGACCACAGACCCGAAACTATTTTTGTGGATCACACTAACATTTGTTTCAGTGCGGGAAATGAACCCACGACCTCTCGCTTCGCAGCCGGCTATTCACCTACTGCACCGCGAAGGATAGTTAATCAAAAATGTGATAGAAAATATGTATTACGAAATATGAACGCCGCTTCATAGCGAATTATCATACATCGGTATTGATAGATAGTTTAGTTTGGACACACACACACATCGACAATTTATATGTATACACGGATTCGATTTATTTGTATTAGTCTTTGGTTAGGCGGAGATTGGCGATGAGCGGAAGCGGTAGCGACTTTATTTACAAAAAACTTCTTACAGCTTAACCTAGTGTGGGCTCAGGACTATGTGTGCGACTGTTGGGTGTATTTATATTATATTTGAAATGGCCCAGATATTTCTGACTACGTACATCAGTTTCCTTACCCTCGCAGAGAGGTCTGCAATATGCTCTTTAAAGGTAAGTTTTTTGTCCAGCATTACACTGAGATATTTTAGTGCTTTAGTGGATTCTTTCTATGCCTCTGCATTCTGGTATATTCTTCAGATGTAAACACTTTGTTTTGATTGCAACGCAATATATGTATTTAAATGTGTTGCCCTTCTGCTGCAATTTGATTCAGAGACGGTTTAACAAAATGTAGCCATTCAATTAAGTGTATACAATAAGCAGTGCGAAAATGGGGAGAACTGAAAACCGGCGTAAAGTAGCAGCTTGCTGCTGCGTTTCGTACGGTGAGTGAGATATCCGGAGGCCCAAATACCCTCCCCTTCCCAATCCCTTAATTATCCCTTCCTTTAAGGTCGGCAACGCACCCATAATTATTTTAGTATTGTGAGCGTACATGGGCGGTGGAGATCACTTACCATCAGGTGACCCACTTGCTCGTCTGCCAGCCTATGCTATAAAAAAATGACTGAAAACCATCGTTGAGCGGTGAAGCGGTTATACTGCTCACTGTCAACTTGAACTGAATTCACTCCTTTTGCCACTCAATTTATAATACCCTAATATTATTGTAAAAATGTGTGTGTTTGTGGCAATAAATGGTTTTATTATTATTATTTATAATTGTTAAATAGGGAGCTTCCACGTCAACTATATCCATACCGAAGCGGTTGCTATAGAAGAGACCTTGTTATTTGCGGTTTCAGATAATGATATTTATCCTCAGGGAACACACATATCTCGGGATTAGATCCCCTATGTGTCACAGCAGCCGTATGTAAGCTTTTGTTGACGTTTATCAGTCACTGAAATCCTACTACTATTAGAATTGTGAAAGTTTAGATGTTTGTGACTTTGTTAATTTGGATGTTTGTTAGTCAATCACGCGTTAACGGTATGAATTTTGTCACACAGGAAGACTATGATCTGGATTAGGACATAGGTTATTTTTTATTTTGGTACAGACCGTCCACGCAAGCGGAGCTATGAGCAAAAGCTAGTATCAAATAAATGAAGCTTTGAAATTTATAAGAGTGATATAACTAACAAAACATTATGTCTGTTTTGCATCTGTTTTACACATTCAATGTTTATATAGAACTAGCTTTTGCTCGCGGCGCTGTTTGCGTGAATTTATTTTTTGGGACAATATTTCTTTTACTTGAACATAATTTTTTTGTCCTTCCCAGGATATAACTTTTCTTCTAACCAACTTTCATTGAAATCCACTTAGCCGTTTAGCAGTGAAAACTTAACCAACAGACAGACAGATTTAGTTTCGCATTTAGGATATAAGTATTGATTCTTTTATCCGAATTTCACCACAAGTTAGTAAAACCACATCAAATCCATCAAGTAATTTAAACTTACTAGACGTAGATACGTGTCACTATACAAAAAAAAATTGGTCCGACTCGCACTTGGTCGGTTTTATACGTTTTTTTTTAAATAGCTTTCGAAGGCAAACGAACTAATGGCCCACCTGATGGTAAGTGGTCACCGTCACCCATAGACATTAGCAATGTCAGGGGCACAGCCATACCTACAAAGGCCTATATATAAAGGCCTATAGCCTACCTATAAAGGATACAGATTAGAAATAATGCAAAGGCTGCAACCCGCTTCGCTCGTGTCCGTCCGTCAACCACATGTCCGCAGGGTTGCCAATCGTCAAAATTCCAACAACCATCAACTGGAATGTTTTCTCTTACAACATGGCGCGTCGCATGAATCATTTATAAATGCAAATCACCATTGTTTCCGACTACCCTCCGATTATTCACATTGGGTTATCTTTGACGTATTGAAGCCTGGGGCTTGCTGTGATTTATGTATACGCCGAAAGTTGCGGACGTGGTTGTGATTTGATAAAACTTTGCTTGTTTAATAAATTAACATATTTTTCATAATTTGTTTTGCATTGCGGTTGGCAACACTAATTGCTGACATTACCTACTCATCTGGGTGGAGAGCGACTACGCATTAAACATCTATGAAGAATATTATTCACTTATTAATTAGATCTTATTACAGTTTTTTTTTTATTATTATTATTAGATAATTAGATATTTAATGTTGTGCCCGGTATGGCGATAGGCTCTCACGCACTCATGCCTGTAATCCCCGAAGGGGTAGGCAGAGGTATAACCAGTACACCCACATTGTGCCGAGCGTATTTCCATCGCATGATGTGATAGGGGGCGAGCCTATCGCCATTTCGGGCACAATTCTAGACTCCGGGCTGATACTGAGAATTTCGTAATAGAAAAACCCAATATCACATTTACCAGACCCGGGGATCGAACCCGAGACCTCAGCTTCAGCCTCAGTCGTAACGCATACGCATTAAAACTGCGCCACTGAGGCAGGCACATAATATAGTCACTATATTAGTACATATACAACAGGCGTGAGTCTATGTATGTATGTATTAGTACACATACACGAATATTGAATTTAGTCAAACAATTTGATCCAAATGCGGTAATTGACCAAAGTTTGTATAATTCAGAACGGTCCAGTGACATAGTGCCAATATAAACAAATGACACGGAAATCCGCGGCTTTCCGTAAATTTCAATCGAGAGAATTGCAAATTGTTAGTCCCAAACAAATGCAGTTGGTTTTACTTTATTTACGCACTTTGATTCTAATGATTGTTATTCCGACGATATCAATAAATAGGTACATGAATTCTAAGTTAACTGCCTCGGTGGCGCAGTTGTAATGCGTACACGATACGACTGACCCTGACGCTGAGGTCTCGAGTTCGATCCCCAGGTCGGATATAAGTGATATTGGGTTTATCTACTACGAAATACTCGGTATCAGCCCAAAGTCTAACATTTGTGCCCCAAATGGCGATAGGCTTGCCCGCTATCACATTATGGGACGGAGATAAGTTCGGCGAAATGTGGGTGTACTGGTTACTCCACTGTCTACATATTCGGGGATTACATACCATGCTCTTACAATAGTATAAAGTTAAACACTTTGCACTCAATCTTACATATTTTTTTTTATATTAGATTGAATGACGAGACGAGCAGGTCGCTCGCCTGATGGTAAGCGCCACGCCTGCTCATAAACAGAAGCAACGCCACACAGAACTTTAAATAAAGCACTGCATGACACTGGACTGCGCTCGTCACCCCGAGACATAAGGTGTTAAGTCTCATAATGCCCAGTAATTACACTGGCTTCAATGTCCTTCACACCGGAACACAACAGTGCTTACACACTGTTGCTTGGCGGCAGAAATAGACAAAGCGGTGGTACCAACCCAGCCGGTCTCTCGCAAACGAGGGACCGGCTGCGTTACATGCGTTGAGACTAGACAGAAACTACATTATACTTCTGTAGTTAACTTATTACATTTCGTGGATATTACTACTTGACCCTAGTTTAATATTGTCTTCTTTAGTATTCAGTTCTTGTTCTCGAAATAGTTTAGGTATAATAATAGTTTTAGTCCCAGATCGCGTTTGTTAGTGGCTGAAACAAGCTGTAGATAGTTTTGTCTATAGGTTTTTTTATAGTATAGTCCGGCGAACGGGCAAGTGGGTCACCTGATGGTAAGTGATCTCCACCGCTCATGTAAGCCCACAATACTAAAATAATCATGGGCGCGTTGCCGGCCTTAAAGGAAAGGGATAAGTTAGAGATTGGGAAGGGGAGGGAAATTTGGGCTTTCGGATATCTCACTCACCGTACGAAACGCAGCAGCAAACTGTTACTTTACGTCGGTTTTCTGTGAGACAGTGGTAACGAAACGAACGAGCCGACCCATTCATGCTGTAGACAAAACTGTCTGCAGCGTGGCTCTACCACTACGGTACACACTTAGTATCATAAAGGTGTGCACCGGAAAGTTCTCAAAGACACTAATATTATAAAGAGGAAAGATTTGTAGTTTTGTATGTAACGAATAAACTTAAAAACTACTGAACCGATTTCACAAGTTCTTTTTCCGTTAGAAAGCTACATTATCACTGAGTAACATAGGCTATCTTTTATCCCGAAAAGGCCGTTCACGCTGGCGGAGCCGCGAGCAAAGGCTAGTATATAATAATATAAAGCCCGCTTGGTAAAAGGTGTCGGCGCTGGTGAAGTCCACATTACCTGTTTATACGAGTCGCATTACTAAAACACGCATGTATTACTTGAATGAGCTTACATGTTTCGTATATATGTCTCTGGTAAAATATTAAACAACTTTTGTGTATGTTAATTCTAAAGGCTTTGTACATATCATCGTAGAAACTGTATGTACGTATGTCGTTGTCAGTGACAATCTAAACTCAACCTTATTATTTGTTTGTTAATATGTATTAGAAATCTCATGTCAATTATAGATAGATTATACCTTAGATGCTATTACTGTACAATTATTTGTAACTCTTTGTAAACGGTAAATAAATGAAAAAAAAGCCGTATTGTTTTATGGAAACGTCATGGTTTAAATCAGAAAAATGTAACTTAGCTGCTATAGGAAATTAATTTAGAATTAGTACCTGCTACTTGACCTGCCACTCGAAACTATTATTTCAGCGTCAAATACGTGTTCGTTCACCCTATAAATGTTAATCTGAAATGACGATATAATTTGTTGTCGTATAGGAATACTGCAGTTATAATATAACACTTGCCATGCTAATTTTAAAAACTTATATGTCGCCTTTAAGGAACGGACGATATCGGGGAAAGGGAAGATTATTGGGTCTCCAGAAATCTCATCGACCGAAGGAAGCACGACAGCTATTTCCACCATTCCATTATAGCTTGGTCTTCTGTGAGGCAGTACTACTACTACAACTACTCCAGTGGAGCTGTATTGTCCATGCTGTTAAAAACTAAGGCCAAATCTGCATTCCGATACCGAGACAGTGAGATCACAACCCGTCTCGCGAGTCAGGCGATAACGGCAAGCCCGCTTTATATGAAACTAGATTTTGCTCGCGGCTCCGCCCGCGTGAATAGACTTTTCCGAAATAAAACGTAGCCTATAACCGTCTCCAGGGTCCCATCTATATCTACATCAAAATTCATCAAAATCGGTTCAGTGATTTAGGCGTGAAAGCGTAACAAACAAATAGATATATTTTCATAAAAAGTATCCTATGTTACTTCTTATACCTCCAAGAATATGTGTACAAAGTTTCATGATGATCGGTTAAGTAGTTTTCGCTTGAAAGCGTAACAAACAAACTTACGTTCACATTTATAATATTAGTATGATAGTCAGGAAATAGTTGAGTGTCACGTTCGCCAGGTATACGACAGAAAGAGGCCACAGCAACACTATGTCCATATTCGCGTCACGAGTCAATGTGTTTCAGTTGCGTATCTCATAACAGGCCTTTAAAGCTGACTTCCGGTGGTGATGTTAAGCGTCAGGGCGAGCTTCAGTGACGTCAGAGTGGTAGAGCCATGCTGTAGACAGTTTTGTCTACAGCATGAATGGGCCGGGTCGTTACCACTGTCTCACAGAAAACTGTTGTAAATTAGCAACTTGCTGCTGCTTTACGTAGGGTGAGTGAGATATCCGGAGGAACACATCAAACTCCCCCTCCTCTTCCCAACCCCTTAATCCAATTCCTATAAGGTCGGCAACGCGCCCACGATTCTTCTCTTATTGTGGGCGTACATAGGCGGTGGAGATCACTTACCATCAGGTGACCCACTGGCTCGTTTGCCGGCCTATGCAATAAAAAAACGTCACGTCGTATGTCAATGCTACAGGCACAAGTGATGCCTTGCACCAATGACACCACCCTCGACCATTCCCATAGCTTTACGAAGTATACAATACTGCCTCGCAGAAGTGACGTCACTGACACGCGCTATGCCAATGAAAGTATTTTTTTATTAGCTTGAATGACGAGACGAGCAGGTCGCTCGCCTCATGGTAAGCGCCACGCCTGCTCATAAACAGAAGCAACGCCAACATAACTTTAAATAACAAAGCACTGCATGACACTAGACTGCGCTCGTCACCCCGAGACATAAGGTGTTAAGTCTCATAATGCCCAATAATTTCACTGGCTTCAATGTCCTTCAAAGTGGAACACAACAGTGCTTACACACTGTTGCTTGGCGGCAGAAATAGACAAAGCAGTGGTACCAACCCAACCGGCCTCTCAGATACGCCTATATGTAGAGCCACGTCTAAAATAAGTATAGTGTGTACAATAACCGGGATCGATTGCTTCCGAACGCGTTGCTTGTATATTTTATAAGTCATTGTGCGCGTGTGAAGGGACGTCCAATAAGCGTTGAATGGCGAGCCGCGTCGTACATTTCTTTTATGGCGTTTTGAACGGCCTTTACCTAAACGGGTTATCGTAAATCATCACTTTTGGGGTACCGTTGACAGTGTTGTTCTGTTGGGTTTTGAGACAGTACATTATCGCTTGATCCATAGTTAATAGGATTTGGGTTAGAAATCTGGTTATTTATATAATGACTTTTTGAAGTGAAAACTTCTTTAGCCGCGTTGGGCACTTTTTGCTTAGGAGAAAATTTTATGGGCTCGCGTCACCGACATGCTTTTATAGCAGTATATCTGTAGCTATACAGCTGACGTATTGTGCAACATTAGTGCTGTGTATATCTTATAAGTGAAATTGAATAGATGTAGTGAAAAGTTCAATGTGTATATACTCTGCATTGTTGAAATAGTGTTTTTGTTTGATTTATTATTTGATCCGTTTAATTGCAGAATCTTTGTGAAGTACAATAGTGAGTACTGGAAAACCATATAAACATGCATCTAATTGTTGCTCTGAGTGTCAATAGATGTGAAAACCAGATTGATGTTGATAATTTTAATTCAAACATTATGAAATTTCAAATTTTAATATTAAAATTTCTAAGTTTTCACTTCTATCGACAGGTTCTACAACAGCCATTTTTTGTTTATAATGCCCTAGATAGACAGATGAGCGGACGGCCTACCTGATGGTAAGTGGTTACCGCCGCCCATGGACCTCAGAAATGCCAGAGCACAGCCAGGCTGCTGCCTACCGTTGAAGGAACACTGTTTTTAAGCCTCGCTTAAAGAAGGACAAACTTGGTAAATAACTTAACCTGGACCTTTTTTATTAGACCTGCATGACTAATAATAGACCTACCACATTGTTGTGTTGATCGACCAACCTTTCAATCAACAATCATCAAATGATTTGCAATCATTTTTATTATTTTCACATAACTTAATTATTAAATCATTAAATTGACTGCCTCGGTGGCGCAGTTGTAATACGTACGCGTTACGATTGAGGCTAACGCTTAGGTCTCGGGTTCGATACCTGGGTCGGGTAAAGTGGTTTTTCTATTACGAAATGCTCATATCAGCCCGCAGTCTGGAATTTGTAGCCAATATGGCGATAGGCTCGCCCCCTCACATCGTTGGACGGAGATACGCTCGGCGAAATGTGGTGTACTGGTTACACCTCTGAAGGGGTCCTTCGGGGATTACAGGCGTGAGTGTGTATATAAATCATTAAAATAAGGAACCCCAGTTCTTTCTTGCATCACACTTAGCTAATATAGGTCCGTTTTTTGCTCGTACCTACATGTGAATCTGAATGTTTATCTATATCTAGGGATGGATGGAGGGACCCTGCCCTGTCTGAAAACACATTCCCGGAGACAAGTTAATGTCCCTTTTATGGTTGTTTATTTGGTTTAAACTATTTACAAGTCTGGGTTTAATCTTTATCGTTTAATGGCAGGGGCGACAAACGTGCAAGTGAGTCACCTGATGGTAAGTGATCTCCTACGGCCATACATATCTACAATACCTAAAGAATCATGGAAACGTTGCCGACGAAGGAAAAGAGTTATTTAGTGATTGGGAAGGGGTGGCGGATTAGGGCCTCTGGATATCAGTAATGCGTTTTTTTATATTACAGGCCGGCAAACAAGTAAGTGGGTCACCTGATGGTAAGTGATCTCCAACGGCCATAAATATCTATAATACCTAAGGAACCCTGGAAACGTTGCCGAGGAAGGAAAAGGGCTATTTAGTGATTGGGAAGGGATGGCGGATTGGGCCATCTGGATATCAGTAATGCGTTTTTTTATAGCAAAGGCCGGCAATCGATCAAGTGGATCAAATAATACCAAAATAATTGTAGTCGCGTTGCCGACTTTAAAGGAAGGGGATAATTAAGGGAGTGGTAAAGGGAGGGGGATTAGAGCCTCCGGATATCTCACTCACCATACGAAACGCAGCAAGCTTCTTCTATACACCGGTTTTCTGTGAGACAGTGGTAACGACCCGGACAAGCCGGCCCATTCATGCTGTGGACAAAACTATCTACAGTTTGGCTCTACCAATCAAAATTGCGTTTATGACTATTCTGGGATTCTGGTATTGTGAGCGTTCATGGTCGCTTGAGATCACCTATTATCAGGTGACCTACTTGTTTGATTGCTCCGTTCTGCTATAAATATCAGGAACTACGAGGAACTTGCGGTCCCACAACACCCAGACCTGAAACAAATATTTGTGGATCACACAAACATTTGTCTCGGTGTGGGAATCGAACCCACGGCCTCACATCGCAGCCTGCTACTCGCAAACTGGTCAAATGATGAGCTTCATGCTATATAATGGAATATATTATATGGTATGAAGCTCATCAAATATGAATCATTTACAACAAACATATTATACTAAAACTGGCATATCTTCCGCGGGTTACAAACAGACACAGACAAATAAACGTCAAGACGCTACAAACGTACCCCCAGTCCCGCCCAACAAGTAAGGTACATACGGCGCAACTCGTGTTGTGTACAGCATGAATGTTGTTGTCCGGGTCGTTACCACTGTCTCACATAAACCCAATATAAAGTAGCAGCTTGCTGCTGCGTTTCGTACGGTGACTGAGATATCTGGAAGCCCAAATCCCTCTCTCCTTCCTAATCCTTTAATTAGACATACATACATACATACCCACTTACGCCTGTAATCCCAAAAGGGGTAGGCAGGGGTGTAAGCAGTATATCCACATTTCGCCGAGCGTATCTCCGTCCAATGATGTAATAAGGGACGAACCTATCACCATACCAGGCACTAATTCCAGACTCCGGGCTGATACTGAGCATTTCATAACAGAAAAACCCAATATCACTTTTACCCGACCCGGGATCGAACCCGAGACCTCAGCGTCAGCCTCAGTCGTAACGCAAACGAATTACAACTGTGCCACCGAAGCAGTCCTTTAATTATACCTTTCCTTTAAGGTCGGCAACGCACCCATGATTCTTCTAGTATTATGGGTGTACATTGGCGGTGGAAATAACTTTTCATCAGGTTTTTTTTTTTTATTATATTGTATGACAAGACGAGCAGGTCGCTCGCCTGATGGTAAGCGCCACGCCTGCCCATAAACAGAAGCAACGCCACATAGAACTTTAAATAAAGCACTGCATGACACTGGACTGCGCTCGTCACCCCGAGACATAAGGTGTTAAGTCTCATAATGCCCAGTAATTACACTGGCTTCAATGTCCTTCACACCGGAACACAACAGTGCTTACACATTGTTGCTTGGCGGCAGAAATAGACAAAGCGGTGGTACCAACCCAGCCGGTATCTGGGTGACCCACTTGCTCGTTAGCCATCTTATGCTATAAAAAATTGCGTAATTCATTGCTTCTTACAATAACTTTAACATTAACAGACGGTTGGTGCAACCCACAGTAAGGCTCGCGACATGTTAGACGTTGATGATATTTTGTTTTCAATTGTTTTTAATGCCATACAACACTTTAGAAATAGAACAACATCGGTATCTAATGTATCATAGTGTAGCGCAACTTTCTTATTAAATGTCTGAATATATGTGTTTTCTCTAGACATTCAATACTACATCCTATATATAATAACCACCTCGAAAGAACAGTTTTCATACAAATATTTAAATTGGTCCACCCGTCCGAGAAGGACATCATTTATGAAAACGCATCTTTTTTTCCGGAGGTTAATCAATATCTATGTAGCGTCCATTAGATTCATTGACCTGTGTAGTAGGACAATAAATATAGGGTCCCGCGGGAGGTCATTATTAATTCACTATACGCCATTTATGTAGTGCGAACGGGAGGTAATTGCGTTAAAGAGGCTTCGCGGAGGGCGGTGGGTAATCGAGAGCACCGTAAACAGGAGGCTGTGTTCGCGGGATATAAAATAACATCAATTAGGCTTAATATAACCGAGAGCGTAGTGTGAGCCGCGAGCTAGTGATGCTTAGAACTTAGGCTAATTATTTAATTTGATTATTTGAGTGTTATTATATTTTTTTTAATTGCATAGGCCGGCGAACGTGCCAGTGGGTCACCTGATGGTAAGTGATCTCCACTGCCCATGTACGCCCATAATACCATAAGAATCATGGGTGCGTTGCCGACCTTAAAGGAAAGGGATAATCAAGGGATTGGGAAGGGCAGGGGCTTTGGACCTCCGGATATCTCACTCACCGTACGAAACGCAGCAGCAAGCTGCTACATTACGCCGGTTTTCTGTGAGACAGTGGTAATGACCCGGACGAGCCGACCCATACATGCCGTAGACAAAAGTATCTACAGCGTGGCTCTACCACTCATAAAATTACCATTATAAAATATTTGAGGGCTAAGGTCACCAAAGAAAGAGTTTGTAATTGCAATCACTATTTTGGCTGACCAATATCTGCGTGCAAGACGGCTTCGGCTGCTATCTAAAGTTCACTCAGGATCCCGCAGTGTCGCCTCACTAGCGCCGAAGAAAACCATTAAGGGGTTTTAGCCTAGGGTTTAGGCAGCATAGGGTTTTTGGTTCCGAATTCAGCGGTCTCTCATACAAAGACAGCTGTGGTCGGAAGGCTGGTGTGACCAGTGTAACCAGCCCACATACACGCGGTTGGTAATGTATTCGTAAACGGGATTTTTCCAGCAAGAAAAACATTAAAAATGGAATTTCCTCACTGACTGACTGATTCATTGACTCCTAGATCAGACCTTCGCCACTAAACCTAGAAATCTATTTTTTACAATGTATTCTTAAAATGACATTGATAACTAATAAGGCATAGTTTTCTTGGTATTCCATACCAAAGCCAACCCCACGTGGTACATTCTGCTTATTAACGGACGAGGCAATGGTGAAGCTTGATTGCCATAGCGAGTCGTGGGGAGCAGACAGCAGGTCGACCCACATAATACCAAATCTAGGATAAAGACAAGCAGGAATAAATATTTATTAAGGAAAATTTACAGCGATAATTAATCTAATATTTCTTTTATATTCTGTGTTATCTATTATAGTAAGGTCATTTATAAATATATTCACGTATTATTAGAATGGAAACTTGTATATAATGTAATATTAGTGGTAACTTAGATAATTATTTTTTAGGCGAAACGAAACTGCTAAGCAAATTTTGGTATAGTTAAACCGGTTATCAATTTCATTATCACATCTGAAGATACCCATTGCACGGAACAGCCAAAGTTAGTCCAGGTTCACAACATATGTGTTTTTTTACCAGAAGCGCTCTATACGTAAAGTTCTGGCGGCAACCGGTAACCGGTATTAATTTCCCGACGGGCCCGGTAAAACGGTAAAATTCCCGGACGGTGCTCCGCGTTCCCGCGCTTCCGCCGCTCGCTACACGAGACAGACAAAATAAGAATACTTTTATAATACTTTTTCTTTAATAACACCATACAGCATACACTACACTTGGCTGAAAATTTGTTTGTAAATGTTTTATTTATTTATTTGGAGTTTACAACAGAGAATACACCTGTTAAATTTATAGATCACAATATGGCAGTATTAGACAATAGTGTTTCTCTAATTACAGTAAACTACAGCATGAAAATTTTATATTCAGTTATAAAGATATTATAGAAGATAATTATAGAAGGAATATGTTATACTAGATCTTTATTAGGTATGCTACACATCCAATTAAATAAACCTTATCTTGGTTATTTATATTTAAGAAAACAGCAGCGTAATTCTGGATTTAAATAAATAAATAATAGTTAATAAGAAACTCTTTACAGCCAAAAGCATATTATATTATATTATGAATAATATTAAAAATATCTTATTTTGAAAGTTGAATGGCATAAAGGAGTAGACTCAGCTCAATTTGACACTGAGGAGTATAACCACTCAACGTCATCACTCCTCTATTTTCTCGTTACTTATTTATTTACGAGTGGTAGAGCCACGCTGTAGACAATTTTGTCTACAGCATGAATGGGCCGGCTCATCCGGGTCATTACCACTGTCTTACAGAAAAGTAGCAGATTGCTGTTGCGTTTCGTAGGGTGAGTGAGATATCCGGAGGCCCAAATCCCCTCCCCTTCCCAATCCCTCAATTATCCCTTTCTTTTAAGGTCGGCAACGCGCCCATGTCTCTTTTGGTATTGTGGGCGTACATGGGCGGTGGTGATCACTTACCATCAGGTGACCCACTTGCTCGGTTGTCGGCCTATGCAATTAAAAAAAAAAAAAAAACTAGGATTAATTCAATGAGCCTAACGTTAAATTTAGGGTCATCTAGGGTCGGTCATCATCGTCACGATGTAAGCAGATTCTGATTCAGTATCACTGTCTCACATAAACGCATAATTTAATTTTGTTATTAATTCCGTCTGTTCTAGTATGTATCATATCTTCATTAACTTATCATTAAATTGAGAACGAAAATAATTTCATAAGAAAAAAACCTACGCTTTTACACTTTAATAAGATACTTAATTATAAACATATCTTACCCTAAGGCCCTTACAGGGTAGACAGAGAGAAAAAAATCTATAATTACGTACACTTAAACTATGTATCTTACAACTGCTTATTCTCTACTGACCTAGTGCCCCACAAAGGTCACCCAAATAAATAAGCGAGGTACAAACACCCAATAAACTGGAACTCCTCGACCACGTCGCTCCTGATCAATGTTATACAGCCTTTAGTCGTTTTATTCCTTCAGCCGGGCGCAAGTGAAAGGCAGTAGCGTATACACAACGTGGTAGGCCCCTCGTTTGCGAGAGGCCGGCTGGGTTGGTACCACTGCTTTGTCTATTTCTGCCGGCAAGCAACAGTGTGTAAGCACTGTTGTGTTCCGGTTTGAAGGACATTGAGGCCAGTGAAATTATTGGGCATTATGAGATTTAGCACCTTATGTGTCATGCAGTGTTTTGTTATTTAAAGTTCTGTGTGGCGTTGCTTCTGTTTATGACCAAGCGTGACGCTTACCATCAGGCGAGCGACCTGCTCGTCTCGTCACTAAAGCTAATGAAAAAAACTCGTTAAACACGTTGTAGACATTTTTGTCTATAGCGTGAGTGAGTCGGCTCGTCCGTACGGTACGTCGTCGTTTCGTACGGTGAATGAGTTATCCGGAGACCCAAACCCCCCTCCCCTTCCCAGTCCCTTAATTATCCCTTTCCTTTAAAGTCGACAACGCGCTCATGATTCTGTGTATTGTGGGCGTATATGGGCGGTGGAGATCACTTACCATCAGGTGACACCCTTGCTCGTTTCGGAACTATGCTATAAAAAGCTATAAAAAATGCACAACTTTAATCCCCGTATAAATATGTAATAACTCACTCATGCAATATTGGTATTGTATTTTATACTGATAACCCTCAATTTATTTTACCATATGTAAATGATAAATATTTTACCTAATAGTGGTTTTATGGTTTAAGACATTATTCCTCGATAAGAACAATTCACTTATTATGAGAAATCATCATTCATATCATAGCATAAATACGAATTGAATTAAGTTCAAGAGAGAAAAGTACACGAATAAAAATCATTGAAATACATTCTACTCTCTCTATTCATACTGTAGCCTATTTGCTGTCGTTAATGGAGGCACATACATGCAGACAAAAATACAAAAATTCAACGAATGAAGTGAAATTATAAAATGAATCACCGAGATCTCGCGTCGCATATTCTGCGGCGCAATATCCACTTGGTAACCAATAAAATGGCGTCATCTTCGTAATACATTACACAAAAATAAAAGTAAAAAATAACGCATATTTAAGACCACTATGACACTACCACTTACAGAAATCACACGTGTATAATCCACCTATTAAACCGCACTATATAATTATTAATTGAAAAAGCATACGAGATACCCGGATTAGAATATTTTCCACCGCCTATCATATCACGGGGCGAAAAGAGGCTCAGCGAACTGAAAATACACTAGTTACATCTCCGCGAACATCTTCGCCTTGAATTGTAACAAATTATGCACATGTTAACTGCCCACAAAATGTCACTATTATCATTATTACACAAAATACAGGTAATGTTAAACGCGCGATATACACTTTTACGACCCGCGCCGACACCGAGAACTTAATGAGTGTTTTTTTTTGTGGACGACCTTTTGAGAAAACTACCCTCTTTTATATTTGTTATTTTTTATGTTGGAAACATTATGGTTGTGTTAGTCTTTATTAATATTGATTTTTTCTACTGATCTATTTGTTTTATCTTCTATCTAATATATAAAATTCTAGTGTCACAATGTTCGTTCCCATACTCCTCCGAAACGGCTCGACCGATTTTTATTAAATTTTATATGCATATTCAGTAGGTCTGAGAATCGGCTACTATCTATTTTTCATCCCCCTAAATGTTAAGGGTGGTCCACCCCTAAACATTTATTTTTATTTTTCGTTTTTTTTTGTGTTTTTTATGATACAGCATTAAAAATACATACAGCCCTAAATTTTCACCCTTCTACCATCAACCCCTATTTTTTAATAGTCATTTTAGTATCTTTGTCAAACGCGTTTCTCACCAGGGGCGCCCACTAGGCTACTTTAATCCTGGAAATAGCCATTCACGCGGGCGGAGCCGCGGGCAACAGCTGGTGTACTAATAAAATGCTTTTGCCACATATGGGTTCATGAACATGAAAAATAAATAAATAAACCCTACCCAAGATAATAGTATGTATTCTAAGGTCGGAACTTTATGTGCGTCTAGGTGTTATTTATTTATTATCTTTATATATATAATTCTACTGTACGTGTGTATGTGACTGAACTCCTCCTAAACGGCTGGACCGATTTGAATGATTTATTTTGTATGCGTTTGGGTGGCGCCCTGGATGGTCTAGATTCACAATTGGACCCGGTAGATGGAGCTGCTGTAGGTGCGGGAGAAACCGCTCGGGACAGCTAGTAGTTCTATAAAAATAACAAAAAAACAAATACTTTAATGTATACTACTAGACGGGCTGTTTAGAAGTGAAATTGCGTCACAAAACGCGGGAGTTTGACAGCTCACAGACAGAGAGCGCGATAGGGGTTCTAGTTGAGAGTAAGTGAGATCGGAGTATTGAGTTACGGTCAATTGACCGTATAGTAAGTAGTATACATTAAAGTCTTTGTACAAAGCACATTATTCAAATAGTTCTTTCACCGCGCAACTCATTGGTTATATTATCACACATGTTTATAAATTTAATCAGTTTTTTGTCTCTCCTAAAAACTAAGCCAATTTAACTTGCGCGGTATTAGCTAAGCGCCAAGCCGCCCATGGACATCAGCAATACCAGAAGGGCAATTCTCGTAATTTTAAATGTTCAAAATATCATTCCGATCTAGTCTCAGCGTCAAGAAAGTTGCAAATGGTTATTGGTTTAAGAGAATGCCATTTGCAACTTTCTTGACGCTGAGACTAGATCGAAATGATATTTTGAACATAAAAAATTACGAGAATTGGCCTCCTGAGCATAGTCAAGCCGCTGCCGCTGCTGAATACTGTTTACATATTTTTAAGTCAAGTAAAAAGGTGGTAGATCCCTCGTATGCCAGAGGACATCTGGGTTGGTACAACCTCTTTTCCTATATCTGACGCGAAGCAGCAATGAGAAAGCGCTGTTATGTTTCGGTTTGAAGGACATTGAAGTCAGTGAAATTACTGGGCATTATAAGACTTAACATCTTATGTCTCTGGGTGACGAGCGCAATCCAATTCCATAAGTGCTTTGTAATTCAAAGTTCTATGTGGTATTTCTTCTGTTTATGGGCAGGCGTGACGCTTACCATCAGACGAGCGACCTGCTTGTTTCGTCACTCAAGGTAATAAAATTACCAAATACAGATACAACTAAGTAATATAATATTCCTTATACAAGTTTCAATGAGGAATTCCTTGATTACTAATGAGGAAGTCCTTCGACGGGTAACTTTTGGACACCATCAAAAAAAGAAATTTGTATATTTAAGACATGTACTAAGACATGATAGATACGAGCTCCTTAAATTCATAATGATGGGAAAAGTAGCGGGTACAAGAAAAGTTGGTCGAAGGAAAAAGCCATGGCTGCGGAACATCAGAGAGTGGACAGGGATAGCGAGCGCTGCTGAACTATTTCGTCTCGCAAAGGACAAAAGACAGTATGATGAGCTGACTGCCAACCATCACTAGTTGGAGAGGCACTACAAGAATAAGAAGATACAAGTTTCAGATCATGCCTTAAAACGCCATCCAGTCAACACTCAGTCCACACGCCTTCAGTTTACGCAAAGCACCTCGCTGAGCCCTGTAAAGTGGATCTTAAATTGATGACCATCTGTCTTCAAGGCGCGATGTCTCGCTTGTCGCCCGCGTCTATCTGCATTACCTTTCCATAATAACCATAGACAGGAATAGAATTTGGCGGATTGAGGGAAAAGATAATAGTTTTTAGAGTTATAATTTGGATGAGGAATTAACACCGAAACTCCTACAAGATCTTGAAATCCTTCTTGTATTTTATCGTTCTTGGAAAATAAAGGAATAGTAAAAAATATTTAAGATCGGCTCAAAGGATCCATATCCAGAGTCGTAAAATAAGTTACATAACAAAAAGAAAATTATAAAAGTGAGGGTAGTTTGTGGTAATCTCGCAAAATCATTTTGTAAGTTCTCGATGTCGGACCGTGAAGGTGATTATATTATCACCATTCGTTTTAAATCAGATAAGATTAGCGCCAGTTTGCCATCTCCGTGTAACTGCTACGTACTTACCAAACGAAATAGCACAAAAACAATAGCACAAATAGCTGTATTTTAACGTTAATTAATGGTTAATTCTGACTCTAATATTGTGAAATAAGCTCGTGGTGATTTTTATAATAGTGTAATTTAGTGGATATGATATGTGCATAATGTGTTGTAAAAAAGCCTATGTGTAAACGCTTACAATCAAAGTAATTTTAAATAGTTTACGTTAACGTACCTTTATCCGTGAAGATGAAGGCCAAGGGGTAACCCTTAGCCTCCATCAGATCGCAGATGGTGCAGATGTGACGCAAATATTCTAATCCTAGACAACTCGTGTTTTTTCGTGTTAAAATAATGCTGTGCTGTGTTTGTGGTAATGTCATAGTGGATTTATTGCGTGTAAAATTAGACCGTTTTGTGAAGATGACGCCATTTTATTGGGTACCAACTGTAGACTGCGCCGGAGAGTATGCGGAGCGAGATCTCGGTGAGTCATTTTATAATTTCACTTCTATATTTGCATTTTTTTGTATTTTTATCTGCGTCTAGATTTACAGAGAGAACAATTGGATGTCAATATGTATTTTTGTTCATGTCATTTTTATGTTATTAATTAGCAAAGATTTTTGTCATTTACTTAAATTAAATAAATTAAATATAATAAAAAATGAATCATCGATAACAATAGGGAATTTCGTAAATCAACTTGTGCCTTTTCCTGTTTTCGACAAAATGTTAATATTACACGCAAACATTTTTTATTTTTATTATTAGCTCTAATGAAGAGACGAGCAGGTCGCTCGCCTAATGGTAAGCGCCATACCTGCTCATAAACAGAAGCAACACCACACAGAACTTTAAATAACAAAGCATTGCATGACACGAGACTGCGCTCGTCACCCCGAGACATAAGGTGTTAAGTCACATAATGCCCAGTAATTTCACTGGCTTCATTGTCCTTCAAACCGGAACACAACAGTGCTTACACACTGTTGCTTGGCGGCAGAAATAGACAAAGCGGTGGTACCAACCAAGCGGGCTTCTCTCAAACGAGGGACTTACCACCTTGTCGAACTAAACTTCAAATTAATTACTTTATGTCAGTATGTAAAATAATAAAGCACCACTTTTGCTATAAATTTTACTAGGTGGTAAGGTCTCTCGTATGCGAGAAGCCGGTTGTGTAGGTACCACTATTTTGCCTATTTCTGCCGCCAAGCGTGTGTAAACACTGTTGTGTTACAGCTAAACGAAACTATTGGAGCCAGTAAAATTACTGGGCGTTATGAGACATATTGTCTCAGGAGATGAGCGCAGTCTAATGTCATGCAGTGCTATATAATTTAAGGTTATGTGTGGTGATGCTTCTGTGTATGAGCTGGCGTGATGTTTTCCATCAAGCGAGTGACCTGAGGGGCTAGCACGGAAAACTATCGAAATCGTAATGTAAAGGTATCGAGGGCTCGATAGATAATTCCTTAAATATCATTGGTCTATATTCTATACATATTAGTTTCTTTTACGTACGATAGAGGCGCTGTACCAAAATCTCATAGAAATTGTTGTCGATGACAGCTCGAATAACTTTTCGCAAGTTTTCCGTGCTAGCCCCTTTGCTCGTTTCGTCATTCAGGACAATAAAAAAAGAAAAAACTGTATGTTATAACCAGGTGTACCAGGTGTAGGCGTGTACATCGATAGTGTAATGATGTAGTACGGATCAGTGTTTCCTTTGATAAACATTGGATAACCATTGGATGAAGCACGGACAGTAGCGATATCGTTTGTTCATCGTACATTGCTGAGTGGAATTTAATTCAAATTGTAATCGGTTACATCCTTATAGATGGTTCAGACGGATCCATGTGTGATCAACTGCTAAATCGCATGTGATTTAATCTGTCTGAACAACAGGCTTTCAATTAGATTGATCTACAAAAATGTGTGTATTTAAATCAATCGCTGTTTTGTCTCTTTCTTTCTTATGTAAAATAATAATTTGTTGGTGAAACTAATTTGATTAATCACTGTTTAAAATATTTCATTTAAGGTCGTTTTTATTTGACTGATTTTTATTTTAAGTATCTCAGTCTATTATGAGGAATTTATTCCATTTACGAGTATTTATATAAAAAATATTTTATTTATTTAAAAAATCGGAAATTCGTTAAACGAACCGTGGGTGTACCAGTTGCTCTTTTGCTTCATTGCTCGGTGTCGAAATGTACGTGCCACTGTCAATCCTGGCTTACATGAGCTACAGTGGCGGGTGTGTGGGCGGGATAGTCTCGTATATGTTATTATTTATAGTAGACATGTACAAAGTTAAAATCTTTTAATCCTTACTAATCCAGCGATGTACATCATCCAATGCTATTACATCGCCCACAATCAGGTAGTACAGGGGGGGTGGGGGACAGATTGAGACGTATAAATGTTTGTACAGAGATTACTTTTCAATTGGAACGTGCCTGCGAAGACAGTCGCGGCTCCAGTTATTTGAGTTCCAATTATCGACGGCTGCCTGTTCAAATACTCCGGGATTGTGTTACTGTATGCATATTAGTTCCATCTCACAATTCATATATTCTATTTTAATTTTGTATATCATATGACAGCCTCCGTGGCGCAGCGGGCGAGTAGCCGGCTGCGAAGCGAGAGGCCGTGGATTCGATTCCCGCACCGAGACAAATGTTTGTGTGATCCACAAATATTTGTATCGGGTCTGGGTGTTGTGGGTGGGCAAGTCCCTCGTAGTTCTTGATACCCACGATACAGGTTTACCTAGTGTGGGGTCAGGACTATGTGTGTGACTGTTGGGTGTATTTTTTTTTTTTTTTTTATTAATTTATTTAACTGTATATACAAATGTATAAAGGCGGACTTAATGCCAAAGGCATTCTCTACCAGTCGGCCAGTCTACCTGATATCATCAGCTTGATGTATAAATTTATCATGATATAAATTTTATGATGAGCAATTTTTTTATATAATTTTTATTGACAATAATATATTTATTTTATTAACATATTTTTTTCTATTGATATAAAATATCAAGCGTATCTCTGTCCCATGATGTGATAGGGGGTGAGCCTATCGCCATACATTTCGGCTCGTCCGGATCATTACCACTGTCTCACAGAAAACCGGCGTAAAGTAGCAGCTTGCTGCTGCGTTTCGTACGGTGAGTGAGATATCCGGAGGCCCAAAACCCCTCCCCTTCCCAATCCCTTAATTATCCCTTTCCTTTAAGGTCGGCAACGCACCCATGATTCCTTTGGTATTATGGGCGTACATGGGCGGTGGAGATCACTTACCATCAGGTGACCCACTGGCTCGTTTGCCGGCCTATGCAATAAATAAAAAATAAAAAAATACCGGCCACAATTCCAGACTCCGGGTTGATTGATACTGAGCAATTCGTAACAGAAAAACCCAATATCTGTTTACCCGACACGGGGATCGCACCCGAGACCTCAGCGTCAGCCTCAGTTGTAACGCGTACGCATCACAACTGCGCCACCAAGGCAATCAATACCAATAGTTGTAATTTATCAGATATGCATGTTATTTTCCGTATTATAGCGTCAAGTTATAATACTAACGCTCTTAAGCGCAAAATATCGCATTTCAGCGCACTAATTGTGAAGTGCATAGCACAAGCACATCGTAAACAAAGTTCGAAGAGGGAACAAAACGGTAGCGACTCCAGTGTCACGGAGCCGATGCTCCGGATAGACGACGGTGAGCCCTTAAGGCTTCTTGTCACATGCAATACTAAGGCACATATTCTTAAAGTCGATCGACATTTAGCAAAATATGAATGGCATCATAGTTGACATCATATTTTTTTAGACAAAATCTTATATTCTAAGTGAGCTTTGTAAACGATCAAATAATAATATGGTGGTAAATATATTAGTTATCAGAGGAAATAGCAAAGAGAAATGCAATCCTAAGAAACTGCATAGGTAAAAATTATGAAAGAATATAATGAAGAGGCTTATTTCATTTTTGTGGTTGGATGTATTTTTCTTTCATTTCGACGGGTGGAGTAATCTGTTTTGGTTTGAAGGACTATGACTTTGAGTAAAATTACTGTGTATTATAAAACTTTACAACTTATGTCTCGAGCTGATGAACAGAATTCAGTGTTATGCAGGCCTTATTAAGCCTAAGTTATTAGTAGTGTTGCTTCTGTTTATGGGCATGGCGTGTCTTTTACTATCAGGCGAGTGACCTGCTCGTTTCGTTGTTCAGGCTGGTAAAAAAAATGTTCACGGAAAAAATTAAATAATATCGAATGACATCACAATCGGCACCATTTTAAAGTTTTTAAAGCGCTCCTTTGAACCGATATCGATGGGAGCTATTTTTATTGAACATCGTTAAAAGCCTAGAACTGGCGACGTCAGTCTGCTGCAGTTTTTACAGATTCCATCGCCAACTCTCTCCAACTCGGGCGACTTTACAATTCAACTGAGCTATGTTTTTTTTAGATATTCACTTAAGTGATTTTATTGCTTCGTTCATTTATCTTGTGCCGTTTTCACAGTAATGGACGCGCTTTGTTCCAATATTGGTGTTTGTATGTTGAAATGGAATCGTTATTTTTAACAGAAGTAAAAAATAAGTTTCATCATTGACTTATAAAACTTGCAACAGCACCGATTTAAAATTGTTCGAGTTGGTTTATTTTTTTAGGATATGTTAGCAAAATTTTGTATTTCTAATTCAGATAGCAATGGATACAAACTCTTGTGTTAATATCTCTCAGGGAATAAAAATTTATTATTAATCATATTTTTATAAGTATTGCAATTCAAGTACGTCCCGCGATGTGACAAATTAAATTAAAATTAAATTAAATATTAGGTACTTTCATGCTACATTAAGATTCGTTTTGCATATTAGTAACGTAACTTTTCCCATGTTTTCCAATATATCAAATCGTTCGTTGCAAAAAGTAAGGTTAATTAGAACGTAAAAACTGACTTTAAAATTCAGAAATATATTATTTTTGTTTTATTAAAAGTAGGTACAGATAGTAGGGAAGGGGTCTTTCTGAAATCGGTTCCGGTACAATGCCGTTGAAGCGACGGTCAGATGAAGTTGCAATTGTTTTTTAAGACACTTAAAATGCCACGCATACCTACGCAAATATAAAAGCGACAAGTACTTTTGAAAAACGACTATAAATTGCTTATGTACATTATTATATCCAAAATTAAATCTCACACATTCAACTCCATAACAGCGTAAATATATAAACCCACGTAATAATTTATGAAGCTTTACAAAATAAGTTTTCATCAAAATGAATGAGAGCGAACCGAAGAGAACAATTCTCCCTCAAACTTGATTAAACTCAAAGTTTATATTATAGTAAGTTAATTAAGCATTTTTATGGGCTCTCTGTTGTTTTATATATGTGCCGATGTCTGTATAACTATACTGAAGAACAGTATGATAAGATTGTTGCTTTCGTACTGTCTGGATAACAAAAAAACCTCGTGTTATTACGAGTGTAGGGACATATATATATGATCTTTAATATGTAACACTGCACAGAGCAACTAATTTTTAATTTTTAAATATGACAGCCTCCGTGGCGCAGCGGGCGAGTAGCCGGCTGCGAAGCATGAGGCCGTGGGTTCGATTCCCACACCGAGAAAAATGTTTAACCCACAAATATTTGTTTCGGGTCTGGGTGTTGTGGGACCGCAAATTCCTCGTAATTCCCGATACCCACGATACAGGTTAACCTAGTGTGGGGTCGGGACTATATGAGCGGTGGAGGTCACTTACCATCAGGTGACCCACTAGCTCGATTGCCGACCTATGCTACAAAAACTCAACTATATGCTCCAAATATTTTCATGTAAAACACCATGATAGAGGCAAGTCGTAAAAATACCGTCGGCGGCCGCGCAATAAATTGTACAAATATTTTATGTAGCATTGAAAGCGTGACATAAACCTAGAGATGTTACTATCATCGGAATCATATTGTTTACGAGTTCAAACAATATATTCTTTGAGTGTTATGTTATTTGTATTTGAGGTGGAGATGAAGTGAAAGGGGTCACTGAGTTATATTCGTGGGGGGGGGGGGTACTGTGTTGTCTTTGATGCTTTACAATTTCTAGTATTAGAAGGTTTAAGGTATTTTAGGCTTTTACTTGTGAATGGTAGGGTTGGAAGAGGGCGCCCGAGGAGAACATATTCGGATCAAATTAATGATATTCTCCGAAAAGGGCACGTCACGAGTACCCTCAACCGACGAAAGATGTATGAATGTGGAAGAGGCGAAAGAGGTGTGTCAGGATCGTAGTCTCTGCCTACCCCCATGGGACATAGGCGTGAGTGTGTATGTATGTATGTATGTATGTAGAAGGATTAGGCCTCATCTTTTTTGATTTTGATTCATCTTGTTGATTCTTCTACCTGGCGTATGCTGAGCCTGTCGCCTATTTGGCGTTACCCCGGACACAGTCTGAAGATGCATCGGGTGGGCATAGGTACATCCCGAGCATATATATACTTTTAAGTACCTATGTTTAATATATTATATTTAATGTTTCAATTATTATATAAGTATATATTTTATTATAATTATATGTGCTTAAATGTTTTATGTAATTGCCAAATAAAGATATTTTCTTTCTTCTTCTTTCTTTTATCTTCTTACATTATATAAGAGGTTTATTTGGAACTAGTGACTAATATATAGTCTTTAGTATATTTAACAGACCCCGTGGTGCAGCGGGCGACTAGCCTGTCGTAAGAGAGGGCTCGGGTTCGATCCCAGCACCGAGACAAATGTTAGTGTGATCCACGAATATTTGTTTCGGGTCTCGCTGTTGAGACCGAAAGTCTTTTGTACTTTCTGATATCACATAAGGCTCGTATTTATTTTACTGTTCCTGGAATATGTTCCCTGATTTCACGAAGTTAACTTAAACCATGCGCGTTACGTGTTTATGCGGTCATAGAGAATAAGGTCCCAGGAACATTACAACTAGACCTAGACATCCTACTTCCTACAACTATTATAAATGTGAAAGTTTGGATGTTAGTGAATTTTGATGTTTGTTAGTCAATCACGCCTTAACGGCTGAATGGTTTTGAATGACATTTGACACACAGGTAGACCATGACCGGGATTAGGACGTAGGCTACTTTTTTATTGCCCTAGATAGACAGACGAGCGGATGGCCCATCTGATGGTAAGTGGTTACCGCGGCTCATGGACCTCAGCAATGCCAGAGCACAGCCAGGCCGCTGCCTACCGTTAAAATTTATCCCACCATTTATCTCGGAAAAGGTCGTGCACGCGGGCGAATCTGTGAGCAAAAGCTAGTATGTATAATATTTATCAATAGATATCAACGGACTCGCTGTAGTTAATTGAAATAGTGCCATTAGCTGTCGAACTAAGCCCTCTTTGTAGCTTTAGATGGAGCCCGATTCACACCGTCACGATACGTACACGGAAACTGACAAATACAATCCACCCCCCCCCCCCCCCCCACACCCCCCAGGGGTCTGCGGGAGAAAGAAAGAAAGAAAGAAAATGAATAAAATTTGTGTGAAATAATATGAGAGAAAATAAAATAAAAGAAGTGAACAATTATATTTTAAAACAATTATACGACATTAAAACAATTATATTTTGGAGACTCAATGGGGTCCATAGTTAGAGCTAATCTTCACATTTTTTGTTAAGTTTTGGGAATATGGTAGAAATGTAGCTGCAGGGGGTCCAGAACCAGCTAAATTTTGAAAGTGGTCTATGAAAAAAAAGTTTGGGAGCCTTTGATCTACAGGTAAGAGTTTGTGAATAAATTTTTACTGGAACAGCTTGTTATCCGTTTTTAACTATTGACAAAAAGGGGCGCTATCCCCCCGCAACGGGAACAATATGAGCTAATATGACAAGTAGGATTACATTTCTTTTTGATCGCTTCTCGTTACAGTCACGTCCCGTCACAGTGTGAAGCGCGAGTAGGCACCGACAGGCCGTCTGAGCCCAGTAGGCCAATTCTCGTAATTTTAAATATACAAAATATCATTCCGATCTAGTCTTAGCGTCAAGAAAGTTGCCAATGGCATTCTCTTAAACCGTCAAATGCACCTAGCATTAGCAGTAGCATTATAACGCTATATATTATTATATATAGCGTTTTGGCTTCAGTCAATTTTTTTTCTACATTCAATCTCATTACGATCTATGTTCACATTTGACGTTGATTATTGATTATGAGAATGCCATTTGCAACTTTCTTGACGCTGAGACTAGATCGGAATGATATTTGGAACATTTAAAATTACGAGAATGGGCCTACTGATGTTAGACATTTTCTATTCTAGTTGAGCGTGCAGATCCACTGCATAATGATTTATTTACTGTTATGGACCTCCCGTACTAAGTAACTGGTACGGTGAAAGTGGCACTTATAGTAAGTAACTGGGGAATGGCAACACTTTATAATAACACGTATTTTATTATTAAAAAGTCTGTGTGTTTATTTATTAGAGCTGATTTGATTTTTTATTTCGAGTTTAAGTGTTTTTTTATTGCACTAGGGGCGTTGCACATGATTATCCACAAAACATAAAATAAAAAAAACTTAAAGTCCGACGAATATGAGACATATCTTAATTTCTTCCCCACATTATTCTGCATCGATTAGTATCGGTCTCGACCCCATACCCCCAGCGGTTTCGGAGGAGATAGCGTGACAAGCTTTTGGCAGCGGCGGCGGCAGCGCAAATTACTTTTTTTAGAATAGAGAACGTGTGGGTCACCTGATGGTAAATGATCTTCTAAAGAGACCTATAGAAATTGTTATTTTTTGACTTTTCGGTGTTTTTATTTTGAAATCGGTCTCTAGGTTTTTGTTAAAACTTATTTTATAAATGTTCTATTTTGGTATCAGAAGATTGTGATTCTAAATTCGCATTGTTACGCAACAGTCACACATACGACCCCACAATAAGATATGATTATCTTGTGTACTGGGTATCAGGAAGTACGAGAGACTTTCGGTCTCACAATACCCCCACCCGAAACAAATATTTGAAGATCACATAAATATTTGTACCGGTGCGAGGATCAAACCCGCACCTTCCCGTTTCACAACCAACCACTCGTCAACTGCGCCACATAATATCGCTTTTATCTTGGTTGTCTTCAGGCCAGCGTGGTGGACTAAGTCCTAATACGTTTCATCAACAAAGGGTTACTGTAAAGGGTTGATAATTATTACATTTATAAAATGAAATCCTGACCATTGAAATAAAATTAGTTTGAGGATTTTATCGCGATTTAATTTTATTTTAGTCCCGACGTTTCGAAAGCTTTTCAGCCTTCGTGGTCACGGGAGAGACTGAGTGAGGTCGTCTCAAAAAGTTTGTTACATTGCCTACCTTCATTTTAAAATTATACATTTATTTATCCGGACCTAAATAAAATTGAACCGCGAAAATTGGTATAAACTAATTTTATTTCAATGTGTAATATGCTAGAAGTTACGTGAGACGAGTATTATTTTATTAATACCAAACAACAGTAATCACTTTAGCTCATAGTTTATTGGTTACATTTACAATATCACTACTTTACAGACCACAACCCCATGTCAGGATTCTCTATAGACCGTTCTCTAATTATAACTCAAACAACTAGAACCGAATAGTAAACCAGCATAGCTACCGCGTAATAAACACTTGGATTATCGACTGAGCACTGATCTTACTGAACTGGAGGCTGACTGACTGACTGCCGGCGATAGACCTCCAGTTATGGCAACAACGTCTTTTATACCATTTAACTACCCTTCACAACTATATCGCACCATTATTATTATTATTTCAGTGTACCCAACGTTGCTTTCTCATACACCCTAAATATACCAATATTAAGAGAATACGCTAACAAATATTCGCGTAAACATAAGAAATCACTATGTAAATCCTGACCCTTTACTTTAAATATATTTAAAGCATAACAGATACCCAATTAGACACACCATTCAAATGTGACTGTTTGTTTTTCATTCTGCGGGTTTGATATCACAGTTTTGACAGCCGCCCGTGCGTCCAGCGCACTCAATACCACAATACCACCATGCTGCCGCGCCACACTGGCAAATCAATTTCAAATGTTTGTTTATTATATTTATCTCGGTTCTGGTAATTACAAGAGAATACTGGCAGGGATAAAAATGTCATAAAGAATAATCTTTATAAACACATACGCATAAGCCTGTAATCCCCGAAGGGGTAGGCAGAGGTGTCAAAATGTACACCCACATTTCGCCGAGCGTATCTCCGTCCCATGATGTGTTAGGGAGCGAGCCTATCGCCATATCGTGCACAATTCCAGACTCCGGGTTGATACTAAGCATTTAATAATATCACTTTACCCGACCCGGGGATCGAACCTGAGACCTCAGCGTCAGCCTTATTCGTAACGCGTACGCATTACAACTGCGGCAGTGAGGCAGTCATAAAGATTTTTATTTATCACTTTCGTTTAAGGTCGGTAACGCGTCCATGATTCTGGAGTGGTGGATGTCGGTAACCATCAGATGACACACTTGCTCACTCTTCCGGCCTCTGCCATAATAAATACTGCCCCACTGCTCACGGGCACGATCCTCATTAAGGCCTAACGCATTACTCTACCACGCTGGACTAATGCGTATTGATAGACTTCATGTAACAGTCTCCGTGGCGCAGCGGGCGAGTAGCAGGGTGCGAAGCGAGAGACCGTGGGTTCGATTACCGCACTGTTAGTGTAGTGGTCTACCTGTGTGCCAAATTTCATTCAAACCCGTTCAGCCGTTAAGACGCGATTGACCAACAAACATCCAAATTTACAAACATCCAAACTTTCACATTTATAATACTCGTAATAGTAGGAAGTAGGATTAATTCAGCACAAACTATGACCGACTATTTAACTTATTTAACAATCATTATTGATCCCCTGAGAGTCTTTAGTTATTTTTATATGGGAGGCATTTATCTACTACTACTACAGTCTCCGTGGGGCAGTGGGGGAGTAGCCGGCTGCGAAGCGAGAGACCGTGGGTTCGATTCCCGCACCGAGACAAATGTTTGTGTGATCCACAAATATTTGTTTCGGGTGTGGGTGTTGTGGGACCGCAAGTCCCTCGTAGTTCCTAATACCCACGATACAGGTTAACCTAGTGTGGGGTCAGGACTACGTTTGTGACTGGTGGGTGTATTTATTTATATACCTCTGAGAGTCTTATGAATAATTCTCAGGTATGCAGTTTTTCTCATGATGGTATCATTCACAGTAGAAGCAAGCGATAACAATGAACACCCATTTAACTTTGAATAGTTTCGGACTATGATAATGTCCTAGTTGGTTTTAAACCCACGACATGCGTCTCTGCAGTTGTACCACCCACTGAGATATCTCAGCTCCCTGAAGTTTTTTTTGTTTTTTATTTATCAGCTTTAATTGAAGCAGGTCGCTCGCCTGATAGTAATCACCACGCCTGCTCATAAACAGAAGCAACACCACACAGAACTTTAAATAACAAAGCACTGCATGACACTGAACTGCGCTCATCACCCCGAGACATAAGGTGTTAAGTCTCATAATGCCCAGTAATTTGACTGGCTTCAATGTCCTTCACAACAACACTGCAGTGCTATACACTGTTGCTTGCCGGCAGAAATAGACAAAACAGTGGTACCAACCCAGCCGGCCTCTCGCAAACGAGGAACCTACCACCTTGTAAAGTATTTATAGTTTGATTAGGTGATATCAGATTAAATTCGATAGCGTATTCAATCTGTACTCAGCAGTAAAATTACTATTGTACTAGCTAGCAATATTCTCGTAGTTAATCGAGTTTTGATTAAAACTAGAGGTGCTTCTGTATGGAATTAAATTTGTTCTACACTGAGATATCTAATTATAAATGAAGACTGATAATATCTTCTTAGTTCCTATACTTTTGTTAGGGAAAGCGTGAGTTTACAATTTATTAAAAATAGAACCGACTCGAAAAATCTATAAACAAAATTACCTAAACAATTATAAGTCTGTTTAATTTTCAATGATTGATATTACAATTTAGAATCGTTTACAATTTATTAAAAATAGAACCGACTCGAAAAATCTATAAATAAAATTACCTAAACAATTATAAGTCTGTTTAATTTTTAATGATTGATACCTACTACAATTTAGAATCGTTTACAATTTATTAAAAATAGAACCGACTCGAAAAATCTATAAATAAAATTACCTAAACAATTATAAGTCTGTTTAATTTTCAATGATTGATACTACAATTTAGAATCGTTTACAATTTATTAAAAATAGAACCGACTCGAAAAATCTATAAATAAAATTACCTAAACAATTATAAGTCTGTTTAATTTTTAATGATTGATACCTACTACAATTTAGAATCGTTTACAATTTATTAAAAATAGAACCGACTCGAAAAATCTATAAATAAAATTACCTAAACAATTATAAGTCTGTTTAATTTTCAATGATTGATACTACAATTTAGAATCGTTTACAATTTATTAAAAATAGAACCGACTCGAAAAATCTATAAATAAAATTACCTAAACAATTATAAGTCTGTTTAATTTTTAATGATTGATACCTACTACAATTTAGAATCGTTTACAATTTATTAAAAATAGAACCGACTCGAAAAATCTATAAATAAAATTACCTAAACAATTATAAGTCTGTTTAATTTTCAATGATTGATACTACAATTTAGAATCGTTTATTCGGTTTTTATTTTAATTTTACTATTTTTTTTAATCAAAGAATTATTATAGTCGGTGTATAGACGTTTAAGGGCTTTTTTCTTATTTTATCCTATTAGAAATGTTTTTTTTTCTTCTAATTTAAATGGAACCACACTGGGAGTAAACCCGAATACAAAAAGAATCGTCCAGATCGGTGAATATATTAAATACATAAAAAAGATTTTTTGAAATCGGTCCAGTAGTTTTTAAGTTGTTTCGTTACATACGGAATACAAAACTATCCTCTTTATAATATTAGTGTAGATAAAGCGAATTGAGAAAACTAAGAAGATGGATAAGAAGCGATTGCATGCAGCAGAAAAGAGAATGGATGGACAGATTTAGGAGTGATTAAGTTAGAGTGAGTTTTAATGTGGTGCCTGTGGTGGATATGATGAAAGGAAACCGTTTGTCTTGGTATGAGCGTGCTATGAAGAGACAGGAACATGTGGGTAAGAAAGTAATTAATGTGATTTTTACATACATATGCACTCACGCCTGTAATCCCCGAAGGGATAGGCAGAGGTGTAACCAGTACACCCGCATTTCGCCTAGATTATCTCCGTCCCATGATGTGATAGGGGGCAAGCCTATCGCCATACCGGGCACAAATTCCAGACTCCGGGCTGATACTGAACTTTTCGTAATAGAAAAACCCTATATCACTTTTACCCGACCCGGGGATCGAACCCGAGACCTCAGCGTCAGCCTTAGACGTAACGCGTACAACTGCGCCACCGAGGCAGCAAAATGTGAATTTGGAAGGATAAAAAGGTAGATGAAAGCCAAAGAAAAGGTAGATGGAGTGAGTGAAGGAGGACATGAAAAAAAAAGGTGAATACCAAGACGAAGGCTGATAGACATGTATAGAAGAAGAAAACATGCTGCACCGACACTAAATATAATTAAGATCAGGGCAGGATCGTGGTCTCTTCCATCTCGGCTCGGACCAAGAGGTTCTCAAAATCGTATTTCTGTCGGACCATAAAGCTGTGGAATAGCTTGCCGGCGCACGTGTTTCCTCCTTCCTATAACTTGGGATCCTTTAAACGGAGTGTGAAGAAGCAACTAAGCAGGCCGGCATAATTCTGCCGATCTGCGATAGATTCAGTGTCTATCGTTGGTCGACAGTATTCATGGATTGCGCTATACTTACCATCAGGTGTAGCGTAGTCACTTTGCCGAGCCAGGATAAAAAAAAAAAAAAAAAAAATATATAAAGATGAATTGAGACCCTCTGTTTTCGTCATCGGTTAAAAAGTGTAGCAGGTACTACGATTTTAATTATGCACCAATTTTCGATGATTTAGAAAATATGAAAGCAAAGTACGAAATCATTTAGATCATGCTTGAATATATTTAATATAATATAATTGATATTGTTATGTATGTACTAAGGTGTAATTCTAAAGCCTAGAGTGACCGCAGACCCAACGAGACAGACATGCGGTCTGGCCCGATCTCTTGCACAGTTGTAATGTCTCAAGCATTTGTTTTAATTACACTACGCTTTAAAGGAACTCGTGTAGAATAATCAACAGTAAGTAAACCTTATTTATTTACTGTTTTACCTGACCTCTGTTCATTAACGCAAGCTTTATGAGAGTACATAGGTCCTAAGTGACCAGCTCCGTGGCGCAGCGGGCGAGTAGTCGGCTGCGAAGCGAGAGGCCGTGGGTTCGATTCCCACACCGAGACAAATGTTTGTGTGAACCACAAATGTTGGTCTCGGGTCTGGGTGTTGTGGGACCGCAAGTCCCTCGTAGTTTTTGATACCCACGACACAGGTTTACCTAGTGTGGGGTCAGGACTATGTGTGTGACTGTTGGGTGTATTATTATTATTATTATCGTATGGTACCGCTATTTATAATTGTTATAATATATATACGCACTCACGCCTGTAATCCCCGAAGGGGTAGGCAGAGGTGTAACCAGTACACCCACATTTCGCCGAGCGTATCTCCGTCCCATAATGTAATAGGGGGTGAGCCTATCGCCATACCGGGCACAAATTCCAGACTCCGGGCTGATACTGAGCATTTCGTAAAAGAAAAACCCAATACCACTTTACCCGACCCGGGGATCGAACCCGAGACCTCAGCGTTGTCCTCAATCGTAACGCGTACGCATTACAACTGCGCCACCGAGGCAGTTATAATATATTATACTATAAAAAGCAGCGATAGCTCAGCGGGGAGCGATACGAACTGTCGAGACAAAAATCACAGGTTCGAAACCAACCGCAGGAGCATGCACCTCTGACTTTTCTAAGTTACGTGTATATTAATAGTTAAATATCGCTTGCTTTAACGGTGAAGGAAATATCGTGAGGAAACCTACATAATTGAGAAATTTCGAAGGTATGTGAAGTGTGTCTGTCTGTGCCAACCCGCATTACGCCAGTGTGGTGGATTAAGGCCTAACCCCTCTCATTTAGTAGTAGAGGTTTGTGCCCAGCAGTGGTACGTGTAAATACAGGGCTAGTAAATAAATACTATACACTATTACACAAATTGAAATCTGTCACATAGTTTTCCCTGTACAGGTATATATTTCTCACACATTGGTTACCTCTACGTGGTACAACAATATCATAACAATGTCAAAAACATATGTTCCACTCTTTCCCACTTCTCATTCCTTTTTATCTGAACACATACTGCAGTCGTGGCGATCAAGTCGTTCTGAAGAAGCTCAATGCAACGACTGAACGATAAAATGCGCGATTTTGACACACCATTCGAATGGAACAAGTCGTCAAAACGCGATGAACAGCAAGTAATCAGTAGAGGCCGGCAAACGAGCAAGAGGGTCACCTGATGGTAAGTAATCTTCACGACCATAAGCAATGTTTGAAGAATCATGGACGGCTTGATGGCGTCAACGGAAAAAGATGTTATAGTGATTGGGAAAGAGAAGGGGATTTGGCGTTCCAGATATCTCACTCACCGTACGAAACGCAACAGCATCTGCTACTTTACGTTAGTGTACTGTGAGACAATGGTAACAGCCCAGTCGAGCTCAACCCATTGCTGTAGACAAAACTATCTATAGCGCAATTCTACCAGATAACGAAACAAATACATGTATCATATAAAAAGGTTTTTCGAGTATATCATGTCGTAAATATCTGGGTTGTCACCTCGTCTTCATCTCAACTGGACAGCCGAAACGCTTACGGATCCATCCGAAATCCTCATTTCCGCCGCAAAAAGTATTTATTATTACAGGCAGCGTCGCGGGCGCGGTGAGCGGTGCGGCGAGCGGTGCGGTGCGGTGGATTACGCGCGTCACACATGACATCGGATAAAACCGCCTGTGAATTCCCATGTATAATCCGGTAAAATTGAAAATACGACATTGTCTCGCTTTGCAATTTGGTTGTTATTGCTCTTTTTCAAGTCTCTTTAACGCTGAGTGTACATGTTTATTACTGGAGGCCAATTCTCGTAATTTTAAATGTTGAAAATATCATTCCGATATAGTCTCAGCGTCAAGAAAATTGCAAATTATGTGTGTGTGACTGTTGGGTGTATTTATTTATTTAAAAAAAAAGAAAAATATATCAAGATATTTCGTATCAACAATTACTTGAATGAAAAATCTTGTAAAACCATTTCCACGATTTTGTCTTGAAAGTCCTCGCCAAAGGTAGCATTTCACATATTCACGTAAAATACCATTAATAAAATTATTTATCTTCTAGTCGTAAAAAACTGACATAAGGCACATTTATTTTTAAATACATTTATCAACGGAAACAAAATATCTGAGAACACAGAAAGTTCGCCCCTCGCTAATGTATTATAATAAAAACAATATCCACAACAATCGACCCGATGCTCACAGAAAAAAAAATATTATCCCGCCTCATTAAAATACAAAAGGCGAAACTTCGCTTTTCAAATGAACGCCGTGTAAAAAGTAGCAAATGTTTTATGCATCAGCCGGTCTCAGGTGTCTGAATTAAATTCGGTCGAGGCAATGTCAGTCAAACGTCGCGGTGCCGCGCGGAATTACCCAGGCTTTCTTAACGCGATGACGTCTCTATCCGTAGGGTTGCCAGGTTTTTCTGTTTGAAAGAAAGAAAGAAACGTTTATTATCATCACGAAAACATGCAATATAATACAGGTGATGTACTATTTTAATAATAAAATAACTAAATAATTAATCTAACAAATCGCATGTCCTCACGATGGCCATAGGTGGCATGCTCAGCATAATGTTGTATTGTGGCGCGATCCACAACACAGCGCTGGTTTTCAGCAGCCACCTAAAGTGACATCCGGAAGACAAACCAGCCTGTACCACAAAAGTAATAATTTACGCAAAATATAACAACATAGCAGTCTATGTTGTTACTGCTGCGCCACCGAGGCAGTCCTCGGTGGCGCAGTTGTAATGCGTACGCGTTACAATTGAGGCTAACTCTGAGGTCTCGGGTTCGATCCCCAGGTCGGGTAAAGTGGTATTGGGTTTTTCTATTTCGAAATTCTCAGTATCAGCCCGGAGTCTGGAATTTGTGCCCGGTATGGCGATAGGCTCGCCCCCTATCACATCGTGGGACGGAGATACGCTCGGCGAAATGTGGGTGTACTAGTTACACCTCTGCCTACCCCTTCGGGGATTACAGGCGTGAGTGCGTATGTATGAGTGCGTATAACAACATTAACATATAACATAATTTATTGGGCTCAGGGAAGACTAGCGTCGCGGTTTGTATTGAATGACTCCCGATTGCACGCACACCATGACATTTACTACAATATATGCAATCTCGCTACGTACCTACCTAAATTGCGTTTATAATATTTTGTAATGTTATTTTTTGTGTTGTTGTTTTTATTTGAGTGTAGACAGTTTCTTTTCTAGTTGCACTTCTGCCGATCGTTTTGGGAATACAAACATGCGCTTGGGCATGTATTAATATCAGCTCTGTATCTACTGGTTCACTAATGAGTCGGAGACTCCTATAGGTAATTATGAAAGGGATTTAGATGGACGAAAGCTTCTACCGCGCTGGACTTCACATACCTTGAAATTCTTGTAGAGAACATTTAGGTATGCAAAATTATATAACTTATATAATATTTGAATACAATATTTACTTTTTCGTGATTTTTCACCCACTTTAATAGATAAATCCAATCTAATATAAACGTCTTTACGTCGTTGTTTTGAATAATAAAATTAATTTTAATTCTTGTACTTCACATCGCATTTTTTATAATTCTTTAATTCTGATATTCTTATATTTGTAGAGGCTAGTGCAGCGCCATGATCGCAAATGCAAGAGCTTTATTAAAAATACGAATGCTTCCATATATTAATATTTATCTTTTTTCCAACATTTTACCACCTAGTACAGACAATTTCTCGTGGCTTGAGTATGGCCGACATACTAGCTTCGATAGACGTCTGGAAACGTCCTTATGTTAAATGCGCTGGGACTTATCCATAATAATCTAAGTTAGAAAGGTATGTGACATCTACGAAGTCGCATAAGGCTAGTGCGGTGGCAGAGACTTTACACTTCTCATTAGTAGAGCAGGCCCGTGCTCGGCAGTTGGGTAATAAATAATAATTATTTTTAAATTTTGTCGGTCATCCACTTCAGACAAGCCTGATGAACTAAGTTCCGCGTGCCAAAGTCTTGGTGAAGGGTACGGCATGTAAGATATACTTTTTCAATACATCTAGATTCTTCAAAGCTTTTAGAAGGTTTCGTTTTGCTGAAACTATTCTCTTTAAAAGTCGATAAATCATATCAATAATGTTATTGAATAGTATAGTATAGTAAAATGCTTAGTTTTTATTATAAGTCTTGCATTATTATATTTACATGCATACGCACTGTTACATGTGAGGCGGAGTGTGTATAGTGTGTTATGATGTAATAATTAAACACGGTAAAGTTGAATACAATCTATTTATTTAGCCACCACAACTTTACCCTGCAGTCGGAGATCACAGGTCGTGAGCCTACTGGAGTAGCGTTCTGATAATGTGTTGTACTATTGTTGAAAGTTAAAAAAAAAACTATTAAGTGAAATTTAAGAAAAAGGGCGCCATGACCTTAAGGAGGTCAAATCCATAATATGTCCCCGGGCGATACCACGTCACCACATCCGAAAAGGCGACCCCGGAGCTTCCACGGCCTGGTCCACTCCGGAGGCGGCGGGTGAAAAGGTGGCACTGCCCGAGCATCCACGGAAGGCAAAATAAAACCCGCCTTCGAACATCCGTAGCCTATTCATACAGATATGCTACGGATCCTCCAAGGGTTATCCACGGAAGGGAGGACGATTAATGATCCCGCGAAATACGGGGTTTACTCTATTCCAACGGACCCTCGGCAGGAAAGGAGTACGAGCTTGATTGGTCACTTAGTACACATGTCGCATTAAAAATCCAACGAATCTGGCATGGACAGGCGCTGCGTTCTATCGCCGCAAACGCCTGCCAACTTCTCGAACAACCATGTCGACAAGATTGACAAGCACTTGGTTACATTCTTCAATTCGCTCCAAAAAGAAAAAGGAGCTAGGCCTGCGCCCCCGCTCGTAATTATACCAGTCAAACCGGGGTGTGGCCAGATGAACGAACGGCACCATCGACACACAATATTTTCAAAAAAAACTAAACCAATTACAATTTCTGCAATTTTAGAAAATGAATACTTATATTTTATTGGACATCGTAATTATTTTAATAACGCACGTAATATTATAACAGATAGAAACAATCTTGACCATAGTTTTTGAAATGTCAACCTGACGTTTATTTATTTTTTATTTCGGCAGTTGTCAACGAAGCTAAGAGTGCAAACCAAACACCCCAAAATAAATAACTGTGGACGGACAATCGATGAGTTTTAAATTTTATATGTCACAGCACTCACGCCTGTAATCCCCGAAGGGGTAGGCAGAAGTGTAACCAGTATTTCACCCACATTTCGCTGAGCGTATCTCCGTCCCATGATGTGATAGGGGGCGAGCCTATCGCCATACCGGGCACAATTCCAGACTCCGAGCTGATACTGAGCATTTCATAATAGAAAAACCCAATATCAATTTTACCCGACCCGGCGATCGAACCAGAGACCTCAGCATCAACATCTGGCGTAACGCGTACGCATTACAACTGCGGCACTATATTTATTAATCTTTAATAAAATGGCACGTAAAGTAAAGTTGGAAACCCTGTAGGATTATATTCAAATCATGCTATTTTTTATTTCCGCCTCTTCATTACCACAGTCGACGACGAAATTATGTTCGTTTGTATGTCACCAGACAACAAACAGACTACAACTTATATGATACTTCTGCTGGTGATTTTAAGCCAATTATTTCTTAGTGGGTTCTTAAAATAAATGAACGTAACGTTAGATAGATAGATAGAATATTCTTTATTGCACACTAAATAAAGTAGGTAGCTTATAAAACGAGGATCATACAGTAAGGGTGATACAATGGGCGGTCTTATCGCAAACAGCGATTTCTTCCAGACAACCTTAACCTTACGTTCGATGTCCCAAAATATATTTTTATATCTAGTAATGGATAATCCTTCAATATCGGAATAAATTGGAACCGCATGGACAGCTAATTTAAGAATAATAAATCATTATTTGCCATCTTATATTTTCTCTGATAAATACTTTTACTTGGAGAACGATAAATTGGCCCTAAATCTTGAGTCCACAGGAGAAAATGGTCACGTTATTCCTAGCTAACTTTAGGGTAATGTAAAAGGAAATAGTGTGTTTAAGTGTGTAGACAGTTTTGTCTACAGCACGAATAGGCTGGCTCGACCGGGTGGTTACCACTGTCTTAACAAAAAACCGACGTAAAGCAACAGCTTGCTGCTGCGTTTCGTACGGTGTGTGAGATATCCGGAGGCCCAAATTCCCTTCCCCTTCCCAATCCTTCCCAATTTTCCTTTAAGGTCGGCAACGCGCCCATGATCTTTCTGATATTCTGACATGCTTGCTCATTTGCCAGCCGCCTATGCTATATTAAAAAAATATATTTTATTAGAGGTTATTAATTCCTGTAAGGCGTAATTGCGCTTATAATATGACTCAGGGTACCTAATACCTTTATAAATTCATCTGGTTGATACCAAAACGATGAACATTTCTAACGCATTCCGCCTTGGCATAGTCTAGTTTTAGAAAGTACACACCTCGTAAGAAACCTACATACCTGAGAACTCTTTATAAGAATTTCCAAGATGTGTGAAATCTACCAACCCGCATTAAGCAAGCGTGGTGAACTAAAGCCTAACTTCTCTTATTAGTAAAGGTGAACCATGCTCAGCAGTGGGACAGTATTATACACGGTGCATATTATTGTCATTTGATTTATATATTTACGCTTTCTTTATTTCCTTCTTTCTACCTGGCATTATAGCTGGCTAGTGCCAGGGTCCGCCTTCCATTTTACACTAACTTACACTTTGTACTAATACCAAACGATACCCAAAAACAAATATAAAGCTAGAGGTGTATAAACGTTAACTTTATCATGGAGCAGTAACCGCATCGTGTTAATTGCGAGCCGCATGCTGCAACAATAGGTTAACCATCACTTCAACCGCTGATGCCGGACAAAGTCACTAAAGGTAGAATCACGCTGTAGACGCTTTTGTCTGTCTGCAGCTCGAATTTGCCGGCTTGACCGTGTTATTATTGCTGTCTTACTGAAAACCAACATGAAGTAGCACGAGAATATCCCGCCCACACACCCGCCACTGTAACTCCTGTAAGCCAGGATCGACAGTGGCACGCATATTTCGATAACGAGCAATGAAGCTCGGCGGGTCTCTGGGAATGCAAATCTGTCTTTATCCGGCAACGAAATGAATCAAATAGAAAACATGAAGTGGCAGCGTGCTGTTGTGTTTCATATGGTAAATGATATTTCCGGGCGCCTAAATGTCCTTTTCCCTCTCAATTCTCATTCTTTTACTTAATAGTCCGCAACGAATCTATGATTTCTCTTGTATTATGTGTGTTTACTGGTGGTAGAGATCACTTACTAACCTAATTGCTAATTTATCGATTTCTGCTATAAAAAAAAATACTGAACATCTATAGCATAATTATAATTAATAATAAAAAGTGTTAATGAACTTAACTAATTTATGTGTTAACTTGTTGGCGAACTTTCATAGATCAAGTTGGAGATATTCTCTAGAAAGGCTAGGTCAGGAGTACCCTAAACCGACGTGCATGTATGAAAAATTTAATGAGAGTGAATGAGGTCAAAGAGGTATGCAAGGATCGTAAGCAAGTGGAAATCCGTTGTCTCTGCCTACCCCTATGGGAAACAGGCGTGAGTCTATGTATGTATGTATCGATACGTTTTGAGATATCCTAGACAGGAGAGCGCGACCCGTAACCATTTCCATACAATGTCATACAAAGCGGATTTGCTGCTATCGACACGAGTCGCCATCTACCAGTCTCGGTCGCGTACCTCAAATCAGACCTTTACGGAGTTTTGGTGCGACAAAATGTCGTAAAGTAGACACATTTTAAAAGGTTCCTCTTCCCGAACCCGTGTAAACCGTCCGTGTCCGTGTAAACTGCTATGGAGGGGTATACGACAACAATATTGCAATTAGCCACTAATAATACTAATTTCGGCCTTTATGAGTAGAATAATTGTAACGTATCGCTCGTGCTTATAATCTAATATAGAAATGATTGCGTATGTAATGATAATGAGTGAGTGCGTATGTAAACTCTATCGTGGTTCATTGATATCAACATTTCGTCTATTGAGGAGTAAATCTCGGTTGATATTTTTGATGAAATAAATCATAAAAATAACATTAATTTCATACTTACTACTAATGCATATTAATATTAACAATATTGCCCCAATAATGACTAACTTTCGACTTTTGCCGTGCGACGACAGACCGCATGCAGCTTGTTACTAAAGTCGATCAGAAAAATGCTCAGTCACAGGTGGTTACTAGCCATTTAAAGACATCTTTAGGTTATCTTACAAAAAATGCCGTTAGAAAGCTACATTATCACTGAGTAATAAGTAATAATAATAATAATAAGCTACTTTTTATGCAAAGGCTAGTATTGTATAATTTGGATGTTCAATGATCTAATATAATCAAAACATAATGTTCATAAAACACTCTACTTATCAATAAAAGAGAATCACTCAAGAAGTTCTGACCACAGTGCACTCAGCCAGGCGTCGGGCGTCCGTTGAAAAACTTGCAACTGGCCCACTATAAAGTTGTGCCGTGTCTCCATCTGTCACAGCCCGACGTGTGATAAAACCGCTGTGGATTCGCGTGCTATATATCACGCACCCTTTAGAGAAATGCGGTTAGCAGAGGAAGCAATGGGTTAGCCTTTATGAATGAATAGGTTATTATGCACTTATCAATTACACTATTTACTAGTAATGTGTCCTACTACAATTGAAACGGGACTCCTCCAATAATGAGAGGATTTAGGTTTAGTCCACTATGCTTGACTAATGTGGGTTGGTAGACTTCACGTACCTTCGAAATTCTTTTTAGAGAATTATCAGGCATGAAGGTTTTGCTATGAGGTAGGTACAAACCAAGAATAAAGAAAAGCCCAATACTATTTTTATGTGTGATTTTGAAGCAAAAGGACAATTAAAAATTTCAGTACTGGTAAAATGTTATTAAAATAGTTTATTCTTTTATGGCTTCATCGTGTTTATAATTATATTGATCCTATACGCTGATCATTAGTACCTACTAGGTTTTTACAAATTAAGAATATTTTTGAAGTAGCATCATTTAACAAAAAGTTTGAAACAATACAAATCCTCACATTCACTCCATCAACGGTCTTACTGCAACAATTTTATAAACTAAACCTCCAATTGAAAATACACCTTAATCCTTAGTAGCATGGATTCTTTTCCGTCTTCCGGAGAGTCTGTAGCAATTGTCAGGTCACACATGAGGTCGGGATTAAAAAGTACGTTTCCGCCGTCATGGTAGAGTTATGACACTGGCTTTTGCAGACGCATTTACTTATACACTGTACATTGTTGGTGTTATATAGCATTTATTTTAATGCTTTCTTCGCGTGGAGTAATGTACAGTGAATTTATACATCTATATCGGTGAATTGTTCTTTATAATAAAACTGCAAGATAATATTAAAACAAATCTGTATTTTTGTTGTGTTGAATCTGGTTTTTAAATGATAGAGCCACGCTAATTACGTGTTAATTTTCTGGTGTTACTATCTATACTTATTACAATCTATAATTAGTTTCCTTAGCTTGAATTATTAGGTAGTTAGGTAGGTAGGTAGTTGCGTAAAATACACGAAAATAGATTTGCCGGTCTGAATCTAGCCACGATTTGCAGGTGTGATCGTTGCTTTTTTTTCAAAGACTATAAGGTGGTGAAGGCGTAGAGGTCAAGTAAAGTGACTGACTTCAACCGGCCAAGTTATTTTGAGCGTATTGTATTATGTCTACGCCCGCTTTCGCCAAATTAAGTTTATAAATGCGAGTATATGAAACTTTCTATTGAAAATGTAACCGACGCGACGAAATAGCAATGGATATTTTTCTCACGAAAAAAACCCAGTCATTTAATAACAATTTTAATAGAAATGAATTGAATAGGCCCTTCATGTTATTTGCTCAAATCACTCTCTATAGCGAGGACAGTAATGGATCAGGATGTGCAACGACGGGTCTCATACCCCACTTCTAACATATCATCATCTAACATATTTACTTTTGTAATTTAAAGGTAATATAATTCATACTATAGTTTTAATGTAGTTTTATATAGTTTTGAACTGTAGTTACTTTATTTATTGGCCAATAAAAACTTAAGCAAAGCTTTCCCTACAACTCTAGCTTTTTTATTGCTTAGCAGGGATTTGTTTCTTACCCTCTCTACTATTTGTCTATGGTGGAGAATGATTGTTTGGAAAGTATCTACTAATTTAATATTTGAAGAAAATTTTCAAGGGTGTAACATGGTTCTAACAAACAAGTTAAAATGTGTTTGAATGTTTAATAGCTTCAGTCTTTCTCTTCCCTAATAATATAGATAATATAAAAAAATTCTCATTCATTCTAAATACCATACATATTATTAATCTTCTCAACGATATATACGTTATAAACATAACACAGAATATTCATATGTAATGAACAATCTCGGGTGCTCTTGAAAATATCATCCTAGTAACGTCGAATGGGGTTACCCCCAGCCCCCCAAATCTTCCCAATTCCGTCCCATTGCTTCGGGTACTTAATATTATTAATTCTTTATCCCATCAACCATGACGAAAGAGAGACGTAGATTCTTTGACATTAATGCTCAAAAATTGTATTGATAGAGTTAAAAAAATATACACAAAAGTGTCCTGTGATTAAATTGATAACGTAGCTTTTTGTGAAAGGGGATTGGGCCAAACAAGTCTTATCTGACAGAGCCCTTTCGAAGGACCCTATAGAGCTTAGATGTAGACCCTTTCACGGGAGAGATCAATGGGCGGCACAAAGGGCGTAAGTTACAAGATTACGGGTGGGTGCTGTCGAATGGTGAGAAAAAATGGGCAAGTGCGCGATGGTGATTAAATGGTGCTCGAGTGTATTTAAAATGTACCCTATAAAATCATTAGCTTTAGGGATTTTTTAGTTTAGATAGTTTTTTTTATAGTATAGGCCGGTAAACGAGCAAGTGGGTCACCTGATGGTATGTGATCTCCACCGCCCATGTACGCCCACAATACTAAAATAATCATGGGCGCGTTGCCGACCTTAAAGGAAAGGTATAAGTTAGGGACACATAGCCCGACATTCAACGGGCTAAGTGCGGAGAAAAGGAGCCCACAATCAAATCAAATCAAGTTAGGGATTGGGAAGGGGAGGAGATTTTGGGATATCTCACTCACTGTACAAAATTACACCGTATTAAATGATAATAAAAAACTCAAACTTTTATTTACTTATTTCAAACTAATTTATACGGATTTTATCGTGGTTTAATTTTATTATAATAATAATAATAATAATACTAGCCCCGTGTTATATACGTCCCACTACGGGCACGGGCCTCCTCTACTGAATGAGAGGGGTTAGGCCTTAGTCCACCACGCTGGCCTAATGCGGGTTGGCAGACTTCACTTAACTTCGAAATTCTTATGAAGAACTTCTTAGGTACGCAGGTTTCCTCACGATGTTTCCTTCACCGTTAAAGCAAGTAATAATTAACAATTAATACACACATAATTTATAAAAGTCAGAGGTGTATGCACTTGAGGCTGGTTTCGAACCTGCGACTTTCGTCTCGACAGTCCATACCCTTCCCCGCTGAGCTATCACTGCTTTTTAATTTTATTATAGTAAGTAAAATATAAGATTAATTTTTCGATACGAACTACAGTCCTCGGTCTCTCTCGTGACCACGAAGGCTGAAAAGCTTTCGAAACGTCGGAACCAAAGTAAAATTAAACAGCGATAAAATGCGTATAAATTAGTTTTATTTCAATATTTCCGTAAATATAAGAACATAACCCTTTTAATTTCGCCATATCTGTCCGTATTTCACAGCCAATTTACTCGGAGCCTTTTAGCACTATATGCATGAAATTTGGCTGGTAAATATATACTTTCAACCGCTACACAAAGGTGTAGAGAAACTAGGATTTTGATGATTGTTCTCTATACATGTAACTTTTTTTAATTGCACATAGATATCATTAGATAGGTACTTAAATATTATGTAATGGTAGCTAACTTACTTTTATATCCGCCATTAGTTTGTAAGATATACACATATACAAGGTTGTGAAAATATGAAAATTCTGAGTACAGAAACTCTGTATATATTTTTTTTTTATTAGATTGAATAACGAGACGTGCAGGTCGCTCGCCTGATGGTAAGCGCCACGCCTGCTCATAAACAGAAGCAACGCCACACAGAACTTTAAATAAAGCACTGCATGACACTGGACTGCCCTCGTCACCCCGAGACATAAGGTGTTAAGTCTCATAATGCCCAGTAATTACACTGGCTTCAATGTCCTTCACACCGGAACACAACAGTGCTTACACACTGTTGCTTGGCGGCAGAAATAGACAAAGCGGTGGTACCAACCCAGCCGGTCTCTCGCAAACGAGGGACCTACCACCATCTCCTCTATATCCCCCTCCCCTTTCCAAACCCTTATATCCTTGCCTTCAAGGATAAAGGTAAAGATCCGTTTCCATCCGGTGAACCACTTGGGACCTAAGATATAAAAATGTTATTTTCGAGTTGATGATGTATAGATTTCATGAGTCTGATGATGGGTCTGGAAGGTTGTCTATGGAACTCTTAAATATCTAAATGTCAGTCCTTCAAGTATGGTCTAGTTAGATTTTTGTAATAATGTTAATTTCATTTGATTACAAGGACCTAATGTTGGGAGGTGGCTAACGTAATCCTTGAATCGCCACTTTATCTTGAACTGCGAAATTGATCTTATGAACATAAAGGTTTTCTAGAGGTCCAAATCATCCCATTCCCAATAGGAATCCGTTTCTTTAAAGGTCGGCAACGCATCACTGTTAGGTGTCACACTTACTGTTAGGTGTCATACTTGCTGGTCTGCTGACATCTGCTATAAAATATTAAATATCAGATTATCTACTTCCCTACACTATCTGAGTTATATTAAAAATCCATTAGTCATTTGACAGCCTCCGTGGCGCAGCGGGCGAGTAGCCGGTTGCGAAGCGTGAGGCAGTGGGTTCGATTCCCGCACCTTGACAAATGTTTGTCTGATCCACAAATATTTGTCTCGGGTCTGGGTGTTGTGGGACCGCAAGTCCCTCGTAGTTCTTGATATCCACGATACAGGTTTACCTAGTGTGGGGTCAGGTCTATGTGTGTGACTGTTGGGTGTATTTATTTATTTATTTTATGAGCTGATTATTTCTGAATGAACCTATCTGACACTATGAGTAAACTTTTACATGAAGAGTATGAATTTACGTCATAATATTATAATAAATGCCTCCGTGGAGCAGTTGTAATGCGTACGCGTTACGATTGTGTCCAAAACTGAGGTCTCGGGTTCGATCCCCGGGTCGGGCAACGTGGTATTGGGTTTTTCTATTACGAAATGCTCAGTATCAGTCCGGAGTCTGGAATTTGTGCCCGGTATGGCGATAGACTCGCCCCCTATTACATCGTGGGACGGAGATACGCTCGGCGAAATGTGGGTGTACTGGTTACACCTCTGCCTGAGGTAGGCAGAAGGATTATAGGCGTGAGTGCGTATGTATGTATGTATGTCATAATATCCGTGGAACGTCACGACGCGACGCGAAGCTCTTGGCTGCCTCGCAAACTTAAATTGATTTCATTCAAAAATACTTTCAAGACAGTTATCGAAGTTATCGGCTTTTCGCAATTACCTTTCCATTTTAAAACTTAAGTTTTGTAATTATTCTAATAGGATGCTTTTAGGTCAATGGAAATTTTAGCTCACTGAGATCTTTTCTTGGGAATTGCGAGTTAATTTTCAGTCAATCTGTATTAGAAACCTTATGAATTTCAATGCAAAGTTTATGGAATTTAAATTGGATTCCTCAGTGGTAAGTTACCACTGCTAAGACCCGAACTATCGAGAAAGTTGCAGGTTCGAAACCAGCCCCAAGAGCATGCAACTCTGACTCTCTTAAGTGTGTGTTAATTGATAATTACTGCTTCCTTACCGGTGAAGGAAACATCGTGATGAAACCTGCGTACATGAGAAGTTCTTCATTACGGAGGTATGTGAAATCTGCCAACTCGCATTGAGCCAGCGTGGTGGACTGAGGTCAGTCAGGCTCATTCAGATGAGGAGGCTGATTCCCAGCAGTGAGACTTGTATATTATAGGGCTAGTATTATTCCCCAGTATTCACTTGAATAATCTTGCCATTGCAAGACCCTAACATTGTCTCGCGTTCCATTGAACGCGAGACTCTGTTAGGGTTTCACCGATCTTCAGGCCTCTTCGATGAATGTTGCTTGATACTTACGCTCAGTAGACTACCATAAGTGCACTAGCGCATGTTTGCCTTTCCCTTCGGGGCGAGAGCCTAGTTTAGTCATTATACAAAAAGTCTTTTTTTTCATTCAACAGTCACACATAGTCCTGACCCCACACTAGGTAAACCTGTATCGTGGGTATCAGGAATTACGAGGGACTTGTGGTTCCACAACACCCAGACCCGAGACAAATATTTTTGGATCAGACAAACATTTGTCTAGGTGCAGGAAGCGAACCCACGGCCATACGCTTCGCAACCGGCTACGTGCCCACTGCGGCACGGAGGCTGTGTTTCAACTCTGCACGTCATCGATAAGCATCATTATCATTCGCTCGTCACTTCCTGCTTGCGACACATCGTGACAGACATCAGATACCGTCGAATATCGCGAATAAAATCCCGACAAAGTGAAAAGCTGACGCACGTTGATCCGCGGCGCACTCGGCGCACTCGGCGCGCGAGTTAGCACGATTTACACTCAAGGACCGTTTGATTTATTACCTCCTGCCGTCTATTGCCGCCCTGGTATCGCGGTTTGTTTTAAATGTTGTGTTCGTAGATCTGTCTCGGAGTTTTTGGGATACAGTTGTTTAGGAGAAATACTTGTGAAGAATATCAAAAGGTTTTTTGAAAGTCATTGGTACTAGAATTTACTACGATTGTATATCAAATTATTTCCTTGCCTGTTCATGATTTGTTCTATTTAAAACTAGTTTGTTCCAACGTAGCATTTGTAGTATTGTGGTTAATATGTCTTGTTTCACACCCAGACCCGAAACAAATATTTGTGGATTAGACAAACATTTATCTCAGTGCGGGAATCAAACCCACGGCCTCTCGCTTCACAGCCGGCAACTCGCTGACTACGCCACGGAGGTTGTCATTGCCGACTAATAGTATTTCAAATAAATAAATAAAAAAGCAAACCACGTGAAGGTATTGAACATTTAAAAAACACAATCAAAGCGAAGTATATCGTATCATGTGATTTTTAAATAACCATTATTCACAGAACACGCGCTTTATAAACGTTAAAAGACATAAAAACGTTATGATCGTCGTAAAGCGGCCGTCGATATTGCGCAGTGTCCGTCTGTGCGCCACTCCTGATATAAAGGCTGAATCTTCATGCATTGAATATGGATATATGTATACAAGTGGGAACTCACTCAGAGGACAGCCTCCGTGGCGCAGTGAGCGAGCAGCCAGCTGCGAAGCGTGAGGCCGTGGGTTCGATTCCCACACCGTGACAAATGTTTGTCTGATCCACTAATATTTGTTTCGGGTCTGGGTGTTGTGGGACCGCAAGTCCCCCGTAGTTCCCGATACCCACGATACAGGTTAACCTAGTGTGGGGTCGGGACTATGTGTGACTGTTGGGTGTATTTATTTATTTATTGATGCACACAAGATTCATATGCACTACATTATGTGGTTAACTTATCTACACTAATATTATAAAGAGGAAAGATTTGTATTTTTGTATGTAACAAATAAACTTAAAAACTACTGGATCGATTTCGAAAATTCTTTTGCCGTTGGATAGCTACATTATCACTGAGTAACATAGGCTACTTTTTATCTCGGTAGAGGCCGTTCACGCGGACGGAGCCGCGAGCAAAGGCTAGTTAAGTTATAAGTAACTAAGCCCCAGTGCAACTACGCAGGTCACAATTATTATTAAGTAGCAGGTATCATCATTTTCGCAGTCTTAATTTATTCATAGTACTCATGAGGATTATGCTCATGATCATATAATCAGTATAATTTCATTATTTTATTTTATAATGTTCCTCATTGGCATAAGTTGAGCTGCTCTAACTCTATTCAAAACTAATTGTATTATCATACGCACTCACGCCTGTAATCCTCGAAGGGGTAGGCAGAGGTGTAACCAGTACACCCACATTTCGCCGAGCGTATCTTCGTCCCGCGATGTGATAGGGGGCGAGCCTATCGCCATACCGGGCCCAAATTCCAGACTCCGGGCTGATACTGAGCATTTCGTAATAGAAAAACCCAATACCTCTTTACCCGACCCGGGGATCGAACCCGAGACCTCAGCGTTGGTCTCAATCGTAACGCGTACGCATTACAACTGCGCCACCGAGGCAGTCTTGTAATTCTATTATCGTAGTGCAAATATTGTATATATATTTTTTTTAAAAGAGGTACGTTAGAGTTTCTTGTCCATTCTTCTTTAACGAATTCCGAACTGGCGGTAGAGTTAAAATTTGACTGAATCTAAATGATGTATAACATTTTATGAATTCAATAAATATTTTTATTTCATTTCATTAAAACCCATCGTCATAGAATTTCAAAATTTCAAATGTCTTGACGTGGTAGAGCCACGCTGTAGACAGTTTGGCTACAGCACGAATGGCCAGGCTTGACCGGGTCATTACCACTGCCTCACAGAAAACTGACGTAAAGTAGCTACTAGCTGCTGCGTGTTGTAGGGTGAGTGAGATATTCGGAGGCCCAAATACCCCTCCTCTTCCCAATCCTTTAATTATCTCTTTCCTTTAAGGCCAGCAACGCGCCTATGATTCTTCTGACATTGTTGGCGTACATGGGCAGTGTAGATCACTTGCCATCAGGTGACCCACTTGCACGTTTGCCGGCTCATTACTAGACTAAGTGGTGTGATGCGAGAGGCCGTCTGGGTAGGTACCACCGCCTCCTCTATATCTGTCGCCAAACCGTAGTGTGAAAGCATTGTTATGTTTCGGTTTGAAGGACCTTGAAGCCAATTACTGGGCATTATGAGACTTAAAATCTTTACGTCTCGGGGTGACGAGCGAGTTCTGTGTGGTGTTGTCTGTTTATAGGCAGGCGTTGCGCTTCCCATCAGGCGGGTGACCTGCTCGTTTCGTATACAAGCTATAAAATATATATATAATAATAATAATAATACACCCAACAGTCACACACATAGTCCTGACCCCACACTAGGTAAACCTGTGTCGTGGGTATCAGGAACTACGAGGGACTTGCGGTCCCACAACACCCAGACCCGAGACCAATATTTGTGGTTCATACAAACATTTGTCTCGGTGTGGGAATCGAACCCACGGCCTCTCGCTTCGCAGCCGACTACTCGCCCGCTGCGCCACGGAGCTGTCAAGAAACTTGTTTTCTTGAAATCCAATCTGGAGCGTTCCAATATCTTGTAAGGAACAAACACAATCTCCCGTTCAATTACCTATCAAAACTAAGATTAATACCGAATTAATTTGAATGAGAATTTCTTTCAATACGTGGTTTTAATTAGAGCACATGATAGTTCTCACGCGCTCTGATTGTATGGAGTGTTTTCATTATAATCACCATGTTTTTAAACACAAATTGGAAGTTCGAATGCCGAGTGATGTAAAAACGATTAGTTTTTTACCGACTTCAAAAAAGGAGGTGGTTCTCAATTCGGCGCGTTTTTTTTTTATTTTTTTAATATATGTACATCGATTTAACCGCCAATTGTGGACCGATTTTGTAGGAAAAAATTACACTCGTTAGAGTTTAACTGCAATGTGGACCCATATAAACTTGGTTAAGATCTGATGACGAAGTACGAAGAAAAAAAATAAAACTCAACGGACAACAGTACACTCGTCGCGATTGTGTTATTGTATTGGAATTTACACGCTATTGCTGTACATTGAAGTCGGTTTCTAAGTTTTGTTAAACGTTATGTAATGTTTTTGTCTTGAACAGTAATAGTAATAAAACGGTAATCATAGTAGGTTCGAAGTACTAAAAGTTTCTTACAAATAATGCATTTATCGTGACTAAATCGTAATTGATCATGTCATAACATAGTCAACCATTTCAAGGAAGTAAATTGCAGCAAATAGATCATAATGTATTAGTAATTGTATTACTGCTCCATTTATTCATTCATAAAGGTTTTTTTGCATAGGTTTGATGATAAGTGATCTATACGGTCCATGTACGCCCAAAATATCAAAATAACTATGGGTGCGTTGCCGACCTTAAAGGAAAGAGATAATTAAAGGATTGAGAAGGGGAGGGGGATTTGGTCCTCCGAATATCTCACCGTACGAAACTCAGTAGCAAGCTGCTACTTTGCGTCGGTTTTCTGTGAGACAGTGGTAACGACCCGGACGAGCCGGCCCATTCATGCAGACAAAATTGTCTACAGCGTGGCTCTACCACTCTAAAAGGTATCAAAATCATAAAATAAATAATGTAATATTTGTGCATATTGCATATATATCATCGTAAAGATGCTGGTAAAAGACGCATCAAACTCTTATAGACGACGCTACAAGTACTACCTAAGTATTGATGAATCAATACGAAAAGAGCCTGTGCGGCGTCATCTATTTCGTCTAGTAAGTGTGTGGCTCGGCACGCCCTATCACGCGCTAGCGTTTAACTAGATAAATACTGAGTATAACCAACACTTATTACACCCTTAAAAATATACCCTTTATTTATTGCTTTCAAATTTTTCAAAGTACTTATTAATTTGCCCCGGTGGCGCAGTTGTAATGAGTACGCGTTACGATTGAGGCTAACGCTGAGGTCTCGGGTTCGATCCCCGGGTCGGGTAAAGTGGTATTGGGTTTTTCTATTACGAAGTGTTCAGTATCAGCCCGGTATGGCGATAGGCTCGCCCCCTATCACATTGTGGGACGGAGATACGCTCGGCGAAATGTGGGTGTAATGGTTATACCTCTGCCTACCCCTTCGGGGATTACAGGCGTGAGTGCGTATGTTCAAATTTTTCAAAGTACTTATTAATTTAATGACAATGACATAGAACGATTCAGTTAAGCGTACATACCGTAAAACAATCATACAATATTGAACCTTGCCACATTTGCACAGTGGTTAAAATGTATATTTTATATTTTTTGTGTCGGTACGTTAATATAATATCGGAGTGACAGTTTCCATCTGTATGCAAATGCAGGCGACGTCGACGCGACGCCGTAACGACGCCGTAACGTAATGGCTACGTCTTAAGTAATGGCTTTATTAAAATAACACAGCGATATTTATGTTATTTATTCATATACGTGTAGACGAGTTTTTGCGCTCGATTTATGTGACGTTTTAGGGAAAACGTTTGTTACGTCACAGTTCTGCGTCGGTCTTGAATATGAATTTTGTGTTTGAAGCTGTTTTAGGTGGCGTTAGCGACCGACATCGCCTTGTGAATTAAATACATAATATTTATTATAAGCTCAGATACATAAATAGTCACTTCAAGAAACTTGTTTGTACTTTTAAATTCCAGTCATGTTATTGGTGTAAACTGCAAATTGCCTAGTGTGCGTTTGTGCCGGTATGTTGTACATAAGAAAGCTTCAAATTCAAAAATTCAAAATTCAAATCATTTATTCTGTAAGTTGGATCATAAATATCACTTTTACATGTCAATCATTTTTTATGCTACATTACATTTACGACGGCATTTCGGGGCTAGCCGTGAGAAGAAATGGCGAAACAAACGCATGGGTTTTTTTTTTTTTTATATACAGCTATTGACCATAAGATTTATCTGTCAGTAATGGCATATAACTAGGATCTACTATTGTCTCTCGCTATTCCATCGCAGGCATATTACTGCCCTACTTCCCTGGTGTGATATACTGATATAAATATTCCGGAATAATTTATATAAATAATAGTTAAAACGGCATCTAAATCCATTGCATAGTTTAAGAGAAATAAGCGTGTAAACAGACTGGCGCAGATAGCGACTTTGTTTTATACTATGTATTGATATCCTTGATTGAAGCAGTGATAGCTCAACGGGGAGTGGTATGGACTGTCGAGACGAAAGTCGCAGGTTCAAAACCAGTGTCAAGTGCATACACCTTTGACTTTTCTAAGTTATGTGTGTATTAATTGTTAATTATCACTTGCTTTAACGATGAAGGAAACATCGTGAGGAAACCTTCTTAGGTATCTAAGAAGTTCTTCATAAGAATTTCGAAGGTATGTGAAGTCTGCCAACCCGCATTAGGCCAGTGTGGTGGACTAAGGCGTAACCCCTCTCATTCAATAGAGGAGGCCCGTGCCCAGCAGTGGGACGTATATAATACAGGGCTATTATAATTTATTTTTATATTGATGCCCTTATTCCTATTTTATTAGAATACGCCCCGTAGCTACCAACAAGCAATGTATTTGTGCTTGGATTTGCGATATTTTTGCGTACTATTAACTTTGGGTTAGGTTTACGACTAATGTCTTAGCCGTAAAAGTGTATCTACGGTAGATCACTTTCAACTTGCAACTTGAGTCTTTCTTTGACATATACCTTTTTACATATTACAAATAATGTATAAAATGCATTTAGTATTTATTATTTATTTATGCACAAAAGCGGAGGTAAATTATCATTGAAATATATTCTCTATACGTGCCCAGTGCAATATACAAAGTGAATTGAATACGACGGTCCCGCGAGAGTAAACAAGGATCGATCGCGTCATTTATAAGGAAGCGATTCAGATAGCCCGCGCCATCACTCAATGCACAGTACAAAAAGAACCAGTGGTGAAATTGGCATAATATTTATTTAATTATTGTTAAAAAACCAGCCAGCAGCTACATTATAATTATTAGGAAATTAAAATAGAAACAGAAAGCTAATTTTACCCTGAATTGTGTTACTTGCACATCATTTTTATATACAACAATGCGAGAATGTAAGACCGGTGACGGCTGTTCAATTCTGTCGTAGTATAGTAAGGCCTTAAAAGTATTAACGCTATTTCGACGGATAAGTAGCTATTGAAATGTTAGTATAACATCTCATGAATAGTTATTCTATTTGTCAATCTATTGTTTTTTAGGAGTGATAGCGGTTGTAATGTTATCGCTTTAAAAATATATTTGGATTCTAAACACATAAATCCTACTGCGTTCCCATGAACTGTGGGTGATTCTCAGGCCCACGTCAAACGTCTTTCCTTTATTGTTTTTTTATGTTCAAGAGATTATTGGCGATGGGTGGTGGTGCTTCGTGAGTGATTACTGATTGTAAATGCTATGCCGACGCTTTTTGCCTCTCTGATCCAGTTCAGCGGCGATTTCTCATCTGGTACCTGAAATGATTTTTTATCAGCCTCATGACCTTTTTATTAACCTCCAACAAAAAGAAGGATGTTATAATCTGAACCCTTTGTCTGTCTCCCTGTGTAGTGCCTAAGCGAATCTAAATAATAATATCACTGTCAACTTTTTAACATATGTTAAAGAAAGATTTGGCTTGTAGTTTTTACGACCGGCCGCCTACTTGACGTCAACCCCTGTCCGGAGAAAACACCCAGACCTGAAACAAATATTTGTGAATAACACAAACATTTGTCTTGGTGCAGGAACGAACCCGCGGGCTCTCGCTTTATAGTCGCCAACTCGCCCACTGCGCCACACAGGCTGTCATTTATAAAACTATAAAAATAAAATAAACTTCACCTATACCAAAATCTCTCCACAATTAATATAAGAGATGATAATAAAGCAGCTTTGACCAGTAGAACAAAGGCAGGTGCGGCCTGGCCCAGTGCAAGCGCTCGTGGCATGGCTCCGGAGCATGGTGGTATGGTGCCGGCAAAACGTGCATTGGTCGCCTTGACGTGACCTCGCTCTTGCAGCCGCATTAGACTGCATACAAATAATATTACATCATACTAATATTATAAATGTGAATGTAAGTTTATTTGTTACGCTTTCACGCGAAAACTATGTAACCGATCATCATGAAATTTTGTACACATATTCTTGGTATAAGAAGTAACATAAGATACTTTTTATGAAAATATCTATTTGTTTGTTACGCTTTCACGCCTAAATCACTGAACCGATTTTGATGAATTTTGATGTATAGCTAGATGGGACCCTGGAGACGGTCATGGGCTACGTTTCGGAAAGGTCTATTCACGCGGGCGGGCTGCGAGTAAAAGCTAGTACATAAATAAACTTACGCCTGTATCCCCATAAAGGGGTTAGAAGAAGTGCTACTGGCCCCCCTCGATTCGCTGAAATTATATACGCCCCATGAATAAAAAAGGCGAACCTAATGTTATATGGGGCATATCCAATCCTGGGTAACTATCATGTGATTTTTCAAATTGAAGCTGGGATATATCCCCACGACCCAATGGTTTTTTAGACTAAAGCCTCATTTCAATGAAGGTAGTTTATCTAATGACATAGGTTTAAATATAAACAGTAAACTATCATTTGTAAAGCCGCGTCACACGATTATATTTTCAAACTGTATGACGCAGTTATCTTAAACAAGTTTTCTGTCATATAATTTCGTCTGTCATCTCTCCATCTAAATGGCGCTTAAATACGCTGCCACTATACCCAGAAGGGGTTTTTTTTTATTACATATAATATTAAAGATATTATGAATACCTATAGATATTAGACATAGAAACAGATAGTCAAATTCTGGATAACTTAAGCTTAGTTACATATTGTGATACAATATACATTTTCGTAGACCCTTTGAGTGTGTACTACAACTGCCGTTCATTATGCCAATGCAATTGAATTTATTCGCCAGTTCATTATACGAACGACACATACGGATGACCGGGTTATAATAAGATGTATTGTTCCGGTAAACTTGCAGTGCAAAGATGTTAGGATTACGGGTTATGAATCTAGTGTTAAAATTTAGTAATGCGAGTAATTCAGGAGAGTTAATGTGTGAGTGTATAATTTTGTGGAGATATGATAGCTCTATGTAGTTGCCTTTGCACTTTGAATCTAGTTAGACGTCCAGCGTAAGAAAATACGACACGCCCCAAGCCCAAGCGACCAAGTTGATACTCTCTATAATTAAATTATTATAGAGAGTATCAACTTTGGTTTTAACCGTACCTCCAAACAAAAAACTCTCTGTATGGACTGTTCTTTTGTCCGTATATGTAGACAGGCGCTGGCTGCATCATGGGCAGTGTGCCCAGCTCGCACAATTCTTTCTCGGTGAACGTCCGAGAGATCACCTGGCTTGCTGTAAACGGCTCTGTGTGGTATGCGAATCCTAGACAACAGAGCCATACAATATTTACATAAAAATCAAATTCCATCAAAACTAAATTTACTAAATTAACGCCCGCTGTCTGAAAGGCTGATTAATGTTAAATTAACTAATCAAATGTCAAGTCGATATTGAGTTGATAGAAGCGTGGTCAACACCTTTGATTTGACACACATGTTAGCTAACATAACTTTCAAATTAATATGAAAAATCATAATATGTCAAACGGTACTAAAGATTGATCAAATATTATTCAATATTCCATTGTTTTTTCACAGCGATGTCAAATCAAAAATCTGTTACTCGAATGTTGATTTGATCAGCCTTTCAGAAACCGGGCGTAAGCATTGAATATAACTAAAGACTACATATTAATTTGGTAGTGGTCAATAAAAATAGAAACTTTTATGATTATGATGTAGGTATGAAAAGGCGCACAATAAAAAAGAAGAATTAGTCCATACTTCCTGAGCGCACCAGTTCAATTCCAGTTTGTAACGACTGCAGAGGCTCTAGATTTCGATTAGCTTCTACTACTTTCTTGTCTCTGAGTTCGTCTTCTTTTACGTTCTTAAAACCGCTGTAGTAGTAAAACCCGGGATTCTGTGAGAAAAATACGTAACGTATTATCCTATCTTGAATATACTTCAAGTACTAAAAGATGCAAAAAAAGGATCAATAGTTAAATGCCTGCCGAAGACAGAGAAGACGCAAGTTGTATGTTGTTGTTTCACAGCATTTCAACCCACATAATAAAATTTTGAAAGCAATGACCACGCGTCACAACCCCATAAATAAATACAAGCCTTGTATTTTAAAAAAATATATATATATACGACCCACTGCTGGGCAGTCCTGCGTCCTCTACTAAATGAGAGGGTTTGGCATTAGTCTACCACGCTGGCCTAATGCGGGTTGGCAGACTTCACATACCTTTGAAATGTTTATGGAGAACTTCTCAGGTATGCAAGTATCCACACGATGTGTCCTTCACCGTTAAAGCAAGTGGTAATTAACAATTAATACACACGTAACTTAGAAACGTCAGAGGTGTATGCTCTTGGGACGGGTTTTGAACCTGCGACTTTCGTCTCGACAGTCCATACCACTCCCCACTGAGCTATGACTGCTAAACACAACCCACAACCCCATAAACACAAATGAAAATAAATAGATGGATAAAAGAACCGTAATTACTAACATCAAGCCACCCCCTCGTGTATCCAATATCTTCGAAGATGAGCTCCAAGTCGCTGTTGATGAGGGCGTCCAGATTGGCGATGGAGGGAGCCGCGGCGTTGAGCAACCATGATACCACGCTGCTTGTATAGTAGTTGTAGAGGAGCATGCTGGTCAGACCGACTACTAGGAGGGTACCGCGACGACCTATGCAAATATCAGTTTCAAAGTATTCCAGACAAACATATATGTGATATAAATCGTAGAGTCGATATAGTTTATTAACTATGACACTAATCTCACTTTAGCAATAAGATTCAACCTATAGCTTTTCATTAGAGCTCATCACATAATAAATATTTATTCAAGATTTGTTCAATGAATTATATGTGTATAATTTGTGGACAGTGAAGTATGAAGTATAGTGTTTAGAAATGCTAAGACTATTATTATAATTCAAACGTACCTTGACTTGAAAAAGCATTATCGGGTAATGGTATTCCATCCTCATAATCTGAAAATAATCATAATACATTTAAAAAAATATTTTGGTAAGAAAGAAAAGAATTTCAATGGCATACAACCTGAGATCTAGAACATGTGAATAAAAACAAATACGCATATCTTTCAAGTATTTAAAATACTTCTTACTTACTAATTTCTTACTTTTATAAAACATAGTAATACCTTGTTGGCAAGTAGTAGCGAACACACTAAAGAACGCGTAGGATCCAGGGTCACTCCTCTTCTCCAGCAATGCAGTAGCACCGAGAACTAGAGCACACACAACACCAGTGGCGAAAGAACACCACCAAACCCCCGCTGACATCGGCGTCAGAAATCTGTTTTCGTAGTCACCCACACCTTTGTCCGGAATCAGGTAGTAGAATTTCGTTCTGTGGGAGTATTAGAATGTGATCATAAGAGTGTTTTATTCAAGAATCTAGGTATTAGATCTAGATTAGCAAGGGAAAGAGTTATAGATTGCTGTTAAAAGGTTTTTGTAAACTTATAGTTAGCAAAAAACCTAAGCAACACCAGTTATAACAAATAGTTACATGAATAACTAACTAACGATATCAAAACAATCATTAATAATAATCACATCATTATCTTTAGTAGTATATTTTTCGATAAATAATAATGATACCAGCACTGTATCAATCCCACTGCGGGCACGGGCTTCAATTACTAATGAGTGAGGAGATTAGGCATTAGTACACCACACTGGCCTAATTCGTGTTGGCAGACTTCAGATACCTTCGGAATTCTTATGAAGCAGGTTCAGGTTTGCAGGTTTCCTCATGATTTTATGCCTCACCGATAAAGCGAGCGATAATAAATTAACAATCAATATATTCACAGCTTCGAAAATTATCTTATATATTTTACTAAATATGTTCTTCTTCAATGGAAGCCATTAGAGGTGATATATAGAGAATGACAGCGAATAATTTAAATAGGTTCTCAGCTCAGTAGGTATATTCCCTATTTCTTGACAGACTAACGCCTGAATACTGAAACGCAATTCAAACATTTTACCCTAGAAAAACGCCTCCCTCAGTAAAACACCCCTTCTAGCTGTCAAAATTGTATAACGCATTACAATATAAGTAGCCATTAGATAAACGGTCAGTTGATAACGTTTCAATACTTTCGCGTAAATAAATAGTTCTGATATTAGGTACAAAACACATTAATTACAAAAAACTCACTCTAGATGCGTAACAGGTGGGAAATAAATATCCACCCAACTTAGCCAGTGTGGGAAGATCCTTGCACTGGTGCTAGATATGTCCTGTTCTTTCCAAAACAGCGCATTAGACACTGCCTGGAAGAATAACTGCTATATTATTGCTGAAATAAATAAAAATTCTCGCGTCCGTGAGTAATTAGTAGTTGTTAGCTTGCAGCATATTGCAACGCAGTGCGGGCCTGAATGTATGACGGTAAATGATTGTAAACATAACGATACTCGCTGGTATTGTTAATAAACAACGTGGTAGTCTGGGTTGGTACCACCGCTTTGTCTATTTATGCCGCCAAGCAATCGTGTAAACACTGTTGTGTTCTGCTTTGAATGACATTGAAGCTAGTGAAGTTACTGGGAATTATAAGACTAAACATCTTATGTCTTGGGGTGACGAGCGCAGTGAGAGGATGATGTAACGAGTTCATTACTAATTCCTCAAATCTGAAATAACTAAGTCACAATTCACAATACATACCAGTGTTGAATTTGGCTCTGGAGATCCAATCCAACGAGAAGCTATCGTATAATTGAATCTGGAACAACAAACTAAATCAGGCGCACTTGTTGCAATTGTTATTCTGCATTTATATATAAATGAAATTGAAATACGTAGCCATTTATATTTATTACATGAATTAGTTTTTTTTACACACTTACACATACAAAATATCAAGTGTGTGGGTCTAATAGATTTGAGTTATGTGGGGACCTAAATTGTTCGTGTAAATATACTACAGTGCATTCACTGTTCGCAGTATTCATTGATATATCTGTGATGTCACGACGGGGCTGATAAACTTTTGCTCACGTTTTGAGCCGCTAGAGTACTCGTATGTCTCTATGAATTGTACTAGGGTTATCTTGTGGATAGTTTAAACTGCCCTGGCTTGGCTTTAAAAACATTGTTAAACTTGTATGCCGATGTGAGGCTGATCATGGAGTACTAATTAATTTATGTACTACTTCAAAAATGTATCTACTTAAGTATCACAAGTAAATAAATGATTGATTGATTGATTGGCGTATTAGAGGGAGACATGAGAGCTAATGATCTTACTAGGGAGTATGCTTCAGACCAGGTAAAGAAAGGACAACGTCAGGGTGAAAGAAAAACAAATAATATCACAGGAGGTGCTCTGATCCCCCAGTATATCGGTGACAAATTCCAATACAAGACAACTCGCATATTTCTCAAAACTATTTGTCTAACCTGTTTTAATAATAAATAAATAAATAAATAAGAAAATATGTTTTTAAAATATTTATTCGTGTATTATCTCTCGTATTTTACGAATTCTGAGTACAATATCCCTAAAGGTTGAAACACTTATCATTAATCTTTTTTTTTCACAGAAATTCCTACAAGATACTAAGTTATTCATACACTAGTATTGTATTATTTGTAGGCACTAGACTTCAAAGAGTTCTATATATTGTTAGGGTATTCCCTTTGCATTGGTCAATTGAGGGTGTCGTAGAAAACGACGTTGGGTACATTGGAATAATAACTGTGCGGTACTGTGGTAGAATGATGGACAAATCGTATAAAAGAGGTCGCCGCCATAACTGGAGGCCATTTGCCAGTTGCCAGTGCCTAGGGCTCAGTCGTAATCTCTAGTTTTTAATGATCAGTACTCAGTAGATAGTCCAAGGGTATATTACGCGGTAGCTCTGCCGGTTTACTATTCAATCGTAATTGTCTTAGTTATAATTAATTAGAGAACGGTCTCTAGAGAATCCTGACATGTGGTTGTGGTCTGTAAAGCAGTAACATTGTAAAAGTGTCTCGATAAATCATTAGCAGATTTGATAACCAACGTTTTGTATTTTTAAAATAATACTCGTAAAATCTAAAAGTATATATAGGTCATCTAATTTGAGCACACCTTGTTATGTGTGCCTGAGCATGCAAAAATGTACCTAGTAACAGATTGTGTAGTCTAAGATTCTTTTGACCCGCGAGCAAAAGATAGTTTCAATGTTAAATGCAATGGCATTTTCAAAACAACAATGTCCAGCCAAAGTATCGTTTATAATGCGAACGCGACACCTTGCATATCCAGGCTCACCTACGCAGTGTAAATCAAGCTTAAGTATGAATAATGCACGAGCCATGAGACTTGCATTAACATACTGCAGTCACTTGTCACTAATGTTTAGTGCTTTGTATATATAACTTTGGGACTGCTGCTTCTTTGGAAATATTTCACAATCTTCAAATGAAATAATAATATCTTTTTATATATAAAATTCTCGTGTCACAATGTTCGTTCCCATACTCCTCCGAAACGGCTGGACCGATTTATATGAAATTTTGTGTGCATATCGGGTAGGTCTGAGAATCGGCCAACATCTATTTTTCATCTTCCTAAATGTTAAGGGTGGTCCACCCCTAAACTTTTATTTTTTATTTTTAGACAAAAGAAATTGTTTTTATTTTTTTGTGATACAGCATTAAAAAATACATACAACCCTAAATTTTCAACCTTCTACGATCAACCCCTATTTTTTAATAGCGACAATAGTATTTTTGTCAAGCGCATTTCTCACCGGGGGCGTCCACTAGGCTACTTTAATCCTGGAAGTAGGCATTCACGCGGGCGGAGCCGCGGGCAACAGCTAGTAATAATATAAAAATATAATATTGTCTCAAACAAATTTGGAGTGTAAGTGGGCCACCGACAGTTCCAAAGTCAACCTCACCTGCACCTGATACACTCTACTGATTAACGAACTAGGAAATGGTGCAACTTGGTTCCCATTGCGGATTGTGGGAAGCAGACGTCGGTTCGCCCCATATGATATCAAATCCACCGTCAAATAATGAAAGCCAGACCCTGGCATTAAGCCAGGATAACGCCAAGCAGAAAGAAAATAGAATCACTTTGATACATTTATAATAAGAATTCAACAAACTAATAACACTTACCTATTTCGTCGTTTTCATAAAGCAACCCCTTTTAGGGGACAAAAGGGAAAGGTTTGTATTTAACGTGAGTAGAGTAGCAGACAGTTAACTTATTATATTTTTAATTCTCATTACAAATATTCGTAGTGTTATTTGTCTTGAAGTTTGTAAAATCAGTATTATATTCTACTGTTTAATAATATACTTGCCATTTTTATTACATACATATATACGAACTCACGCCTGTTATGCCCGAAGGAGTACCGACACAAAAAATATATAATATACATTTTAACCACTGTGCAAATGTGGCAAGGTTCAATATTGTATGATTGTTTTACGGTATGTACGCTTAACTGAATCGTTCTATGTCTTTGTCATTAAATTAATAAGTACTTTGAAAAATTTGAACATACGCATCACGCCTGTAATCGAAGGGGTAGGCAGAGGTGTAACCAGTACACCCACATTTCGCCAAGCGTATCTCCGTCCTATGATGTGATAGGGGGCGAGCCTAGGGTAAGGCGTACCCGGCACAAGTTCCAGACTCCGGGCAGATACTGAGCTTTTCGTAATGGAAAAACCCAATATCACTTTACCCGACCCGGGGATCGATCCCGAGACCTCAGCGTCAGCCTCAGTCGTAACGCATACGCATTACAACTGCGCCACCGAGGCAGGCACTTTTATTTTCTGCTATAATGTTCCACTGATAGCCCATAGCTATTTTAAATGGTACTAAACCGAGTTCCAATACTCTTGTAATCGAACGCTATCCCGTGGGAACTAGACTCTATTCCAGGATAAAAGTATCTGTTACAGCTATACAATAACTTTATACAGTTCTTCTTTTTCTGTTTCAGTTATTTAATAAAGATTGTTAAAGTAGTAGAACCGCGCTGTAGTCAGCTGTGTCGTCTACAGAATAAATGAGTTAGTTTCTTGTCTGTTCTTCTCTAGTGAAACAGCATTCCAAACTGGCGGTAGAGTTAAAATTTGACTGAATCTAAATGATATATAACAATTTATGGATTTTATAAATAATTTGAATTTGAATTTGAATGAGTCAACTGGAGCGGTACCAGAGCTGGTATGAGATATAGAAAACTGACGTCAATTATTGACAGCTGTAGTGTTGCATTTCGTCAGTGAGATTGCCAGTGGCTTAGGTCCAAATTCCAAATCCTCATTCTTTATCTTAAAAGTAAGTATTCCTCAATAAAATTATTTATACCAGACTGGACCACTGCACATTATTATATGAAGACCTGCCATAGTAGCTCGTTCCAACGGGTCGCGTTCCGGAGTCAACTCTGGCGACCATCCAACATCTATCGACAGTTGGCATTACATATAGACTGCACTGCAATCACCATCAGGTGCAGTGGAGTCCCTTTGCTGGGACGGGAAAAAAGAAAGTACTTAATTCAAAGTTTTTTTATAGCATAGGCCGGCAAACGAGCAAGTGGGTCATCTGATGGTAAATGATCTCCACCGCTCATGTACAATCTGAAATATTTACCTAAAATTATGCTGCTCTTTCAGTATTTCCAACAACTGAGAGGCGACTTTTGTAATAGCTGCCACGCCAGGCGTGTACTTCGACTCGGACAGTATCTCTGGATAAAACTCCTTTGGTTTTTCAAGAAGCTATAAAAAGTTAAATTCATTTTTAGTCTCCGAATTCAAAGTTACGGTGAAACTTCTAAATGACAGCGATAAGAAACATAATTTAAAAAAAAAAAATAACCACTGTTTATATCCTGCATGGTATTATTAGTTACTTTTTGTGATATATCGGGGACAGGGATAGGTAGAGCGATATCAATGCGCGTAAACTACTTAAAGGTAGGCAGGGGCTTGTCTGTGGTTCTGGAATCGCTGAGGTCCATGGGCGGCGGTAACTACTTACCATCAGGTGGGCCGTCTGCTCGTCTGCCTATCTAGGTAATAAAAAAAAAGCAACTAAAACACCTCACGTCACCTATTAGTCTCTGAAATCAACGGCTACGTAACGATGCCGCGAAAGACTAACTTCAGCCCGGCTAAATTATTTTACGCGTATTGTAAGCAGCAGCGCCTATAGTCCACTACCCCTCCCTTCCTCGTACATACCGCAGTTTACCAACAATTTTCTGTATACAAGGTTAATCGGAAAGGGTTCAGAATTACGGGTACTTTTATGGATTTTCAGCTTCCTACACCCTTTCCGACTAACCTTGTATAATTTTTAACATATTCAGCATTTACTTACCACAGAAATAGCTCGAAATGTTAAGTTATTAAAATTCCATCTTTGATAGTATTTGTAACCTTGCATCGATATTTGCAAACCTGAAAATTATTACCGTAAGCTGTCATGAGTCATAAAGTCTGCCAACCGGTATTCCGTCATCATGGTGTACTAAAGTCGAACCTCTTTCAGTAGTAGAGGAGCCCCATGCCCAGCAGTAGGGCGTATTGATTTATTTATTTAAATCTTTATTGTACACCCGAACATACATAGTAAAATACAAACAAAAAGTATAAATAGGCACAATTGGCGCTCTTATCCCTCAAGGTAATCTCTTACAGACAACCATAGGATGGAGAAAATAGAAAAAGGTAGTCTAAGGCGTACAATCAATAAACTTAAAAAATACATATGAAATAAATATTATTAGTAGTGAGTATAAAATAAATAGTGATAAATTATGTACATAAAATCATAAATACTATATACATATAAAATATAATATTACAAAGCTGATATAATTTGTAATTATAATAACGCTACTGCCACACCTTATATATCGCGCGAAACTTTGATTTGATCTATGGCGTAAATCATCAAGATTATTGGTGTGATATGTACAATCTTAAGGTAAGGTACGTTCAAACTTTGAGTGGCAGAGGCAGAGTCTTTTCTGCCAATGACGTCATACGCGCCCCCCGCCCCGTGCGTACCGTAGGAAGCAACTAGTTCTTATACGCGAACCGCAGAGGTACCAAGGCACAATTTAAAATAGGGTAACGCCGCACTTTTTCGTTATATGTTAGGAGTCAACTAAAGTTGAGCGTAGGTTGGTGAAAATGAGCATAAGCCAAAAATTTACAAGTATTATTTACCTTGATAAGTTTCCCATGTCCCTAAACCGCGAGTTTCTAAAGGGTTTCCCTGAATTTTGCCATAATTATAAACATCCGTTAGCTCGTAATGAGACCCTGTAATTTGTTATAGCGATAAACACAACGGTGTAAAGTTATATTACAATATTATACATTTGTGTAGAAAATAAAAAAACAGGATTTAATCATTTGTTTACATTCCTTAAGTGTTTTTTTATAGCATAGGGTGGCAAACGAGCCAGTGGGACACCTGATGGTAAGTAATCTCCACCGCCCATGTACGCCCACAATACTAAAAGAATTATGGGTGCGTTGCCGACCTTAAAGGAAAGGGACAATTAAGGGATTGGGAAGGGGAGGTGGTTTGGGCCTCCGGATATCTCACTCACCTTACGAAACGCAGCAGCAAGCTGCTACCATAAGCCGGTATTCTGTGAGACAGTGGTAACGGCCCAGACGAACCGGCCCATTCGTGCTGTAGACACAAGTGTCTACAGCGTGGCTCTACCACCCAAAAAGTTGAGTAAAGAAGAATAGTCCATCTATCTCTACTTTGAACACCGAATAAGCATTGTTGTATGTTGATCTCAACGACATCAAAGTTAAATTAATGGGCATTATGAGACTTAGCATCTATTGTCTCAAGGGGACGAATGAAAGGCAGTGCGATGCAGTCCGTAGGTATTTTGTATTTCAAATGGATGGCGTTGCTACTATTTATGGGCAGGCGAAAAGCTTACGACCAAGCATGCGACATACTCGCGTACATTGGGTCAGACGATAGCAATAGATCTGCTATGTATGAAATTTTATGGCAACCGTCGTTTCTCGGTCATATAGGTACCTCAAAATGTACAATATACAATTGCATATAAAGTTGCGATCTCCAGTCTCGGTCGTTTCTCTTAACGTGCCCTATATTATTATATTGTTACATACATACATACATACGCACTCACGCCTATAATCCCCGAAGGGGTAGGCAGAGGTGTAACCAGTACACCCACATTTCGCCGAGCGAATCTCCGTCCCACAATGTGATAGGGGGTGAGCCTATCGCCATACCGGGCGTAAATTCCAGACTCCGGGCTGATACTGAGCATATCGTAATAGAAAAACCCAATATCATTTTACCCGACCCGGGGATCGAACTCGAGACCTCAGCGTTAGCCTCAATCGTTACGCGTACGCATTACAACTGCGCCACCGAGGCAGTCTAAAAAAATATACGTAATATGTATAATTACCATTATTAGTTGCCAAAACAACATCAGCATCAATACTGAGATCTAATTTTTCAAACGTTTCATTGATATACTCCTTAAAACGGTCCCCTTTAATAGATAACAGAAGCCAAATGTGCATAGAATCAAATAGTTTTAGATTTGATGCCTGAAACGTATAATTTTAATAAATATCTAGATGTGTTGGCCTAATGAAATAAAATAAAGAAATATTTAAGAAAATTAAGAAATAATAAAAAATATAAATTTTTCATTTATCCACATCATTCGTACTTATTGTATTAGAAATCAGATTATTTAACGAATCATAAAATATAAAATCATGAAGTTAAAAATAATAGTATAATTACAAATCTCCATAGAAACTTATTTTACCATCTCCAGAATCTTTCCACTGTTATTACAATCTCCGTCAAAAAGAACACCAAGCACCGTGTTCCATCGGTAAAGTAGTTTTTCAACTTCAATATCGGAGTTTAGATCAATTTCAACCGCTGACACCCTGATACCATGTTTTATATATCCACTTATTAAAATATTGTTATCTGCAAATTTTAGTGATTCATCTGTATTTATAACGATTAGAGTAAGAATAAAAGTAATAAAATATCAGAAAAAATAGGGTAGCAAAGAAAACTGTTTTGGTATTATACTTTATCAGGCGACCTTCAATTTCTCTGGTAATGTGAATAAGATGAAATTACGTCAAGTGACTTATATAACACTTCCTGCTTTGGTTTATATAAATATAGCAAAGCTTATTAATTTTTTTACTGCCTCTTTCTGCTTAAACATTATTATTCATTGTCATAAGTAAAGGTTTATTATTTGGATTTCAAGTTGAAAGATTTAAATTACTGATAGAGATCATACTTACGATAATGCTGGTCACAAGACAAGTAAGTAACAAATTTCACATTTTTTAATGAAAAATATTCAAGGGATAGTTTAATTACATTCAAATCCCAACCAAAGGCTTTACAAATAAGGATCGTAAAACCAATATAAAAATATTTCATGTTCTGAGTCTTCCCCATCCACACTAAATTTATTTTAAATGAGAATAAATTTTAATTTAGTATAAATTCACGGAGCTTGTTATTAATGATATCAAAGTAGACTCTAATGATGCTAAACTCTATTTGAATATTTTGAAGAAAAATTGCAAATATGCTAAATTATAGAATTTATTATGTATGAAGCTGAACATGCAAATGCCATCGTTTATGCTGTCCATCAAATAACTCGTATTAAATAAATTGCAGAATTCAATTTGTTATTACATTTAATCGATCAACTCTTGGAAATTAGCGTTTTTTTACCCTGATACTGCAAAGTGGACTGGACCTAATTGGAAGTACACTGCAGTCGGAATATATTTTCAACCGTCTAGATATTATGTCCTTCGATATCTCTAAAGTGACGATACGTGCAATTGACATGGCGAAGCATATTTCAGTTCACGTATGTTGATTGTCGGCTGACATATTTGTTTAGAAGACGTCATCAATGGATATCTACATTCACCGTGAAAATTAAGATTAAAAGATGGGAAAATGTAGAAAACTATATACAACAATATGGTCCCAGAAAACTTAAAAAATCTCGACGGTACGAAAATTTTACAACAGTACGTATCAAATAAATATGCATTTTGTAGTTCTTAGAGCTGAACCTAATGCTGGCGTTTCAGTAAATTCAAATTTACGACAATTAATTGAGGCCAATCTGTTAAAAGTATTTGTACGAAATACATAGTAAACGAACAAGTGGGCCACCTAACGGTGATCTCCACCGACGTATTGCTGACTTTAAAAGAAAGGTATAATTAGGAGGTTGAGGAGGGGAGAGGGGCGTTGGGCCTCCGGATATCTCTCACTGTAGGAAATGCAACAGCAACCTGCCACAGGACAGGTCTAATCGCATCAGTTTTCTGATTTGGAGCAGGTCCATTCAATGTATATATGTAATGTATAAAAATGTATCTATATCTGTATGGCCTTTAATCCAAGTTTGATTTTCTTTACAAACCTTTCATTCTACATTTTATGACCGACGAATATAACCCTAACGCAAACGCACCAGTATTCGCATCGTAAGCAAATTGCGCGGTACGCTTAGACTCACCCTTAAAAACAAATTGAGCCAATTACGTCTCCATGAGCCCCGTGACCTTTAACCCTTACTCTCCTGCGCCCTGGGGTTATTTCTCGTTGATCTTTAACTTAAACAAAGGATGGAGGAGATTCTCAATTTTTATTGTTTCTTTTTTGTGGTACACGTTTAGATAATGTCTTATTGTGATTCTGTTTTAACCCCTAACGCAAAAAGGGGTGTAATAAGTTTCATCTCATTTTCTGTGTGAAATATAGAATCGTTTATAGTCAGCACAATAGTTCTTAAAAAGAATATCGATTTGATCAGGTTTCTTTTTAGTTTTTTTTTTCTTAATAAATACACCCAACAGTCACACACATAGTCCTGACCCCACACTAGGTTAACCTGTATCGTGGGTATCAGGAACTACGAGGGACTTGCGGTCCCACAACACCCAGACCCGAGACAAATATTAGTGGATCACACAAACATTTGTCTCGGTGCGGGAATCGAACCCACGGCCTCTCGCTTCGCAGCCGGCTACTCGCCCGCAATCTAAGACCAGTTTTTAGGAAAGGTCTGCTATCTATCAAATTTTTGTTAGTATGCCCACCGCCCATTACCACCTGCAATACCAGGTGAATTATGGATTCGTTTCGAAACTTATAGCAGAGGGCTGGGCATTGGGGAAAGGGTATTTTGGAAATGTCACTCACCATTTAAAACGCTACAGCAAGCTGCCACTTCCCGTCGGTATTATCGGTCAAGACTACCCCGGTCGAACCAGCCCATTCATGATGTTTGGCATCGCGGGTGTGTGTACGTAACTGCATCTTCTTACGAGTGTCAGTTGTGTAGGTTAGCTTGGGAATTATAAATAGAGCTGTCCAGTAAAAAAAGAACTAAGTAATTTAAAAAGAGATAAATACCCCATTACTCCGAAAATGGCTCAACAGAAATTGCATTGGAAACTTGCTTCACTTTTTCGCCTGCGATTGTCCATCCAGATATGTATGAATTGGAAACTCGTTGATTCGTCTCTGTAGGTAACTGTGGAATATCTTTCCATTTCTTGTAAATTTATATTTCGTTCGTTCATTTTCTTACTGCATTTGAAGCGACGAAACGATTGAACGGGATGCACGCGACTGAACAGAAAATGGCATTTCTGTACTAAATAAAATACCTATATTGTTAAAGTAAACCTTGAGATGGAATTTATTATAGTGGTATATAATGAAAAATTATAATGTAGGTAGAAAGTAAAATAGTCAAGAGAGATATTTAATGAATATAATTTTCCAAAAAGGTGTTAAAAGCAATATGAATTGAAATTAAATATCTTTAATACAGGTTAAATTAGTAAGATTAATATTATGTGCCCGACTGGATAGCGACCACAGTACTTCTTTCGTTCTGCCGGGGTTATCTCGGCTTAATGCCAAGGTTCGCCTTCCCTTGCCGCGAGGACACGACCTAACACACTCTTGAAGAGTATCCAACTAATGCCTATCCCCCCGTCCCTTTTCCAATGGAAGGGGAATGGGATTTGGGCCTCCGGATATCGCACTCACCGTACGAAACGTAGCAGCAAGCTGCTACTTTACGCCAGTTTTCTGTGAGACGGTGATAACGACCCGGACGAGCCAGCCCATTCACGCTGTATACAAAATTGTCTAAGATACATTATAAATAATTTTTATCAAACAGTTCTCTCTGTCGAACATCAGAGTTATGAATTAAATAAAAAATAGGTCAAGTGGAAAGTCTAGATGTACTACAATGGCTCAGCCGGCAGCCGTTCCCGAGGCGAGTTAATATCGACGCGCGGATTCGCAGACCCTGAATAATTCAATAAAAATTAAAATTGTATCCATTTTTGTTACAGGCACGTTCTAAGAGTGTCTTGTTAACTGACTTACTTAGGCCATTACCGTGAAATTATTGAAAGAAATTATTCCCCTCGGGAACGAACATAAAGAAACGCCAAAATGAACTTAACGTCTACCGCTTAGAGAGGATTATCCCTCGTCAATGTTTATTTAGGATTTAACTAAAAATTATCCGAATTTTTTACGGTTTCATCCCTAATAATGTACTTCGTGTAGCTCCATTAGCAACTAATTAAGGTGGAAAGCGTATCTTTTGAGTTGGCGTGTTTCTAAAATTTCATATTAGACACAAATTTATTCATAATTCCGCGTTTACGAGGTTTGCGCATGTCAAATGTAAGCTAATTAAAGGGTGAACTGGTGTTACATTTTGTGCACGTTTGGTTCTAACGTATACTTACTTAATTGCTTAATTTGATTTCGTTTCAAACTCGTTTACTGAGTACGAGTGTTTTGTATTGCGGTGTTATAGGATTTAATCAATCTTGAATATCTAACTAATAAAATAACGGTTAACAAAACTTAGAAACCGACTTCAAAATAAAAACACTGTAAAGTCTAAAATAACAAATTCTATCTATTCTATTATGTTTAGAGTCGGTGCCTGGGTGCCTGTGTCGCTACCGGTCAGATAAAATTGCACCGACTCCAAAGAGAATAGAATAGATAGAATTTGTTATTTTAGACTTTTCAGTGTTTTTATTTTGAAGTCGGTTTCTAAGTTTTGTTAACCGTTATTTTATTTTTAAAATTTTCAGTAGTAGTTACAGCAATATCATGTAAATTCCAATACTATAACACAATCGCAATGAGTGTACTGTTGTCCGTTGTGGAGTTTTAGTTTTTTACTCCGTACTCCGTCATCAGATCTTAACCAAATTTTTATGGGACCTCATCGCAGCTCAACTCTATCGAGTGATTTTTTTTCCAACCTAATACGAGTACACCTTAAGTAATGCAATCAGAACGCTTGCATCATATTGCAATGCAGCAAGTTAGAAATTCTGCCACAGATCGCAACCCTTACTGTAAGCTTTAAGGAGTTCCATTGATCATCATATTCGACAATTACTTGACCATAACGACGTTACGATAGGTGACTCAAATATCCGGATAGCCTATAAACTTAGCCATGGATCACATAATCAGAACCTTACCAAACTCTCATCGAACTACCCTTGAAGTACAACCTTTCCAATAAAAAAGGAATCATCGAAATCGGTTGGTGTGATATTGAGTTATTCGTCCATTTGTCGCACACATACTAATGAAAATTTAAGACTTATATGGTTTTCTCATTGATGGCATTGTCGGAACTGGACTAAATTAAAATGGGACCACTCGTGAAGCACCAGCTTTCAAAAAAGAATCATCCAAATCGGTTCTCCCAGTCCAAAGTTCTGAGGTAACAAACATAAAAAAGAACCTCCTCCTTTTTTTTGAAGTCGCTTAAAAACAAGTCTTTATCTTAAAAAGGATAACAGAGCTGTAGCTACTGGCGATTTTATACCATAATAAGATTGTGTACCATAGGGCAGTCGGGACAAATATAGTTTGGGCTGTTGACGCGAGCAAAGAGAATGGCAATATACAATCTGTTCCGCGCTGCCTCCTTTATATCTTGCAACATTTACACCCACGCGATGTCGCACTTGTAAGTACTTCAGCTAGTTAAAGTAGGATAGATACTACTAGGTGGTAGGTCCCTCGTATGCGAGAGGCCGGCTGGGTAAGTACCACCGCTTTACCTTCTGCCGCCAAACAGCAGTGTGTAAGCACTGTTGTGTTTCGGTTTGAAGGACATTGAAGCCAGTGCAATTACTGGGCATTATGAGACTTAACATCTTTACGTCTCGGGGTGACGAGCGCAGTCCGGTGCCATGCAGTGCTTTGTAACTTCAAGTTCTGTATGGTGTTGTGTCTGTTTAAGGGCAGGCGTTGCGCTTACCATTAGGAGTTTCGTCATTTAAGCTAATAAAAAAAAAATATCCAAGAAGCCTGTGATGTAATTAATGATATACTGGTGTGAATATTTGATTAAATCACCATATTTATCAGGGTTCTAAATATTTTTTCTCGCTTTCTCACATTAGTATTCTTTAAAGACGGCAATTGCAAAAAAGTTAAGCATGATCACTCATTATCCGACAAATCTAAAAAGAGTTAAATAAACATACAAACTAACACATAAGTAGTGAAGAAGCAATCAAGCATGCCGGCATAATTCTGCCGATCTGCGATAGATTCAGTGTCTATCGTTGGTCGACAGTCCGATCTGCGATAGATTCAGTGTCTATCGTTGGTCGACAGTATTCATGGATTGCGCTACACTTACAGGTATAGCGTAGTCACTTTGCCAGGATAAAAAAAGAAGCAGTTAATTTAATTAATAAAAATCCAACGCAAAAGCGTCGCTATATAAGTATTACAGTTTGGTGTAAGCAGTAGTCCGTGTAACAAGTTATAGTAAAAGGGTCCAATGTGCGCGGGCGTCGCTCGCTGCAAGAGACAATATAAATGCTAATTTGTTGCCGCGTCCGCGCTGCGCTGTCGCCCGCCCCGCCCCGCCCCGCCCCGCCCCGCGCCAAGCTCCTTCTAACGAGCTTTTTTAATGACTTTGTTTGCGCGATTAACAAGCGTGGCTAACAATTTTACTGCATTTGTGTTTACAACATACAAGTCGCGATGAAATAAAATGCCATTCTACACTATGTTAAAGACTTTCAACAACTTAAAAGCTATGTTGGCGAAGTATGGATTATAGAAGAAATGAATTAATCGATTAATTCTTAGAAAAAAATGCCTCATTATCATATCTCGCTTTTATTTTGCAATGAGTGTGCAAAATAAAAGCGCAATACCCACCATTGCGCAGTAGGTGAGAAACCGCTTGTGAAACGAGAGGTCGCGTGTTCGATGCTATGGCATAGGATAATTGTATCTTACGATGTGTTATTTATTTTATATGTCCACTAAATACCTCTTGTTACATATTAAAATCACTTAATTGGTCTAGTAGCAACGTACTAAGGCTGATATCCGTGAGGTATTGGGTTCAATTCACAGGTCGGGCAATCACAATTTGTGTTTGAGTTTTTGATTCAAAGAAAGATAAATGATCTGCTTTAGATTATAAATTGTGCCTTGCTCGCCTCTTATCACATCACAAGACGGAAATAAACCCGCGAAACTTAGTTGCACCTCTGCCTACCCCCTCGGGGATAAAGATGTGAGATTATGTCTATGAGTTCAGATTAAAATGACAACGTTTTATCTATTTACAAGTATACTTTAACTTAAACAGGAAAATTAACTATTCTGTAGATAATTAGTTCCCAATTAGACTGCCTCGGCGGCGCAGTTGTAATGCGTACGCGTTACGATTGAGGCCAACGCTGAGGTCTCGGGTTCGATCCCCGGGTCGGGTAAAGTGGCATTGGGTTTTTCTATTACGCAAAATGCTCAGTATCAGCCCGGAGTCTGGATTTGTGCCTGGTATGGCGATAGGCTATCATATAAGGGACGGAGATATGATTGGCGAAATGTGGGTGTACGCGTTACACCTCTGCCTACCCCTTCGGGGATTACAGGCGTGAGTGCGTATGTATGTATGTATGTATGTAATTAGTTCCCAAAGTCGTCCAGGTGGACCACCAGGGGTTCACGGGAGATTCGACAGGGGTCCATAGTTAGATCTAATCTTCAAATTTTTTGTCGAGTTTTGGGAATATGGTAAAAATGAAGCTGCAGGGGGTCCACCGGAACCAGCTAAATTTTAAAAGTGATCTATGAGAAAAAAGTTTGGGAACCTCTGCTGTAGATGAACATGAACCTTGAGGCTGCAGGGCGCGGGCCTGCAGACACGTTGCGGGCTGCGGCCGACCACTTGCGGATAGTTTGCATAATTTATACAAATATAGCAACAGTTAGGGTGCGTTATGGCGGTTTGGACCCCGTGTAATGAGTGTAATGTTCTGCTTCCTTGTTCTCGGGTGGGAATACACTAAGCTCTAATTAATATTACGTAGAAGAAATATTAAAATAAAGTAGCTTATTTACACCATCGAAATAAGATGTTTTTATAGCATAGTCCGACAGACAAGCAAGTGGGCCACCTAAGTGATCTCCACCGCCTATGTACTCGTACGTCCACAACACTAGAAGAACCATGAGCGCGTGGCCGACCTTGTCCTTTAAGGACAGGGATAACTAAGGGATTAGGTAAGGGAGGGGGATTTGTGCCTCTGAATATCTCACTCACCGTACGAAACGCAGCAAAAAGCTACTTTTTGTCGTTTTTTTGTGATATAGTGGTAAGACCCGGTCGAGCCGGTCCATTCGTGATGTAAACAAAACTATCTACAGCGTGGCTCTACCACCGAAAGAACTTTTAATATAATAAGAAAGAATTTAACTATAATAAAAACTTTTAAACATAACTTATGTCTTATACTTTAATTGGTGTTTAAATCTTACTCGAATATTATGAAATTGAGCCTAAGGCCACGATTTTTATAAGCTTTGTTATTTGTTTACTACGGCGTAGACGACTGCTACGCCTGGTACTACGACGTAGCTTATTGCTACAAATCACGTAGACGCTACAGTTTTTACTTGACCTCACAATAACCTCATTTATTTATATGGTGGCGATATATACACCCTATGTACACCCTAGGCTACGCCTGTATCGTAGATATCCAAACAATTCGGCAACACTTTTTACTTGTATATTGCCTGCAGTATAATTTTCGTACATATTTCTAATTATGTGCATTTCCAAATGGTAGAGTAACGCCATATGTGTACTCAATTGTAATGAGTATAAATGGTCCATCTCGACCGAGTCTTTACCACTATCTCACAGAAAACAGACCTGAAATGGCTGTTGCAGCTTGCTGTAACGTTAAGTACGGTGAGTGCGATTTATTTAGACCCAAATTCATTGACCGATTTATTATACAGTATGTAACCAAAACCCTGTTGGCACTTTCTAGGTCGTGAAGACAGCTTAATAAAAATAGTAAAATTAAAAATATAATAAACAGAAGAGAGATCCTTACACAGGTATCTTAGAATAATGAACATATTTAAAAATAAAACATCATCAAATGTAAAAATCATCACAACTGACTCATGTGACGTACTGACGTAGACGGGCCCCCCCGCGGCGCGGCTCGTATGATCTACGTAGACGTCACAACTTGCTACGAGTATCTCGCTCTGGCTCCGAGTCATCAGAGGTAATCAATTGAGATACGGTTCACAAACAATGAAATAATTAAATTATAAAAAATAAATATGATTATTTTTATAGTCACATTAGCGTATGCGAGTTATTTCATTACGTTTGAATATCGATTCTGATATCACAGTTAAAACGCCCGACAGGGTTTTAGTTACATATTGTATGACATCATTTGTTATAATACCAAGACCTTGGTGTGCTCCTCTCCGATTCTCCGACGTCCCGGACGCTATTTGACATCGTCCTCACGTCGTAACACGTATTTTCATTAGCGTCGCGGTGATTGTCCCACCGCTTTACTGCGCTCCCTTTGGACACTTGACATTAACCACACGGCTCATTTCACTTTGTTTCATTACCAAAATACTCGACATTATTGCAGCTTTGTATTCCGAAGTATGTTTTTTATAGACGGTCGACAAACGAGCATGTAGGTCATCTGCTGGTAAATTATCTGTATCTGCCCATAAATAACCATAACAGCAAAGGAATTTATGCGTTCCTGACATTTTCGAGGGAGGTTTTTTAGTAAATACCAGCTAGATGGTGGTAAGTGAACTCCGCAACCCACAATACCAGAAGAATCCTGGATGTCTTAGCAACTTTAAAAGAAAGTAATAAGCATTAGACCTCCAAAAACTTCACTTACCACATGGAACGCTTCAGCAAGCTACCACTTCACGTCCTTTTTCTGTGAGATAATGGTAAAGACTCGGTTGAACCGGCCCATCCATACTATAGACAAAGCTTTTACAGCGTGGTACCACTTATTGGACCTACGGCAATATCATTGGCCGTAATAACCAATATGGTGAAGCTGTCATGTTACATTCTTATCTTGTTAGGCAGTGGTTACCACTGCGCTCGAGTTGATGTTCATATTGTAGTGCTTTAAATTTATTTTGAAAACCCTATAGAGTTTCTTGCTCGTTCTGGTGAAACAATCTTCCAAACTGTTGGTAGAGTAAAAATTGATAAAATCTAAATAATTTGAAACTATAATTTAATATTTATTGAATCAATGTTTATTACTTATAATAAAAATATCATATCTATATATCTGCCTCGGTGGTGCAGTTGTAATGAGTACGCGTTACGATTGAGGCTAGCGCTGAGGTCTGGGGTTCGATCCCCGGGTCGGGTAAAGTGGTATTGGGTGTTTCTATTACGAAATGCTCAGTATCAGCCCGGAGTCTGGAATTTGTGCCCGGTACGGCGTTAGGCTCGCCCCTATCACATTGTGGGACGGAGGTACGCTCGGCGAAATGTGGGTGTACTGGTTACACCTCTGCCTACCCCTTCGGGGATTATAGGCGTGAGTGGGTATGTAATAAAAATTTCAGACGCACATCTATCAGGAAAGTTGGGTTAATAGAAAGCTGATCAAATATTATCGATAACCAATACAAATTCCTGAGAACCGCCCGAGGGAAATGTTCCCAATCAATTATAGATTATTACTAAATGGATTATTCTGACGGACTGTATGGAAACTTACCGTCTTTGTGAGACTTATTTAATAACATACTAATCAATAATTATTAATATACAGTCTCTCTTGGTGATGCTGAGAGACACCGCCCGCGCCACCTGCTTCGAGTACCGCATCCTTCGCCTATGCTTTCATCCGCAGAATCGCGTGTATAGACGATACCGGAACCCACATTGGCAGTCTGCCAGGTCTGGAGCGATCCCTCGAGAAGCTGGATGATGCGAGCATGTACTCTCTTCTCGAAGAGTTGCACACCTCGTCGAGCAACACGATAGGCCGGTAGATCAATAGTGATTCTGCGGATCGCTCCTGCTTTCTGAACAGGACCAATTTACTAGTTTTCCATCGGGATGGAAAAATACCCTGTGCTAGGCACGCGAAGCCTCGTACCTAGGTGCTCAATGGGGAACACCCACGTTCGTTCAAGGATACCGTCGAAGCACTGCTGCCCTAAATTCTTCCGGGATTTCCCCTGCCGATCTGGATAATGATAATGGCTCCGATGAACTTGGTGCCATCAGTGGAGGAGTGGCCTTCTCAGTGGATTGCTGAAATATAGTTAGAATATATTATAGTTAGCCATCTTAGCTACGACGCTCTTATATTCGTACATACATACATACGCACTCACGCCTGTAATCCCCGAAGGGGTAGGCAGAGGTGTAACCAGTACACCTACATTTCGCCGAGCGTATCTCCGTCCGATAATGTGATAGAGGGCGAGCCTATCGCCATACCAGACATAATTCCAGACTCCGGGCTGATACTGAGCATTACTTAATAGAAAAACCCAATACCACTTTACCCGACCCGGGTATCGAACCCGAGACCTCAGCGTTAGCTTAATCGTAACCCGTACGCATTACAACTGCGCCACCGAGGCAGTCAATAAATACAACAGAATATTTTACTATTACTTACCTCTCTCCCGTATTAATGGGAACAGTTTTTTTTTTATAGTATAGGCCGGCAAATCAGCAAGTGAGTCACCTGATGGTAAGCGATCTCTACCGCCCATGTACGCCCACAATACAAAAGAATTATGGGCGCGTTGCCGACCTTAAAGGAAAGGGATAATAAGGGATTGGGAAGGGGAAGGGGATTTGGGCCTCCGGATATCTCACTCACCGTACGAAACGCAGCAGCAAGCTGCTACTTTACGCCGGTTTTCTGTGAGACAGTGGTAACGACCCGGACGAGCCGGCCCATTCATGCTGTAGACAAAATTGTCTACAGCTTGGCTCTACCACTCGTACTTATCGACAAGTACCAGTTGTTCAGATGTGACGCATACGAGCACTGAAGCGATTCGAGCACTTTTCTGCTGATAAACCAACTCGTTCAATGTATTGTACAACAAATCACTGACAAGTGGATGTCATAGAGCAGAAAGAGTAGTATTACATGTGATGTATAAACTGTAATAAATTATAGACAGAGACAGTTTGAGTGGTAGAGCCACGCTGTAGACAGTTTGAGTGGTAGAGCCACGCTGTAGACAGTTTGAGTGGTAGAGCCACGCTGTAGACAGTTGTGGCTACGAATATATATAATGGTCCGTCTCGTCCGGGTTGTTACCACCGTCTCACAGAAAACTAGCATAAAGTAGCAACGCTTAGTGAGATATCCGGAAGCCCAAATCCCCTCCCCTTCCCAATCCCTAAATTATCGCTTTCCTTTAAGGTTGTCAACGTACACATGATTCTGTTGGTATTGTGGGCGTACATGGGCGGTGGAGGTCACTTACGATCAGGTGACCCACGGGGTCGTTTGCCGGCCTATGCTATAAAAAAAGACAAGAAGCACTAATTATTCAGATAAATCATTCGAGCACTTTTCTATTGACATACTTACGGCCGTTCCCAATATTCTGTCTATCGACAGATTTGCTTTACATAGCTCGTTTACTGTACAAGTACGACAAATCACTGACTAGTGAATCGAGTAGTACATCGGCTATAGTATGTCAAACAATGATTAGTTAATTAAAATTATGAAATAAAATCTTAGTACCAAAAAGAACCGATGCCTAAACAAACTAAACAATTTTAAGACCAACACAAAAGTCATACACACAAAATAAATATAAAGTTTCCCGACTTGGCCTACTGTATTCAACCTACTAAACGGTAGTTAACCCGTTGCGTTGTGACGTAGCACCGTTCCGCTAAAAGCATTGTCTTGTCGTGGCGAGCGCGGACCGCATGCTTGCCACACTGCCGCGCCGCGCCGTCTGACGCCTCTCCGGTATCCTATATTATATTTGAAAGTAATAAGGGGCAATTAATATAATATTTGCCTCGGTGGCGCAGTTGCAATGCGTACGCGTTACGATTGATGCCAACGTTGAGGTCTCGGGTTCGATCCCCGAGTCGGGTACAGTGGTATTTGGTCTTCTATTATGAAATGCTCAGTATCAGACCGGAGTCTGAAATTTGTGCCCGGTATGGCGATAGGCTCGCCCCCTATCACATAGTGGGACTGAGATACGCTCGGTGTGTACAGGTATGTGTACAGGTATCCTTAGGGGATTACAGGCGTGAGTGCGTATGTATGTATGTAATATAATATTTAGACACAATTTAACAACGCATAATTCGATAAAAGTTGTGGCTGTTCCATACAAGCCGAGAAGCCCGCCTAATTTGTTACTGACTAAAAATCGGATTGCCTCATTGGTCTAGCGGCAGCGTACTAAGTAGAGCCGTGAGGTCCTGGTTTCAATTCTCAAGTCGAGCATACAATCTGTGTTTGAGTTTTCGATTCGTAAAATCACACATGAATTGCCCAGGATTGGAATTTGTACCCGGTAGGGCTCGCCCAATGTCATGGGACGGAAATAAACTCGACGAAACACTGTATTTTTCATAAGCTCGCGCCTTTCTTCCTGAGAGAGTAGGCAAAGATGCATCTTATTTTTATTTTACATTCTTCATACATAAATTTATAGACGGACTGCTGCAGCGATGTTTTCCTTATAAGCTTTAGATGACAAAACTAGCAGGTCGCTCGCCTGATGGTAAACTACACCACACCATGCCCATAAACAAAAGCAAAACTACATACAACTTTGAATTACAAAGTACTGCATGGCCCAGAACTGACTTTATCACCCTGAGACATAAGGTGTTAAGTCTCATGATGCCCAGTAATTTCATTGGCTTCAGTGTCCTTCAAACCAAAACACAACAGTGTTTACACATTGCTGCTTGGCGGCAGGAAAAGACAAAGCGGTGGTACCAACCCAGACAGTCTGTCGCATACGAGGAGACTATACCACCTAATATTTTTATTATTATTTTAGATATTACACGATTTTTAAAGAGACACATGTAGGAGTATGTAGTCTAGTCTATAATTGAAACTGGGTAGCATTAAATTAACGATAATAATACTAGCCCTGTATTATACACGTCCCACTGCTGGGCACGGGCCTCCTCTACTAACTGAGAGGGGTTAGGCATTAGTCCACCACGCTGGCCTAATGCGGGTTGGCAGACTTCACGTACCTTCGAAATTCTAATGAAGAACTTTTCAGGAATGCAGGTTTCCTCACAATGTTTCCCGTTCACCGTTTCAACAAGCGATAATTACCAATTAATACACACATAACTTAGAAAAGTCAAAGGTGTCAAAGAGCATACGCTCTTGAGGCTGGTTTCGAACCTGCGACTTTAGTTTGTTCGACTGAGCTACTCGTATCACTGCTTTTTTAAATTAACAATGTCGTTATTTAAATACATCTCAACTGTCCTTTCATCTATCATCCAAAAATAACCGGTAACAGATGATTTCATAAAAAGCCTCCAGTACCTATAATAAAAGCGAACGGTAATTAAGAGCACAGATTATGCTGACTTGCATAAAAATTAATACACTCGCCCGCTGAATACCTCCGGGTGCGTAGGTTCAAAACAAGGGTCTTAATTCAGTATCAGTATGTATTGTTTTATAACAAAGAGACCCTCTTTGATCGTATGGTCCAGCATTCGTATAAATAAATATTTTTTATAAATAGTTTTGTCTACAGCATGAATGACTCGTCCGGGTCGTTACCACTGTCTCACAGAAAACCGGCGTAAAGTAGCAGCTGGCTGCTGAATGAGATATCCGGAGACCCAAATACCCCTCCCCTTCCCAATCCCTTAGTTATCCCTTTCCTTTAAGGTTTACAACGCGCCCATGATCTTTATGGTACTGTGGGAGTACATGGGCGGTGGAGATCACTCATCAGGTGACCCACTTGCTTGTGTCCGACCTATAACATAATTTAAAAAAACATGCAACTGTCATAAAATTTGACACCGTGTCAGCGAATATGTATGTGATAATATTTAAACAATAGTGCAGTACGCGCAGTTTTTATGGATTATAACTGGATATTGGATTGGATGGTCTCACTGCGGATGATACTCAAAATCGAACGAAATGGAGCTGTCTTAGAAGGAAAGCGGACCCTTGTACTTTATTTAACTACACGAGCAGGTCACTCGCCTAATTATAGGCTTACCCATAGAAGTAACACTACATATTACTGATTAAAAAACACTGTAAGGCACTGTACTGCGCTTGTTATCCCGAGATATAGGATGCTAAGTCTCATAATTCCCAGAAGGCTTCAAATCCAAATATATTTAACAATGCTTACACACTGCTGCTTAGCGGCAGAAATACACAAACCAGTGATACCAACCAGACGACTTCTCATATACGAGGGAACTACGACCCAGTGATGCCTAAGCGTCGATAAATCCAGGCAGAAATAAATAATATGGATTGCTAGAGACCACCGCTAGAACGTTGGTTGTTGGGTTCCTGAATCCTGATACCCACGTCTCAAGACTATATAATGTGGGATCAGGACTATGTGAAGATTGTTAGCTGTAATTATTATATGCAAAGACTTCACAGGGTATCTAAATTGTGATACAGAATTGAGGCCCAGGTAGCAATTACACGGCTCTTTGTGAGGGCCAGAGGGAAAAAGTCCGCCGGGTGTCGAAACAAACAACTTATTTTGGGGGCAACACAAAGAATTCATGAATTTATAATGGCAGGGGAAATTAGCTTTTTCCTCTCACTTGCCGGCCCGCGCTTACTTTTTCACTAGCGATGTACCGCGTACCCGCCAATCTTGTATTAATAATTATTTTATTTTAAATAATATAATAACTCAAATTAACCCAAAGTGGGCTGGTCAAGAGCGGAATGGATTAGCGAGATAGAGGAATCGGCTTCGATCGATCTCAGTGGCCAAGGCACACGCCTGATATTGTATATTTAAATTCATTGTTATTTATCTCGCGCTTTAACGATGAAAAAACTTGCATATCAAATAATTCTTTATAAGAATTTTAAAGGTATATGAACTCTACCAACCTGCGTTTATAGGCCAACGTGGTGGACTAAAGCTTATTCTCCCTCATTAGTAGAGGTAGACTATGACAAGGCTGATTTAAAAAAACAGTTGACAATGGACAATTTTAAAACTCTTTGTTTTAGCTTATGCATGAGTTTTAATATGAATTAAATCGTAAAAATTAAGATTGACAAAGCGCATAACTTTTACATACATAAATACATACATACATAGACTCACGCCTGTTTCCCATAGGGGTAGGTAGAGACAACGGATTTCCACTTGCTACGATCCTTGCATACCTCTTTCGCCTCATTCACTCTCATTAAATTTTTCATACATGCACGTCGGTTTAGGGTACTCCTGACCTGGCCTTTCTCGAGAATATCTCCAACTTGATCTATGAAAGTTCGCCGCGGCCTTCCCCTCCCAACTGTACCATTCATACTCCCATGTATATTTGTTTCGTCAATCTTCTTTCATCCATCCTCTCTACATGCCCAAACCATCTTAATATTCCTTTCTCAATCTTCATCACTACATCCTCTCTCACACCACACCTCTCTCTTACCTCACAACAATTACAATAGTATGTATTGTATTTATACTATCTCGTTATCAACTCAAACTTCTAACATTTTTTTAATTCAGATCCCTTGTATCCTAAATACCAAACATAACATATTTGAGTGATAAAACAACGCTGTAGACAATTTTGTCTACAGCAAGAATGGGCCAGCTCGACCGTATCATTATCACTGCCTCACAGAAACCGAAGTAAAGGAGTGGCTTGCTCCTGTGTTTCATATGGTGCATGAGATATCTGGAGACCCAAATCCTCTCACCTAATCCCTTAATAGGCATTAATGGGAAGTGGATATCACTTATCATCAGCTCATCCAACTGCTTGTCTGCCGGCCTATGCTACTAAATTATAAATTATAACCAAATATTGTAAATATGCCGTCTGCCTCGGTTGCGCAGTTGTAATGAGTACGCGTTACGATTGAGGCTAACGCTGAGGTCTCGGGTTCGATCCCCGGGTCGGGTAAAAGTGATATTAGGTTTTTCTATTACGAAATACTCAGTATCAACCCGGAGTCTGGAATTTGTGCCCGCTATGGCGATAGGCTCGCCCCCTATCACATTTTGGGACGGAGATACGCTCGGCGAAATGTGGGTGTACTGGTTACACCTCTGCCTACACCTTCGGGGATTATAGGCGTGAGTGCGTATATATATTGTTAATACACAGACAAATTTTCTAATTCGTAATGTAATATAAACTGTAGGTATCAATCAAATATACTTACTGGGGTAGAGCTATGTCCACCCGCTCTGTAACATTTTCAAATATTTTAGCGTTCCCTGGGTAAAAACAACATAGGTAAAATTGAAGACCTTTTTAGATTTTTTTGTATAAAGGCTGTTTTTAAAACGTATCTCCTAACGTGTACGAGGAACACCTCGGTTTGTAATATTCGAATATTCTAATACTAGTATATGTATTGGAATGTTTTTTTTTTATTGCATAGGCCGGCAAACGAGCTGGTGGGTCATCTGATGGTAAGTGATCTCCACCGCCCATGTACGCCCACAATACCAAAAGAATCATGGGTGCGTTGCCGACCTTAAAAAAAGGTATAATTAAGGGATTGGGAAGGGGAGAGGGTTTGGGCCTCCGGATATCTCACTCACCGTACGAAACGCAGCAACAAGCTGCTACTTTACGCCGGTTTTTTGTAAGTCAGTGGCAATGACCCGGGCGAGCCGGCCCCTACATGCTGTAGACAAAAGTATCTACAGCGAGGCTCTACCACTCATGACTATGAAACTGGGCCATCTACATCTTAAGTCAATGCCAACTTGACATGCACGTGGTACACACTGCTTATGGACAATGCAATGGCGAAACTTAGTTCCCGTTGCGGGTTGTGGAGGTGAGACATCGGGTTGCCCCATACATTTTTTTATTAGCTTGAATGACGAGACGAGCAGGTCGTTCGCCTGATGGTAAGCACCACGCCTGCTTATAAACAGAAGCAACGCCACACAGAACTTTAAATAACAAAGCACTGCGTGACACTGGACTGCGCTCGTCACTCCGAGACATATGTCTTAAGTCTCATAATGCCCAGTAATTTTACTGGCTTCAATGTCTTTCAAACTGGAACACAACATTGCTTACACACTGTTGCTTGGCGGCAGAAATAGATAAAGCGGTGGTACCAACCCAGCCGGCCTCTCGCATACGAGGGATCTAGCACCTTGTAATATAATACCAAATGCCGATGAGACCAGAGGGGTTGACGTTAACTAGGCGGCCGGTCGTAAAAACTACAAGCCAAATCTTTCTGCAACATAAAACTGTCACCGGAAAAAGAAAAGAAAAAAAAAACCATCAACTCATCGTATATGTTTATATTATATATATATATATATGTATGTGTGTATGTGTCTATTAATATTTAGGTATATATATTATACGTTATAATAATATAAAATATATTTTGTGTAAAATGCTACTATAAATATATAAATGTACATTGATTTAATGTGTAATGTTAATCAGTATTTTGTATAGCCCACTCGCTCATTTTGTAAAACAATTGTGAAAACTATTTGGTCTCCCGCGATACAGTTTCGCCTAGTGCGGGGTCCGTTGTGTACTTAAATAACATTGTGTCTTTTTATTTTTGGATAATAAGAATTATTATTATTATTATTATATGTTAAAAAGCATATTGCGCCGACCCCACTGCAAGTGGGATAAGGGAGGTGGAAGAAGAAGAGTAAAAATACAATAAATATTATCCAGAACCCTTTACACGTTGAAACACATGTTGCCCAATCAAGAAATGCCTCCACCGTCTCCACGCCGACGAAAAGGGAATTTTTAATGTTTTTAAATTTTTCATAATACTGTGAAGTTGTTTTTTCGAGAGTCGATTATTTACCCGCGATAGGGACACTACGGAACGAATTTAAATATTCAGCGCAGATGACAATCTGATTTTCTGTAAATAAATAAACAGGATTCAACTGTTTGAGGTGATATTGATTTTTTATGATTGGTTGAATTTTTATAATTGGTTGAATTATACATACATACATACCCACTCACGCCTGTAATCCCCGAAAGGGTAGGCAGAGGTGTAACCAATACACCCACATTTCGCCGAGCATACTCTCCGTCCCATGATATGTGATAGGGGGTGAACCTATCGCCATACCGGGCACTAATTCCAGACTCTGGGCTGATACTGAGCTTTTCGTAATAGAAAAACCCAATATCACTTTTACCCGACCCGGGGATCGAACCCAAGACCTCACCGTCAGCCTCAGTCATAACGCGTACGCATTACAACTGCGCCACCGAGGCAGTAAGTCAGTGGTTGAATTATATAGGTACTAAAAGCTTTTGCTCGTAGTAACTAGTCTTTGTCTAAAATAAAAATATCATACATAAATATATATTCAATAGAACTAAGAATACCTAGCCATGCCAAATTTTATCCAAATCCGATCACGCGATAAAGTGTACTTGATTAACAAAATTCACAGAATTCTTAAACTTTCAAATTTATAATATTATTAAGTTACAACAATTTCTACCACTAACTCACCCTGTATGTGTTGCAATGCATGTGCCTCTTTCTAAATATACATATTTTCTATAAATAGGTTTTTTAGTAGGTCGTTGCTCTTATTATATTCATTCATTCCTTCACATTCATTACTATTAAGTGGAATAATCTCATTTGAAATCAAATAACGCGCCAGAGGTACAATGAGGAGGGGGGGGGGATGGTTCGATAGAATAGACGAGAGAAGTGGGGAAGGGTTGATGTAAAAAATCGTATCGTAGATCACTACAAGTCCATACAATTTCGGTTTAACATATGATATTCAAGATCCAAACAGATTTTGTTGTGACCTCCAAAATCGTTTTTATAGTGATTTCTTAGGTTTACGCGAATATTACACATTGAAATAAAACTAGTTTATACGGATTTTATCGCGGTAAAATTTTTATTTTAGTCCCGACGTTTCGAAAGCTTTTCAGCCTTCGTGGTCACGGGAGAGACTGAGGTGTAGGTCGTCTCGAAAAGTTAATGTTACAATGGCTACCTTCATTTTAAAATTATACATTTATTTTTAATTATTTAACCGTGACCGTGACCACGAAGGCTGAAAGCTTTCGAAACGTCGGACTAAAATAAAATTAAACCGCGATAAAATCCGTATAAACTAGTTTTATTTCAAAATCGTTTTTATCATATAAATTATTAACGATATTCTCACACATTATGAATTTGTCGTTTCGGTCAGTTTGTAACAATAGAACGTGGACGACAAATTGTACGGTATATGTGGGAGCTTTAGAGTAGACGGTTCCTATAATATTAACGTTCCTATAATATTATCGAGGTAAAAGCAAGTACCACCAATAAAGACATTCAAAACAAGGGTCTTAGATACTTACGCCCGGTTTCTGAAAGGCTGATCAATGTTAAATTAACTAATCCAATGTCAAATCTCATGTCAAGTCGAAATTGAGTTGCTAGAAGCGTGATCAACACCTTTGATTTGACACCCATGTTAGCTAACTTAACTTTCAAATTTATATGAAAAATCGTATGTCAAACGGTACTAAAGAAAGATCAAATATTTTTTTTTTTTTCACTGATGTAACGAAGTAGAACAATTGAAACACAATGTACACGACCTTCTCCATTTATTTGGGCAGAGTAACACTTTATATTCCGTTTAGCAACCGACTGACCGCCGACAATAATTATTCCACCTTATTTATACCTTTTCACAAATAGTTCACATTAGTAATTATATTTATTATTGAACATGTTAGATCGTTCTAAATAACGTGTATATTATTTATAATTGAATAATTAAATAAGTGAGAGTATCTTATGGATTTAAGAGACAATATAACGTCATACAATAATAGTGTGACGTCATAACCGTTGTGTTATTATTTAGTACTGCCAGCACTTATAACACTACATATCGTTTCAGCAACTCGAATTGATTTGACATGTCAAATCAAAGTTTTGCTAGTTGAATGTTGATTCGATCAGCCTTTCAGAAACCGGGTGTTAGAGTAGTAACACCAGACACATTGGACAAATATAACCTGCAATCAAAATAAGCTCAGACTGACGACAGTAAGACAGAGCCGAGCCGGTACATTTAATTTCCGCCCAGATCACAATATAGACACCTTATTTTCACGGAGAAATTATAAAGCAAAGCAAAGACAGGGCATTTATTAAAAGCTCGCTTAGCCGTGTTGTAACAATGAGGCCTCTCAGCACGCGATTTATTTGTATTGAATTCAGGTGTAGAATTCAGGTGTAGAATTCAGGTGTAGAATTCAGGTGTAGAATTCTCTAAATATTAACAAAATCTATTGATGCCTTGATATCTAACCGACGCAAACAAGACGTTTCTCAATTTAATGCGTATATTTTTTAATTAATTTTGTATCTATGACTATGCATCTGATAAAGTGATCTGTTTTTGATGATTCTTTATTTTATTTTAATGGTTACTTCATAGTTACCATAGTTATCATTAAAAATATCTATTTTTAACAATATGATAAAAATTAAGTAATAAACTAAGTTCATAATCGTAATCAAATCAACTTAAAACTGTTATTCAAACTTGCGTGGATTAGGAAGTTGAATGATTCCGCTATCCCTAAGGGGGTAAATCGGCGGTGAAAGACTAAAACTTTGCCATTTTTGCATCGATTTTGATCATTCTTTGATAATGAAAGTTTTTTTTTTATTATCTAATTGGGCCAAGTTTGAGCTATACCTACTCTTTTGAATGAAAAAAGAATCTTCCAAATCGGTCCACATTTGTCGGACTTATGCGTGATTATACATTCTAAAAATATATACACACATCGAAATGAGAAACTCCTCCGTGTTTTTTTCGTCGGTTAAAAACAGTAAAATATAATAGTTTAACAAAAAATCCAACTAAAAACTAAGAAGCTAAAAATAAAAATAACCAATTTTGAGTCCAGGCTTTTTACCTATAATTGAATATTAAATTGCAATAGCACCAACTCAAAATTAGTTACTTTTATTCTTAGTTTTTTTTTTACTTTCTTTTAAACATACACAAATGAATTACACACGCCTGTAATCCCCGAAGGGGTAGGCAGAGGTGTAACCAGTAGGTACACCTACATTTCGCCGAGCGTATCTCCGTGCCATAATGTGACAAGAGGCGAGCTCATCGCCATACCGGGCACTATTCCAGACTCCAGGCTGATACTGAGCAATTCGTATAGAAAAACCCAACATCTCTTTTACCCGACTCGGGGATCGAACCCGAGACCTCAGCGTCAGCGTCAGTCGTAACGCGTACACATTACAACTGCGCCACCGAGGCAATCACTTTTTTTTATTTCTCCCATATTCTCGTCCTGCCACTGCGCTCGCTTCTCCCGCTGTGCTCGAAGGCAAACTCGAGCTCGTTCGCCGGTGATAGATCACCCGCCGCCGGCAGCCGTTGTAGAATCTGCATCTACTTATATCCAAGCCCTGGATTTGCACTACACTTTATTTACTCACCGTTTTATAAATCGCCATCACGCTGCTACAATTGTTCATTGAAATAAATTCAATCTTTGTGCTTATTAATATTATTTTTTTTAATAGCATCGCCTCATTGATCAAGTGGAAGCGTGGCTAGGCTCTGTTCCTAGATTCGATTCTCAAACAAATAACAAAAAATGTATGTTAGTTTTTATTTCTAAAAAAGCGCAGGTGATTGTTCGGTGCTCGATATGATGATAGGCTCGCCCTCAATATTATCACATGAAGGAAACACACTCGAGGAACTGTGCTTGCACTCGTTGCACCCCTGCTAACCTCTTTAAGATTCCGCAAAAGTGTGAACTTATATTGTATGTACGAGTAGTTAGCATCTTAGGTTCGAATGAGTCAAGTTAAAGATCGAAATCTATCATTTAAGTGTAGTATATCTTTTTTACTAATGTTAAATACATTAGTATGTATGCTTGTTGAATAAATGTACTGGAGATAAGAAAATTTTAAGAGTATTGCTAATCTGAGATCGGAAAAGGAAGTTGACAGTAAGGTTGTATTTACCGGCCTACGCTCACAATTACACTATACTTCTTTATAGCACCCAGGTTCACCATCTGAAAACCAGCGCTGCAGCGCTTAACACGTTGTAGCATTTATAAGCTGAGATGGAACCTTTTACGGCCTCACACAACTGATTAATAGGCATTCTTTGCCTATTATACCCTTTAGCCTATTGTCAATGTAAATTGTGTAGTAAAATTTTCTCTTATTGTTTATCGTAATTTACAGTGGGTATTGTAGCTAAGCGATGTATTAGTCTAAGTTATTAGTGTGAGATACCGTAATAAATACATTTATTTCTTTCTTTCTTGGGGCTACCCAAGTAACCCAAGTACCGAAAAATATCTTCCGTGAAATTTTTATCTCAATCATAAAGCTAGAAAAATTATGCTAAGTAACTTTAAATAAATAGACTATATGGATTCAAATCTATATATATTCTTTAATTTTAAATGTTGAACTGAACAAAATTAAAAGCTAGCATTATTAATGAGAGACTCAAAACTCAAGCGTCGCGTCGCTCGTTACTGTTTCCCACAACTCAGTCCAAATTGTATGCGATCAATCATTAATACACTCTCGCCACTTTAGCATCGGAATCGATAATTACATTCAACATGATGTGTTTTGTCCCTTTCTATTTGAATGTATTGGAGAGAGAGGAGAGAGATATGAGTGTAACCGAACGTAATGCTGTGGAATGGTCGGACAGTGAATTAAACGGCGCATTTGTGAGATAAATGTGCTACTGCATGCCCGCAGTGTGATCGGTGAGAACATGCATACGCAGTAAGGCATGTTTGTAAAGTATGTATAACACCGATAAGAAAGAGGGATTTATAAAGTTGTCTCGGGGTAAAGAGAGCAGTAACCCTCACCCGTCTATTTTTTACACCAGCCTTCCGACCTAGTTCACTTCTGAACTATAAAATAGTAACACTTGTTACTATTTTACACATACGTACATACATACGCGCTCACGCCTGTAATCCCCGAAGGGGTAGGCAGAGGTGTAACCAGTAAACCCACATTTCGCCGAGCGTATCTCCGTCCCACGATGTGATAGGGGGCGAGCCTATCGCCATACTGGGCACAAATTCCAGACTCCGGGCTGATACTTCGTAATAGAAAAATCCAATACCACTTTACCCGACCCGGGGATCGAACCCGAGACCTCAGCGTTAGCCTCAATGTCAACGCGTACGCATTACAACTGCGCCACCGAGGCAGTCTACTACAGTACTTACTACATCTTACTATTTCAGTGCTAAAGAAACGTTAGTTTAAGCATTGAATCCTGTTTAAAAAAACCAAATTTTTGAAGAAATGGAATTCCATAATCAGTATAATGTTGTTATACTGTACCGCGGTGGCCGACGCCATACTGTGGTTGCACAGCGAGTCGAGGTGAGAGATGGCGTTGATTCGTCTCATTAATCATTTCACGCGACGTGCCTCTGATACCAGTACCACTAATAGTTCTACCCAGTATACCTGATATATCAGCTTTATGATACAGCTTAGCACTTTCTATACGATCAACGATCTACGTTCTGAGAAACGGAGATCGGTTATTTATCCATTATTTATTTATAAACTCTATTGTACATCTTAAACTAAAAAACCATTCTATAAAAGAACTTTAAAAAAGTACAAGCGAAGTATAAATGGCGGTCTTATCGCTAACTGCGATAGGGTAGTTGACTAGATTTTTTTTATTATTTAAATCAATAAGTTATGTTACTCAAAATCTATTGCAGAAAGAATTTTATAAATCGGACCAAAAATAAATAAGATAGAAGCCATTCAAATCCTGTAGAAGGGGTAATTGTCAAATGACAGACGATGCAACCTTTGACGTCACTGTGTAAATTGTTCATTATAGTGCACGCATGCAAGCGAGATAGTGAGATATCCCTACTACGCACCCACTTTTCCTCATACCAACATTTAAAATCATAACTGCGGGCACATTTCTGAACCAATTTTGATTGTGTTTTAATAAAATCATTTTCTGTTGCTTATAAAATAATGTATAAAATTCAATATAGGAAACTACCCTATTGTAGACCTTAGCCTGAGCGTAGGATAATTTACATTACATTTGCACTGCATTTTACTTACCACCATGTTCAATGTGATGATATTGGCATGATAGGATAAAAGAGCAGTCTAGTATAGAAGTACCGCAAACCCACGAGAACCATCCAGCATACCAGACCAGTATTAAAAACGTCCTACTGCTGGGCACGGGCCTCCTCTACAAATGGGAACGGTCAGGCCTTGATCCATCACGCTGGCCTAATGCGGGTTGGTAGACTTCAAATAGCTTCGAAATTCTTTTGAAGAACTTTTTGGTATGCAGGTTTCCTTCAACCTTATAGAAAGCGATAATTAACAATGAATACACACGTAACATAAAAAAATACAGAGGTGCATTCTTTTGGGGTTGGTTTCGAACCTGCGACTTTTATCTCGGCAATCCATACCACTCCCCGTTGATATCTGATCGTGTTTAAACCGTGTAAAATGGAACTCCATAGTCTCTACCTACCTTTACGGGATACAGGCGTAATCTTATGTATGTAGTATTAATACCATTAATAATAAACCTAGATGAAAAATGATTGTCTCCAAATACTATATCAGAAGTATACCGCTTCAAAATACTTGTTTTAAGATTGAATGGTGTGATCTACATTTATAAGTGGCAGAGCTTCCCTGTAGCTAGTTTTGTCTACAGCATGTAAAGACTGATTTGAACAGGGTGGTAGCACTAATTCATGAAAAACCATAGTGAAGTTAAGAACGAAAATAAGCTCCGCAAACCGTGGATGCGTTAGGTGCACCTGCCTACTCCTCTGGGTCACAGGTATACCTTTATGTAAATATTCATTTGTTTTTTATTAGCATGAGTGATGGTAAGCGCCATACCTGCCTATAAACAGAAGCAACAACACATAGAACTTTGAATTACAAAGCATTGCATGGCATTGGACTGCGTTCATCACCCCTAGATACAAGATGTTAAGTCTCATAATGTCCAGTCATTTCAATGACTAAATTTCCTTCAAACCGGAACACAACAGTGTTTACACTTTGCTGTTTTATGGCAGAAATACACAAAGCGGTAGTACCAACCCAGAGGGCCTCTCGTATACGAGGGGCATACCACCTAATTTATTACAAGCAATCTATTTTTCTTAAATCTGTGAGTAGCCGGCTGTGAAACGAGAGACCGCGGGTTCGATACCCGCTTCGAGGCAATTGTTACGAGACCGTAAGTTCCTCGTAGTTCCTGTTATCCACGATACAATTATAATCACGATACAAGGTGGTAGGTCCCTCGTAGGCGAGAAGCCGGCTGGGTTGGTACCACCGCTTTTTCTATTTCTGCCACCAAGCAGCAGTGTGTAAGCACTGTTGTGTTCCGGTGTGGAGGACATTGAAGCCAGTGTAATTACTGGGCATTATGAGACTTAACACCTTTTGTCTCGGGGTGACGAGCGCAGTTCAGTGTCATGCAGTGCTTTGATATTTAAAGTTCTGTGTGGCGTTGCTTCTGTTTATGAGCAGGCGTGGCGCTTACCATCAGGCGAGCGACCTGCTCGTCTTGTCATTCAAGCTAATAAAAAAAAATACTTAATGTGGAGCAGCTGCGAAAAATAATGTCGTAACTTCAAACAAAATAACATTACATTAAAAGAATCGTGTCATTAAAATAGTTTCAGTAGTAAATGTTGAGTTTAATTCAACTGCGCCGGGTAATTTGGTACACTTATGGGCAATAAAAATTCATATAAAACGCTTGCAACTTGAATTTATAGTGCATTTTAACTTGAGATAGTGCTCTTCTATTGAATGGTATATCTTATAACCTGTCGGGAAAGTGTCAAACATATTTAAAGTCTTTTTTTAATTTTCTATGTTCTAAAGTGAGTTATCAAAATTGAAGTTCACCATCTATTTAGGTGATGAGGGAGTACAACTATCTTATAAAAAATATTTCGTAATGTCTTTCACAGTACTTCACAAACGACTACATATTAATTTCTCAGTATTCTAGGCAACAAACTAAAACCTAACCAGTCTGCGTGGTACATCTTGTCATCCTTAGGACACACAGCGGTTAGACGTTGCGTTATATACCCTGTAAGGCACAGATGTCCCAGGGGTTGCAGAGGGAGTGTGGTGTCAAAGGGGAAGGGGGGGCTTGGTGAGCTATCATCCCCGAGCGAGCTGTATTGTCAACCGACTATTCTGGCGTTAGTGGAGCTTAGCAGGTAAATAAATAGACCTCTTATTTTTATTACTTGGTGTACTTGGGTACCGCTTAGTTTGTAACAAATTTAGTTATGGTTGTATTGTATCGGTCTCGGTTGTATAAAATACTATTTATTTATGTATAGATATATAAGCAAAACCTGTATTTCCAAAGGGGTAGGCAGCTGTGCAACTAGTGTACCCACGATTCGTCGAGTTTATTTCCATCTTAAGATGTAATAGAGAACAAGTGTATCGCCATACTAGACACAAATTTCAACTCCGGCCAATTCACGTGTGATCTTGTGAGGTTTTGATCAAAAACCTAAACATAAATTATGATTGCCTAACCTGGGGTTTGAACCCGGTTTAGTCTACACCATGAATGGGCCGGCTCGTCCGGGTCGTTACCACTGTCTCACAGAAAACCGGCGTAAAGTAGCAACTTGCTGCTGCTGTGTTTCGTACGGTGAGTGAGATATCAAATTCCCCTCCCTTTCCCAGTCAAGGGACTGGGATAATTAAGGAATTATCCCTTTCCTTTAGGGTTGGCAACGCGCCCATGATTCTTATGGTATTGTGGCCGAACATGGGCGGTGAAGATCACTTACCATTAGGTGACCCACTTACTCTTAGCCGGCCTATGCTATAAAAAATGTTTAAGTAACATTTACGCCCGCTTTTGTCATTCTCTGTCAACGCGATTTATAAAGTGCCTAGAAAGAGACTTAACTTACTTTAACAAAGCAGTGCTTAAGAAGAAGTTTAGTAATAAGGCCCTCTATGCGTAGTGTAATAAAACACCGTGTTTCGACACACATTACTCACCCGTGTACAATGTGAAGAGCGTCACACGAAATATGTTCGGCAATGAAACGAAGCGAAACAACGCCTCCAGAGTCAAAGAATACTAATGTCATGTGTCTCTAGCATTAATAATGGTGTGTGGGTAGGCAGAGGTGTAACCAGTACACCCACATTTCGCCGAGCATATCTCCGTTCCACAATGTGATAGGGGGCGATCCTATCACCATACCGGGCACAAATTTCAGATTCCGGGCTGATACTGAGTATTTTTGGTAATAGAAAATCCCAATACCACTTTACCCGACCCGTGGATCGAACCCGAGACCTCAGAGCCTCAATCGTAACGCGTACGCATTACAACTAAATAAATATCTGCCAACAGTCATACACATAGTCGTTTTCTCCCGAGGAAAATCTCAACTATGGTTACTTTCCCTACCCGGGGATGAGGTATGGTCATGCCGGACTCGCCAGGCTTTCGACCCAACTGGCTTTCGAGTCGATTCCCTAACAAAAATCCCTATGTTGGTACACACAGATAAAAAACCGGCAGTAGCCTTCTTCAGCGCAAGTGCAATGGGTCCGGGAGATTTTGATGTCCTTAAGATTTCCGGCAGCACGATAACACGGCCAACCTCAACAGGCCGGGTTATTACAACTGTGTCACAGAAAATCGTTGAGAAGTGGCAGCATGATGTTGTACGATAAGTGAGATATCCGGAGGCCCAAATTTTCCTTCCCAAGTGCTTAATCATACCTGTCCTTCAAAGTTGGCAACGCATCCATGATATGTATTGTGGATGTTCATGTGCGATGGACATATTTATCATCCACCATTGCCCTTGCTCATTTGCCAGCCTCTGCTTTTCAATTTAGAGTGGTAGTTACAACAATAGCATATAAATTCCAATACAAGAACTAATCGCGACGAGTGTACTGTTGTCCGTTGAGGAGTTTTGTTTTTTTTTACCCCGTACTCCGTCATCAGATCCAAACCAAATTTATAAGGGACCACATCGCAATTAAACTCTATCGAATGAATTTTTCAACAAAATCGGTACACAGTTGGAGGAGAAATCGATATACATACATTAAAAAAAAGATAAGAAAAAACGCGCCAAATTTAGAACCTCCACTTTTTTTAACACGGTTAAAAAGGGAAAATATCGAGGTTAATGACGTCCATCTTGAGATTCACACACAGTCCTGATGCCACAGCAAGATACAATTATCGTGTCATAGGTATCGAGAACTACAAAAGAAGGAAAAACTTTTTGCGGCTTCCTCAAACATTTGTCACGGTTCGTGATCGAACTCTTAGCCTCGCATTCTACGGCCGACTACACACCCGCTGTTCCATAGGTCTGTCACGACGTTACTTACTTATTTTTTTTATTACTCAATAATTTTCAACCGGAAAAATGTGAAATGAGGCGAAATGGGAGAAGCTGATGGAAGACCAAACTCAGTGGAAGAGTAAAGGGGAGGCCTTTGCCCAACAGTGGGACACATTGTAAGCTTATAAAAAAATCAACTGCTAAATTATTAAGTAAGGTAAGATTAAAAAAGAACGTCAGCGCGAGTGGTTTTAGATTCGACGGATCTGTACCACGACCGTACACCCGTCGCGTCCATGAGTCGACAGGCCGCTCCAGCTTTATCCCGCTACAAATGGCTAGATCCAGTCAAATACGGCTAAAGCTGCTGCGGATGCACTGCTGATGGAATTTATTAACAAGTTTCATCTGGGAACAGAGGGGACTAGCACGGAAACTTGCGAAAAGTTATTCGAGCTGTCATCGACAACAATTTCTATGAGATTTTAGTACAGCGCCTCTATCGTACGTAAAAGAAACTAATATATATGGAATATAGACTAATGATATTTAAGGAATTATCTATCGAGCCCTCGATACCTTTACATTACGATTTCGATAGTTTTCCGTGCTAGCCCCTCTGATATGAGTTCGGTTTTCTGAGAGTTAACTTTAGTACCAAACGGTTAGTTCGCATTGAATTGAATTTTGTTGGTTTGTATGTAAAATTAGGCGTATTAATAAAGTTTACTTTATTGTTGCAAGTTATATCTCATTGGTCGACATTGTTTTTGGACTGCAATGACTTAGCTATACTCGGAAAAATTTGGATATTTTTAATAAAAAGTAGTTTACTGACCTTCAAAATGTTTGTGCATAATCAATTAAGTATACAGATTTTCTCACGATGATTTCCTACACCGTTAAAGTAAGTGGTAATTAATTATGAACACACACGTACTTTTGAAAAATCAGAGGCGCGTTGAAGATTGTGATCGAATAAAACAACAATAAAATATATTTTATCTATGCTCTACAAAAAGGTATAAAGGTATATCACGTACATATTTGAATATGTATCGGTTCATGCATAACTCCAGTTTTATCCATAAATATGTACCTGTTAAGGGACTACCGTGGCTCTACCAGATGGTGTTTTAGCATTCAACGGCAGTGGTACGACTCTAACTTAACATCTCTGAGTCGAATGCGTAATGCATCCGTGTACTCCACGTATGTGCGAGACATCAGGACTTTGAGCTCTATTTCGTTGTATTAGGGTTGGTAATTAAATCATAAAGTAAATGCTAAAACAAATTTAAACCCTATCACGTTGTGATACGGTTGCGTATTATTATACTACAGTGAGAAAGGCAAAAGGTTTTCTTTGGAGCAGTTTACCTGAGTAAGTTATCACATGTTTAGAAGTTTTATATTTTAAAATGTAAGGAGAAATGATAATGTAGAGCAGACTATTTGTCTTGTAAACGATCATGACCTTTGTTTCGTTTTAAGTCTTCGGTCTAGTAATCAAATGTAGTCTATTTCTTGAACAATATAAATTTAACGCTGAATTATTTTTCTTTTGTTTGCCTCGGTGACATAGTTATAAAGCGTACGCGGTACGACTGCTATGTTGAGGTCTCGGGTTCAGTCTCAGTATCAGTCTGGAGACTGGAATTCTGAGATGGAAATAAGCTCTGCCTACCCCTTCAAGGATTACAGGCGTGAGTGCGCATGTATGTATGTTTATTTTTTTGTTAGGTTACAATAATAGGACCGTTTGCTCAACGGAGTAGAGGGGATTGGTATAGACTGTAAAGATGAAATTCGCAGGTTCGTTACGCAAGACAAGCCTTAACCCTCAGTGTAAATAAAAACATCACTTTCAATCCTTAGACGGTTCGTCACACAATACATCATTATTTTGTGTTACGTGAAACAGTGTGGTGTCCTAAATAAAAAAATAAACCTCACACCTGCGAATAAAGTCATGTAAGCAGTGGGTTAGTGGTGGGATAGCGACACGTCAGCTCGGGACCGCGCTTGATCCCGCACCCTTATACCGGACGAACTCAGAACACTCGGGGGACACGACCCCCGTTATTATAAAGAACAATAATGCGTAAATTACACTCCGTTCCCCGTTCTGTATACGCTATTGTGTACATCTATGGATATGATTTATTTATGCATTTAATTTATTTATGTGCAAGAGGGTACGTAGCGGTAAAAGGAATGTAATTTATTTCCTGTGATAAAGAGTGAATCTATCGTAATTTGGAGCACAGATCTAATCTGGGATAAGTTACGTACTTTATTCGGATCGAAAACTCATTAACTTTAATTGCCCTTCCTGGGAATCGATTTAAGACATAATCATTTCAAAATTAAAATAAATTGCCACTATGCCAACGATTTTAAAATACTAGCATTTATTACTCTAAACTTCGCGTCACAAATACGAAGGCAATTTAGGCGAGGTATAAAGTAACTTCTCTAGCAAATTACATGCATGGACTGACGACTGTTTCCATCCCTTTATTTACCCTTTACTGTTACCCCTATGGGTAGGCAGAGACAAAAGATTTCCACTCGTAAATGGATCGTGGGATCGTAATCCTTGCACACCTTTTTGCCTCCTTCACTAATTACAAATTTCAGCTAACAAATTATTTTTACAATAAATGCATACAATTAGTGAATATTAATAACTAAATATTGCCTGCGGCTCCACCCGCAATAACGTCCCTTTTCCCTTTTAAAATGTAAATTTCTAAAAATCCTTTCTTAGCGGGGCCCTAGATTACATAAATTGTCATTTAACCAAATTTCTATGGAATGATCCTAGTTTTAACAGTTTTTGAGATTTCGTGATCAGTGAGTGAGCTGTGTTTCGCTTTTGTATATACAGGTTAATCAATATAAATCTATTGATCAATATAAACATTCATCTATGTAAGGAATTTTAATATTCTTATCAAATATGTAACGTAGTGTCCTGATTCTATACTAATATTTCTTGTAGTGTAGACTCGCTGAGCTTACAATTATTATGATGATATTTTTTTTATTATCAACTTGAATGACAGCATGCCACTTGCCTGATATACGCCACGCCTATTCTTAAACAGTAATAAAACCACTCAGAACTTTGAATTATAAATGAACTACCGCATGGCACTGCGCTTGTCACTCCGAGACATAAGATGTTGTGTTCCAGACTTAAGTCACCTTCAAACCACACCACATAGCTGCTCTCTGCTGCTTGGCGACAGAAATAGACAAAGTGATGTTACCTAACTAAATGGACTCTAGCATAAGAGGAATCCACCACCTAGGTAGTTCATGTTTTCATTACCTCTTACTTTCTCTTTATTGTTATTATCCTTATAAAGTAATAAATAAATAATAGTAACACTAGTCCCACTGCTGGGCACGGGCCTCCTCTACTGAATGAGAGGGGTTAGGCCTTAGTCCACTACGCTGGCCTAATGCGGGTTGGCAGACTTCACATACCTTCGAATTTCTTATGCTGAACTTCTCAGGTATGCAGGTTTTCTCACGATGTTTCCTTCATCGTTAAAGCAAGTATAATAATAATAATTAATACACACGTAACTTAGAAAAGTCAGAGGTGTATACTCTCGGGGCTGGTTTCGAACCTGCGCTTTCGTCTCGACAGTCCATACCACTCCTCACTGAGCTATCACTGCTCCTTATAAAGTAAATTACCTAAAAATATATTTTTCCTCGATACTCCTAAATCCATCCCGTCCCCACAGTCTATATTAAATATTGAAAACTAATATCTTTGCGACGGTGCGAGCGGGCCTGGCGCCGGCCAGGTGGGCGCTGTCCGATCTGTTACAAAGAGACCGCAAAAAGGATACGCTATATTACTATGCGGATGGGAATAATATCGTCACAAGCTTTGTGTACATTGCACACCTATAGCCGGTTGAATTGAGTAGTATATACGGGGGTTTACGAATTGAACTATATTTAGTTCGCGGTGTAAGATACAATCGATACGCATATATATTGTTTGAGCTGTAAGTTTCCATGTAAGTATTTTGATATTTATTTGCCATATTTAGTATCTATATATGTATACAATATTTATTGTATGTATATATTTTACTCTTAGATGGTATTATACGTATGTATTATACACTGCCCTCTCTTATCTCCATCCTATGGTTGCCTGTAAGAGAGTGCCCTGAGCGATAACGCCGCCAATTGTACTATTATTTGTATTTTTATTTTTCACATACTTGTCCTCTTAGTGTTGTACAATAAACAATTATAAATAAATAATATAAATATATTGCTATTTTTTTTACTACTGGTCTTATGTCATAACTGTGTGCTAAATCGTTTAAAAATAAATCATATGATTATCTGTTATTCACACAAAAAACACAGATACTTAATTTAAAAAAAATTGAGCGAGATACGCGTTATTTTCCAAAATCGTTATTTTAGGGGTCTGTTTCGGTCGCACGTGCATATGCACTACAGTAAAAGTCGGTTACGAATTCTAATATTTTTCAATCGCACTGGCTGAAATCCTATTTTAATTGACGTTGGAGTTTTTACGTCAATTAAAATAGGATTTCATCCATATACGCTATTTCTATACGATATGAACTGAGTACATAATATATATATTTCGGAAAAGAACCAGTAAAAAATCACAGTGCAGTTTCAGCGGTTCAAACAGCTGATGCCCCATCCAGCGGGTGATTAAACCCACGCAAGGCAACCATGAGTAGGCAACGTTTTGCATCGGTGGCGCAGTATTTACACAATCGGCAATTCTCCAGGCGTGCGGCTCGCAGCGCCGACGGGCTGGCCCGCGCGGAATCCCGGGCACTTCGGGATTGCGCCGGATCCCGGTGCATTTTGCCCGCCCTGTGCAACTGTCTTGTTGTGGAATGCTAAATGCGCTACACGAATTTCGGGCGGGTGTGTTACAAATTAAACTAGTTTTTGGTGTGGTTGTGTAAGACATCGCTGTTGTGTAATGAACCGATATGATTTCTCAAAATATTCAGTGAAGTACTACGATTTGAATTATTATTCGCTTTGGTAATTCGTCGAGTGGTATAGCCACGCTGTAGACACTTTGGTCTACAGCATTAATGAGCCGGCTCGTCCGGGTCGTTTACACTGTCTCATAAAAAACCGACGTAAAGTAGCAGCTGCGTTTCGTACGGTGAGTGAGATATCCGGGGGCCCAAATGGGCTCTTCTTCCCAAACCCTTAATTATACCTTTCCTTTAAGGTCGGCAAAGCGCCCATAATTATTTTGGTATTGTGGGCGTACATGGGTGGTGGAGATCAGTTACCATCAGATGACCCACTTGCTCGATTGCCGGCCTATGGTATAAAAAATCATTTAGAATTTATAACTCTCTCAGTAGGTAACTTACTTGCTAATTTGCTGATCATTATTAATCATTATTAATCATTATTATCATTAATTATTATTATTATTATTATCATTAATCATCTATTACAACAATTTATTATTTGAAACTTGAATTTGACTTTGTTCTGCAGTGGGATGTAATTCAAACTCAGAAGTGAGATGTAGTAATCAAATAATCCAGGCACACTGCCGACTGCCGCTTTGCAGCGGAAAAGCGGGGTGTAGGAGCCTTTGTGCCGAACTAAACAGTTTAGCTGTCTAGCGCTTAGACAGGTCCTATTCGTTTGCCACATGATGTTCAACAATTATTCATATTTGAGAAGTTACATTTGATTTAGATTTACATATTCACACGGTTCAACTTTAGTTGATCAACTGGCGAATCAACACAAGCTGTATGATTTTTCAACGGACTTCAAAAAAGGAAGAGGTTCTCAATTCGGCGCGTTTTTTTATTTATTATTTTGCTTTTTTATGTATGTATATCGATTTCTCCGCCACTTGTGGGCCGATTTTGTAGAAAAAACAATCACTCGACAGAGTTTAGCTGCGATATGGTCCCATATAAATGTGGTAGAGATCTGATGACGGAGTACGGAGAAAAAAACTTCTCAATGGACAACAGTACAATTTTCGCGATTGTGTTATTTTATTGGAATTTACATGCTACTCCGTGGCGCAGCGGGTGAGTAGTCGGCTGCGAAGCGAGAGGCCGTGGGTTGGATTCCCACACCGAGACAAATGTTTGTGTGAACCACAAATATTGGTCTCGGGTCTGGGTGTTGTGGGACCGCAAGTCCCTCGTAGTTCCTGATACCCACGACACAGGTTTACCTAGTGTGGGGTCAGAGCTATGTGTGTGACTGTTGGGTGTATCATTATTATTATTATTTATTATTGCTGTACATTGAAGTCGGTTTCTAAGTTTTGTTAAACGTTATATTATTATAGATCAATTAAATAGAAGGTCTCTTCAGACGATTCTAACCGCATGCGACTAATATTAACTATAATCGAATCGTATGAACTCACCGTTATCTTAAATAATACCGACAACAGTACATATGATAAATGAGTAATTAGATTTCCAACTCCTACATTTTACGAAAATATTGCGTCATTTATTTGATTTGGTTAATTAATTGGCAACATTCTAGTTGCTTTGGTTATCGTTTTTATTGTTTTTTTTTATTATTAGGTTTCACATAACTGGTTCTACACAGAATCAAATACAATAAGCTTAGCATATTTATGTTGTTCGCTTGCAAATTGTAATGAAATAAACGAATTTAATTGTTGTTATTTTCTGTGTAAAAATTATTCAGAGCACCTGTGGGTAGCACATATCAGAAACTGTACCATTATCATTATACAGTATGTAACAAAAACCCTGTTGGCCCTTTTAGGGTTGTGAAGATAGGCATATAGACAGCTTAGTAAAAATAGTTAAATAAAAAAAAAGAAGAACAGAAGTAAATAAGTAAGTTACTTTTCATCGCTCTTGTAGAGGTAATCAATCGAAATACGGTTTACAAACAAGTTACAAGGTGGTAGGTCCCTCGTTTACGAGAGGCCGGCTGGGTTGGTACCACCGCTTTGTCTATTTCTGCCGCCAATCAACAGTGTGTAAGCACTCTTGTGTTCCGGTTTGAAAGACATTGAAGTCAGTGAAATTACTGGGCGTTAAGTCGTAACACCTTATGTCTCGGGGTGACGAGCGCAGTCCAGGGTCATTCAATGCTTTATTATTTAAAGTTCTGTGTGGCGTTACTTCTGTTTATGAGCAGGCGTGGCACTTACCATCAGGCGAGCGACCTGCTCGTCTCGTCAGTCAAAATAATATTCAATAGATAGAAATTTCCATAGATCGACTTTGGCGTGTCGGGATAAAAAAATAATAATTATTTCCATCAAAATAACAAAAGACTCGTGCAATATGCATTCTCTACAGATCGCGTGATATTTGGCAAAGTTTCGCCGTATCTGCCGCCGGACTCCGGACTCTGCAGGTTGCACGCGATGCCTACATTAAACACTTGTATGATGAACGACACAGTTGGTTATTACCAACAACCGAGGTAGTTATGAAGACAATTACTATTTATTTCTCTTAATGTTTTTGCAAACTTAAAAGGAAGAGGCTCTCAATTCATTAGTGTTTTTATATAACATGTAAATATTTTGGTGCGCGCCATTTTAAGGCGCCATGTAAATATTTTTAAGTCGCAGCATCTAACAGCAGTGTCCTGAATTTTCTTCTTGAACGTTAAGGGGAGTCATTAAATATATCACTTTTATTAGCGTGGTTATAAAGACATGATAATAATATTTTGATGAAAGTTTCTTGCTATTATTAAGAACATGTGCTGAATCCCAAACCTCTCATTTCTCAACGGTCGTTCCCCGCGAAATCGTCAACCATAAACGACACCTAATTTCCAAAGGCATACATCTCCTGTCTAGTGCGGGTAGTTCACTTGTTCAAGATCAGCAGTACATGCAGAGCAGTTAGATAATACCGCCCGTCAGTACACCGCCCCTCCGATCTCCGTCGAGTTCTGTCGCGGATTAAGGGCCAGCGCAGACCATGCGATGAACTGAGGGAAAACCGTGCTCGATTTATAACTAGTATTGGCCAAGAAAACAACGTTCAAATACACGTGTTGCAAACTTTTAGTGCCAAACGATAAAGTCAATAGATAATTGTATGTGTTTCATAAATTTGTTTTTGATGCTTGAAGTTGACGCTTGCATCGATTTGCTTTGAGTGTTGGTTCTGTGGCCCTCTGATTTGAGTACGCTGACATCAGCCGACGCGGTGCGCTTGAGACATTTATGTCATTCAAATGTCATGTTGTACTACATTCTGTCTTCCCAGCATATTACGCGACTCTATACACTATTATAATTTATTACAAAACCTATGCAGCGTAATTGTACAACTATATGCTGAAATATAATGACTTATGCGCGTATGAGGACGTATTTTAAATTTGAACTCTTCGTTAGAGTAAAATTCGCTCTATAGACAAGCGTAAGACAACTTTCGAATGCTATTTACAACTCTATTTAAATAGCGTAAAGCTGATAGTTAAATATGAAACTTCGCGAGTATGTGCGTGTATTTCTCTGCTCAGTTTGCGCTGAGCCTACAGGGCGACACTGTCCCGACAGAGATGGATGCCCGCACCGCCGTTTATTTGTATACACAGCGGCACCTCGGCACCGTGTCCCAGAGGAGAGAGGTTATTTCACACTGCTGCGGTGCCCAAGTCACTATGCTTACTACAGTACCACTACTTTATGTGAAAAGTTCATGAAATATTTAGTCCATGAGGGAGAATGAAAAATATACAAATATAATTATCGATTTAAAATTATTAAAAGAATATTTATTCTAGAAGTTTAATATAATGTGGGGGCATTATTGAATATGATTACAATGGTATTGCATTAAATTTGTATATACTTAACTACAGAGGGGTTGATGTCAGGCAGGCGGCCGGTCGTAAAAACTACAAGCCAAATCATTCTGTAACCTGTGTTAAAAGCATGTTGTGCCGACCCCACTGCGAGTGGGACAAGGGCAGGTGGAAGAAGAAGATGGTTTGTTTAAAATGCAAATCATTGTCTTGACTTGTATATCATAAAGTTTTAAACGTAAGGTTAAACTCATCAGTTGCTAACCACTACTTAATACTTTTTCCACTCATTAACTTTTGCTCGCGACTCCACCCGCGTGGATGCCTTTCTCGAGTATATAATGTAGCCTATATCGAAAACATAATGGTTAATTGTTAATTATCGCTTGCGTTAACGGTGGTAGAAACATCGGGCTGCTGAACATTATTTTTTGCGTACACATTTGCATTTAATGTGCGTTCCAAAATAAAGAGGGATGCTTTGAAGTAGGGAGCAAAACATTGGCTACGTTAATAGACGAAACAAACCAATTTGTCAGCGAGTAAGGTTGATTCAAGAGTCACGTCAAACTACGTATGAGCCTTCGAACAGTCAAACTAGGCGTGTTTGCGCGATACAAACTACATACAGGGCGCAGCCTATTCTAGTGTGTATGACGTGACGGGTCTCAATAAGATTTTTTTATTAGCTTTAGATGACGAGACGAGCAGGTCGCTCGCCTGATGGTAAGCGTCACGTCTGAGTATGGGCAAACACAGAAGCAACACCAATCAGAACTTTGAATTATGAAGTACTAAGTATTTCTGCCGCCAAGCAACAGTGTGTAAACAATGTTGTGTTCCTGTTTGAAGGACATTGAAGCCAGTGAAATTACTGGGCATTATGAGACTTAACACCTTATGTCTCGGGGTGACGAGCGCAGTCCAGTGTCGTGCTTTGTTATTTAAAGTTCTGTGTGGCGTTGCTTCTGTTTATGTTTACCATCAGGCGAGCATCTTGCTCGTCTCGTCATTCAAGTTAATAAAAAAAAATTGTAATGTATGTATAAATAATAATGAGTAAAATCACTTGGCTGGAACACCCACACACACAAACCTTATCGCTGCCAGCCATCTAGTTTAATAACGTATCGAATGTAGTTTAATTTAACAAAGGTAAGCGTTAGTTAAAATTCTATCCGGCCGGTTATTTATCACCCAACTATCCCAAACGGCCCAATTAGGCACAATGCGTGGACGGGCGCGGGTGACGTCGCGCACGCGGGCTCATCCACACAATACGTTCATTAGGAGGTAGCGGGAGCGGTATTGCCACACGCTAATTTCCCGCGTGGCCCATAAATTACGTGGCAGTTTGTCGTCGGCCCGCCGGCGGTGAAATCGTCGGGCCCTTTACGTAGTAAAAACAATGTTACAAAATAGTTTTAAACGTTTTTGTATGAGTTGATGTACTTTATTCGAAGTAGAAGTACTTAGTTAATGGATTAAAAATTCTAGGCATAAATATTCCTACGGATTTGTGTGTCGATTACACAATCCGTGACATAATAAAATAAATAAATACACCCAACAGTCACACACATAGTCCTGACCCTACACTAGGTAAACCTGTATCGTGGGAATCAAGAACTACGAGGGACTTGCGGTCTCACAACACCCAGACCCGAGACAAATATTTGTGGATCTGACAAACATTTGTCTAGGGGCGGGAATCGAGCCCACGGCCACACGCTTCGCAACCGGCTACTCACCCGCTGCGCCACGGAGGCTGTCAAATATATTAATAATAGAATATTATAACGTGAGTTGTGTGTTTGAATTAATTTTTAAAACTTTAATTAAATAACTAATAAAAGAGGTTCTGTATTCTCGTAAGATCCGTAGCTCAAAATGAAACCCCAAATAAAACAAATTGCTATCTGTGTTTCAAGATCATTTTTCTCTGGAATGGCTTGAGTTATCGAATAAAAGGGTATAAAATAAAAGGGTATGGATTATTAACGAAAGCCTTTCAAAAACACGAACTTCAGTAATGAAGAATAGGGCCAAGAAGAGAAGTCTTATTACAGCTTTATAGCGCTGTAAAAGAGGTTTTGTAACGTCATTTAATTGATTGACTCGTCATCAGAACAATTTTTTTTTTTTGGTTTTTTACGAGTTAGTTTTATTTGATTATTTTTGTTATTTTGTTTTTATTTCATGGTGACCAACAATCTTAAAATTTGGTACGACAATCTTGTAGCACAAGTGAAGGAAAAAACCCAAATACATTAATTCCAAAAAACTTCTACACTGTTACGACATACACTGTGTAGTATCTAAAGAAAAGGCGGGAATATTTCCCCTGGTTCACAATACAGGCGGTGATGTGTCATGACTCCCGGCTATAGTAGGCAACGAGCGACGAGTTGTGTACATTAAACATTTTTGTCGCGTCCTGCGTACTCTTACGAGTGGTAGAGCCACGCTATAGACAATTTTGACTACAGCATGAATGGGCCGGCTCGTCCGGATCGTTACCACTGTCTCACAGAAATCCGGCGTAAAGTAGCAGCTCGCTGCTGCGTTTCGTACGGTGAGTGAGATATCCGGAGGCCCAAATCCCCCTCCCCTTCTCAATCCCTTAATTATCCCTTTCCTTTAAGGTCGGCAACGCACCCATGATCCTTTTAGTATTGTGGGCGTACATGGGCGGTGGAGATCACTTACCATCAGGTGACCCACATGCTCGTTTACCGGCCTATGAAACTCCACTCATATATACAAAGTGGTAGGTCCCTCGTATGAGAGAGAGACAACTTTGTGTATTTCTGCCGCCAAGCAAAATTATAATTATACAGTCACACACATACTCCTGACCCCACACTAGGTTAACCTGTATCGTGGGTATCAGGAACTACGAAGGACGTGTCAACCCACACCCAGACCCGTGTTTAAACACTGATGTATTCCGGGTTGAAGGACATTGAAGCCAGTGAAATTACTGGTCATTATGAGACTTAACAACTTATCTCTCCCTGCACTACAATGTATTATGATACAGTTTACGTGCGTGTATAGACTGTAGAGTACTACGAGCCGAGCCACGGAGCGGGCGCGACTATTCTAGTATAAAAGACGCGGCGCATCTCCAAAGTATTGAAGTGAAGAAATATTATCCCCAAAGTCAAAAGTCATCCCCAAAGAGCAGTGATAGCTCAGCGGGGAGTGGTATGCGACTGTCGAGACGAAAGTCGCAGGTTCGAAACCAGCCGTAAGTGCATACACCTCTGACTTTTCTAAATTATGTGTGTATTAATTTTTAATTATCTCTTGTTTTAACGGTGAAGGAAACATCGTGAGGAAACCTGCATACCTGAGAAAGTACTTCATACGAATTTCGAAGGTATGTGAAGTCTGCCACCCGCATTAGGCCACGTCTATAATACAGGGCTAGTATTATTATTATCTCCAAAGTATTGAAGTTAAGAAATATCAAACAATCAAAAGTCAGGTGTCACCTCCTTTTCAGCATTCGGTTCCACTCACCGCTAGGCTAACGCTATTGTGAATTATTGTGACGTAAATAATTGCTACGTCTATCAACAATATTTGAGACAACAGATTTCCAATATTACATAAAATAACAGAATCGTCTAAGTAGGTATCGATAGAGCCATGGAGAGCCATATCGCACAGGTGACGCCGCTGCCAATCACAAACCTTTGATCTTTATTATGTTAAAGTTATTAGGGATATATGTGCTACTTTTTTCTTACTGACTGACTGGACTGCATCGGTGGCGCAGTTGTAATTCCCCGGGTCGGGTAGAGTGGTATTGGATTTTTCTATTGCGAAATGCTCAGTATCAGCCTGAAGTCTGGAATTTGTGCCCGGTATGGCGATAGGCTCGCCCCCTATGACACGGTGGGACGGAGACGCTCGGCAAAATGTGGGTGTACTGGTGTAACAGACAGATTACAGACGATTACAGACGTGAGTGCGTATGTAAGTATTTTTTCTTACTTTTTTATATTACTAAACATAATTCAGAATCCAAAGTCGCAAGTAACTCTAATTTGTTTTGTTCTGTACGGTAATTAAGCTATTGGGTCACCGTCTATGAACATGCGTTTAAGAAAAGTAATTGGCATATGGGTGAGAAATTAACTCGGGCTTCAAACATTATCATCTCGATTACTTAATATTTCTTCATTGTATACCACTTTCATAAATAATAAAAAAGTGTTACAATAAGGTGGTCTCATCGCTAAATAACAATCTCTGCCAGACAAACTAAGGGTTTTTTATCAGCTTAACGTGACGAGGGTAAATCAGTGAAAAATGTGTCACAATAAATATATAGGTATATATATATTTTATAGATCATAGGCCGGCAAACGAGCAAGTGCACTTGATGGTAAGTGATCTCCACCGCCCACAATACCAAAAGAGTTATTTGCACGATGCCGACCTTAAAAGGAAAGGCATAATTAACTGATTGGGAAAGGGAGGGGGATTTGGGCCTCCGGACATGTCACTCACCTTACGAAACGCAGCAGCAAGCTGCTACTTTACATCGGTTTTCTGTGAGACAGTGGTAACGACCCGGACGAGTCAACCCGTTCATGCTGTAGACAAAAGTGTCTACATCGTGGCTCTACCACTCAAAAATGTTTATTACATATGATAGATTAATGGTACAAAAGGTAATGACAACAGCTCCTACTGCTTCAGATTTCTATAAGATAATAACAAACCTCCAAAAGGCTAAGTAAAAGTCTTTGGGTAAATTTTACAAGTATTTTGCCCGTATCTTGCAATATTTGTTTATCATTTTACCATTGGATATTTCTATTCGAAGTTGAAACACCTCGAAAGTGAACAATTTAATAAAACATCTAGTAAAGTGCATAAAAATAATACATACCTGTCCGTGGGTATCTTTCGTACGAGTCCATTTGGCAAACAGGGTGGGCACCACGGTGCGGGTCGTGACGTCACTCGCGTCATTTGTACCGTTGTACAAAACATCCCAGGCGACACAGGTACCACTCACGCGCTACCTGACAGGTACAGACTGTGGCAAAGGCTTTTTAAGGATCACCGTATTGGTAAGCAAGGTATTTCAATCTTTTTCTCTTCTTTCTTCTTTGTCCTTCCCTGGTTCCCATTATTTGGGGTCGGGTCTCCTCACTTTCCTTCGCCAAGTCAAATAGTCAATTCAATATAGCGTAATATTTTCAATTTTGTTGTAAAGACAATTTTTTCTATAGCATGAATGGGCCGGATCGACCGAATTGGTACCACTGTCGCACCGAAAACGAACGTAAAGTAGCGGCGCGGTGCTCTGTTTTGTATGGTAAGAGACATATCCGGAATACCCCTCCCCTTCCCAATCTCTTAACTATCCATAGGGACACGCCATAGGTAATCCCCGATGTGGAAGGCAGAGGTGTAACCAGTACACCCTCGCCGAGCACATCTCGCCATACCGGGCACAATTCCAAACTCCGAGCTGAAAATGAGCATTACGTAATAGAAAAACTCAATATCACTTTTGCCCGACCCGGGGATCGAACCCGAGATCTTAGCGTCAGCCTTAACGCGTACGCATTACAACTACGCCACCGAGGCAGTCCGTAGAACCATTCTCGGGATAAATCCTACCAAATATATAAATATAACCTAACTTAAATTAGTTTATGTTACATCTCTTGTACAAATGAATGTTAACTGTTTTTACTATTAAATAAAAAAAAAAAAAAAAATATAAAAATATTCGTCATAATCAGTCCATATTTGGCGAAGACATTGCGTAACATACATAAAAAGTACAATGGACATATACATTTAAAAGATAAAACAAAGAAATCAAAATTACAGGAAAACTGGGGAAAGGAAGTCGTTGTAGAGAACTTAAGATTGAACAGGCAATTTAGAACTTGAACTTCGAAGACTAGAAGAAAGAAGCGGAAACGTAAATTGAAAGAGGATAATAATAAATAATTTAAAATACAAAAAGTGAAACACATCGCAAATACAAGATAGTAAAACAAAGTGAAGAAAAATTAAAGATAATAGAAAACAAAGGGACTAATAAACAAATCACTAAAAATAATAGTCAGAAAGAATTTAACACAATTACTAAGTTAAAAATATTTGATGTAAAAAGGCCCTAAAATATATATTGGGGGTACTAGAGTGGGGACATAAAAAGCCCCACATTTAAAAAAAAAACATACATAAAAACACAAAATATAGACGAAATTAGAACATCCTCTTTTTTGAGTTGGGCTGAAAAAAAACAACTGAAAAATCCTTCTCCACACACAATCAACAAAGTACACCTTGCATAACTGAGCCATATTCAAGCGGCTCATCTCTTGAGATGCACATTTGCACCTCTTACTAACCCTCACCCCTTACCTCTACTCCTCCCGCCGTTCCGCACCCAGGGGGGATGCGCGCCCGACGCCAACCTATTTACAAAGCCTTTTAGGATATCGCATTTTCTTATTAAATGCAACGAATGCGGACTTGAAAACTCCAAGTTGACTCAAGGTATCCAAATGATGAAAGATTACAGGAATCTTATTGAAATACTTTTCTGGTAATGGCAGATTATACAGTATACAAGAAGTATTTTTCTGAGTGATAGAGCCACGCTGTAGACAGTTATGTCTACAGCATAAATGAGCCGGCTCGTCCGGGTCGTTGCCACTGTCTCACAGAAAACCAGCGTAAAGTAGCAGCTTGCTGGAGGCCCAAATCCCCCTCCCCTTCACAATTAAGGGATTGGTTTCCTTTCCTTCCTTTCCTTTAAGGTTAGCAACGCACCCATGATTATTTTAGTATTTTGGGCGTACATGGGCGGTGATCACTTACCATCAGGTGACCCACTTGCTCGTTTGCCGGCCTATACTATAAAAAAACATTAAGTTTTTTGACCCGAAAATTAAACAGAAGTTGCCCGAGACTGGAATGTGCGTCTAATATGACGACAGACTCGCAACTTATAACATTATGGGACAAAATAAGCTCGGCAATACAAGCGTAAGTAGAAATAAAAATAAAATAAGAGTGTGGCTGGTGATATCTTTAATTTATTTTATAGAAGAAGACTGATAGAGTTATACGATTGTTATCTAGAATAGAAAAAGAATAATGGATTACACTGAGTGATGTAAAGATTAGTTATTGAAAATAAAACAATTCTCTCACGTTTTGATACGTGAAATGAGAATAACACCAAAAGATCGCAGAAACTATTTACGAATGGATAAAGCATTTGTTTGAAACTTTTATCACTTAAAGGTTTTGCATGCGTGCAAGCATAATCCAGTGGCAAAAAATATCTTTGATATTCGTCATGTTGCATGTACAGGTGAGGATAAATGTACCGTGTTTTAACATACACGCTAGAGTTTGCCTGTCAGTTATGCTTGTAAGGTTATAACCATCATGCAAAACCTAGCTTGTATAGCTACCATTATGGCATAACACACACAATGCTAGAAGAATGGTGGATACATTGCTAAACTTCAAGAAAAGGAATGGGCATTTGAGATTCTAGCATTCTCATTGACTGTACATGGTTTAATGATACCGCCACAGGCCCCTTCATGCCGTAGACAAAAATGGCTACTGCAAAAGTGTATCTAACATCTCTTTATAGAAACACAAATCATCTATGGTATTGGGTCGGAATCAAACGCCATACACATAATATGACAATATTATCCTCTTTGATATCTAAGTGGACTGAAGGGATTAACTTATAAATACCAATTAATAATTAAATAGGTTTATTCATTTAATTATTCGCTTTGATCGAAACATGATTTTAATGCAATGCCATCTAGCAGTATAATCATAAACGATTTATTTCAAAATTTTCTTCAAGTCATGAAGTCAAAGTTCTTTAATACAAAGTCTTACTTATCTTCATGCTAGCTAATTTAAGTTAAAATTACATCAACGAACGAACGCGAAGTTAAAATAGGTTAACTTGGCATCTAAAATCAGTTTCATATTTTAATACAGTTTTCTGTTAGTTATAAATAGAGCAAACGATTAGATGGATCATCTGATGGTAAGTAATCATAGCCACCCATGAACAACCTTAACTCTAGAGGATTTTAATCGCGCGTTGACTTTCTTTTTACAAAAGGCAAAGTGACTAAACTGGACCTGAGGGCCAATTCTGCTATTTTAACTGACACTGCGAATGAATTTTAACCGAACTGAGATTACATTTTGAATTAATAAAAAATATGGCATTCTGCTCCTTTAAAAATTCGATATCATCTCAGTTAAATTGCATATAAACTGTCAATTCGATCAACTTTCAATGTCTTTCTTTTGTTGAAAATATGGCTTCGCATTATTATGCATTTCGCTAATGACAAGTATTTTACCGAATTTTACGTATCAGCTGCCATAGACTAAATTCTAGAAATAAAAAATGACCTAAGCGACAAAATCAATGTTACCAACTCACAATATGACTAATTTCAGTGATTAAAAAATTACGTAACTGGAGGTTATGATTTTTTAATTAATTGATTTGACTAATTCCATGTATTTTATTTATTTAATTAATTTATCTATTCCATGGCATAACTGAAGGAAAACGGCACAACAGCACCACTCAGGCAGTCCTTTCCGGAAATAACCACAACCAAGTCGCGATTATTTTATTGAAATTTGAAATTCTACCGAATTGCGGTTTTTTTATTTTGCAACACTGCTGAGGACATATTTATACTAAATAAAAATTGTGCGAGAGTTTTGGCGGGAATTTTGACAGTGCGATTACTCTCATAATTTAATCTACACTAATATTCTAGAGAGGAAAGATTTTTTTGTATTTTTGTATGTAACAAATAAACTTAAAAACTACTGGGCCGATTTCAAAAATAATTTGGCCGTTAGAAAGCTACATTATCACTGAGTAACATAGGCTGTAAACTCATTTCTAATACTTTACTGAAATAACGAGCACACAAAGTCGCACAATTTTGTCTACTTTTAGTTGCTTGCAGTAAAAGAGAATAAAGTTATCTGAATTTGTCTGCAGTTAACTCACAGTCACTTCACCTCAGTGTTGCCAAGTCAGATTTTTGAAAATACCGTGTTGTCCACATTAAAATATGGTATTTGCGTCAAAAATACAGTGCTCGATGGGAAAAAATACAGTGCAATAAAATGTCATACAAAAAAGGAAGTAATTAAATTATTAAGTATAATATAAATTTATTTTAAACTTTATATCCTATACTAACTTAACATTTTATTTGTATATATCGATCGCTGCAGAAATGGATGGCTGCGATGATGATGATATCGGTTTAGTTTTTTTAATGTGTTTAATCAAAGAGTTTTATGTATACTACTAGACAAGCTGCGCGGTACATAGAAATTGTAGTATAATAAATTAATTAAATAGTAGTATAGTAAATTAGTTGTATTACTAAGTTGCAGTCAATTTACCGTAACTCAATATTATCATCTCGCTTACTCTCAACTAGAACCCCTATTGCGCTCCCTGTTTGTGAACTGTCAAACTCCCGCGTTATGTGACGCAGTTTTACTTCTAAATAACCTGTCTAGTAGTATACAATAATAATACGAAATTTTGACTGTAAAAAATACTGTGTCTCCATATACGGTATTTATAAAAATACGGTGTCCAGTAGATGGCATGAAAATACGGCAGATCTGCTGTAATTACAGTGCACTTGGCAACACTGCTTCACTTTCAGTCACATTTCGTTCTCAATTAATATTTTGACGTTTGTCTATAGACGAAATGCATTTTTTAAAGTTAAGTGTCTCACAATGGACACTGGCGAAATCACCGATCTACGGTGGAGCCAAACACAATTAAAAGAAGAAGAAGATAGTTAAGTGTCAAAATTATTACCAGAATGCCGTTTTGGTTCAGTCAACTTGTATTCTACTTTCGATATCATTGCGTTCTAAGTTCTTGAATATTGGTTTAACAGAATACCATTTGCAACTTTCTTGTCGCTGAGATTAGATCGGAATGATATTTTGAATATTTAAAATTACGAGAATTGGCCCTCTGTAGGCCAATTCTCTTAATTTAAAATGTTTAAAATATCATTCCGATCTAGTCTCAGTCTCAGAAAGTAGTCGAAATGTAATGTAAACCATCGAGAGACATTGCGTCTCTCGACTGTCAGTAGAATTATATCGGCTTGAAATGGCTGGATATACACTAGTTGAGCTCAGAATGCGACCATATAGCGAATGGCAGGTTTTCCATCAAGTATCTTATGGTTGCTTTCTAATGAAATTATTTCTAAAGAAGTGACCTTTGAGGAAATATATAGAGGTTCAGACATCCAGTTTTGGCATTCACTTTCTTTTACTTTACGAAATTCAATTACAAATATTTTACTAAATGTCTGTTTTTATAAGTAATGGTAGAGTCAGATTATTAATACATACATACATACATTAATACGCACTGACGCCTGTAATCCCCGAAGAGATAGGGGAAGGTGTAACCAGTACACCCACATTTCGCCGAGCGTATCTCCGTTCCATGATGTGTTAATAATAACCTCCAAAAGCCACGCAAAGAAAATAAATGTCATACAAAGGTGAACTTTTTAGTGAAGGACTAATGTCTTTATAAAATTATTTGCACTCTACAAACAACTACATCTTTTGCAATTTTATCACAAAAAAAGTATTTTATTACTTTAATATCATCTAGAGCACAATTTTTCATTTAGCAAATAAAATTTAATTCACCAAATAAATTCTTAAAATTATATCATAACTCATCAGTTTCATTGGATTCCATTTTCAGTGTAGTTTATTTGTGTTTTTAAAATTATTGGCACTAAGTATTTAAAAATAGATTAGACGAACATGGGGAGGCCGCCCTCAGGTTGTAGTAACCATGAAGCGACGTTCCATGCACTTTCATTTTCAACATGTGTTTTCCTTGGAGGCACAACTTTCGGTTTAGAGTGTATTTTTTTTATGGTATAGGCCGGCAAACGAGCAAGTGCGATACATGATGGTAAGTGATCTCCACCGCCCTCGAACGCCCACAATACCAAAAGAATCATGTGTGCGTTGCCGACCTTAAAGGAATGGGATAATTAAGGGATTGGGAAGGGGAGGGGTTTGGTCCTCCGGATATCTCACTCACCGTACGAAACGCAGCGACAAGCTGCTACTTTACGCCGGTTTTCTGTGAGACAGTGGTAATGACCCGGATGAGCTGGCCCATACATGCTGTAGACAAGTGTCTACAGCGTGGCTTTATCACTCAATTTTTTTTTGCAGTATATGCTGTGAGCTGTAGTTCAATTTCGTAGTTTTGCCATGTGTAGTAAGGCGTGAGAGAAAGATGCATATAATTTCTAGCAATACTTACTGATGAACAATAATGAAACCTATGCAGACAGCAATTATTTTTTTGCCCTTAGTACAGGTTATTCGCTATTTGTTAAGTAATTAGTTTATACAAAAATATATATGGAGATCCATATAGCGTCCCTTCTGGTGGAAACGTATTAACTTCATTGAAATTTCTCGTATGTGGATGTCTTAACAACAGTGATCGCACACAAATGTCAAAGATTGTAAACGAGTTAAACCCTAAAACCTTCTGTTCCAGTAACAAATAAGAGTAAACATTTCTATAGGCGCTTGCCATAAAGTTACGACATCGTCCGAAATATGAGTCGATGACGATAAATGTCGTGTATTTAGGACTGGTCTTAATAAAAACACAATCGAGATAATAAATTGGTGGCGTGCGACGCGCGACACTAACAAGTAACGCGCGTTTGAGCCGCCTCTATATACATCACTCTACCGTCAAGTTAACGCACTTCTCCTATTCTCGTACGTGCTCGATATTTTCGGGATTGCACGAGTGATTATGAGTTTTAGGGATATATTTATAGACTTTATAATGACGAAATGTTTCTCTTTAAGAGTAAAGTGAGTAGTATTTCCAACTCCTCCCTAATTCCAAATTGATTATTTTCATAGCAGGATAAAGCATTCCCAGTGACTCGCCGAGCTTCATTGCTTGGTGCCGAAATAAACATGCCATTTTCGATCCTAAGTTACAGGAGTTACAATGTCAGGTGTGTGGGCAGGAAAATCTCTTTTTATAAGAGTATAGACTAATTAAATTAATACATACAAATCGTTTGCGTATGCTAAATAATATGCATAAGCCGTACAACATAGCACATTAAAATTTGTAAAACGTTTATATTATGTTATTTTACTCTGTCATACGCTGACAACACTGAGTTTAAGCATTAGCATAAGTAATGAAGTAGTGATAGCTTAGTGAGGAGTGGTATGGACTGTCGAGACGAAAGTCGCAGGTTCGAAACCAGCCCCAAGAGCATACACCTCTGCATTTTCTAAGTTACGTGTATATTAATTGTTAATTATCACTTGCTTTAATGGTGAAGGAAACATCGTGAGGAAACATACATACCTGTGAAGTTCTCCATAAAAATTTCGAAGGAATGTGAAGTCTGCCAACCCGCATTAGGCCAGCGTGGTGGACTACGGCCTAACCCCTCTCATTCAGTAGAGGAGGCCTGTGCCCAGCAGTGGGGCGTGTATAATACAGGGCTAGTATTATTTATTTTATTATAAGTAATGTTATTCAGTCGACTGGTCTCTATATTAAAAATAATTAAGGCGTTACAACATAATCAGTTATTGTCACAACAATTTTAAAAAATCTTGTTCTCCCTACCATAGGTAGAATAAAATACAGAATCTAAGTAACGCACGTATATTATTTTAGGGATTTCTTCTTCTACTTAATTTTTAACACATGTTGTTTGTACGATCGGCCGCCTACCTGACGTCAAAAAACAGGGATTCAAAAATAATTTTGTTTTTTACAACTATTTTTAACAAAACCTCCAAAAAGCGCTCGACTTAATCTCGCACACGTTTTCCAAATGTCAGAAAAACGTGAATACACGTCGCTCGCACTATAAATGAACATCTCGGGCGATGCGGCGCGCTCAACCCTCCATTAGCTGAATTAAACGTCTCATATACGAGGCAATATACCGCCACTGTCATGTCTATGCCTCACTCTTGCGTATTAAATGGCGCGCACCGTCTCCGACGGGTTTTATTTGCAAAATTCAGAGATGATACGGGCGCCGTATACAGGTGAACGCTTTTTTGGGCTGTTGTTTATGAGTTTCCTTAAGGAACTGGATGTTTTTATAAATAGACTTATTCGTGTTTTTATGTGAGGCATTATGTTAAAATATATAAAATGGTATGTATTATATGGCATGTATATGTATAGGCTTAATTTTATTTAATTTCTGATTGGAAAGAAATCATACATATAGGTGTCTGTGTCATCGTAGTGTCAGCAAACAGTCCGATTTAAATATGGTTTTGTAGTTTGAAAGACGTTTAATTCGGATGGTCCTGCTTCTTCTCCAGATCGTTCCTAAGTTGGAAGAAAATCTGTTTAGCCATTAAAAAATAAACATACTTTTGTAATTTATGTCGGGATTTAATTAAACAGACTGCATCGATTCCAAATATACCTCTATTCTACTATCATTATGTACTATTCTTAATTAATCATTCTCATTATTTGTGACTTTTCAGTGTTCATTTTTGAAGTCCGTTTTGCTGTATTGGAACAATAGTTCCAGAGATTTTTCACAAACTATATACGCCTTGATTTTTTTATAGTGTAGATAATACCATAACATAATTGAGATGACTTGAGTTCAAACAATTAACGAGAGGCTTCCCGCCACTGATAACAGATGGCGCGCAATTAAACTGTAAATTACCCTGCTCCCCACTCTCCCCACAATCCGCCGCCGACGTGCCTCATGTATTTATGCCGTCGTTAAGTCGCCACCATAGATTTACAACTAGGTAAGATATTATGTTGTATGGTTGAAGATAGATCCCAGATTTTGAAACGTTTCTTAAGTGATGAGGGTTAGTACTACGAATTCATGATTTTGATCGCCTCATTGGTTTTTTGGCAACAACTGGGTGTGTGTGTGCGTGTAAGTGACACTGTAAATCTTATGAGGTTAGGTTCCATTCTCAGACGGCAATCATTTGTGTAGGCTTTTGGATACGAATAACGTTTAACAAAACTTAGAATCCGACTTCAAGCAATAGCATGTAAATTCCAATACAATAACACAATCGCGAAGAGTGTACTGTTGTCCGTTGAGGAGTTTTTTTTTTACTCCGTACTCCATTATCAGAAGGCCAATTCTCGTAATTTTAAATGTTCAAAATATCATTCCGATCTAGTCTCAGCGTCAAGAAAGTTGCAAATGGCATTCTCTTAAACCAATAATCAACGTTAAATTCACCTAGGTAGCATTATACCGTTTTGGCTTCAGTAAAATTTTGACTGCATTCAATCTCATTACGATCTATGTTCACATTTGACGTTAATTATTGGTTTAAGAGAATGCCATCTGCAACTTTCTTGACGCTGAGACTAGATCGGAATGATATTTTGAACATTTAAAATTACGAGAATTGGCCTGCAGATGTTAACCAAATGTATATGGGACCACATCGCAGCTAAACTCTATCGAGTGATTTCTTTTCAAAGTGCAAATTAAACAAATTAAACACTGAGATAGTAAATACTATTTCCTACTATTGTACAAGTTTAGTAATATAAATAAAACGCAACAGTTACTGCGGTAAAGTTGCCTATTCAAGAACTGACATAAAACACGTGAATTTAATTAAATTTTGTTTACTATTCATTAATTATAAAAGCCTCAGCGTGAGGGTAAGTTCCGCAACTTTGATATTGCAGTACAGCTCTAAACACGCTTGAGATTGTAAAGAAACGTTAACTTAACCAACTTGAATCATTTGTATTTCTATGTGAAGGAAAGATCTATTCAGTTTCTTATGACTACAACATATTTTGAAAGTTATTGATTATTAAAAAAAATGATAAAACAAATATACATGGCGAGTGTGAATGGTACAGTTGGGAGGGAAAGGCCTCGGCGAACTTTCACTGATCATGTTGGAGATATTCTCGAGAAAGGCCAGGGGCGGTACCGGCTAATTCGCCGAACTTCGCATTTATGTAAATCGATGTTCGATTAGAGAACCTATGATTCTGTCGTACCGCCGAACGACCGTCTAATGGCCAAAACAATGAACAACTATTTATGACATCACATGCACTTCATTAAAACCGATTTATTTGAATTAATTAATCTGATCTGAATGGAGTTGAACGCCGGCAGAGTTAATGAAGTTCGGCGAATTAGCCGGTACCGTCCCAGGTCAGGAGTACCCTAAACCGACGTGCATGTATGAAATATTAAATGAGAGAGAAGGCCAAAGAAGTGCGCAGGGATCGTAGCAAGTGCCTAACCTTATGGGAAACAGGCGTGAGTCTATATATGTATATTTTGAAAAATAACTTAAGTACTTTCGTAATTTTTTACATAGGTTCTTCTGCTTCTCCTTTCCTTCTCCTTTGATGTGTCACAAAAAACCGACACTGTGCGGTTTGTCGTTGGGCATTGGCCGATGATTGAACGCAAGTTACAATAATTACATCAATGTCCATCTCTCGTTCAATACCAAAACACGATCTTTTACTGTATTAGCATAGACACATTGTATTAGTTTCAAAGACATTACTAAAGTGCATAAGTGGTAGACATTTTGTCTACAGCATGAATGGACTAGGTCGACTGGGATATTACCACTATATTTAAATCACTGATAACCGACGTGACGTAGCAGTTACCTGTTGTGTTTCGTACCGTGATTGAGATATAGATACGCAAATCCCACATCACCTTGCCGATTCCTTACGTATTGATTTCCTTTAAAGTCAGCAACACGTCCATGACTTTTTTCCGAATTTACACGTGGCTATTTGTGTACTATTCACTATTTGAATTCATATAAACAGAAGACGATGAGCAACAGAAGCCAGCGATGTATAGGAATGTGGCGTGAGTTATCGCGGTGGCTGTAATTGGTAACGGACACCGCGCGCCGGTGTGCAGTTACAAAAACAGACCGGCCGCAGCGCGGCGAGGTACGCGGCGCAGCGACACGTGACGTAGACTATGTTATAAACGACAATAAAACAAAACTGGACTAAAATAAAAGATTCGATTTAGAAACGCTGTTTTGATAAATTGTTATTAGTGATTTCTTAGGTTTACGCGAATATTACACATTGAAATAAAACTAGTTTATCTAACTAGTTCTCTCCCGTGACCACGAAGGCAGAAAAGCTTTCGAAACGTCGGGACTAAAATAAAAATTAAAGCGCGATAAAATCCGTATAAACTAGTTTTATTTCAAATTGTTTTTATTTATATAATTTTTTATTCACGCCGGAATTGGACCGTATGTACGCAAGAACTATCCTAGCATACACATTAACGCGCGCGTGTGATGGCCAATTTTGTTACGAATTGTAAATCCAACACCCCAGAGACAATGTTTATAAAATCACATCTTAAATTTACATATATACATACATAGACTCACACCTGTTTCTCATAGGGGTAGGCAGCGACAACGAAAAATAAAATAAAGTAAATAAAAACAAAATGAAATGAAAAAAAAATAATGAAAAGTAAACGAAACATTCATCACTTATAATTTTTTGTTAAAGAACAGAGTGATAACCGTATTTTATATCTACTACCTATATAAAAAATAATTTGCAAGGTTTCAGGTAGAATATAAACCTACGTGCAACTAGTGGTCGGCAGACAGTACAGCTGCCATACGTCACGGCTACAGACACAATACATCACGGAGATGGACATCTTGTTTACTTCTTGTGGTCTCTACAACTCACCTAACAACTTTACGTAGAGTTATAGCCAGTTAATTAAGATAGGAGTAGGAAAGTTTGCAACCTGCTTGTTTCGTCATTCAGGCTAGTAAAAATATATTAAAGTTAGATAAGGCCTCATTATTTACTTACTAGTAACAAAAGAACTTACTTCTCGTTACTTCTAAGACATAATGTTCTCTTCATTTAAGTGGCTCGTTGAAGTCTTTCCTACGGCCATCGACATCAGATACTTGATTAACACTAATATCAATTTTTTTCATTTACTTGACAAATTATACAGATTAAAGGATTTTGTACGTTAAAAAAACACGCATATTATAAAAATACGAAGATTTAATTTACCAAAAAATTTGCAGATTTTACATATCTATAAAAGTGCATTGTACTATAACAATATTGTAATTAATCCAAATAGTCTCCTGAATTTACTACTGATGATACTTTCATCGAGGTCTTTATCCAAAAAAATCGACAAAATAATAGTTGAACATAAGAATATTAATTCCACTCCACGAATTATTGAAGAATTTAACTGATGCCATAGTACCCAATAACTTCGTAATCTGCTTTATAAATCTGGGACAGCCTCGCGTCGGTAGCAAAGCGGGTAGGTAGCTGGTTATAAAATGAGACGGCACGGGTCCTAGTGTGAGATCAAGATTATGTGTGTGACTGTTGGGTGTACTTACTTATTTATTTATTATTCTATTTATGTTGTTTCGACATACATACTGTCAATCCCTATTTTAGCTATTATGGGATCAACGTTCAATTGTCTCTTCTTAGTGCTCAATTATATAATTACAGGAACTTTCTTGCAAAGTTTATATTTATTTATTTATTTAATAGCAATACCATTAGGTAAAACACACTACTAACATAATATAAAAATCAATTAAGTAACAAATCATGTGCTTACCTTTTAAAGATATTTACAGCTAACACAAAAAAAATTACAATGTCATAATAACGTAATACCTAATAATTATTATAAATTATAAGATAAGTAAAGTAAGTAAATTATTTTTAAATGAAATGTAATATGTGAAATACGTAAACTAAATATTGTGAAAAACAAATAACTTAATTTTATTTTTAAATGGGCCAAACTTATTGCTTAAAATGTCAGCGTCAATACATTTGGGCAAATAATTATAGGTTCTCATCATTCTTGTTATGGGAGTAGTGTAACCCAAATTAGTTTTATAAAATTGTTCTTTAAATAATTTGTAGGCAGAAAATCTAGGTAATCGGCATGGAGTTGAAATATTTACTCTGCAAAGAAGCTGTGGACAATCTATACCTATTTTTTTTTTGGATCATTTCTATTCTGTTTTTGTGAGTATCGTAATAAGGGGACCAAACTTGAGAGCAGTACTCAAGAATACTCCTGACCAGCGTGTTGTAAAGGAGTATTTTCGTAGAAAGCCGTTTAAATTGACTGCCATTTCGTATGATGAAGCCTAACATTTTATAGGATTTAGTAACGATGTTAGTAATGTGAGAATTAAAACTAAGCTTACTGTCCATGAAGACTCCAAGGTCACGAATTTCAGATACAGTATTAGGTGGTATATTATTTATGTAGTATCTATGATTAATAATATACTTAGTATTTCTAGTAAACGATATATGATGGCATTTATCAACATTGAGAGCCATTCCGTTTTCAACACACCAATTAAATAAGTTGTTTATGTCTTTTTGAAGTAAGTCACAGTCAGAACTACCTGAAATAGCTTTGACAATTTTTAGGTCGTCAGCAAACAAGAATACCTTCGAAGTAGAAAAACTGTTAATTAGGTCATTAATAAATATGACAAATAATAAAGGTCCCAAATGAGATCCTTGAGGAACTCCAGATTCTACATTAAAGAATTCAGACTGTGAATTGTTTACAACTACATATGATTTACGGTTTTTTAAGTAGGAGTCGAACCAGCCCAATAGTGGGCCTCCGAGACCACATACAGACAATTTGTTTACCAATAATTTATGATTGACTTTGTCAAAAGCTTTGCAATATTGTTCCTTCATAAAATATTTGAACCCCGGAGTCACCCCAAAGGAGTTTTAATTTTGTAATGTCTAATGTCGCTATCATAGATTTCAAAATGGAATCGATTTTCGTAATTAACGTCTAAAAACCTTCAATAATGAGAACTATGCTGATTTTTAGGATTAACAAATCTTAAAACCGACTTTAAAAAAATTAAACTTATAAGAGAAAAATAACAATTTCTATATGTATCTTTAGAGTCGGTGCCTGTGTTGCGATCTAATAAAATTGCACAGTAAAAAAATATACTTGCCAAATTGAGAACTTCATTTATTTAAAGTTGGTTAAAAAACCATAAACCTGTAATTTCACGTTGGTTTTCTGTTTGTGAGACTCATATAGAATTTGAGTGAAGGTACATTTTACTGATTTTGTAAAGTCCAATATTCCAAATTTAGATACACAAAATAACCACTGATGGGTAAATTAAAACATTTTGTTTGAACAATTACAATTCAAAGCAAAGCTAAACTCTTTCATTAAATCAACGCAATAAATACAACATTATGAGAACATTCGGAACGTATAAACGCGTTGTAGGTACTGGCCGACAGTCAGTCGTCAACGATTAACGATCGTTATACGCGCTCGCATCGAATTAACGGCGAATAAAAAGCGAGTTAACGGCGCGTTAATATTTACTGTTCGCTGGAAGTGTTGTTGCCATTTTATGCCGCTATTGATGTCGAATAGCATCATCGACTTTGTGCAGGTATTTGAGATAAGTTAAAATTATAAGTAATGGTTGTAAACGATTTGGGGGGACGTTTAGGAATAAAATTTAATGAAAATGTGCATAAGCTCACGCCTATATCCCCCAAGAGGTAAGCAAAGGTGCAAATATAGCGGTAACCATATTTCGTAGAGTTTATTTCAGTCCCGTGATGTGATAGGAGGCCAGCTCATCACAATACCGGGCACAATTTCGAATCCCCGCCAACTCATGTGTGATTTTTGTATCGAACCTAGGATTTGAACCCACAATCACACTGATATTCTATGTAAGTAGGTTGCCACTACACAAGTGAGGTAACATGAAATCGAGGCGCTCGAAGTAGCATGAAATCTTAAAAAGAGTGAGTGAGAGTGAGATTTTTTTTGAGTGGTTGAGCCACGCTGTAGACAGTTCTGTCTACAGCATGGAGAGGCCTGCTCGTCCGGGTTGTTACCACTGTCTCACAGAAAACCGGCGTAAAGTAGCAGCTTGCTGCTGCGTTTCGTACGGTGAGTGAGATATCCGGAGGCCCAAATCCCCTTCCCCTTCCCAATCCCTTAATTATCCCTGTGCTTTAATGTCGGCAATTATTATTATAATGCTTTTGGTATTGTGGGCGTACATGGGCGGTGAGGTTCATTTACCATCAGCTGACCCACTTGCTCATTTGCCATAAAAAAACAATATATATTTACAACTTCTCTCTGTATTTCTATTTGTTTAATTTCGTTGCAGGAAAATGACTAGTTAGCATTCCTAGAGATTCGCCGAGTGTCACTAGTCGGTGTCAACAAATTGAGTGCCACTGTCAATCCTAGTTTACAGGAGTTACAGTGGCGGGATATTCTTGTAATACATGAATAATAATACAATCGTACTAATATTATAAATGCGAATGTAAGTTTGTTTGTTACGCTTTCACGCGAAAACTACTCAACCGATCATGATGAAACTTTGTACACATATTCTTGGAGGTATAAGAAGTAACATAGGATACTTTTTATGAAAAAAAATCAATTTGTTTGTGACGCTTTCACGCCTAAATCACTGAACCGATTTTGATGAATTTTGATGAAGAGATAGATGGGACCCTGGACACAGTTATAGGCTACGTTTTGTTTCGGAATTGTCTATTTACGCGGGTGGAGCCGCGAGCAAAAGCTAGTAGACAATAAAAACTGTTTTAACCCGAACACATGTAACCTTCGCACCCCGTTACCATCACTCGACCTTAAAATTAGTATTCTCTCCACACATCCCGGAAAATAACTTTAATATTATGTTAAAGCATTTTTGTATAAAGAAGATAAATATTGGCCAATATAGAGGCACGTCGACGTCGGCCGGCCGATCCAATAATAATAAAATGTGTCAGTGTCAATAACCAGGGCCGTACTGGAAGGGGGTGGGGTGGTCTGCCACGCCACAACGCAACACAATATCATATTTCACACATTTGACATTTTAGATATGGATCGCGGGCAAGTTTGCCTTTATCCGTTGAGTTTTGCAATTCATAGCATTGTATCTGAGATGTGAATAGACATTTTGCGTTTGTTTTATTGTCTACGTCTAGACAAGTTTACTGGCTACTTGAAGAATTTAGGCATTGTCAATAAAATAATTCTATATTTAAATCATCTTGATTATCTAGTGATTTCTTATGTTTACGCGAATATTAGACATTGAAATAAAACTAGTTTATACGGATTTTATCGCGGTTTAATTTTTATTTTAGTCTGGACTTGGTTGCAGCATTCGGTTAAGGTTACCTAACTAAAGATCCATTCATTTATGGTCGTTCCCAATATTCTGTTTACAGATAGTTCATTACTGACAGTTCATTTCTGACACATTTTATATGGAAGATCTGTCAAAACACTATTGATAGTAAGCAAATCTATCTACGATAGCTGAAGCTACGATACCACAGCCAACAGACAAAGGGGACCAACTTAACTCCTCCGTTTTTGTAGGGGTTAAAAAAAAAGAAATAGAAATAGAATTCATTTATTGCACACCACACCATCACACAATAGTATAATTTAGATAAGACCTTACTTAACACAAACAAAAAGTAATAATAACAAAAACATGACAATAAGTTATAGTGGCAAAATGGCGTGAATTGTACCGAACGCCATGGTATGGGTGCAAACGGGACTCATTCAGCACTAGCCGCGAGCTAGTCGCGACGCTCGTCTTCCATGAGCCCATAAAGCTCTTCTCACTAATCTGGACGACATGATAAAATATAAACAAACCATAAATGGCGGGTGATATTATTCGACACCACAGTCTATACAGCACGCGCCGGAGCGGACGGACGAGTGACGCGCCGCGGCCACGCGCCACTGCGTGCTTACACAGACACGCATTCTGTACCTATATTTTTGATATACTGAATGTATGTGGTTATTACATACATACATACATACGCACTCACGCCTGTAATCCCCGAAGGGGTAGGCAGAGGTGTAATCGGTACACCCACATTTCACCGAGCGTATCTCCGTCCCTTATGTGATAGGGGGCGAACCTATCGCCATACCGGGCACAAATTCCAGACTCCGGACTGACGCTGAGCGTTTCGTAATAGAAAAATCCAATATCACTTTACTTGACCCGGGGATTGAACCCGAGACCTCAGCGTTGGCCTCAATCGTAACGCGTACGCATTACAACTGCGCCACCGAGGCAGTCATGGTTATTACTAGACGCGCGAACTCACTTGGTCGAACTTGATATCAAGTCTTTCTTGGATTAGCAAATAAAAAATAAAAATAATTATACATAAAATTGTTTACTCGTGAGTGTAAATTTCAAATGAAAAGAATTTATGAAATAACATTCAGGGCTGTCAAATATGCCTAATCCATGATTGCGAGTGTTCCACCACAAAATCAGGCAACACCTGCGGTCGTACATCCCTCGCGCCAGATACCGCACGAGCCGATGTATTAATTACGCTGAACAAACAAAATAACCAACATGTTGAACCCCACCTCCCATCGCGTAGGGTTGTCACATTTTAAAACCGGAAATGCTCGCCACGTATGCTATGACAAATCTAGAAAGTACTTTATACGGATTTTATCGCGGTTTAATTTTATTTTATTCCTGACGTTTCGAAAGCTTTTCAGCTTTCGTGGTCACGGGAGAGACTGAGGTGTAGGTCGTCTCGAAAAGTTAATGTTACATTAGCTACCTTCATTTTAAAATTATACATTAAAAAACACCCAAATTTCAATAGAGAAGATGGTTGGAAGCTTGCACAAGCCTAGGATCCAATTATACACTTAATTAAATCGGAACCCAAAAGACCAACTGCCAGACCTCAAGACACCGTGAGCTCTTTCTGCGTAGATCGGACTAGTGTCAACTAACTTTTTTAATAATTAAAAAATAAATGTATAATTTTAAAATGAAGGTAGCTAATGTAACATTAACTTTTCGAGACGACCTACACCTCAGTCTCTCCCGTGACCACGAAGGCTGAAAAGCTTTCGAAACGTCGTTAATAAAATAAAATTATACCGCGATAAAATCCGTATAAAGTAGTTTTATTTCAATGTGTAATATTCGCGTAATCATAAGAAATCACAAATCTAGAAAGAATTTATTGAGTGGTAGAGCCGCGCTGTGGACTGTTTTATCTAGGCCGACTCGACCGGGTCGTTACCAATGTCTCACAGAAAACCGGCGTAAAGTAGCAGCTAGCTGCTGCGTTTCATACTGTGATTGGAAGGAAGGAGTCACCAATCCCCCTCCCCTTCGCGATCCCTTAATTATTCCATTCCTTTAGGTTGGCAATGCGCCCATTATTCTTTTGGTATTGTGGGCGTACAGGGAGATCACTTACCATCAGGTGTCTTATATTATTATTATTATTATTTTGCTTGAATGACGAGACGAGCAGGTCGCGCGCCTGTTGTTAAACTGCCCATAAACAGAAGCAACGTCACACAGAACTCTGTATTACAGAACACTTCAAGGCACTGAACTGCGTTCTTCATCCTGAGACATAAGATATTAAGTCGCATAATGCCCAGTAATTTCACTGACTTCAATGTCCTTCAAACCGAAACACAACAGTGCTTACACGCAGCAGTACGAGGGAGCTACCGTGTAAGGTGACCCAGTAAGTAAGTCTACCATACTTGATAGTGGCGGAACCATCAATAGCTATAAATTATAAAGTCTACTAACCCGCATTAGGCCAGTGTGGTATATTAAGTATACCTCTCATTCGTAGAGGAGACTCGTGTGTGGCAATGGCACAGTTTAATACAGGGCTGATAAAACTGTCTGCCTTTACGGACGCCTAGCAACCCTACCCCGCCCTCCACCAGCGTACCTCCCCGCTAGCACGCAGTTTGATCGTATGTTTGCTTTCATTTACAGATTGGAACACAAAAAAATCATATGATTTTATTGTTGTAGCTTTTGGCAGGGCGACCGGCGTAGGCTGGAAATTAAATGGTTTTTCATACACTGTGGCGTTGTTCCTGAAATTATAAAAATATGTGTTAATTGAGATGAACCCAACTTCGGAACCGACTCTACATAGTAGATATATATTTTCATTTATGTGTAATATAATGTGTGTTGTGTTTATTAGTTTGTTATTTAAAAACTACTGGCGGAGTACCTGAAGGACGTTGATTATTGGTTTAAGAGAATGCCATTTGCAACTTTCTTGACGCTGAGACTAGATCGGAATGATATTTTGAACATTTAAAATTACGAGAATTGGCCTCCTGATACATTTTTGTTTCCTATTACATAGTGACCACCATACACATAGTGAATAACCCGTTAAAGAATAAGTGAATAACCCTACTGACCGTTGAGTCACCCGATTTTACTTGGCGGTCGATATTATATTTGGAGTGCATGGTACTTACAATTAGGTACAGTGGAGTCAATTTACATTCAGTAGTGATTACGTGATGCTGATTTAAACTAACACACAGACAGACTGCAGGGACTGTAGTGTTTTATTATATGTATAGATTATTACAACATAATCACTCACCGTACTACCGGCTGAAGTGGGACTAGCTTAGTCACAGTTGTGATATCGCTCAACGCGAAATTGCGAAATGTTTCCAAATATTTGTACCAAATATTATTATAAAAATGCATTTTTTATATTTTTATTGACAATATGTATGACTCTACTCAAATATAAATACAAATTATACTTAACAGAACAATTTACTCACGCTCGACGAGACGGCCGTTTCCGTAGTCTATTGTTGAAATTTCTTAGAGTGTTGCCCGCAAGAAAAATATTATGTTATGTACACAAGCAACCTCTGAACTGTGTGTATGGGAACCGAATCATCTGGCGTGAGCTCTTGTAAATTTAACAACCTCGTTTGCTACTTCGCACTTGTTATTACTGCGATTTGAACCTTATTTACAAGGGGGGTAAGTGTTGAGCGAGTAAGAGTAGGCCTCGAGTGAGACGTCTTAAGCAAAGTTTCTCGGCTAATATTTGTAGTACATTTTCGTAGAATACATTTAATACAATCATAACATTAAATGTTGTTACAAAGTTTGTGAGTTTCACTGCGGTTCGGAGGGGTGTGCGGGGGACGCGCGGGGGGTGGGGGGGGCGTGACGTGGCCTGGTGAGGTGGTTATGAGGGTGTTCCACGGATGTGTGGCCGACTCTTTAAACAATTGTCTGCATTTATGATCTGTTCATATACTTTTAATTTTTTAATTTTATGGTATTTGCCGACCTATGACATAAAAAAAAACTAAACTTATATGGAAGAACCATCGGAGTAAACCCTATCGAATACAAAAGGCATCATCAAAATTGGTTCATATTTGGCGGAATTATGCATTACTAATATCTCTCTATTCTAAAAAAAAGTAACTGCCGCCGCCGCTGCCAAAAGCTTGTCACGCTATCTCCTCCGAAACCGCTGGGGGTATGGGGTCGAGACAGATACCAATCGATGCAGAATAATGTGGGGAAGAAAGTAAGATATGTCTCATATTCGTCGGACTTTAAGTTTTTTTTTTTATTTTAAGTTTTGTGGAAAAACATGGGCAACGCCCCTAGTATTATATAAAAAATATATAACGTGTTACAGTAAGGTATCTTATCAAAACCTAGACATCTTGAAAATTCATCTCATGTCTAAACTAGTCACCGAAACCTATTTAATATATCGATAAATGCATAGCCTTTATCGAGAAATTTAAAGCTGCAAACGCTTGATTACAGCATAAGGTCAAGGGTGGGTAACTAAGAATCATCCTCACACACTCACCCATCTTAAAAAAAATAATTATAGGTTCAGTATTCCTATGCTTTCTGGAAACCAAATGTCATGGGGTATCAACCGGCAGCCGGCGTGTTACAGCGGTTATTTGTTGGTTAACATTGTGTTAATTTTGTAGCGATTTAATACATATTGGTTAATGTTAGAAACGTGTGCTTCAACGTAAATATTGCACGCGATTTCCGCGGCGATGCGTAAAACCGCGCGTGTGCGGTCACCACCACAGTCAGGATGCAAGGGTGCCAGATTAATTGGCAGAGAAATCGATGTACATACATAAAAAAGCCAAAAGAACGCGCCGAATTGAGAATCACCTCCTTTTTTTAAGTTGGTTAGTAAGAGATCCACCACACTGTTAGGATTACCGCCATAACCCCGTGCACGTAGTTTTTATCCCGTTTTAATAAAGATCCGAGGATAAATATCATCACGCGCGTAGAGCCGGGAGCGCTCCTTCCTAGTTTTGTTTGTAATAGAAAATAATTTTAAAGACATCAAAGAATACTTCTTTTATTCGAAACATTTATAGATCGACGGCGATACTACATAGAAAGGCAGTAAACAAGTAAGAGGATTACCTGATGGTACATGTTCACGATGTGTTGTTGTAATGTTACATACGCACTCACGCCTGTAATCCCCGAAGGGGTAGGCAGATGTGTAAACAGTAAACCCACATTTCGCCGAGCGTATTTCCGTCCCTTATTTTATTGGGGGCGAGCCTATCGCCATACCGGGCACAAATTCCAGACTCCGGGCTGATACTGAGCATTTCGTAATAGAAAAACCCAATACCACTTTACCCGACCCGGGGATCGAACCCGAGACCTCCGCGTTGACCTCAATCGTAACGCGTACGCATTACAACTGCGCCACCGAGGCAGTCAAATTCAAATTATGAATTATTTAATTAATGAACTATCTTAAAATCTACGCTAAATTACTTTGATGTGATTTACATATTTGTTTGATTTTAATTTATCGTGCAGACTATAAAAGCAACGCTTTTATTGCTTCCATCTATTTATTCTGAAATTATGTTTTGCTAACATCCGCTACTATTGAATTATTGTCATAAAACAGTTTATAATTGATTAGTGATTGTCATTTATTTACAATTGTCCAAATAAATGTTTAAAGAACTCTTAATTTTTATAATATTTATTTGGTTTGTTTAAAATAGTTTCAAATGAAATTCAGATATATGATTTATTGTCATTATACATGGAAGGGTTTTCTATTATTGCTATTTAAACCATTGCTGTTCAGCAGCAAAGTATAGTAATTTTCTATAACTCGTATGGTAACGAATAAAACCATTATAGAAGGACAGTGTTTACATTATATCATGGATCTGGGAGGAACCTCTGATACCGCGCCGACATATTCTTGAGGCACAGACCACCGTTAAACCTAATCAAGTAGGTAAACAGAACTGCGGGTAAAAAAATGTTTTTTATACAAACACAAGTACAAACAACATCTCGAGATATAAGTGGATGCTATATAAATAAAAAATAAATACCTAAGTTTTACCAAATCATTCAATCTTATCTACAAATATTTTTAATCAAAATTTTGTCCCTTTACCTCGGAAACGAACTAAAAGGGCAAAATAGTGATTAACTAAAACACTGATGAATAACGTTTAAAGGCGAGTCTTTAATGTCCTAGCTTTACAAATACCATACACAAGCCGTCCTTTTACTGAGTGACCGGCGCGAAATCCATTTTGAAAACACTTTTCATGTAAAACCTTTTTATTCTATTCCATTTGCGGTAGACGCGAGACGTCCGAGAGATCAAACGGTATCCTTTGGGCTCCTGTAAGTTGATGTCACGCGCTCCGCTGGAACTTTAAAATTGCAGCGGAGGTGGTGGGGGGAAGGTCTGAAACGTCGCTTTACTACGAATAAATTGTGAATTTTATGAGCGTGGAGAAGTAGCGGTCTCGTTTACCTTTATCCAATTACTGGAGACAGTTTATGTAAGGACGTGTTCTCTTTTACATGTATGGCACTTTGGAAATTAACTTCCTGACTAAAATTACTACTTTAAACTATGCATTGTTTCTTCACACTAACATAAATAAGCGCCTGTTTTCCCTTGGGGTAGGCAGAGGTATAATTATTCCTATACCCATGGGTCGCTGAACTTATTTCCTTTGTATGATGTGAGAAAAGGCGAGCTTATCGCCTTTACGAGCTTTTATTGTAATCCCGAGCAATTCATGTGTGATTGTTCGTATCGAAAACTCAAACAGTAATTGTGATTTCCCTATCTGGGATTAAAACCTCGCCATTTTACAGCCTAAATAGTCTGTCACTAGAGCAATGAGGTGATTTTTCACGCTAAATAATACATATACGGCTTCATTACATTATCTCCATTACATCTCTATCCCAATATAGACACTATATACAGCTGCTGTAGACACCTTTGTCTACAGCATGAATAGGCCGGCTCGTCCAGGCCATTACCACTGTTTCACAGAAAACCGGCGTAAAGTAGCAGCTTGCTGCTGCGTTTCATACGGTGGGTGAGATATCCGGAGGCGCAAATCCCCTCCCCTTCCCAATCCCTTAATTATCCCTTTCCCTTAGGGTCGGTAACGTACCCATAATTCTTTTGGTATTATGGGTGTACATGGGCGGTGGAGATCACTTACCATCAGGTGACCCACTTGCTCGTATGCCAGCTTATGCTATAAAAAAAATGAAAAATCTGTCCCAGCTCGTAATGTGAAACTACTGACTCCACCAGGATGACACCACTGTCCTACAAAAAAACAACGCAAAGTGGTATCATATTGTCACTAAAATTTCTGACGGCATTTCCTCCCCTAATTTGTTAAGAAAAAATGTCTACACAGCTTTGCTACTTAACAATTACCGGTCAAGTGCGAGTCCGACTCGCCAACCGAGCGTTCCGTACCACTTTCTTTAAATTATCACTTTATGTATATTTGATTATTTGTTAGTTTATACGATAAACTAAAGTAGTAATATAAATAAATATAAAAGTTATGTAAATAGTGTAGGTAAACATTTCAGCCGGATTCCTATTAAATACTGTTCAGGATTAGAGCTGTTTAAAGGAAAGACAATATAAATAAATAAAAAAAAAACTAAAACACACTTTTATAGAAAATCCAACAAAAAAAATGAAAAATAAATAATAGTTGCGTGTTTTTTAGCCTTTTAAACTATTATTTATTTTCAATGATTTTTTAACGATGAATGAACGTTCGCGTAATGAGATGTAAGAGTAATAACTAAATTAAAATTAATTTAAATTCTTGAATTGTCATCGATCCTTGATAAGTATGCCAAATTACGAGTTAATCCGACGCTTGAAGGGGTTCAAAATCATGTTCAAAGTTTCCGTTAGTTGTTAGTTTCATACGTATGAAGCTAATAAAAGTGTGTTAAAAAATAAAGGCAGACGATGCGACCACGGCTTAGTAATAGGGTTCAGTAAACACCGTTTGGGTACAGAATCCTAAAAAGGCCACATCAAAACATCCTCCATTCACATAGAACAATTGCAGGAAACCACTAACCCTTAGAGGGTGTAAGAGATTGATACGGTACATCATTCACACGTTCTAATTATGGTAATTAGTCACAATTGTCGAGTACCGGCGCAGACGCGGCGACGACGTAGGACCCTCATTTAATGTACCTTAAATACTAAGTACCCGCCGTACCTTGTAAATACACCGCGCGGGACGACGTCTTTCGGCTACAGTTTATAGTAGTGCAACAACGGTGTTGTGGTCCAGTTACACGACGCGTACTAACGTGAGCCGAGACGCGGATGGGATGCAACTTTATCATATACAAGACGCCGCACAGTGTTTATTTGTAGTTACTTGTAAATTCTTTGGTACTTTTCATCGAAATAAGATAAGAAACGTAACTCAACGAATCTCTGTGCAAGGGGGCGGGGCTATAAAAGTCTGCAGCTCGTTCGTTCGTAATTCATAAAAATTTATTCATGATCTGTAGTTCACACTTATACGTCTAATTTTTTGCGCGGTGCAGAACGTCGTATCTCGATTTAGAAATGTAATATTTAGACATTAACTTTTATGAAATAAAGTTGATTTTGAACGTTCATTAATTTTTGTTGCGTGTATGAGTGTTATGTGTAAGTGGAGCCGCATTTTTGACAGATTTATATGAGAGTTATCGTTCTAATTATTTTATTTCGGGTACTTTTGGAGGCGCGCCGCGTCGTGTACACCAACACATTGCACTTCGTCCGTGGCTCGGCTTGCACTAGCACGCGTCGCGGTCGTTTAACTCCATCTTTAGAGCTGAGAAGTGAGTGGGCGAGAGTGCGCTTCTAGGAAAGAGTTAAATGTCTAATGCATACGAAATTGAAAACGTATAGACCGTTACCAATATTTGTTGATGGGGAATATATATTTTTCTAACATAATAGCATAGACAAGAAGGTAAATGTGGTGTAGAATAAGTAAAATTTTATTTTATGTTACATACTTAATACAAAACACAATCAACAAATCCTGTACTTTAAACGACAGTTGTTGTATATAAATGTAATATAAACACTGTTGGGTTCCGGTTGACATTATATTGCAGACTGTGAAACTGTGAAATTACTAGGCAATCTGAAACACAACGTCTTATGTCTCGAGATGAGAGCGCAGTGCAATGCCTCGCATAAATAATTCAAAATGAATGGTTCTGCCAGTGGTTACGTGCAGGCGTGCTTGTCATCAGGTGAGCCAACTGCTCATTTTGTCAATTAAGTAGTAGGAATACAAAATTAAGGTTTTCTTAAGGTTTTCCCAGGTTAGTGTGCTAACTTTTGAACAAGTTTTAAAATTTACGTAATGCATTTCACATTATCCTTATATATAACTAGCTGTCCCGCGCGGTTTCTCCCGCAACTACAGCAGCGCCACCTACCGGGTCCAAATGTGAATCTAAACCCTCCAGGGCGCCGCCCAAACGCATACAAAAAAATCATACAAATAGGTCCAACCGTTTAGGAGGAGTTCAGTCACATACATACATACTTTATATATATATACAACGTGTTATAGAAAGGGGCGGGCAAATTTAAGCAATGTATAGTATAGGGTATAAGTATTTTATCTCCCATAGTACCAAATCCGATTGTATTGTTAGGACAATAATTAAAGAATTTTCTTTTATATCGAATGAGTAACATATCGATATCGATTTTCAAATTTGGACAACACTAAATGATAAACAATGATACTATAGACCTCCTTTCATTTAATTATTTTATAATTAATAAAACATTAAACAGTTGTCAAATGTCAATATTTATTTGACGCAGTCAGTTCGGCAATTTCTGATTTTATGAAGTATGATTACTATTTCAAAAAATATGTTGTATATGACTAAAAACAAGTATTATGTATAGGTATTTTGTGTCGGTGCAACTGATAACAGCTTTTAAGAGGATCGTCGACTGTATTAAGCCAAATTCATAGATGGAAGACCCGAGAATGAAGTCTTTAAAATGTTTCTGGATTCGGTGGTAGTTTTAAACCACGTGCCGTTTCGGTAATGCCTATGGTCCATATCGACCTTTAAAACAGAGAAAAAATAACAATAATAATAATACTTAACAATCCTGGACTAATATAAAAATATTGTAAACTTTATAGTTGCCCAGTGTATTTTGACGATGCTATGTATGTTATGTATATATTAGCTGATATGATTTCTGTACTTACATAAGTTTCTTTATTTTGTGCTGACTTGTCATAAGCGCTATATTAATTGCCTACATGATGAATAAAACTATTTCATTTCATTTCATTTCATTTCAAGACGATGGTGCCTATATTGTCTTCAGCACACAATCTCTTTCCGGTGTTAATTTGTGTTTAAATTACCTACAAGTTACGTACGTATGCCCGTAGAATTACGTACATCTTATTCAAGTTTAATAAAAAGTAAGTGTCGTACATAATAATTAATAGTGTTGTTTAACCAATCTTATCGATCTTAATAAACGAGTGATTAAAATTAACGTGAAATTTTTGGATGTCTTGGTTATGAAAAGATCCGAGAAATAAATACTCACTGTAAGGTGTATGTAATGACCCTAAAATATGACAACACCTTTCTGTAACACGTTATAATATTATATATATAATGTTATATATATATATGTAAAGATTCTACTGTACGTGTGTATGTGAGGTGGTGCTGCTGTAGTTGCGGGTGAAACCGCGCGGGACAGCTAGTTCTTCTATATATTATTCGTTGATAAAAGTAATGTAAGTGTCGGGGGCGGCGGCAGGCGACAGTGGGGAACCTCCGACCCCTGACCCACCTGGCTGAGTTATCGCGTCGTTATGTCCAACAGACCGGCAATATTTATTACTTCAACTGTTATTATAAAAAACCATATATGCTTGAGAATTCAAAAAATATTTCTTTTAAATTGCTTTCATTCACACTTTGTCATTATTTTATTATACACGTAAAGGACAAATCTCGGTGACCTATTTAACTCTGTGGTTGCAAGTAACAAGGTGTATACGGATTATCCAATGGGTCCCGTGTTTGGTGGCCTACCCAGGTAAATTAAGATAAATATGCTGTCTATACCTTTGGGTTTTGGCTTTTTTATAGCATAGGCCGGCAAACAGCTAGCGGATCACATGATTGTATGGGATATCCATCGACCATGAACACGTTTCCGATTTTAAAGACAAGTGATTAAGAGGTTAATTAGATAGTTATCTGAATTTCTAAACAACTGAATATATATTCTTGAAACATAGTTAAGGTATAGGCTATATTAAATGACCTTTCAAATAAAAAACGTATTCCAATCAGCCTTTCGTTTAGGCGCTACAATGTCACACACACACACATATAAAGGGGTCAAACTTATTTTAAAAGAGTTAAATGCGTGTTTTTTTTTAATAAACTATCTGAAACACTCTATAAGTTTAATTTTGTGAGTAGTAGAGCCACGTTGTAGACAGTTTTGTCTACAATATGAATGGGCCGGCTCGCTCGGGTCGCTACCACTCTCTCACGGAACCCAACGTAAAGTAGCGTAGCTTAACTTGCTGCTGTGTTTCGTACGGTAAGTGCGATATCCGCCCAAATCCCCTTCCGTTCTCAATCCCTTAATTATCCCTTTCCTTTAAGGTTGACAAAGCACCCATGATTCTTCTGGTATTGTAGGCGTACATGGGCAGTTGAGATGACTTACCATCAGGTGAGCCACTTGCTATGTTATAAAATAACCTTGCCTTTTTTATTCCAAAAATAACGATAGATATAATAGAGATAACACACGACTACCACATTTTTTTTGTCATAGGAACTAACGCTCTTATCCGAGTATTATTTCCAAACCAACCAGTGAATTACCATGTAACAATAAGTACTCAATATATTTCGTTTTGTACTATATTAGGTTGGTTGGTTACTTCTTAGCGAGTGATTTCAATTCAATTAAAAAAAAAACATCATTTAAGATGCAAAAAATCGTGTCCGAAGTTCTAAAGTCGAGGAAGCATTTGTTACATGAATATTTAACGCAAATTTCACCCTTTTAGAGGGTAATATTTTAATCGTAATAAAGTAAGGGAGTTTCCTTACAGCCGATCCTTTGATGTTGACGTTTTTCGCCCACTCGTCCGCTACTGCTGGCGGGCCTGCTTTATTATTTAAACAGTCGCTGTCACGTGACACCACTTTTACATACGCACACAAGATGTGATTAGAGATTTCAAAGACTGCACGTTAAGTTACAATTTAAATATATTTGAGTGGTAGAGCCACGCTGTAGACACTTTCGTCTACAGCATGTAAGGGCCGGCACGTCCGGGTCATTACCACTGTCTCACAGAAAACCGGCGTAAAGTAGCAGCTCGCTGCTGCGTTTCGTACGGTGAGTGAGATATCCGTGGGCCCAAACCCCCTCCCCTTCCCAATTCTTTAATTATACCTTTCCCATGACTCTTTTTGTATTGTGGGCGTACATGGGCGGTGGAGATCACTTACCATCAGGTGACCCACTTGCTCGTTTGCCGGCCTATGCCATTAAAAAATATGTCTAATTAACAAAAATAACTACACAAAATAGGACATAAATATTTCAAAAAAATATTGTGAGTCTTCAAAATCCGTGCATAATTTATTTATTATCAATTTACAAGCTTTTGCTCGCGGCTCCGCCCACGTGAATCGACATTTCTAGGATAGAAAGTAGCCTATGTCCTAATCCAGATCATGATCTACCTGTGTGCCAAATTCCATCCATAATTGTTCACCTGTTAAGGCGTGACTAACTAACAAACATTCAAATTCACAAACTTCCAAATTTTCGCATTTGTTAGTTGGATTACTTAAAGGAAAAGGATAGTTAAGGGATTAGAAAGGGAAGTGGGATTTAGATAGCTCACTCATGAAATGCAGCAGCAATCTGCTACTTTATGTCGATTTTCTGTGAGACAGTGGTAACAACCCGGTCGAGTCAGCCTATTCGTGCTGTAGCCAAAACTGTCTTCAGCGTGTCTCTACCACTCATTAACTTGCTTGGCGGCAGAAATGAATAAAGCGGTAATGTACCAATGCAGACACTCTCCAGTACCCCACATTTCACCGAGTGTATCTCCGTCCCACGATGTGATAGGGGGCGAGCCTATCGCCATACCGAACACAAATTCCAGACTCCGGGCTGATACTGAGCATTTCATAATAGAAAATCCCAATACCATTTTACCCGACTTGGGGATCGAACCCGAGACCTCAGCGTTAGGCTCAATCGTAACGCGTACGTATTACAACTGCGCCACGGAGGCAGTCATTTAATTCTGCATTATTATATATCTCTAACTGCGGTCAAGACAAAATATATAAAAATTTCCAATCACAGCATAGCGTATTACCACAATGAGTAAAATACAATTAAAGTACAAACAGAAGCTCATTAAAATTTATTTCATTAGTAGAAAATAACATAGTTCGAGTACAAACGGGTTAACTGTACAGTTAGGTATACTTTAACCATTAGGTCAACACCACACACACCACTCGTGGCGGCGTTTTAGGTATTTAAAATAATGAAAAACGATTGGGACGTTTTAAATTCGACGCATATCTTTTTGTTTAAACGAGTATACAAAAATATATCACCTTTTACAGCGTGATCGGATTTTAATGATTATTTCGTTATTCCATTTTTTCTTCTTTTATTAGCTTGAATAATGAGACGAGCAGGTCGCTCACCTGATATTAATTGCCACGCTTGCCCATAAAAAAAAGCAACGCCACACAGAACTTTGAATTACAAAGCACTGCATGACACTGGACTGCACACGTGAACCCAAGACATAAGATTTTAAGTCTTATTACTTTACCAGTAATTTCACAGGCTTCAATGTCCTTGACACCGGAACACAACAATGCTTCCACACTGCTGCTTGGCGGCAGAAATAGACAAAGCAATGATACCAACCCAGACGGCCTCTCGCATACGAGGGACCTACCACCTTATCCATAGGGCTACATACCCTTGCTTCATATTGAATCCATTTAAAATTTACGAATAAAATCTACCTCTGGTGTGAAATCGGGGATAGAAAAGCAAAAACCTCTAAAACGTGCACTTTCGTTTATATAACTCGATTATATTATTACTACCTCGCAAATGTACACACTCACGTCTGTAATCCCCGAAGGGGTAGGCAGAGGTGTAACCAGTACACCCACATTTCGCCGAGCGTATATGTGATAGAGCCTATCGCCATACCGGGCACTTATTCCAGACTCCGGGCTGATACTGAGCATTTCGTAATAGAAAAACCCAATACCATTTTACCCGACTTGGGGATCGAACCCGAGACCTCAGCGTTAGGCTCAATCGTAACGCGTACGCATTATAACCGCGCCACCGAGGCAGTATATCTCGCAAATATGCGATACAGTATCCATGTAGCGGCGAAATCGTCGATCACCGAAGCTAAAAGCATTATGTGTATGTAGAACTGGACTAATATAGTAGTACATACCTTAAAACTGGCCAGCCCACACCAAACACGATATTACGGTACAGAAATTAAATTAAATTGCTAATTCTGTATTCATGCGGAGCCTAAAATTTTAATATTAGATATAATTATTATTTTAATAAAATATATAAGTGTCTGGTAAAGTACTGCTTGAATTGATATTGTCTGGGGAGAAATTAAAACTAAATACTTAAAATAAAATATAGCAGAAGGTCAATAATCGAACAAGTGGGTCAGCTGGTGGTGATCACAAAGATGACTACATCGTTATGTTGATTAAGAGTGTGGTGCGCGAAAACAGTAGCAACACCGCTCAGAACTTTGAGAGTACTGCACGACACTGCACTGCGCCCATCGTCGTGGAACAGAAGATAGTTCCTGTTAGAGTTAGAATCATTCCTGTAATTGCTTAATTGAGCTGCTCTATTTTTTTGAAAAGAGCAACGCTGGAGTTTCTTGCTCGTTCTTCTCGAGCGAAACAGCATTCCGAACTAGCGGTAGAATTTTGACGGAATCTAAATAATGTATAACATTTTATGGATTCAATAAATATTTTGAATTTAACGTTTAACGTTTAAAGAAATTTATTCTCAAAAAAGACTACAGTACTACTACACAAGGATACACTTCTAACACATTCGCCATGTTGGTAACTTACTCGATCAGCACATCAGTAATTATCTAAAACATATTGAGCAAGTTTTACTTTAAATGTGTTAAAAGAGTTTACATTTTTTATATTTGACGGTATTTTGTTGTACATACACCTTCATAAGTAAACATTTTTTTTCCGTATTTGTTCTTGTTTTGGGTTGAACTAAAAAACTTGCGCGGCGTGAACTTCGTTGCGATATTTGTTTTAGGCGTTTAAAGGATAAGTTAGTATGGAGAGAGTCACTTAATATTTTTCTAACAAGAATACTAATGTTGTAAATATACAATTGTTTTATGTTCATTAATTTTGTTTCGTTGTAGATCTTGGTAGTAGGTGTTAAGTAGTGATAGCGAAACAGTAGTTTTATAATTTTATTTTGGACTATCTGAAGATCAGCTAGTTTTGTTTTGGCGGCATTGCCCCAGACTTCAATTAGATACAATAGATGAGGTTTTACAAGGGAATTGTATATTGTATAGCGCAATTTATGTGGAACACACCGAATGATGTGCCGGAGTGATCCCATAAGAGATAAAAGTTTGGATCTGATGTGTTCGATCTGTGTGTTCCAGGTTAATCTACTATCAATGCGTAGACCTAGATATCTTTCGTTGTTTTTTTCTTGCAGGGGTAGATTGTTTAACATTAATCGATCATGTGGTGGAATATTTTTATTTTTTGCTTTTAAATTTGAATTAACTTTCATAATATCCAGTAATGTTACCGGTTTCAGCAGTTGTAAACTTTTTAACAAAAATAAAACCGACCCAAAAACTCAGAAGCCGTAAATAAAATTAACTTCTAACCAATTTTGAGTCGGTGCTTGCAGTCATTGAGTAATTAAACTGAAATAACAACAGCTCAAAATTGTTTAGATTAGTAGCTAATTTTATTTTCTACTTTAATTTTTTTATGACTCAATGTTTATTTTTAACATATAGGTATGTTAAAAAGGTGGCCGGCTGGGTTGGTACCACCGCTTTGTCTATTTCTGCCGCCAAGCAACAGTGTGTAAGTACTGTTGTGTTCCGGTTTGAATGATATTGAAGCCAGTAAAATTACTGGGCATTATGGACTTAACACCTTATGTCTCGGGGTGACGAGCGCAGTCCAGTGGCATGCAGTGCTTTGTAATTTAAAGTTCTGTGTGGCGTTGCTTCTGTTTATGAGCAGGCTTGGCGCTTACCGTCAGGCGAGCGACCTATTCGTCTCGTCATTCAAATTAATAAAAAAAAGGTATTATGAAAGGAACTATTATATAGGATACGTAGGCAGTAGTAAGTTTATTCGGCGATTGTCGTAGTGAGATGTCAATAGTCGGCGGGTCGCAGTGAACCCGTATAAATTAGAGTATTACCGCCGCCGGGTATAAGGATGGCCCGCCGCCGCGCCGCGCCGACCCGCGCCGACCCGCGCCGCCCGCGATCCCTCTGTGATATATAGTTTCATTTAATAATAACCAATAATGCTAAGTGTTTCCCGGATCGGGGTCAGAGATGTCTTCATTGGCTTTATAGACCTTTCGGGGCTCACAGATTACACTTTATGCTTTAATACGAAACGAAGCAACGAAGTCCCAAACGTAGATCTAATGTGACAAATGATAATGACAGCATCCATAGCGGAGCGGGTAAGTAGCCGGCTGTGAAACGAGAGACCACGGCGTCGATCCCCGCCCTGGGTTTTTTTTTTGTGTTTATATATTTGTTTCGGGTCTAGCCGTTGTGGGACCATAAGTCATTCGCAGTTCCTGATACCCACGATTCAGGTCTACCCAATGTAGGGTCAGGACTACGTGTGTGACTGTTGGGTGTATTATTAATTATTAATTGTGAGTGGTAGAGCCACGCTGTAGACACTTTTGTCTACAGCATGTATGGGCCGGCTCGTCCGGGTCATTACCACTGTCTCACAGAAAACCGGCGTAAAGTAGCAGCTTGCTGCTGCGTTTCGTACGGTGAGTGAGATATCCGGTGGCTCAAATTCCCCTCCCCTTCCCAATCCCTTACTTATCCCTTTCCTTTAAGGTCGGCAACACGCCCATGATTATTTAGTATTGTGGGCCGTACATGGGCGGTGGAGATCACTTACCATCAGGTGACCCACTTGCTCGTTTGCCGGCCTATATTATAAAAAAAAATATTAATGTAGTGTAGTGTAGATATAGAATATCTATCTCAATAATATTTGGAATATAAAGTACTACGATTGATAAAGGCGTGGGGAAAAACGATTAAAAATATGAACCATGTTATTATTGTAACATGTTAGAATTTTTATACATACCTTTATTTTTTCCTATTTAATTTATATATGTTGGAAAACAACAGTAAACAAAAAGCCAGTCGCAAAAAATTCGTAAATCCACGCACAACCGTCTTAACTTCGACAATCATAATTCATACAACATGTAAAGCAACGTCTCCACTGACGTGCCAATTAAAATTGTATAATAAATAATAACGTAATAAATAATGGATAATACTTTCGGGTCACGGCGCGATACCGTTTATTTGTTTAATCTAAATGCTAATTGTCCGCACGAAGAGGCGGCCCTCTACCCACTACCCGCGCCTGCTCGCTACCCGATACCCGCTACCTGGTACCTGCTGAATACCGCTGCACTTTAGACGCAACAAACGCAATGACATGCTGTTTGTGTTTACTGATAATGACAGCTAAAGCCTAGTGTGCACGTTAACCGGTGATATCTGTTTGCGCAGTGCGGTGCTGCTCTTTAAAATTGTTATTTGTCAATGTATATTAGTCAATAGAAAAACAATACTAATTTGATGTATACATATACCTATACGCACTCACGCCTATAATCCCTGTAAGGGGTAGGCAGAGGTGTAACCAGTACACCCACATTTCGACGAGCGTATCTCCGTCTCACGATGTGATAGGAGGCGAGCCTATCGCCATACCGGGCACAAATTCCAGACTCCGGGCTGATACTGAGCTTTTCGTAATAGAAAAACCCAATACCACTTAACGCGACCCGGGGATCAAACCCGAGACCTCAGCGTTGGACTCAATCGTAACGCGTACGCATTACAACTGCGCCACCGAGGCAGTGACCAGATTTTATTTCAGCCAACACCTAGCCAGATGATAACAATTTGAGTAAATTTCCAGTCAATTCGTTTGAAAGCCCCACAAATTGCTGTTTCAAGTAAACTGGTTTAGCAGCAAGTTGCACACGGGGACACATATCGACGTCAAATGCGACGAATTAAAACGCGATTTGGCTCATTGAAACCGACTCTCAATGGAGCGACCACTGTAACTGACAACCTGCGCCAAGTACAACATAAGATGATTTAATTATAATATTAATTGTCGCCTCATTGGCTTAGTAGTTGCGTACTTAAGCCGAGAAGACATTGAATACCATATTGGACAAGGAAAATTTGTTTTAGAAATCTCGATTCGAAAAACTTTACATAAGTTATACGAGATTAAAATGTGTGTGGCGATAGGCTCGTCTCCTATCACATCATGGACATGGATCACACAGGCATACCGGGCACAATTCCAGACTCCGGGTTGATACTGAGCAGGTCTCTTGAAGAAGTAAAATCTTACTTCTGCCGGACCATCAAGCTGTGCAATAGTTTGCCGGCATACGTGTTCCCTTCCTTTCCGTTCCTTCCTATAATATGGGGTTCTTTAAACGGAGTGTGAAGAAGCAATTAGGCAGGCCGGCATAATTTTTCCGACCTACGATATAGAAACATCGTCTGTCGTTGGTCGACAGTATTCTTGGATTGCGCTGCACTTACCAGCAGGTGTAGCGTAGTCACTTTGGCGAGCTATGATAAAAATAAATAGAATAGAAGTTCGTAATAGCAAACCCAATATCACTTTTACCCGACCCAGGAATCGAACACAAGACCTCAGCGTTACGTTACGTTAATGCGTACGCATTACAACTGCTCCACCGAGGCAGTATGTATTTCTAACAAAATCATAGATATCGCCTACCTTAAATTACCAAGTTCAAATTTAACGAATTATTCGCTTACACTGAGCGATTAAAGACCAAATGGATCTGAGTCGAGCGGTTTGCGGCGACTGATTCACAAAAAGAACGGAACCGCAACCGTTCAATTAGTACGATTAGTCGACGATTCGGTACATACAAATGCCGCACCGCGCCGCACCACGCCGCACCGCACCGCTCCACGCCGCACCGCACCGCCCCACGCCGCCCCACGCCGCACCACGCCCCACCACGCCGCACCACGCCGGTCAGTACATCACTCGCGTTCGTTATTAATTAACAACATCCGACTTTAAAATCACTGACATTTTCAACATTGAAATTATGAGAGGTTTTTAAATAGATAATGGAAGGAAATGATTGCAATAAAATAATGTTTTTTATATAGCATAGGCTGGCAAACGAGCAAGTGGGTGATCTGATGGTAAGAGATCTCCACCGCCCATGTACGCCCACAATACCAAAATAATTATGTACGCGTTGCAGACCTTAAAGGAAAGGGATAATTAAGGGAATAGGAAGGCGAGGGGATTTGGGCTTCCGGATATCTCACTCATCGTACGAAACGCTGCAGCAAGCTACTGCTTTACGCCGGTTTTCTGTGAGACAGTGGTAATGACCTGGACGAGCCGGCCCATACATGCTGTAGACAAAAGTGTCTACAGCGTGGCTCTACCACTCTCAGAACACTTTACAAAATATCATTCACACTGTAGACAAAATTGTCTACAGCGTGGCTTTAATACTATAAAAAATATTCTTCTGGTATTGCGTGTTCCTAGGCGATGGAGACTCTTACTCTCAGAACTTACTCTCAGTAGACCCACTTACTCGTTTGTCAGCGTCTGCTTAACTACCCTACTACCTACGCCTACTACCCATATAGTCAAAATAATACTGTTAAAATAACCTTACCTTAATATGACCCGTATATTTAAGACATTCTCTCAGAGTGTCCTATAGGAACATTCAGTGTGCCTCGCCGTGTGACATGTAGCAGTGGCTCCCGGGTCCCCCGTCCTTCCCTTATTCAATTTCTCGCTTTGCATAAACTGTTTACTTACCCGAAGATCGGCCACCGTTTCGCTACCTTCAACTATACACTACTCCGATTTAAGCTACGCGCTTCGGTAATCTTCTTTTATATTGGGAATCACAAAGGCGAGAATGATGATCCAATGAAGTTATAATATACTTAATTTTCACTTTAGTGCCTAACAAGGTCCATGGAAGGAATAGAAATGGTTAGGCCATACAATCAAAGGCAAAGAAAAATTGTCAAAATTGCATTGGTTATTTTTTTTTATAGTATAGGCCGGCAAACGAGCATGTGGGTGATCTGATGGTAAGAGATCTCCACCGCCCATGTACGCCCACAATACCAAAATAATTATGGACGCGTTGCCGACCTTAAAGGAAAGGGATAATTAAGGGATTGGGAAGGGGAGGTGAATTTGGGCCTCCGGATATCTCACTCACCGTACGGAACGCAGCAGCAAGCCGCTACTTTACGTCGGTTTTCTGTGAGACAGTGGTAACGACCCGGACGAGCCGGCTCATTCATGCTGTAGACAGAATTGTCTACAGCGTGGCTCTACCACTCAAAAAAGGTTCACAAGGAACAGGAAAAGGAAACGAGGCAGACCACCCGAGAGATGGATCTTTTTTTTGTTTTTATTAGATTGAATGACAAGACGAGCAGGTCGTTCGCCTGATGGTAAGCGCCACGCCTGCCCATAAACAGAAGCAACGCCACACAGAACTGTGAGATAAAGGCTATAGCAGGTGGTGCATGGTCAAGAACCGCTAGGGATAGACAAAAACGGTTACAGTTGAAGGATGCCTTTATCAAAAGAGGCACACAGACAAGGTAGAAAAAAATATAAATATTGTAACACTTGCCTGAATAAATTATTTTATTATTATGCCTAACAAGGTAAGGTTTTTTTTTGTAATTTCGTATTAAATCGTAGAAACTAAGCGCATAATTTTATTTTTAATATTAACTAGTTTTTCTGGGACACAATGCTTTCTTGAGTTACGTGTCTCGACACTTGATAGTAAATTTAGACTGCCCACTATACTTACATACCGGGGTACAGTGTAGTATTTTTTTTGGGCCAGAATAGTAAACAACGGAGACATTTCAAACTTTTATTCCCTTGTATCTTTACTGAATAAACAGACACAAACTTAAACAAATATATTGTGTGGGTGACGTCGTCGACGAGAGCGAATTTATTAAAGTGACGGCGCGGCGTGAACTCCATCGCTTCGTCGCGTCGCATCAATGTATACATATATATACGCACTCACGCCTGTTATCCCCGAAGGGGTAGGCAGAGGTGTAACCAGTACACCCACATTTCGCCGAGCGTATTTCCGTCCCTTATGTGATAGGGGGCGAGCCTATCGCCATACCGGGCACAAATTCCAGACTCCGGGCTGATACTGAGCATTTCGTAATAGAAAAACCCAATACCACTTTACCCGACCCGGGGATCGAACCCGAGACCTCAGAGTTGACCTCAATCGTAACGCGTACGCATTACAATTGCGCCATCGAGGCAGAGGCATCAATGTATCTTCTATAGTTTAGCATCTGTACCAACTATTAGGGAATTTATTGGGAACTTCAAATGTTTGTTGTTGACTTAACACCTCAGGGAACTAAAGCCGGGTCAATAAGGAATTATTGATACATACACAACACGTCGACAGATGCAGCGTGTCTGCATTACATTATATTTGGACTGCAATGTACCACCATACCAGTAAAACTCTCGTCTGTCAACACCCTTCTAAATTTCAGCTTGGCAGCAGTGACTCTCGACTTTAGTGACACTACTGTCGAATGGATTTACAATTTACACATTGCGTAGTACAAACGATACAAAAGCAGCGATAGCTCAGCGGGGAGTGGTACGGACTGTCAAGACGAAAGTCGCAGGTTCGAAACCAGCCACATGAGCATACACCTCTTACTTTTCAAGTTACCTGTGTATTGTAAATTATCGCTTGCTTTAGCGGTGAAGAAAACATCGTGAGGAAACCTGCATACCTGGGAAGTTCTCTATAAGAATTTCGAAGTTATGTGAAGTCTGCCAACCCGCATTAGGTCAGCGTGGTGGACTAAGGCATTACCCCTCTCATTCAGTAGAGGACGCCTGTGCCCAGCAGTGGGACTTATTTAATACAGGGCTAGTATTGTATTGTTGCAATGACCATTAGAAGTCAGCCTTGACTCTTAAGGACGCAACTCTAGCACCGCACACTGACAATATAAATCGAGACACAAAAATAGGGATTCCATCCCACCATCTAGATGGATGGTATCGTTCTTGTCTTCCCCATACAGCACCCTTTAGAAATCAACTTGCGCTACGACTTAAGAACCTTCAATAAAGAGCCTTTTCTTATTTCAAAAGCCAGCAATGCCCATAATTGTTTTAGTATTGTAGGTGTCCAGGGGTGGCAGTGATCACTTATTATCAGGTGACAATATTGTTCGTATTTCGTAAAATAAATACATAAATGAAACCCATCTCCAGAGCCTCAACGACAATGATAACAACACCAAAACAAATACATTAATATGACAAGTTAAACTCTAAAACGAACCGCTGAAAAATAAACCCGTTCAGAAACAAAAGGTTAGTGCCGGTAGCTGTCCCGCCGGTCCGGAGTCCGGTAACGCCGCGCCACACTACGCCGGGGGCGCTGAGGAAGTGATATAAAGTTAAGCAATAAGTGTTACAGAACGCTCGCTTGTTGTTTGTTTGCTCATAAACGCGTATGTACACATTCAGCACGTCACGCCACGACACGGATGATAAGGACAGATTTTACTGTTACTACTACGTTTTCCTTGCTAAGAATAAATTTACTTATTGAAATAAAACTAGTTAAACTATACGGATTTTATCGCGGTTTAATTTTTATTTTAGTCCCGACGTTTCGAAAGCTTTCCAGCCTTTGCGGTCTCGTCCGGGATAAAATGCGTATAAACTAGTTTTATTTCAATATGTAATATTCGCGTAAACATAAGATATCACTATCAATTTACTTCTTTAATAAACGGACATCTTTCTCTTAACTTAATCTAGATATATATATTTTTTAGATCCATGTTTATGATAATAACTTACACGAAAATTATCTTTGAAGTAACATTAACTGTCTTCGTATAATGTTTTCTCAGTCAGTTGTAGAACTTTACCCACAGTCGAATAATATTTGAAATACATACAATACTCCGATTTAAATGATGCATTTCGTGTTTTTCAAAAATATGTACGTGTGATGAAGATGATATAATACTGTTACAATATTATAATACTGACTGCCTCGGTGGCGCAGTTGTAATGTATACGCGTTACGATTGAGGTCAGCGCTGAGGTCACGGGTTCGATTCCCGGGTCGGGTAAAGTGGTATTGGGTTTTTCTATTACGAAAATGCTCAGTATCAGACCGGAGTCTGGAATTTGTGCCCGGTATTGCGATAGGCTCGCCCCCTATCACATTAGGGACGGAAATACGCTCAGCGAAATGTGGGTGTACTGGTTACACCTCTGCCTACCCCTTCGGGGATTACAGGCGTGAGTGCGTATGTAATATTATAATATTATGTGCTTATTTTTCTCTTGGATGACCAACTGAACCCGGGAGGCTAAGCATTCATTTCATATTGTTATTTTATAAGGTGGTTGGTACCACCACTTTGTGTATTTCTGCCATCAAGCAACAATGTGTAAGCAATGTTGTGTTCCGGTTTGAAAGACAATGAAGCCAGTGAAATTACTGGGCATAATGAGACTTAACATTTTGTGTCTCGTGGTGACGAGTGCAAGGTCGGCAACGCATCCATGATTCTTGTGGTATGGTGGGTGTTTAAGGGCTGTGGACATCACTTACCATCATATGACACACTTGCCGACCTCTGCTATAAAAAACTGTGTCATCACTTGGCGTAGAGAGTGTATGTCTTCCAGTAAGCCAACCACACGTCGCGGCCGGTGCTAAGCTACACGTAAACAAATTTGTTATGCCGAAATGGCGCCGAGTGAACCCGAGCGCTACCGACACAACACTCGCGACTAGTAACTGCCATAACACTCGCACTAATGATAAGTTTTGACATTATACACACAATTGGATAGGTTGTAGAGCTTCCCTGTAGACACTTTTGTCTACAACATGAATGGATAGGCTCTATCGGGCTAGTACCACTTTCTTATTGAATACTAACTTGAAGTGGTAAGTGGTATTTTTTTTAGCTAGGTTTAGTCCTAATCCAAGTCTACCTGTTCATTGAAATCTGCTCAGCCGTTATGGCGTGATTGATTAACAAATATCCAAATTCACAAACCCACAATCCCACAATCGCTTGTTTAAGTAAACGTAAATATTAGTAAGAAAAAATAACAAATTGTTCTCAGAGTCTGTTTCACCATCTCTAGGTAGATAAATGCTACTTATCAAATAAAGCAAGTGGGTCACCTGATGGTAAGTGATCTCCACCGCCCATGTACGCCCACAATACCAAAAAAATCATGGGTGCGTTGCCGACCTTCAAGGAAAGGGATAATTAAGGAATTCGGAAGGGGAGGGGGCTTGGGCCTCCGGATATCTCACTCACCGTACGAAACGCAGCAGCAAGCTGCTACTTTACGCTGGTTTCTGTGAGACAGTGGTAATGACCCGGATGAGCCGGCCCATACATGCTGTAGACAAAAGTGTCTACAGCGTGGCTCTACCACTCAAACAAAGGTGAGCCAAATGATTGTTTGCTTGTCCTATTGTTATACAATTCAGAATTAGTATGGCGGTATGTAGTCAATCTTCCGAAGCTGTTTGTCGCGGAAGATTCGCGGAGAGGATTATCGCGCTCGAATTAATTACAAGTGATATTGTGCGGTTTTTTAACACAAGATTTGGCTTGTAGTTTGACGACTGGCCGCCTGCCTGACGTCAACTCATCTGTGAAGAAAACACCCAGACCCGAAACACACGTTTGTGGAACAATCATTTTGTCTCGGTACGGGAATCGAACCCGCAGCCTCTCGCTTCACAGCCGGCTTCTCGCCCACTACGCTACGAAGGCTGTCACACTGTGTCTAAAATAGCTGTCTCATACGTTAATTGGTGGTTGTATCTTACTCGAATATTTTATAACAGACCCTTATTGTATATAACCTACAATATCCCCAATAATTACGAAGTAGTTCAGTAACTACAACTACTTTTGTTTTTATCTTACTGTGTACAATAAAGATTTAACAAGATTAAACATAAAGAATTAAACCACCATGTAAATGTAACAACATTTCCCACCCTAAGCAACAGGTAACCACACTCGTATCTTTAAAACTTGTGCGGGGAATGAGTGAGGAATCCCTGCCCTGACTTTACCGCACACAGTGCATAGCGTGAAGAACGCGGTGTGCGCTGTGGCCAAGGGTGACCAGCGATGTATGACGGTCGTCTAATATAGGGATGTTAACTATTGCGCAATCTCATGTCATCTCAAGCTGCTACTTTACGCTGGTTTCTGTGAGACAGTGGTAATGACCCGGACAAGCCGGCCCATACATGCTGTAGACAAAACTGTACGCAATGTACGCGCCGTACTTGCCTTATACCTGAACTCTTCTATGTATTAGATCGTATATAGGTTCGAACACCAATCCGCGCCGTATACGCCACGTATTTCCATAAATTCTATAACAATCTTGTTTCACTTAATCTTACAGAAACCGCACAATATCACTTGTAATTAGTTCGAGCGCGATAATCCTCTCCGCGAATCTTCCGCGACAAACAGCTTCGGAACATTGACAACATACCGCCATACTAATTCTGAATTGTATAACAATAGGACAAGCAAACAATCATTTGGCTCACCTTTATTTGAGTGGTTGAGCCACGCTGTAGACACTTTTGTTTACAGATGTATGGGCCGGCTCATCCGGGTCATTACCACTGTCTCACAGAAACCAGCGTAAAGTAGCAGCTTGCTGCTGCGTTTCGTACGGTGAGTGAGATATCCGGAGGCCCAAGCCCCCTCCCCTTCCCAATCCCATAATTATCCCTTTCCTTTAAGGTCGGCAACGCACCCATGATTCTTTTGGTATTGTGGGCGTACATGGGCGGTTCAGATTACTTACCATCAGGTGACCCACTTGCTCGTTTGCCGGTCTATGTCATAAAAAGACCTATAAGGAAAGGAGTGAAAAATAGGCAGATGAGCAATTGACCCAACTGATGGTAAGAACTTACCACCCCTCATAGATATTGGCAAGCTGATTGAGGAACACAGAGACAGGAAGTTCATTTAAGAGCTTGCACGTGCATTGTACTCGTATAAATGAACGCTGGAAACGCGCTGTGCAAATGTTTTTCAAGAATATTTGCGGTTATTTTCAACACCAACTTGCTATCAACGCCATCTATTATTTAAAATACTAAACAACCCAGAGGTCGTCCAGTAGCGGACTTAAAGCGACTCAGCACATTAGAACAGCAATCGCTAGCCAGACAATGGTCTTATAATCTGTTTGTGTACCGATTATCATATGATGTACATACATGATGTATGGTAATCCTTGCGCACACAACGCGACCCCATTTCTCATGCTACGCGGCTTTATTTGTATGTCGTTAGTGACCCGTCAATAATCTTTGAGCATACGTATTACAAGAATATTATATAAGCTTGTGTGTATTGTGCTATCCCTAAGGAGGTGGATTTCCATTTGTCTTGGTAGTACTTTAACGTATACGTTTAAATATTCAATGAAAATAAAAGTAATCCGAGTATACTTAGGTACAAAGACTTTAATGTATACAACTAGACTAGCTGCGCGGTACATAGAAATTGTACCACTAAGTTGTGGTCAATTGACCGTAACTCAATATTACCATCTCACTTACTCTCAACTAGAATCAAAAGGTATGGATGACAGTCATGTTATAAATTATGTCTCGCTGAGGAAATCAAACCCTCAACCTCTAATCTCATCCAACGTATGCCCGCTGCGCTACAATTTGTCAGATCAACTTAAACAAATTCACAAATTTAATTAAATCACTAATTTGCTACATCAAAATGAAAATCAAATAGAAATCTCCGTTCTCAATAGAGTTTAAATACAGCAAATGATGTTATTATACACTATTTGTTTATAAATTTGCTAATACATACATAGCTTTAATTTCTGCGAATATTAATATTTATTTATATTATAATTCCCGCGATCTTGTTTGAACGTTATCATTTTAACTAGGTGATAGGCTCTTAAGAGAAAGGCCGTCAAAATAGGTTATCACAACTTTGTCTATTTCTAGCACCAAGCAGTATAAACACTATTGTGTTCCATTTTGTCAGGCTTTGAATTCAATGAAATAACTGAGCATTATGAGACGTCACTTATGTCGCAGAGTGATAGACACAAATAGCAACAACGTCACATAAAAATCAGCGCTACAGTAAATATTTGGCTGTGGTATTGTTGTTATATACATACATACGCACTCACGCCTGTAATCCCCGAAGGGGTAGGCAGAGGTGTAACCAGTACACCCACATTTCGCCGAGCGTATCTCCGTCCCTAATGTGATAGGGGGCGAGCCTATCGCCATACCGGGCACAAATTCCAGACTCCGGGCTGATACTGAGCATTTTCGTAATAGAAAAACCCAATACCACTTTACCCGACCCGGGAATCGAACCCGTGACCTCAGCGCTGACCTCAATCGTAACGCGTAGACATTACAACTGCGCCACCGAGGCAGTCTTTGTTGTTATATCTGTAGGCCAATTCTCGTAATTTTAAATGTTCAAAATATCATTCCGATCTAGTCTCAGCGTCAAGAAAGTTGCAAATGGCATTCTATACATTTGTGCAAATAACTTACGATTGCCAGTCTTTGCTTTAAAAAAAATCATATGACATCTTCGCATTACTGAATAAATACAATACACTGACTCCGTAGATACTGAAGCTTGTTTGTTCATAAATGCAAACCGTATTTGGTGTATGCGGTGGGTACGGGCCCCGAGACGCACTACGTCACACCACGTCACACCACGTCACGTGTCCACACTCTAACGAATGTTTGCACTGCCCACGTGTCAAATGGACCCTTTTATACTGAAAAGATCCAACCAACATTATTACTTTTAAGTAAATCCGATTTTAAATATCCTTTTCTTTCATTCTAAATTTCCAGTTGAACAGATAGCAGCGATAGCGCTGCAGGCAGTGGTACTAACTGACGATACGAAAGTCGCAGATTCGAAACCATGCCAATATTCGTTGTATTGCATCTGTAGTAGTCTCGCCGGTGCGTCGCGTTATTTGAGGAAGTAGGACAGGGCGCTTCATGTGTGGCTGCTGAGGGTGTGTTCAGCGTTTGTTGGTGTGGTGGAGGGAACATAATGGTTACCATCATCACCCTCCGGTTCCGAAGCAGTGTTTAAAATAGTAAATTTTTTTATGTACTGCATAAGTGTATTGTGTTGTGTTCAATACCTAAATGTTTTTATTATTATTATTATTAAACCAGTCCCAAGAGCATGCACCTTTGACTTTTCTAATTTACGTGTGTATTCATTGTTAATTAACTTTCTTTAACGGTGAAGGAAACATCGTGAGGTAACCTGAATACTTCAGAAGTTCTTCATAGGAATTTCGAAGGTATGTGATGTCTGCCAACCCGCATTAGGTCATCGTGGTGGACTAACCACCTCCTAACCTCTCATTCAGTAGAGAAGGTCCGAGCCCATCAGTGGGACGTGTATATTACAGGGCTAGTATTATAGTTGAACAGAAAAATTTAGACTTGGTAATTTAGGCCGGGAAAAACCTGGCAGAAATAAGCTTTTTTTCATCTATGCATATATGAAAAAAAACCATACATACATATAAAAACATGAGTTAGTTAATTAGTGTTGTCACTAGACTTCGCAATTTTCTTGTTGGATCTCTTCTGCATAACAGGATTCAATTGAGAACCGATGGCGATATGTAACGTATAATAAGCCAACACTACTGCATGCACAGGTAGATTTCCACTGTGATGGGTACGGCTCATAATTTTCTGTTGTTGACACTTAACACTTATCTTAGTTTGGTTCAATTCGGGTTCATGTCGGTCCATCACAAATTGTGTTTGATTCGCCACCTACCACATCATGAGATGGATCGGTAAAATACCACAAGTAGCCTTACTTCTCTCTACTCGTTCGGGGGTTTGGGCCTAATATTATATTTAATATTAGGTTATTATGTTTTTTAGCGTAGGCCGACAAACGAGCAAGTGGGTCACCTGATGGTAAGTGATCTCCACCGCTCATGTACGCCCACAATACCAAAAAAAAAATTGAGTGCGTTGCCGACCTTAAAGGAAAGGGATAATTAAGGGATTGGGAAGGGGAGGGGTTTGGGCCTCCGGATATCTCACTCACCGTACGAAACGCAGAAGCAAGCTGCTACTTTATGGCAGTTTTCTGTGAGACTGTGGTAACGACCCGGACGAGCCGGCCCATTCGTGCTGTAGACACAAGTGTCTACAGCGTGGCGCTACCACTCAATAATTGTTTTTTTTTTGTTTTGATTGTTTCCAACAATCGATCGAACAAAGGCTCGACAATGATTTTACAGAATAGCTTTGTAGTTCCGTTTTCATAGACAAGTTGAATAGAGTGGAACATCGTGCTTGTTCTGAGTCGTGTCGTGTTGATGCAGTCGAAACAGCACACGCACGGAACATTGGCAACAAGCGCCGCCCGCCCGCCCGCCGCGGTAACGGTGTGTGCCCTGCGTGTGAATGCGCTTACTCAGACATCGAGCTCGGGGTCGTACCAAAGGGAGTTTTGTGAGGTCAAGAGGTCATTGCTACAAGCAATGGTAGATAGCAAATATCTGTTGTTGTAACAGATTTTAGCAATATTAGTTTTTAGATATTTTTCTATAGGAAGCTTTCATCGATCAAATATACAGGTGTTTTGTAAAAGTAATTTGAAACAGTGTTATAATAAAACACGATGTGGGTGACAATTGCAATACAGGAGCCAGAATAATAGGAGCTCAGTAAGAATACTATTAATACCTACTATTATTTATATATAATGATAATTTTGTGTACATCATGAATGGACCGATTCCACCGGGTTGTGACTTCAGGAAAAGCATGTCCATCGCTTACGACTAGGAACTGGTAATTTATTATCATATTATCATCAAGTATACAGTGCCACTGCTGCTCCAAAGCCACTAATAGATCAAGCCATAGTAACCAATCTTCGGCGCATCTTCTTTAGTCAGTACTAGAATGATTTCGAGGTACTGTATAACTTAGTGATCTCCTTGCTCTTTTGCCGGCCTCTGCCATAAAAACTGGGACTCAAGCCATTCACTTATTGTCACTACATTCGTACACAGGTACAATATATGACATGTCCTGTTCAGTAAATATGGATTTGAGACGTACTGTATCAACACGATAACACGCAGCTCGCCGTTGCACCGCTGCACTGTAAACCGACGCACTCCGCTCCAATCCGCTCCACTCCGCCCCGCTTCACTCCTAGAACAATATTTAGACAAGGGCAGGACACCACGTGCCCGCACTAGCCAATGATCCACTTACTTGCGCTTCACTACGCCGACCCTGTTTAACTAAACGTATCTATCACACTAGTGTATTGTCGTGAGTTTACTTAATGTCTTATTTGGATATAATAAAAATTAAATATCCGTGGCAGTCTGACTGCCTCGGTGGCGTAGTTGTAATGCGTACGCGTTACGATTGAGGTAACTGAGGTCTCAGGTTCGATCCCCGGGTCGGGTACAAGTGGTATTGGGTTTTTCTATTACGAAATGCTCAGTATCAGCCCGGAGTCTGGAATTCATGCCCGGTATGGCGATAGGCTTGCCTCCTATCACATAGTGGGACGGAAATACGCTCAGCGAAATATGGGTGTACTGGTTACACCTCTTCCTACCCCTCCGGGGATTACAGGCGTGAGTGCGTATGTATATAAATATCTGTTGAAAGTTTTTTTTTACTTTTCTTCATAAGTAACTCTGATTCTCAGTCCGACCGAGTTCTGAGTTTTTGTTTTTGGAACCCAACGTCATTTGTTTTAAGTGGGTATTATAATAAGTCTGAGCCCCTTCGTCTGTCTGTCTGCCTGTATCTTTCAGTAGCACCATAGCGCCTAAAATTGATATACATGCGGTTTATTTTTAAAATTACAAATGTTTTTTTCTAATTTATGTCACGCTTTAAACAGTTGGGTTATTACAATTTAACCTAAAATATATGCGATATCTCAAAGTACATTTTTGTTTTTTTATAGCATAAGCCGGCAAACGAGCAAATGGGTCACCCGATGATAAGTGATCTCCACCGCCCATAATACTAAAATAATCATGGGTGCGTTGCCGACCTTAAAGGAAAGGGATAAGTAAGGGATTGGGAAGAGGAGTGCAATTTGGGCCTCCGGATATCTCACTCACCGTACGAAACGCAGCAGCAAGCTGCTACTTTACGCCGGTTTTCTGTGAGACAGTGGTAACGACCCGGACGAGCCGAACCATTCATGCTGTAGACAAAATGGTCTACAGCGTGGCTCTACCACTCAGAGAAGTGTGATCTACAGATACTCATTTAGACTTATAGTTCTTGATACCAGAGGCACATGTCTTGTATCTAACCAGGACGATGTGTGCAGTTGTCGGTTGTGTTGTTTTTTTATTACATACATATACATACATACGCACTCACGCCTGTAATAAGAAGAGGTAGGCAGAGGTGTAACCAGTACACCCACATTTCGCCGAGCGTATCTCCGTCCCACCATGTGATAGGGGCTTGTGATGTGTGATGTGTGCGAGCTTATCACCATACCGAGCACAAATTCTTGACTCCGGGCTGATTGACAATTTCGTAATAGAAAAACCCAATACCACGTTACTCGACCCGGGGATCGAACCCGAGACCTCAGCGTTAGCCTCAATCGTAACGCATACGCATTACAACTGCGCCACCGAGGCAGTCAGTTTTTTTATTATTTTATTGTTAAAACATTTAATCTTATGTTCAAACCCTATTCAATACACCTAAAATACACACATTTGAAGCCCAACATTAATTCAAGTAGATAATATTGCGTGTGTAAACAATAATCCTAACAAAATATTGTTGTTGCGTAACATGTTTAGTTCAAATAATCAGATACACCGTTATTATAACAATTCGTGTATCTGTGTTCATACCACGGTCTATAATAACTATATGACATAACAATAACCCACACCTGTATCCTCGAAGGGGTAGGCAGAGGTGCAAGTAGCAACTAGCACTGCACGGTACACCGTTTCGCGGAGCTTTTTATCTTCTCATGATGTGATAGCCATACCGGGCACTGTGACTCTTCATATTGAACACTCAAATTATGATGGCCCGCCCTGGGATCTGAATCCAGGACCTCACGGTATGTCAGCCTATGCAGGTACGCTGCCAAACGAGCAGGTCGCTCGACTGCAAAAGCGCAACGTTTGCCTATAAACAGACACAACACCACACAGAACTTGGAGTTACAAAGCACTGTATGCCACCGGACTGCGCTCGTCACCCCGAGACGTAAAGATGTTAAATTTCATAATGCCAAGTAACTGCACTGGCTTCAACCCGAAACACAACAATGCTTACATACTGCTGTTTGGCGGCAGAAATAGACAAAGCGGTGGTACCTACCCAGACGGCCTCCCGCATACGAGGGACCTACGACCTAATAATTGGAATACGACCTAATAATAATTGGTTTTGTAATAATTGGAAGTGTATCTTTAGACGGTTACCCCATCCAATAAATAATACGCATGTGTAACATAATCAATTGAAATCAATGTCGGCATTGCCCATCACTCACACATCCGTATCGAAATGGGACCACGGGAACGTTTTTACAAATCCTTCCCAGAAACCAGATATTAGTGGTAATCTCGCAAAGTGTCTCCCCCCTCACTCCTCTCTACATCTGTACCCCACGCCCCGCGTCCCGCACATGTGTATGTGTGTGAGATAGATTGGTTTTCCATTATTAAGATTTAAGAGGAAACCGCTGAGCCAATTTGTTCGAGTGTTTCATAATGTATACACAAATATTATTGGCATTACAGATTGTTATTATGAAAAATGGCCTTGTTTATGATGATTCTTTTGATTTGAATGAATGAATTTGCCCACACACATACCCACATATACCCCACAGGCAAACATGATTCACCCACACTTACGCAAATGCACGTTAACACGACAATAAATTTCACAGTAAAACGGCTTGATCCAACATATCCAGGGGGAACGCACGACAGGACCGAGCTCTCCCTGAGGACGTGCCTTCACTGCATAGCCAAATAAACATAGAATACGCCACATTACAAGGCACATCACCGATGCATAGGATGGAACTCATTTTATATAGGTTGATTTTTGGCTGAAACAGAAACGATCTCACTCGAAATCTTCAGTCCGATCCCAGACATGAAACAATAAGAATCTAGTTGTATATAGTTATTTATTTGGAAACACGTCTAAGATAATAGTATGTCTGGAGGTGTAACAAACATAATAATTACTAAATTACTAGCGTAAATTAATAATTTAACTTAACTTTGTCTAATTACTGTAGGCCACTAAATAACCACTGCACCCTCCTAATTTCAACGTCGGTTTCATAAAAGGCGTCTACTCACATAGAAATCTTCATCAGATGACCTAATCTTGATTGCGGTTCTTCTACTTTAAAAAACCTTCACTTTGCCTTAAACTCTTAGCTACACTACAAAACTTTAAACCTTGCTTATACAATACTTACTGAGGCCATGAAAATGAGCGACCTCTGTAAATCACATAAGAATTATTCTTTTTCATTGAAAGAATTGCATGTAGGCAGTACATTGATCAAATTGGTAAGCAGCCCGCCCGAAACGTGGGGTGAACGTCTGGTACTCTCCAATTTATATGTACATAATATATTATTTATTTGGGTTGCATCGAATTGCGAGGTGCGGGCGGGTCGCGGAGGGAGATGTCAGTCACGTAGAGCGCATGAGGTTGAGTCACGATACATACATACTCGGGACGAAGTCGAGGCATACAAAGCGGGTGATTGACGCTTCGAGACCTGGCAGAAACTACACTTGCTTAAAAATACAATAATATAATACGAACGTAATGAACTTTCTTATCAGTTAATTGAAAAACGTTGTATATACATTCATATAAGTACGTAAGTACCTACCCATGATTTAAGAAACTGCTTATTACTCATTCAGATCTCACCTCGTTCAAACAAAACTTGACCCTCTTTTTCACATAAATTATACATATGTTTTTTGTGGGATCAGTAGTCACAAAGGCTAGTAAAATAACCTTACGCAATATCAATAGGATTGCGAATATAATTCAAGAATCAATACAATTGTGCAACTATTCGTATAATTGACAACCTCCGTGGCGCAGCGGGCGAGTAGCCGGTTGCGAAGCGTGAGGCCGTGGGTTCGATTCCCGCACCTTGACAAATGTTTGTCTGATCCACAAATATTTGTCTCGGGTCTGGGTGTTGTGGGACCGCAAGTCCCTCGTAGTTCCTGATACCCCACGATACAGGTTTAACCTAGTGTGGGGTCAGGACTATGTGTGTGACTGTTGGGTGTATTTTATAAATAAAAAAAAATCTATGTTCGTATACAAAAATTATCTCATGCATGACATAATATCAACTCTATTTAAAATTCATAAGGTCAAAATATTATTCTATGAAGAAAAATAAGCGAGTGTACGCAAACATTTCTTTGCTAGGTTTTCGTTGACCCTGGTTTTAAAATTGTCAGTGGTAGGTACTCACGGTAAATGGTACTGATTGAAAAGTCAAACAGTGTAACGTTGAAGCTTGTAGGTATATTTCACGAGTCACGATCCAAGTTCGGTATTTAAAAACGCATACCTTGCCAGCAAGCTCATATCCCACAGTTTTACCCGCTGATCGATCAGTGCCTTTTATTTTCAAGTGACACGGTCGGACGGCTCAAAGAAAACTTAGATATTTATTTCGCTTCGAAAGGATCATGGGGCTCTGACAATTGTTGAAGGCCTACAAGTTTCGCCTGAAACAATAAGTTTTGTTCGCAACCTCTTTTCCAATCTCACCATTTCCATATTGGAAGTCAACTAGGATATCGGAGTTATATTTCAGCGGAACTTTTTGTTTCATCTTTATTATTCTAAGCATGCATCTAAATAAAATGTTGCGAAGTTACGTGTGCTTTGTGGGTGTCTTTTTCTTAATACCTACTTTAGACTTTGGCAAACAATTTCCTAAACCGGCCCAATCACATTAACTACGGTTTTTTTTAAACATTGATTATATGTACCTATTTATGACCCGGGTACTCCTGAGTATACAAAACTTACAATAGGACTTACGTTAAATATTATGTAACTGTTTTAATGATATTCAATAATTTTTAATTATTGATAAAACAAAACTGTCCTTGGTAAATAGACATATTTTTATCCCAATTTACATACGGACACTAATATGAACAAAAACATACTTAGGTACATATAATGAGCAACTAACTTTTACAAAATATTTATATACTCAAGTACAAAAGTTTTCATGGTGCTATGCGGTAGCGTGGTTAGGGTTGCCAGTCATCAGGATAACGTTGGACCTGGCTTTTTAATACAGCTCACACCAATTAATTTATTGTAAGTGAATAAATATCGACATAATATTATTAGGTAGATGTAAGTAAACGCATACACTAGAGCCAACTACGAGTAAGTAGTCGCAGAAGGAGAGGGGATAGGACCCAGGGGGAGTGAGGGAGACAGTGCAAATTAAACACGTTTATTATCTTATTCTTTTCAAGAGTTGATGACATTAGGCCCCTCAGCGCGTTTATTAACGCGAGTCGCGGCTCTGCAGGCGCCGGTTAATTAATTATGTTAATTATAAGCTGCGAGAGGTTAATTCCCTTTTGTTCTTAATGTCTCCCGAGTCCCGTTGAGAAATAAAATGGTGCAGATGTGGATTGAATCTGGACAAAAGAGTAGGTACCGCGGTTTGTATCACACGAACGTTCGCGTGATGTCACATTACTAGTAAACAATGGGGATGATTACACAACTCCATAATCAAATAGGTAGGTACACTTTAATTTCAGCGCCTGTTTCATAATGTCCAAGTAAACGTTGTCATTGTTAAAATACCTAGAGGAGCGTATGTCATGTTGCTACTTACCAAATTGGCTGTGCGTTGTGTGAAAGAAGCCTAACTTCTCTCTAGTTTGCAAACATATTTTTTTTAATTTGCCGCTTCTATATTCTCATTAGCCATAGATTGGTAGCTACTAAAGCCGATTGTGTTGGCCTATCACTCGTTTTCGTGTTTTCTGCCAATACAGCCTTTCTCACGTTTAAAATTAGGTGCTTATGATTGTATGTTACTCGCAATAATGCATTTTGTTTTGTTTTTTCCATTTTGTTTTGTTGAAGACCAACAAACTAGCAAGCTTATCACCTGATGGCAGGCGCCACGCAGCGTGGTGTTTATGGGCAAGCGTAATCCACGTTGACCTACGTGCTTTCCTAATGTGTCTATGACCTACGTTGTCTACCACATTGTACCTATGTTTGTAAAAATATATCGTGAAGAAATCTGCATATCTAAGTACTTCAAAATTATTTACATACATTTCGAAGGTAAGTGAAGTCTACCAGCGCGTCAAGGCGTGGTGGAATAATCCCCCCCTCTAATTACCTACTAGAGGACCGTCGTGACCAATAGTGTGACATTTCTAATAAATACTACAGGACTATTTTATTTATTACGAAATTAAACCAAGATGTTCGTTTTGTATAAAATTTATTAGATACAGATACACAGGTGCGTGTGTACGCGCGTATACATACTCGTACATTCGTAGTTACAAATAACGTGGTAGGAATCACAGCTCACACAACATTTGGATACGTGCGGTAGGTACAGGGTTCATGCTATCAGGTGAACGGAATTTTATATTCAGTATGGACATAATATCCACAATTCTGAGTAGTGAACACGGATTTATTATTTATTAATCAACCTATAATGTGTGAAATAGGAGCTGAACTAAACTGCCAAACCAATTCCAATGACGAGGGCCTTGTGGTCACAGATGATTCTAATGTTAAAACTGAAAAAACGGTCGTCATTTTGGTTATCTTTGTTTAAAATCTGGAGGCCAATTCTCGTAATTTTAAATGTACAAAATATCATTCCGATCTAGTCTCAGCGTCAAGAAAGTTGCAAATGGCATTCTCTTAAACCAATAAAATCAACGTCAAACGCACCTAGCATTAGCAGTAGCATTATACTGTTTTGGCTTCAGTCAACTTTTATTCCACATTCAATCTCATTACGATCTATGTTCACATTTGACGTTGATTATTAGTTTAAGAGAATGCCATTTGCAACTTTCTTGATACTGAGACTAGATCGGAATATTTTGAACATTGAAAATTACGAGAATTGGCCTACTGGTTAACTTTAAAATCGATATTTAAGTCGCCCTATTCTGTTAAAAATATCGATATATGCGCATTTTCAACAGGGTTTCTTTTACTTATGATTTGGGAATATCTATTTATTAGATGGGAGTCATATAAACATATAATAAAAACATTCTTAGTTAAATAAGTAGGTACCTACCCGCAAAATATATTCAGTTTAGTATAAGTTGGTGAAAACCAACATAAATCTCGTACGTTATAAATATTTGCAGACAATATATTTAGGACGTTAATCATGAAGGATTTAATACAACTGTGTTACATGTTATTAAAATTATATTAATTTATTTAAGATTATTATGTAATGGAAGATATAAGTAACGGAAGACCAACTTTGGCTAACAATAAAATTATATCGAAATGTGATAGCAACACCACAGTCTAAATATCATATAGTCTATCTACGTTTGATGTTGCCAAGAAGTACGAAACTTCGAAAGTGTACGACTGAACTGACGTGTGTCAGACATAGCTGATATTCAACATTCGTATATTTTTTAATATAAAACTATAAAATACAAGCGAGGACTGTGATGCTTCAATTCTGTCGTACTATTTCGGGACCACTAAAAAATCGGCAATCCACCATTACATTAATACTACGTCCTACTCCCACCGGCTGTGCGGCCACCCCGTTTAATTTCATAAGCAGACGATATGATTTTTACACTGTGGCAACACAGAGTATTATAACAATTTAGTTAATTACGCGCACTTATTGTAGTCCTACATTAAAATAAAGCGATAATTATCTGAGCATAAATTTTAATGGACACTAAATTCTACAATAAAATAGTATAAAATCAAGACATATTGAAGACTTGGTGTCCATATTAGGCCGCTATACACAGCCGCATGTATACTATATTATTATAATTATATAATTATAAGTAGAACAAAAATTAAGTAAATAGACTTATAGACTTTCATCATTTCATTCAAGCGGATATCATGCGGTAAATGTGAGAATAGGAATGTGTCGATAAAAAAGATGTAATTAATGTTGCTTTTATCGACAAACTGATGCCTCGATACTGCCACTAGTTGTTGGACTTGTAACATACACATCATTGTTTTTTTCTCTATATATTAATATTTATGAACAATAATAATTCATCGATTAATTAGGCACCGTTAAGTAGCTTTTTTATCGATAAATAATATTCATGAACAATAATAATTCATCGATTAATTGGGCACAGTTAAGGAGCCGATGTGTGATGTGATTTTATGAGGTCTATATTTAATGTGAGTTGGTCAGTTGATTTGCGATGCATTTATTAAATTAAGATTAATTATCTAACCTGTATAAGGAGTAAGCCGAAAATGTTAAGGAGATATCCGAACATTAATATACCATTTTATGTCCCATTCAGTCTTCATAACGTTAAGCAAAAAATATACATTTGTAACACAGACCATAGATTATGTATATGTAATATATATTGCAAATGAACGTATTCTGCGTGCGTAGAATAACTATGAGATCTTGCGCAAGATTATAAGTTGTAATCCGATTTATAGTCGACAGAATACACAGCAAATTCGTGCCATTACATATTATAAAGTGTCACTAAATTGGTTTTGTGGCCTTTTATAGTAACTGCTAAAATGTGACACGCTTGGTTGAAGTATTTTTATATCTTTGTTCTATGATTTATACATACTTAACATACTGAAAAATCAGAACGAGACATTATGATTTACTTAAATAAAATATCGGAGGTAATTATAAATTCTCAAGAAATATAAAAATAATTGTTCCTTTACGGGAACACCGACCGCAAAATATAATTCAGTCTCTCAAACATTCGTCTTACATGCTAATAATAAAATATAATAAAATCACTGAGGGTAGTACAATATACACAAATCGAATTAAAATAATTATATATAGGTTCTTGTGTTAAAAATATATACCCTTCTTTAACTCTTACTGTCGCACTCAGATGCATCATTTAAATTTAGTTGAGAATTAGTCATTTCTTACAATTTGATTACTACCACAATCAGATCCAGTTAACGCTGAGAACAGAAAATGCTACATGTTCAGTTTCAGAAATAAACTTAACGTCTCTGAGAAAAAATTTAATTCTAAATGCTAATGAATATTTAAACTTCAATTGACATATCTAAGTGCGGCAGTTTTTTAGCATTTTAACTAATAACCTCTTGACATATCAAATAATTTTAGCGTGAAAGTTAATCGCTAATAAAAAAAATAAGACAGATAATGTTGTTAATAGTCATTGGTCGAGTGATTTTATTCCCTGTTTCAAATTAATTTAATTTATAAAAGATTACAAATTGATTTACACTTCAATAAGTTATCGTGCTAACATTGTGAGCTGACGCGTCAACAAAACTAATTTTGTATTACCAAACAGTTTCTGCTTTCACTATCTATACGTGACATGTTTTGGATCATCAATACGTCTAATGTTAATCACCATTAAGTTAATTTGAAACAACATTCTTAATTTGAAAGATAACACGCGATAGTTACAATTCTGTCGATAGTCGTTTGTAAATAAGGTCCATTTTGTATACGAACAATAATTATACTTTATATAAAATATATGTTAATGTACAGCTGCAGCGATGATCGCGTCTTTTAAATTATAAATAGGTGTATAAATAGCTAAAATATTTACCCAACTTGAAAGGAACATTAATAATAAATTATTATTCAGCTTTAATAGGACCTTGAATCATAATGTGACAGCATTTAAAACTCTTTCAAAATCGTTGAATTTTTTAATATATTACAGTACTACGATTTAAATCAAATGCTTTGATAATCTTAGGTTATATTAGAATAGCGAGATGATGACGATTCAATATGGAGCAGTTTATAACATTAGCTTATATACTTATTTTCTCTTGGGTGACTGAAAAGACGCGCAAGTCCGGACATTGGTAACATATACAATATGTTACAAACCCTGTCGGACGTTTTAACTGTGATATCAGAATCGATATTCAAACGTAATGAAAAATCTCGCAGACGAAAATTGCACTATAAAAATAATCATATTTATTATTTAAACTTTAATTTATTTATTTTTTGTAAACCGTATTTCGATTGATTACCTCTGCAAGTTCGATGGCTTGGAGCCAGAGGTAATCAATCGAAATACGGTTTACAAAAAATAAATTAATTAAAGTTTAAATAATAAATATGATTATTTTTACTGTCCAATTTTCGTCTGCGAGATTGTTCATTACGTTTGAATATCGGTTCTGATATTACTGTTAAAACGGGGTTTTTGTTACATATTGTATAGAGCGCGTCGACACGTTGGGTTGAATGTTGATCGCATCATGCAAAGGAAGTATACATACGATTTTTATATACATTATCCGCAGTCAAATCTTTATATATATAATTCTACTGTACGTGTGTATGTGACTGTACTGTAATTGTACTGAACTCGTAAACGGCTGGACCGATTCGAATGAATTTTTGTATGCGTTTGGGTGGCGGCTTGGATGGTTTAGATTCACAATTGAGCCCGGTAGGTGGCGCTGCAATTGTATGCTGCGGGTGAAACCGCGCGGGCTACTAGTTACATATATAAATGTACATAACATTATACATTCAACGTCATCGCTGCATCTTGTATAAAATATACTACCTTATTGTATAACACCGCCAAATTCTTAGTAAATATACAACAACATTTACAACCTAGGTTATTGTACGTAATACTGGACGTTAGTTAGCGGCGGCTAGCTTACCCTAGTCGCTAGTCGGACTAGTTGTATTAGTCACCGACTAATTGCAGTCACCAAATAGTCGCATCCGATCGACTAATCGTATTAGTAGTTTAGTCGACATAAACATTAGTAGTTACATAACAGCTAATAGTCGAATATATACTAATTGATCCAGGCGCGGCGCGGGGGGGGGGGGCGGTTTGAGTGTTCTCAGCGGCTCAAGCCCCCAATTTGACATTTGGGTCCACTGAAAAATCTCAAATTAATCTTGATATTTTCCTACTTTCTTAGTACTACCTATGATATGATTTTCATCGTTTATCCTTACTTATTCCATTTTAAGTAGGTATAGAGGTATTGTATATTCTTAATTTTTTTAATGCTAATTTTAAGTCAAGCCCCTCAAACCAATATCCTGGATCCGCCACTTCAAATATATCATAATATTATATTTAATTTATAAGCTCACTTACTTCCGGCCTATGATAAGGGTTAAGCCTATCGCCATACTGAGCACAAATTGCAACCATTGGCATTTGATGTGCAATTTTTAGAGTCGAAAAATTCAAACAAAGGTTGTAATTGCTTGACCTGGGACTTGAACCCAGGACGTCACAGTTTCACAGCCAAGTACGCTGCTAATGAGGCGATATAGTACCATCATTATGGTGCGTGTAAATCGCGTTAGTCACAACTAGTTGTATACATACATAGACTCACGCCTGTTTCCCATAGGGGTAGACAGAGACAACGGATTTCCACTTGCTACGATCCTTGCATACCTTCTAACTAGCTGTATTTTGTTAGCTAACGCACTATTTGTATAAGTCGATAAGTGTGACCAGCTAACGGAAGTATTAAGCTGAAATAATAATCATTGTCAAGCATAGTTTGAGCCTCTATAATATTTTGGTTGTATTAATAAACATACAAACGCACTCACGCCCGTAAACCCCGAAGGGGTAGGCAGCGGTGTAATCAGTACACCCACACTTCGCCGAGCGCATCTCCGACCCATGATGTGATAGGGGGCGAGCCTATCGCCATATCGGGCACAATTCCAGACTCCGGGTTGATACTAAGCATTTCATGATAGAAAAACCCAATACCACTTTACCCGACCCGGGGATCGAACCCGAGACCTCAGCGTTAGCCTCAATCGTAACGCATACGCAGTACAACTGCGCCACCGAGGCAGTCATGTATTAATAAAATCTTATATAATATCGACGAGTGAAAGGACATAATATGTTCACCATTACATTTAGATTTTCATGCAAAAATTTTCGATCGACACTTTTCTTTTCTTCGTTTCTAAGCACAGTAGGCCGATTTCCGAAAAATAATACTTTCAGTGCCGCAATCAGAAACGTCAATTAAACTTAATTGTTACTTAGTTATTTCTTAAACTACACAATTATAGTATTAACATTTGACGGTAGAGACAAGTTATCAGATACATTCGTATGCATATATCCTTTCACCCGTCGTTGTAATTACATATTATAACTATGTACGTATTTTTAGTTAAACCTAGTACTTATTGGCAAACATTTAAACATGTTGAATTTTTGAAATGAAACTAGTTTATACGGATTTTATCGACGTTTCGAAAACTTTTCGGCATACGTGGTCACGGAAGAGACTGCACGAAACATCGGGACTAAAATAAAAATTAAACCATATAATGCTCGGGTGACATATAGCATATAAATAAAAACGCGGGCCTTTCATCAGTACACTTTAATACTCGTATACAAAGATGTTAGGTACAATAGTGTTACGTTATAATACAATAGGAGCGGGCGCGGGCGCGGGACGCCGGACTTAGCGTACCCGTCGCGTTGTGTTGCTGCGAGCCGACTGGCCGACTGGCCGACTGGTCGCGGGGGAGCCGGCGAGCCGGTACGGTCGAGGCGTCGAGTAAGTTGGGTACGGTACAGGAGCACGCTAAATGTACTCGAGCGCGTTACAACCATGATAAAATCCTTATAAACTAGTTTTATTTCAACGTGTAATATCCGTGTAAACATAAGAAATCACTATGTTTTATTTTTGCCATCATATAGGCGGTTAGCCTTACGTTTGTTTCGCACTACATCCGATTCCAAATCAAACATTATCATACGAACTGGGGATATTCGAGACTTCGGCACATGGAGTTGGGATCTAGAGCGCAACTCTTCATATAATAATAATACACCCAACAGTCACACACATAGTCCTGACCCCACACTAGGTAAACCTGTATCGTGGGTATCAGGAACTACGAGGGACTTGCCAACCCACAACACCCAGACCCGAGACAAATATTTGTGGATCACACACACATTTGTCTCGGTGCGGGAATCGAACCCACGGCCTCTCGCTTCGCAGCCGGCAACTCGACCGCTGCGCCACGGAAGGTGATATAAATAGTAATGCGGTTATTTCGACGAAATTTCTCAGATTCAGACCAAATGCAGTGCGTAAACACTATTAAAAATACATCTGAAACGCACTGTAAAATTTAGTAAAAACAAATATTTACCTCTGTACTAAATCACTTGAATTTATATGTAATTGGGATCTATCTAGAATCCCAGGAGTTCTAGAACATCACATCGCTGTTGCATATTCATTCCGCTTTCAGAGTGTGATTAATTTAAATATTATATAGAAATTCCTACACTCAATAATATATTATAACTATATGCATTTATTATTAACGTTTTTTCTTTATTTATTTCTGAAGCCGCGGTTTCTTGTACTTCGTTACAAGTGAATGAAAGTTATGTTCTTAGATTTGCGATTGTTAAGTCACGATATAGTCGAGTGGGAGTGTGTACACAAAAATATAGCTCTAGACGTACAGAAATACGGGTTTAAATGGAATTCAATAGTTTTACCTGACATTTGCGTTTCAGTTGTCGATTTGTTGTCTATTACAAGTTTTGTTGGTTTTTGAAAACGATGACAATTTCTACTAGCCAAAGCCAAATTTAGCCACTGGCGGAAACTATGATGAACATCATTAATACTATATCATTTTGGTCGAATACAAAATTAGTTCGATTTATTATTATTTGTTTTGTGGCACTTCTACAATAAATAAATACACCCAACAGTCACACACATAGTCCTGACCCAACACTAGGTTAACCTGTATCGTGGGTATCAGGAACTACGAGGGACTTATTAGAGGAATAGTTATTTTATGCGAATTCTAATACAATTCTCGTATTTGTAACTTGTAACTCGTACTAGACATACTGTTTACAGTTGTTGGTAGCGCAGTTATAAATTTAAAGTGTTATGTGTATTGTTATTGTTCAGTGTCGGAGATGTCTATGCGCGGGTGGTCTGGAGAGTGAGTATGTCTCTGGCTGGAATGTGGGCGGACACTGCAGGTGCGGGTACGGGGCCGCGCGGGGACTCGAACCACCCACACCGCCCACACTACCCACACCACCCACCTGCGGAACAAACACATTTTACATTCAAAAATAATCATTGTTGTAACGTTTACGTATAGTTAAATTAAAGCTTTTTGACATATGCATTAATCTTAAAGCATTTGAAATAAATTGGTCTCAAAAAATGAACATGGCGGCTATTTTTCGGATCTATCATTTGCAATTATGCACCCCACAAATATCGATTTTGTATTCAAGCGGCTTCAAACTAGTTATTAGGCATTCATTTTTAACTGACTTAAAAAGGTGGTGCTGCATTAGATTCCTTATATCTTATGACGGTTAATCAACGATCTTAATCACCAAATCAATCTAGCTAATAAACCAATCGAAATAAAAGACGGCCACTATCCACTGAGTTCATATCGATTTAATCGATATAAAGAATAAATAAAATAATTACTTTGTATTAATTAATCTGTACAAAATTAGCTTATATATAAAACTAGACCGTTACTGTTTTAATATAATAATATAAGGTTGTTTAGTTGTTACCTGATCATGCGCGAACACTAGTCGCAGTCGCGAGACTCCGCCCGGCGTGGGCTCACCGACACCGCCACTACTGCAATGACATCATTATTATACAGAATATATCAAACTATACAAACAGTACAATTAAGCGACTGCCTCGGTGGCGCAGTTGTAATGCGTACGCGTTACGATTGAGGCCAAAGCTGAGGTCTCGGGTTCGATCCCCGGGTCGGGTAAAGTGGTATTGGGTTTTTCTATTACGAAATGCTCAGTATCAGCTCGGAGTCTGGAATTTGTGCCCGGTATGGCGATAGGCTCGCCCCCTATCACATAAAGGACGGCGATACGTTCGGCGAAATGTGGGTGTACAGATTACGCCTCTGCCTACCCCTTCGGGAATTACAGGCGTGAGTGCGTATGTACAATTAAGCGAAAGACAGAGAGAAGTGGCAGGAATGGAGGGAGGCGTTTGCCCAACAGTGGGACAGTGAGGACTAATTAATAATAAAAATAGTAGAGCCACGCTGTAGACACTTTTGTCTGCCGGCTGGACCGACACAACCGGGTCATTGCCACTGTCAGAATACCGACGTGAAGTAAGAGCTTGCTTTTTAGCTTGTGTTTCGTACGATGAGAAAATATAGCAAGGCTAAATCTTAATTATTATCCCTTTCCTTGAAGGCTGGCAACGTGGCCAGCAATATTTTAGTATTGTGGACGGTAATCGGCGATGGAGATCACTTACCATCAGGTGACAAATTTACTCATACATAAAAAAGAAATATATCAATACAATTTACTGCTACAACCAAATATTATATATATATATATATATATATATATATATATATATATACATACATACATACGCACTCACGCCAGTAATCCCCGAAGGGGTAGGCAGAGGTGTAACTAGTACACCCACATTTCGCCGAGCGTATCTCCGTCCCACGATGTGATAGGGGGCGAGCCTATCGCCATACCGGGCACAAATTCCAGACTCCGGGCTGATACTGAGAATTTCGAAATAGAAAAACCCAATACCACTTTACCCGACCTGGGGATCGAACCCGAGACCTCAGAGTTAGCCTCAATTGTAACGCGTACGCATTACAACTGCGCCACCGAGGCAGTATATATATACGTATGGTTATAATACTAATTTGCACACTCGCACGAATACTTTATTCATGTCTTTTACTTTTCTAATCAAACATAAATTGCTTGGGATTGCAATTTGTTCCCAGTATGGTTATAAGCTCGCCCCCTATCATATTGTGAGACGACAAAAAGTTTGTCGAAATGTGGGTGCAGTAATTGTTGCACCTCTGCCTACTTTTTGCGGGGATAAAGGCGGCTTATACTATATATGTTTTATATAGATTATACAAGATGATTTAGGGTGGATATGCCCGGAGCCCTATTGCTGAAACGATTGCCTTTCAAGACTGCACTCTATCTTTACTTTTCAAATATCGCAAGACGCAGAGTAATAAATAAAATTGGTTATAATTAATTACATATTTTTACATTAATTATTATTAGTAATGTTTTTTGTAACCATTGGTTTACCATCATCTGCAATTTGCACCAGTTTTATGTAAGCAATTTTGACAGACCGCAGCTCAGATGCTAAAATTTACAAATCCCATCGAAGTCTTCAAAATAGGGATAGGGAATTGTAGAGTAATTACATCAAATTGATTTTAAGCGTGAGAAAACAAATACAATGTGCACATACCCGTCACGCGGCACGTGTGAGTGTGAGTGTTGAGATGTGACCGAGTCACGTGACTCCGCCGCGTTGTGTACCTGCAATACAATACAATACAATACAATAGGTACAATACAATACAATACAGTACAAAATAACATACATAACACTCACCAGGTTGATGCTCTAACTAAAAGTTTTTATTTATGTTTGACGTCATGTCTGCCAGTGCTAACTGCTAAGGTCCACTTATTTAGACGTTGTTAGGTTCGGCCGGTCTTGTTGAAACATGGAGTATTTATCATAAAATAATATGCAGTATTTAATCACCGTTTCATTGGTTAGTAAATGTATAATAGTATCTGAGTGGTAGAGCCACGCTGTAGACAGTTCTGTCTACAGCATTAATGGGTCAATTTGCCACTTTGTCAATATTGCCACTGTCTCACAGAAAACCGGCGTAAAGTAGCAGCTTGCTGTTGCGTTTCGTATGGTGAGTGAGATATTCGGAGGCCCAAATTCCTCTACAATACAAAAGTAGTTCCAGATGTGAAGGTGTGTGGTATTAACTCCGTCATCAGCCACCGACCGGAGCCGCCCTCTACAAGCGCTGCCACTGACGTCACCGTCACCGTCACCGTCACCGTCACCGTCACCGTCACCGTCACCGTCACCGTCACCGTCACCGTCACCGTCACCGTCACCGTCACCGTCACCGTCACCGTCACCGTCACCGTCACCGTCACCGTCACCGTCACCGTCACCGTCACCGTCACCGTCACCGTCACCGTCACCATCACCGTCACCGTCACCGTCACCGTCACCGTCACCGTCACCATCACCGTCACCGTCACCGTCACCGTACATCGTACACCGTGAGAGTATAGCAGCATGTGTGGCACACGGAGGTACATCGGTGAGCTTTACACACCATGCGGTGGACATGTATTCTTATTAGTATATTAAGTTCGGATTCGACCAAACAATGAGTTGTACCAGAGTAACTAATCTTAGAATAATTTTTATTCGTATGTTTATTCTATGGATAAGTTTGCAGTCATTTTATCATGTAATCCCGAGTATAAACTATACTTGGGTAATATATTCGTAGCTTAAGTGAATGAAATGAGTGTGAATTTATTTATGTTGTAATACCTTATCGTTTCTGCGCAGTGAGTCCCGCCACCTGTCAGGAGCGAGCGGCGGCGGGGGACCTGCGGGGGCGGGGGCGGGGGCGGGGGCGGGGGCGGGGGCGGGGGCGTGGGCGGGGGCGTGGGCGCGGGCGGGGGCGGGGGCGGCGGGAGGGGGCGGGCGAGACTCGTCGCCTCCGATAGTCTCGTATGCGAGCCGAGACGGGTCCACGTCCGCGTCAGACTCGCGACGACCCACTTCGATACGCTCGTATCTACACCCGTAAACACACAAACATACCACTTTAAATATCAAATAAACATCATTACACTGACTCACGTCAATAACCCAGCCGACTTTGATAAGTCTACGCTACGTTAATATGTTTATTAAACGGAATATCCGTTTCAAAATACATATTCCAAATAAGCTTCATGGTTAGCTACGCAGTTTACAATTTTGTATAATTTATAAAATTACGAAACAATTGTGAAATGTCAACGTTATTTAACACAGTCAGTGAGACATTGTATAAATCGACGTGACTCACCCGTCACCAGCACGAGCTGCCCCTCCCCCTCCCCCTCCCCCCGCCCCTCTGCCTCCGCCGGCTGCACCTCTCCCGCCCACCTCGCCGTAAATCACATCTGCCACTGCAATACACACATTACATCAAATGTTAATACGAAAGTGTTTACCAACTGGTTATGCAGTAATGAAGTGTATATAACAGAGAAAATTAAACGTGCAATATTGTTGTAGCGTTATAACAAGTTTGCTCAAAACATAGATGCGTTATCGCTTGTATTCGCAACGTTTCTGCGCCTGCGCAGGTATTGTATCGACCAAGCGCCACTGCGGCGTTTAGACACCTAAAAATGAATGCAGAACAGAAGACTCTCAGGGATAATTATTACGTGGTACGAGCTATATTTGGCACTATCGCATAACGATCGGTACTCGTTTGTAGTCACTAACTACTCCCACACAGCCACGTGCCTACTACGTGCAAGCTACAATACAGGAGTGTTGGCTTCCTACTTCTGCATGACGTCACCGCTGCGTACTAGCTACTAGCAGTGCTGCAGCTTCGTACCGGACTAGTAACGTATTGGACTAGGGATGATCGATATAAAAAAAATAATAATTCAAAAGTATCGATGTACGATGTGTAATATGTAAAACATTTGATCATGACAGACATTTAGCTAGCACATCTAATGCACACTAGATGGCCCTAAATAGTATATTCCCGTTTCGATATGTTATTCTCATAACATCGATGTTTATCCACCATCGATGAATATCGAACATCCTTATATTGCACAAGCATACATGTGCTGCCACGTTACCCACTATGTCATAGAATCCATAGATGTATGTGCGCCGGCCTTTAAGGAAAGCAAATGAAATGACAATAGAGACTGCTTGTATCTCCGGCAATGACTGATTTTACGAAATTCAATAGCATCAGTAGTACTGCTGCTACTGCTGTACATCTTTCTCTTGCTTTTTCTGCATGAACTGGTCCAGTGTTATATGTCATATATCATATGTTATGTGTCATGTGTCATGTGTCATGTGTCATGTGTCATGTGTCATGTGTCATGTGTCATGTGTCACGGTATATACTGACCGACAGCGTCGAGCGCGGCGGCGAGTCGTCTCTCAACTCCCAACAGTACTCGCTCGCTGTACATCTGACGCCTTTCTTCCTCTTGTTTCTTCAACATGAACTGCTCTAGTGTTACGAGGCCCATCAGGTTCTCAGCCTTAAATGAGAGTAATATTAAATAAGTTTTTTTCAGTAAATATATCTTGTGGCAGCTTACTGCAGCTGTGACTACAATGACATTTTAGGGTTCAATACAAAAGTCGAGTCAAGATTTGTACTTTTGCGTTATTTTCGCACCATATATTATACGGTATATGGCGGCGTGTGGGACTTTTTAATAGTGTTTCATAGCCAATTAAAAAACACGGGCATTGCACCAAATCTTTAATAATGATTAAATATATGTATAATGGTATACCTTATGTATATTCCTGGCGGGTGCATGTGATGCATGTGTCGCATGTGATGTATGTGATGTATGGACGCGTCTCTCCTCACCGGACAGGTTGGGGTTGGACGCACGCAGTGAGCCCGTCCCCGTCCCCGTCCCTGCTGTCCCGCCGGTCCCGCTAGTCCCGCTAGTCCCGCTAGTCCCGCTAGTCCCGCTAGTCCCGCTAGTCCCGCTGGTCCCCACCACTATGGCGGCAGCACTGCGGGCGCCCGGCGATGACGCGCTTGACTTGCTCTGACAATCATTGTTACAACTTACTTTTGAACGACTCAAGGAAGAACCTATCAAAACCGATATACGACTGCACCAACAGATAGAATCTGGTAGACAGATCAATAGTAGAAATACCTAAATCTGTAAATAATAAGTAATGCGCACTCTTTACGAGTTGTAGAGCCACGCTGTAGACAATTTTGTCTACAGCATGAATGGGCCGGCTCGTCCGTTACCACTGTCTCACAGAAAACCGACGTAAAGTAGCAGCTTGCTGCTGCGTTTCATACGGTCAGTGGGATAACCGGAGGCCTAAATCCCCTCCCCTTCCCAATCCCTTAATTATCCCTTTCCTTTAAGGTCGGCAACGCGCCCATGATTCTTTTGGTATTGTGGGCGTACATGGGCGGTGGTGTTCACTTACCATCAGGTGACCCACTTGCTCGTTTGTTGACCTATACAATACAATATAACTCACCTTCCCCTTACTATCGTCCTTAGTCTTATTCCTGGAGAAGAACCGCAAGTACTTCCTGTCGAGGCTGGTGGAGGCGTGACTAACGTTCTCCTGTGACTCGCTGCGTTGCATGCGATGCGTCAGTTTCTTCAACGAACCGAATTTCGACTTGTCCTTGTCTTTATCCTTGTCTTTCTCTTTCTCCTTCTCACTTCTCTTCTCCGGACTCTCGTTATCGGATTCGGTTTCGGAGTAGTCGGTTTCGGAGAATTGCTTCGATACGTCCATCTTAAAAATACACATAGATAAATAGACTCACGCTTGTTTTTCATGGGGTTAGTCAGACAATGGATTTCCACTTGCTACCATCCTTATTACCTTGAAAATATTTGGTATTTCTGTACTCTTTTGCAATTGTTCGATTCAACACTTACATAGCATAGCCCCCAATTATATTCACGAAGAGGTAGAATACCAAGCAGCTTATACTACGTCAACGCAGTGAGCTGAGTACAAACAGAGCAAGGTTTGACGCAGCACGGCCTGTTCTACCACTCTGGCTGGTTCTAGCACAAAAATGTTGCTTCCGGACGAACGTAATATGATGTTACTCTATTGCATTGCGAAATAAAGCAACTTTCGCGAGTGATTTAGTTTGGATACGATGTGTTATTCAAAGGAGGAATATTTTAATACTGTAAAATGTGTCTCGGGAAGTGCGATTACACGTTCGTGTGTATAATATGTCGTACACGACGGTCCAGGAGGCACGATGATAGTATCGAAGAGCAAAAAAATCCTTGCATGGAAGACCTTACGCAAAGTACGGGATCTGTGGGACGTGAATGACGCTGGCCAGTTCGTAGTTCCAACATGACGGCTCGCCGTCGCACTCCAAGCGGAAAGTGAGAAACTATTTAGATATTAAATGTGATGGAAGATGGATAAGCCGGGATGTGATTGTGCACGATCATTTGATCTTACACCTCTGGATTTTAATATCTGGGGTACTATTCAGCAGTCTGTATTCCATACAAAGATAGACTACTTGAACATACAAATGAACTAGCTAAGGGTCTTCTGGACACACAAGGAAATGTAAATAGTGTAACGTTGTATAATGATAATCTGAGCATGGACGTTCCATATCTTAATGTTGCGCCTGCGCAGATAATTATTATTAAACCGTAATTATATATTACACCTAATTGGTTAGTTAGTTTGCTCAACACCTGCAAACGAGTACCGGGTTGTGAAGCGGTGGTGTGAAATATATTTCGTATCCACGTACAAAACCCTGATTTTTAATTGTCTCTGCCTACGTTATTTCTGCCGCGGTGAGGAGATCTACAGCTTCAATACTACATGCCGCAATAGATTGAAAAGATGGCACATATTTGATCTCAGAAACTAAATAAATTAATGTGAATGTTATTCTCAATGAAGAATCATCAAAACGACATACCACACCGAGACTACATCTAATTATGGCTAAGGAAGCCGATTGTAGATAGTAAATGAAAGGGAAAAAAATGCCGAGCAAGAAATCCGTTGACAAAAAATCGCAGCGATTTGAAATAATGTGTTGTTATAACTGACATGTGTGTGTAGCGAGGGCAGCAGCGTGGCGCGGTGGATGAGCTGTATCCACGCGAGCATGGCGTCGCGCGAGTCGCACGCGAAGTAGAACGCGCTGCCCGTGTGGTACACCTTGAACGCGTGCGCGCGCGACTTCACCTCGCCCGCCGCGCTCACCGTGCACCCCTCCAGGTAGATCATGCAGTCCGCCTTGCAACACTGCAACCATGCAACCATACCAGTGCTCACTACTTATATAGTGGTGTCGGTACATCAGTACATGCGCCACATCATGTACGTGTGTAGAGTCGTACTGGTACCTCGGGCGTGCGGTACGCGTACAGCAGGTTGTGTGTGAGCAGGAGGTGTCGCCGGGCCCAGCGCGGCTGCATCGCGTGTCTCGCTCGCACGCGCTGCCACACGCCGCCCGCCGCGCCGCGCGCCGCCAGCGCCCGCGCCGGCACGCTGCGACGCTCTGCAATGCGCACGCACATCGCACCACTCGTCATATTATATATAACCAACCAGCCTCGACTACATCGAATGACTCAGCTTTAGACAAACTGACACTGCTCAAATGGGTAAGTGCGTATTTGCTATACGTGTTACAGAAAGGTTTGGTTATATTTTAGGGTCGCGGTCGTTACATACACCTGACAGTGAGTGTTTATGTACTGGATCTTATTAAATTGTAGACATCCTAAAATATCACGAGTATACGAGGGGTAGAGTCACGCTGTAGACAATTTTGTCTACAGCATGAATGGGCCGGCTCGTCCGGGTCGTTACCACTGTCTCACAGAAAACCGGCATAAAGTAGCAGCTTGCTGCTGCGTTTCGTACGGTGAGTGAGATATCCGGAGGCCCAAATCCCCCTCCCCTTCCCAATCCCGTATTATCCCTTTCCTTTAAGGTCGGCAACGCGCCCTTAATTCTTTTGTATTGTGGGCGTACATTGGCGGTGGAAATCGCTTACCATCAAGTGACCCACTTGCTCGTTTGCCGGCCTATACTATAAAAAAACACGTTTATTTTAATCACTCGTTTATACAGATCGATCACATCATCATAAATTATTTGCATTACCTCTGCACGCATAGTATCGGCTTTCATTTCACGCGAAACCTACTTGGTTTTTCTTTGGAAAAGTCTTAATCGGGGTACAACTTTCTTATAAACATTAATAATATTATCATGACATTAATGGAAAAACCATTGCTTTTACTTTTGACATTATATCGTACACTATACGTTATGCTTAGCGTTTAGTTCATGTCTGCACATGTGCATGTTTGAGAAACTCGAAAAACAAATATTTGTTTCAGGCCTAAGTGTTGTGGACCCGTAAGTCCCCCGCAATTCCTGATACTGACGATATAAGTTAACCTAATGTGAGATAAGCACTATGCGTGTGACTGTTGGGTGTATTTTATTCATTTATTTATAAAGCCATGAATCCATTTGAGCAGCCCTAGTTCCAATATCCTCGACTTAAGGCAAAGTGAGGTTGCACGCCTCAAAGGGGCTCTTTAACTGCGACAAAAACCGTTAAAATACTGCTCCCGCAACACGAGAGGCGACGAGTTTGCCTCATGGTTAAGTTTACCTCTGATTGAGGCAGCAAATCCACTGGAGGCATCTTGAACCAAGGTTGCTTCAGATGGAAATGCAGCAAAAGATGAAAAAAGATTGTACGCAGTTTAAGCAAATTGAACGGTATCCATGATTTTTTATAAATCTATTAGGCAATTAATTAATACCAAAACTATTATATTATAGGTACACATGCCGCTTTATTTTACTTCCAACCAAAAATGACAGCTGTTTATAACGCACACAATAATAAAGTTTGTTTACAAATCAACCAGCATAATAAATACGAATTATTTATTTTATTTGCATTTTTTAAATTCCCAAATGTGTGGATAACTTACTGGCGAGTATGGAGCTCTTCTTCTTAAGACTCCTCGACTTGGAGTTAGGGAACATGCCCCTCACAGCGCTGGTGGGTGAGAGCGCGTGTCCTCTCGCTGGCGAGGAGTCTCCGCCCGCGTGCGCGCCCATCACTATGTCGGGGGTGCGGCGGGTGGAGGGGCACGGGGACGGGGACGGGGAGGGGGAGGAGGGGCCGTGTGACTCCGCCTCGCTGTTGATGGCGGGCAACTCGTGTCTCTCGCTAGGAATCACTCGGATGTCATGCTTCGTTATGTGACGAAGGGGCACTGAGATCTGATGAATATACATACTGTTGTGGAAAGGATATTGATGAACAATATTTAAAACTTATGCGGAGACCGAGATTTGCAACTATTATGCATAGCTTAGTCATACTAGGTGGCAGGTCCCTCATGCGAGAAGCCGTTTGGATAGCCATGTCTGTTTTTGTCGATAAGCAAACTTTTGTCTGTTTTTGTCGATAAGCAGCAGTGTGAAGCACTGTTGTGTTTCGGTTTGAAAGGCATTAAAGCCAATGAATTTACTGGGCATCATGAAAATTGAATATCTTATTTCTCGGGATGACGACCGTAGTCCAGTGTCATGGAGTGCTTTAAATTCACAGTTCTGTGTGGCTCATTAATTGTGACAATTTATGGGCAAGGTCATGCTTACCATCAAACGAGCGAACTGATGGTAAAAAATCTTGTCGATCAGGCTAATATTTTTTTAAAGAAAAGTAGAAATTCCGTCAATGGAAATCAGCAAATATATGACGATTATTGCAGTTTTTAATTAATACTTTGTCATCGTTATCATCAATATTGCTTTAAACTATCTACAATACATTTTCATTAACATTTGTCGTTTGATAAAAATGAAAACAAATTATAACCGAAACAATCTATAACTTAGAAATAAAACTAGTTTATACGGATTTTATTTTAGTCCCGACGTTTCGAAAGCTTTTCAGCCTTGGTGTTCACGGGAGAGACTGAGGTGTAGGTCGTCTCGAAAAGTCAATGTTACATTGCCTACCTTCATTTAAAATCGATATCGAATCGATCTCGATAAAATCCGTATAAACTAGTTTTATTTCAATGTAATTAATATTCGCGTAAATTTAAGAAAACTATAACTTATGATACGTGGTGCTGAACCCAGACTATACACAACAAATCGCATCAATGCCCTAGTAACTAAAAGATGAAGAAAAGTGAACTGACCTGTCCAGCGTCTAGATTCTTGATCGGTTTGAGTGGCGAGGTGGGTTCCGGAGTGCGCGGCTCGCGCGGCACTGCACGCAGCACTCCCAGCCCCGACGCACACATGGAACCGACTGAACGCAACGTGCCGGGGGGACGCGGAGGGGGCTCCGGCGCGAGCGGCGCGAGCGGGGGGACACGACGCGAACTACGGGGGGGCACCGATCTATACACAACCACACACATTCGCTACTCAACAATCTACATTACAAGACATTATACATCACAAACACAACACTCATACCGCATGCGTACTAATTATTGAATGCAGCCGATGTATTGACTATTAGCGGAGGAATTGAATTCGATACCAATTAAAACACAGCCTTAAACACATTGTTATACATACATATATACACACTCACGCCTGTAATCCTCGAAGGGGTAAGCATTGGTGTAACCAGTACCCCCACACTTCGCAGAGCTTATTTACGCTCCATGATGAGATAGGGGGCGAGCCTATATACCGAGCACAATTCCAGGCTCCGGTCTGATACTGAGCATTTAAAAATAGAAAAACCCAATATCACTTTTACCAGACCCGGGGAACGAACCCGAGACCTCAGCCCAGCACTGCGCCACCGAGGCAGTTGTTAATTGTACATTTTCCTATAATGTGTTTTATATGTGTGTGGTATACAATAAAGAGTTATAATCTAAATCTATTCCTCACCACTTGATCATTTGGTCTTTTTCACGCGTATCGGTTGTCAATTAACTAACGCTAGACGCACCCAGTGACGAGATGTATAACAACATGACAGCAACACCTGTTGCGTATGGAAGCTTACTAGAGTGATTATACTGGGTGTAAGGGAAACGGTTCCGGAAAAGTTGGTATTATAATTGCCTAGCTTTTGCTCGCGGCTCCGCCCACGTGAATAGACTTTTCCGATATAAAACGTAGCCTATAACCGTCTCCAGGATCCCATCTATCTCTACATCAAAATTCCTCAAAATCGGTTCAGTGATTTAGGCGTCAAAGCGTAACAAACAAATAGATATATTTCTTTTTCACAAAAAGTATCCTATGTTACTTCTTATACCTCCAAGAATATATGCACAAAGTTTCATGACGATCGGTTAAGTAGTTTTCGCGTGAAAGCGTAACAAACAAACCAGCACTACCACTTGTCTTAGTTTCGAAAGCAGAAGTTCATTTTACATCTATGCTATATTATCCAGATTATCCTGCAGCCGAGAAATATGAAGAGGCATGGGTTTCAAACTGACGGACAGGATAGAGATGAAGATACAGAAATTTATAACAATTAAAATTCAACCTTATATCCTTTCTCATAAAGTCGGTAAATAGAAAAACAAGAATACGCATGAGGCGCATTTACTACAGGCTTGGTGTGGTTTGTTCTGGTTATAATGTGTAGATAAAAGACAACTATATTAATAAATACTATATAATATGCGAATTATAATAAAAGAAACGCCAAGCAGTAATTAGTAATTCAAAGTTCTGGATAGTGTTGCTTCATCAGGTGAGTAACTTATTCGCTCCTCATTGTAGCGATAAAAACATAATAATTATATGTCTACTGCTCACCTGTTAACATTTCTTTTCAGCTCTTCACTATCTTCCACCTCTTTTTCGCCTACATTTAGTCTGCTCACTCGTGCACTCTCTATCGCTTTTCCGTCCAATATCGACCGCCGTCTGTGCTCCATCATGGCTATATTTATAGTTTCCAGAATTTTCTCCGTAGTCGACTCATCTCTTTCCCCAGTGCCTTCCACATCAAGGCCTAATTCACTCTCCAATTTAGTGTTGAGTGATTCTGGCTTTTTGAATGTAAAGCCTGATTCAGTGACATCGGATCTCTTGCGAGTTATATTGACGTTTGTCTTCTCCGTAATTTCATCCGATTTATCGTCATTCGGTCGACGATGATGCTGTTGCAATATCGCTTCACCGATCTGTGAGCTGGATTTCTTGAAGTCCAGTATCTGGTCTGCCTTCTCGGCCGAGTGTACCAGTATGGTGGGGCTGTCGGCCGGCGTGGTGGGTGCTTCTGGTATGGTGTCCCCCCGCATGTCCCCCGGCGCTCCGGCGGTGGTGCCCCCCGCGTTGAACTCGTAGGCGGGTGTGGAGTGGCTCTTGTCTAGTTTGGCTCGTGTGCGTTCGTCTTCGATGCGTGTGCGTGTGTTGCGTGTTGCGTGTGTAGATGCGGTATGTGCGGTATGTGCGGGGTGTGCGGGGTGTGCGGGGTGCACAGCATGTGCAACATGTGCAGCATGTGCAACATGTGCAGCATGCGCGGGGGGTGGACACGTGCGCGGACGAGCCGATAGCTGTAGACCTGTACTGCATGACGCCGCCTGTACAAATACGGATTTGTCAGGCTAGGATATATGTCGCCTTGCTATTGACACCCAATAAATAACGACACCATTTTTTTTTATTGCCTATATAGGCAGACGAGCAAACGGCCCACCTGATGGTAAGTGGTTACCGCCGCTCATGGACCTCAGCAATGCCAGAGCACAGCCAAGCCGCTGCCTACCGTTGGCTACTATATCATCAGTACAGTCAAAGCTCCTTATTCGCGCTTCCTTCATTCGCGTTTACACTATTCGCGGATTAAAAAATTGCGACCCAATTCCTATATTCGCGGCAAAAGATTTCTTTATTCGCGGATCTAGTCGGTACATCGGTACATACACATTGGAAAAAGGATTCCAATATGTAGGTATCCAATCGAATATCCTTTGTAAACGCGTCGTCAAATGGACTAATAAAAAAGTAAAATAGACCTTATTACAACTATGCCTAAAGTATATTGTTAAATGATACCGCCGCTGTATTGGTTCCGCCTTTGACACAAGCCGCCTTCGCCGCGGTTCGTGTTTTTGAGAATGTAAACAAACAGAATGAAATCAATCTTATTACTCAATGCATAAAGCATTTTTAAATATTTTTATATTTTTTAAAGTTGCAATTTTTTTTAAACCATTGCCTAAATCTGAAGATAATACAATTATTATCTTCAGATTTAGGCATTTAACACCACCATAATCCAATGATTATGGTGGTGTTATGGTGAAAAACTTGTTTTTTTTTAAATATATGAAATTGTTTTTTAATTTTGTCACCTAGGAACGTATCCCCTATAATCCCATATAAATTACCATTCCATATTCACGGTTTCTGTATTCGCGGCATATTTACGGAACGTATACCCCGCGGATAGAGAGCTTTTACTGTACTACTCAAAATCAATTAGTATAGGATACTTTTAAGAAATTGCATAATTTTAGATAGAATATCTAGCTTTCAAGACGGCACTTTGCCTTTATGTCAAGCTGAACATCGAATAAGTAACAAGCATCTAACACAGAGTATCGACAATATCGATTGGAACAGCACTCGCATGTGGTATGTCATGGTACTCACCTTGTCCCGTGCATATAACGCGACGTCATCAGGCGCGGGGCTGTGCCCGGCGCTGCCGCCCGCCGCACCGAACCTACCCTCCTTCAATTCCTGCCAAAACTGTTAGAAAACACTGCGTTATTTAGAAGTTTTTAAAGAATATTTTAAAGCTTGATAAAACTTTCTGGATGGGAACGGCATAGAGTTTTATCATGTTTAAAATATGGTTATTAAAATAAAAGTGTTAAATAATTGAACTTTAAAAATTGTCTTTTGTGTCCTAAATCAGTGTAGTTAGTTTCTGACGGGTGTGTAGTGTGTATTGTATATTGTGTAGTGTGCAGTGTGTATTGTATTGTGTAGTGTGTAGAGGGTATCGTGTATATGTCATGTGTAGTATGAAGTGTGTATTGTGTTGTGTGTATTGTGTATTGTGTAGTTGGTATTGTGTTGTGTGTAGTATGTAGTGTGTATTGTGTAGTGTGTAGTGTGTGGTGTGTAGTGTGTATTGTGTATTGTGTTGTGTGTATTGTGTTGTATGTAGTATGTATTGTGTATTGTGTAGTTGGTATTGTGTTGTGTGTAGTATGTAGTGTGTATTGTGTAGTGTGTAGTGTGTGGTGGTAGTGTGTATTATGTATTGTGTATTGTGTTGTGTGTACTGTGTTGTATGTAGTATGTAGTGTGTATTGTATATTGTGTAGTGTGTATTGTTTGTGTAGTTTGTTGTGTGTAGTGTGTATTGTTTATGTGTAGTTTGTTGTGTGTAGTATCTATTGTGTAGTAGTGTTATACCTGTTCAATGTCGTGCGCGGCTCTCTTCCCGACAGGACTGCCGCCGCTCACACTGTGTCTGCGCCACACTGCACCCACACCACACAGACGCTCTCTGTATATACACACACACAAACACTACACTAACGCACACACACACTAATGAGATGCACTCGTCACCGAGTCACATAGTCATTTGATAAACAGTATAATGGATGGACATCAAGAAGACAGTACTTGTGTGCTCATTTGTACAGGATACTTTTTACAGTAATGCTTGTTAAATCGTGCAGTATGTATACGATATCGTACCATGTTTTAAAATCAGTTGAGATATATTAAATAACATGTCGTTGTATCAAGCTCCCGGCAAAGAATTAATCGCAATGTACTGATGACAATAGCATAATTTGATTTATAGTATGACTGTACATCATGTTAGAATATAATTATTTTACATTTCTTATGTTAGTATAGTTCTTCTATTTAATTGCATTCTCCGACAATTCACAAACTATTGAATTTTAAATGCAGTAAGATTAAAATTTGCGGCTTGGAGGTACTGCGGCTGTAGTCTCGCTGCTCCTGCTGCATACAATGTGTACTCGCCCTAGTGCGTAGTGCGTAGTGTATAGTGCATATATTAGTACCTGGCGGGGTCGAGGAGCGGGTGAGTGGGGGAGGCGGGCGGCGACAGCGGCTCGCTCTCGTCGGAGGAGGAGGCGGGGGACTCTCCACGTGTACTCGCCGTCACATCCGCGGGAGCCACTGCGGCTGTAGTCTCACTGCTGTATATACTGCAGCAAACATAGACACACACATATTCTCATATAACCGTTTTACTAATTTGTTACTAGGGTATAATATTAAGTATGTAGCGGAGCTACTTTTATTTAAATAATAAGTAAGCGTAACATATTGTTCCACTGAGCGACTTTTAACTTATATCTAAATTCATACCTAAACTTATATCTATATTTATACCTAAACTTATATCTAAATTTATACCTAAACTTATATCTAAATTTATACCTAAACTTACAGCTAAATTTATGTTCGGATTTTTAATGTAAAATAAACGTAAACGTAAATAATAAAAGAATTAAATACTAATCAATAATAACGTAAATCTAAATCTTAAAAGTATAACTTTTGTGTTAGTCTTAAGATTTATCCTACTTAGTTCGTTACATTTAAGTTGTAATACACTATGTAATAACATTTACTTTGAATTATATAATGGCTAGTAAATGTTTAATAAACCATATTCAACAAACAGCTGGACGATCACGCTCTAAATTGTTAGTGGTGATAGCCCGACCGGTTTGCTACTCGGCTCACAGCCGAAGACGGCCGGCCCCGCCCGAGCGGCGATCGGCGCGTGCGCCGCCGTTCGGAACAAGCGGCCAGTCAGCTACAAACTGCTTTTGACGCGAGACGCATGACGCTTTACGCTCTGCCTACCAGCTGTACCGCGCTTCATTAGTGTTACCTGTTACGCTGTAGATTCTAGTGCTTACTGCTTTCGCTTTCACTCCTTCTTCATTTCTTTTCTGTGTGCTTAGTGAATAAACTTTTTAGTGTATCTCTGGACTGATTTTATTTCCCACGACTTGGCGTATCCTACAAGGTACCTGATTCCTGCCCCTACACTAGCCACTACATTGGTGATCCCTACTCAGGGAACACTACATTGGTGACCCCGAGAAGAGCACATTATCATGAGCGACAGCAGTACCGACACACCAGGTACCGACCGTTCACAAAATGGCGGCCACGTTACCATGCGCCGCACGAAGAAAATGCGGCCATCCCAAGCATCCGCACGTCCTGAGGAGATCGAAGCTGAAGAACCATCAGTACCTAGGCCAAAATTAAAGCTGAAGGTACCACAATTCTCCCCGGATGACCCGGAAATATGGTTCGCACTACTGGAAGGTCAGTTTGCGAACTATAATATAACTGATGACGCCACCAAGTTCACGCAAGTAACCATGAACCTAGACCTGGTCCATGCAAAGGCGGTCAAGGACATTATCGTGAACCCCCCAGCTCGAAACCGGTACGAAAAAATTAAGACTGAGCTAATTCGCCGACTGTCTGCTTCTCATGAGAAGAAAGTGCGCCAGTTACTGACACACGAGGTGCTGGGCGACCGGAAGCCGTCGCAGTTTCTGCGCCACCTGCAGGACCTAGCTGGTCCCTCGGTCCCGACAAATTTTGTCAAGACGATCTGGTGCCAGCGCCTTCCCAGCAACGTGCAGACGGTTTTGGCTTCGCAGCCAACACTCTCACCTGACCAGCTCGCCGATCTCGCTGACAACATTCAGGACATCGTCACGTCATGCAATGTTGCGGCGACATCGTGCAATGTTCCCTACAGTGGCCCGTCAAGCGAGATCGCTGAGCTGAAGAAGATGGTGGAGCAACTGGCACTGAAAGTTGACGCGAACAGCCGCGTGTCACACCGACATGCAGACAGGTCCAGACCTCGCCAATTACATTACCGTTCCAGATCCCACCAGCGGCCAAGGCCAAGATCAAGTTCACGGTCAAACTCCAGTTACCGTAATCACCCGCTGTGTTGGTATCACTATAAGTTCGGTAACGAAGCACGTAAGTGTAATAAACCCTGTGATTATTCGGGAAAAGTCTAGGGCAGTCTGTTATGGCGGCCAACGCCTGCCCTTCTATCGGTCGCTTATTTGTTACGGACCAACGAACTAAAATCAATTTTTTGGTTGACACGGGTAGTGATGTTTGTGTTTTTCCCCGTTCAAGTGTTAAAGAACATTGCGAGAAGACCAATTTCGATTTGTGTGCCGCCAACGGTTCTGTTTTTAATACCTATGGCTGCATAAATCTTTTATTGAGTATAGGCTTGCGCCGTGACTTTCCGTGGCGATTTATTGTAGCCGATGTAACGCGTGCGATCATAGGTGTTGATTTCTTATCTCACTACAATTTAATCGTGGACATAAGAAACCAGCAACTTGTTGACGGACATACAACGTGCGTCACCACGGCTTCACTCGCCAAGTGTTTTGATAATGTGTCTTCGGTAAAGGTCGTGTCTGGTGATTCGGTGTATCATACTATACTAGCACAATACCCCGAGATCACCCGACCTCCCGGCACTAACAACAACAACACTTCAAAACACAACACACTTCACTACATCCGCACTACACCTGGTCCGCCTGAGTCCTGTGCACCACGAAGGCTAGCGCCTGATAGGTTAAAAATTGCTAAGGCAGAGTTCGAGGTAATGTTACAGATGGGCACCTGCAGACCCTCAGAGTCTCCGTGGGCATCTCCACTACACCTCGCACCGAAGAAAAATGGATGGCGACCTTGTGGGGATTACCGCAGGTTAAACGCACGAACCATCCCGGATAAATACCCGATCCGCAATATCCAAGACTTTTCTCACAGTCTAGCTAACTGCACAGTCTTCAGTACTCTGGACTTGACTAGGGCTTATAATCAAGTGCCTGTAAATCCATCTGATATAGCCAAAACTGCCATTACAACACCTTTCGGTCTATACGAATTTCCGTATATGACGTTTGGTCTTCGCAACGCTGGTCAGACATTCCAACGGTTCATCGATGAGGCGCTGCGGGGGCTAGACTTCATATACTGCTATATAGACGATATATTAATATTTTCAGCGGACCTGAAGTCCCATAAAAAACATCTGCACGAGGTATTCGGTAGGTTACGAGATTTTGGCGTAGTGTTAAACCCTAGTAAGTGTGTGTTTGGTGCCTCGAAAGTAAATTTTATAGGGTACGAGATATCAGCGGATGGCAGTAAACCCTTGCCTGAAAAGGTGGAGGCAATAAAAAAGTTCCCTCAGCCCAAAACCGTCAAGGAGTTACGCAGGTTCTTGGGTATGCTTAATTTTTATCGCAGATTCATCCCGGACGCTGCCCAACATCAAGCATCACTGAACGCACTCCTGACAGGTTCAGTCAAGGGCTCACATCCAGTCACCCTTAATAAAAAGGAATTCGAGGCCTTCGAAGTATGCAAACAGGGTCTATGCCAAGCTGCCATGTTGGCACACCCTGATAGCAACGCTCAACTAGCCCTCGTAACGGATGCCTCTGACATTGCAATGGGGGCGGTATTACAGCAGCTGAAATCAGGAACTTGGCAACCCCTGGCATTCTTTTCAAGAAAGTTCAGCCCTACGCAGACCAAATACTCGCCGTATGATCGCGAACTTTTGGCCATATACGAGTCTATCAAACATTTCAGGCATATGGTCGAGGCTCGCGACTTTGTGATATACACTGATCACAAGCCACTTACGTTTGCTTTCACTTCTAGGAAGGAAAATTGCTCACCCAGGCAGTTTCGCCATTTAGATTTCATATCGCAGTTTTCAACCGACGTCAGACACATTTCGGGCAAGAATAATGTGGTTGCCGATCCCCTGTCCAGAGTGGAAGAGATCGTGCAGCCAATCGCTCCCGAAATACTAGCAGCTGCTCAAGGTAGTGACCCAGAGCTGCAGCAGCTACTCGATGGAGATACGTCTCTGCAACTTGCAAAGGTGAAACTGCCTGGCACGAACACGGTGCTGTTCTGTGACGTAAGCGGCACTTCTCCTCGACCCTACGTTGTCAAGATCTATAGGCGACAGATCTTCGAGTCATTGCATTGCTTAAGTCACCCCGGAGCCAGATCATCCATCAGGTTAGTGAGTGAACGTTACGTGTGGCCGGGCATCCGCAAGGATTGCCGGGAGTGGGCTCGCAGTTGTCTAGCATGCCAACGCTCCAAGGTCACGAGGCATGTCTCTGCTCCGTTAGGCACTTACAACGTACCGCAGGGCAGATTTCAGGAGATCCACATTGACCTCGTTGGTCCGTTGCCACTCTCATTAGGCTATCGGTACTGTCTTACCGCCATCGACCGTTTTACTCGCTGGCCTGAGGCAATACCGATCGCAGATATAACCGCCGAAACCGTAGCGAAGTCGCTGTTGAGTGGTTGGATCGCTCGTTTCGGGTGTCCCTTAAAGATTGTGACGGATAGGGGACGACAGTTCGAGTCGTCATTATTTAAGGTACTGTCACAAACCATAGGCTTTGTCCATAGACACACAACAGCATACCATCCTGCATCAAACGGCATGGTGGAAAGGTTCCATCGGCAGCTTAAAGCTGCCATAACCTGCCATGCAGATAGCTGTTGGGTCGAGTCGCTTCCTTTAGTTTTATTAGGAATTAGGACAGCCTTTAAAGAGGACCTTAAGTCTTCGTCCGCCGAGTTGGTGTACGGAGAGACCTTACGCCTGCCAGGAGAATTTTTTCTTCCGTCTGAGAACGTGCCATGTGACCTGACGGACTATTCAGCTCGCTTGCGTTCGCTGGTAAATAAGTTAAAGCCTCCTCCAGCATCACGCCATGGCAACCATCGTTCTCCGTTCGTTTTTAAGGACCTGGCTACATCTTCCCACGTCTTCCTCCGCGATGACACTGTAGCTGGTTCGTTTAAACCTGCATACACGGGGCCTCATGAGGTTCTTCAAAGAGGGGACAAGGTGTTTAAACTTGTGTTAAACGGTAAGACAGTCACAGTATCCATAGATAGGTTAAAACCAGCCTACTCGATGCACGATTCACAGACTTCCACTCAAACTACAACTACACAAACTAACTCCCACACCTCACAAACAAAAACTAACACCGATACATCCCATGCCCACAGTCACACTCCTACATACACCCCACATGGACGTCCACCTGATGCCGAAGACAACATTGTCAAAACTACCAGGTCGGGGCGGCGGGTAAGATTTCCTGACTATTATCGCCCGTAGGACGGTCTCAGGAGGGGGGTGGTGTAGCGGAGCTACTTTTATTTAAATAATAAGTAAGCGTAACATATTGTTCCACTGAGCGACTTTTAACTTATATCTAAATTCATACCTAAACTTATATCTATATTTATACCTAAACTTATATCTAAATTTATACCTAAACTTATATCTAAATTTATACCTAAACTTACAGCTAAATTTATGTTCGGATTTTTAATGTAAAATAAACGTAAACGTAAATAATAAAAGAATTAAATACTAATCAATAATAACGTAAATCTAAATCTTAAAAGTATAACTTTTGTGTTAGTCTTAAGATTTATCCTACTTAGTTCGTTACATTTAAGTTGTAATACACTATGTAATAACATTTACTTTGAATTATATAATGGCTAGTAAATGTTTAATAAACCATATTCAACAAACAGCTGGACGATCACGCTCTAAATTGTTAGTGGTGATAGCCCGACCGGTTTGCTACTCGGCTCACAGCCGAAGACGGCCGGCCCCGCCCGAGCGGCGATCGGCGCGTGCGCCGCCGTTCGGAACAAGCGGCCAGTCAGCTACAAACTGCTTTTGACGCGAGACGCATGACGCTTTACGCTCTGCCTACCAGCTGTACCGCGCTTCATTAGTGTTACCTGTTACGCTGTAGATTCTAGTGCTTACTGCTTTCGCTTTCACTCCTTCTTCATTTCTTTTCTGTGTGCTTAGTGAATAAACTTTTTAGTGTATCTCTGGACTGATTTTATTTCCCACGACTTGGCGTATCCTACAAGGTACCTGATTCCTGCCACTACACTAGCCACTACATTGGTGATCCCTACTCAGGGAACACTACAAGTATTACAGTAGTTTGTAATGTGTAAGACCTGTCAATCCTGAGCTCGTCCCTGTTTCTGTGCGGTTCGTAGTGCGGTCGGTGCAGTCGCGAGTGTCGCGCGCGCACGTGCAGCGGCGGCGACGCCAGCGCGGGCGGCGGACGCGCGCCCCGCCGCCGCAGCCGCAGCGCCAGCTCCCCCGCGCCCCCCGCACCCCACGCACCCGCCGCACCCGCCGCACCGCACGCGCGCACCACCGCCTCGCTGCTCCAACCCACCACGCACTGACCGCCCACCTGCAACGATCAACAGTACGTCATCATACTGCGACCGAGTCCACCAGTGTGAAGCGAGCGGGCGACGCATCACAGCACCTGCACGATCTCGTCGCCGGGGTGCACGGCACCCGAGGCGTGCGCGGGCGAGCCGAAGCGTATGTCCGCGAGCTGATGTGGTCCGCAGCACGACGGCTCCAGCGTGAAGCCGAGCGCGCGGCCTCGCTGCCGCAGCGACACCGCCTCTAGTGCTGCGGGCTGCAGCGCCGCCGGGGACGACACCTCCTGCATACACACATACAACACATACAACACGTAACGATCAGCGTCAACCGACAATAAACAGTCAATGCGTCCAATGCATTTACATAATTTTATAGATTCGCAACAATCGATATATACGATTCGTGGGTTCGATTGACAAATGTTTGTCTGATCCACAAATATTTGTCTCGGGTCAGGGTGTTGTGGGTTGGCAAGTCCCTCGTAGTTCCTTGATACCCACGATACAGGTTTACCTAGTGTGGGGTCAGAACTATGTGTGTGACTGTTGGATGTATTTATTATTATACCTTACACATATCATATCGATTAGTAGGTACCTATACTAAAAATAGTGCCAGAGGCCATTCTTGTGTCAGTCTGTCCGGTTGTCACGTAGAATTGTTGTTTGACAGCCTCCGTGGCGCAGCGGGCGAGTAGCCGGTTGCGAAGCGTGAGGCCGTGGGTTCGATTCCCGCACCTTGACAAATGTTTGTCTGATCCACAAATATTTGTCTCGGGTCTGGGTGTTGTGGGACCGCAAGTCCCTCGTAGTTCTTGATACCCACGATACAGGTTTAACCTAGTGTGGGGTCAGGACTATGTGTGTGACTGTTGGGTGTATTTATTTTATTTATTATTATTTATTAGAATGGTTCGGGAGTGCGACCCCGGCCACTCGAGCCGTCAGCGCCGCGTTCCGTCACTCCCCCCGCGGCTCTGATGTCCCCTTCCAACCCTTCCCGTCCCGTCACTGGTGATAGGGCTTAACACTGGGTGGATTTCATTTAGTTGGAGTTAAGCCCGAACCGATTGGTACCACCGTCTAGCCTATTTCTGCCGCGAAGTAATAATGCGTTCCGGTGGAAGGGCTAGATAGCCGTTCCTTCTGTCCTCTCCATTACCTGGTGGTGAAATTTGGACGGCACTCGTAATATGCGGGGCTTTGGTTTTGGTCGCCGCGTGGGGAGCATCTGTGAGGGGCTGGCGTGGGGTACAGGGAGACCCGATGGGAACGGTCACCGCTTGCCGCCTGCCTGTCAGTAGGGGACCTGAACCCGGGGATACACTTTATAAAAACTCCCTCCCCGTAGTACTGTCGTCGTGCCAGCTTGGGAGACTGGAGTAGATCCCGGCGACTGTACACGAGGGGGCATCGGGGGCCCTTCCGTGTCTCGCGCCAGCTCCTCATATTACTCGCGTGACCATCCGGCTCGTGACTCCGCAAAATTATATTTTGAGTGCCGTCTTGATTTCACTGCGAGTCAGTCTGCGTATGAGAAGGCTTTGGCTTACGGTTCACACAACTGGTAACTCAGCCCACCCGAGTTCCAGATGTTGAGACCCATGAGCCCTCCCTGTTGGACCTTCTGCTGACCACAAATCCTGAAGGATATAAGGTAGTGGTCGACCCCCTTTTGGGGTCATCAGACCACTGCCTTATTCGTACCTCAGCCCCTGCGGTATATCCCGATCACTCTTCAGCAACGGGGTTCCGCAGGGTCTGGCGGTATTGGTCAGCGAATTGGGAAGGGATGCGTGAATTCTTTGCGTCCTTCCCATGGAAGCGGTTCTGCTTCTCTTCCGAAGATCCTGATGCTTGTGCGGACCGCGTCAGGGAACTGGTGGTTATGGGGATGGATCTTTTCATCCCAAACTCCAGGATACCTGTCGGGTGTCGCAGCCGGCCCTGGTATAATAGTACCTGTGCCGAAGCTGCACGCCTTAAGCGGTCCGCATACGGAGCGTGGAACGAAGCCCAAAGGCTTCAGAGTCCAAACGCGAAGGAGAAGAGGCGGAAATTTAATGCCGCTTCTAGGTCCAACAAGAGAGCTATAGCCAAGGTCAAGGCAGAACACATTGGCAGAATTGGCGAGCGGCTCGAGAGTTATCCGTCTGGTAGTCGGGCTTTCTGGTCTCTCTCCAAGGCTGTCCAAGGTAACTTCTGCCTATCCAGTCTCCCGCTACTGCGTAAGACCGATGACAGTTTGGCCTACAGTGCAAAGGAGAAGGCCGATCTCCTGGCCCAATCCTTTGCCTCGAACTCGACTTTGGATGACGGAGGAGCCACTCCACCAAAACTTCCCCGGTGCGAGTACTCCCTGCCTGAAATCCGCATTAATCAGCGTGCGGTCAGGCGGGCGCTTAGGCTCCTTAACATCCGAAAGTCGAGAGGGCCGGACTGCATCCCCGCAGTGGTTCTTAAGACGTGCGCCCCCGAGTTGACCCCCATTGTTACGCGCCTTTACCGTCTTTCATATAATTCCAACAGGGTTCCCGCTTCGTGGAAGGTAACCCATGTCCATCCGATCCCTAAAAAAGGTGACCGGCCGGCCCCTTCCATCACATCCTTGCTCTCTAAAGTCATGGAGAGAGTAGTTAACGCCCAGCTAATGGGGTATCTAGAGGAGCACCAGCTGATTAGCGATCGTTAGTACGGTTTCCGTTACGGTCGCTCGGCTGGTGATATTCTTGTTTACCTCACACATCGCTGGGCGGAGGCTATAGAGAGCAAGGGTGAGGCTATGGCCGTCGGTCTAAACATCGCGATGGCATTCGATCGGGTACGGCATGGGGGCCTTCTGTCGAAGCTACCATCGTATGGAATCCCCGAGGGACCCCCAAGTGGATCGCTAGCTTCTTGGACGGTCGGAGCATCAAAGTCGTTGTAGACGGCTGCTGCTCCGACACTATGTCCATTAATGCTGGCGTTCCACAAGGCTCAGTGTTGTCGCCCACTCTATGCATACTGCATATCAATGACATGTTATCTATTATCGATAACATGCATTGTTATGCAGATGAGAGCACCATTGATGGGCGCTACACTGGCCAGCAGGGTATCCCTCGGGGCACCGTGGAAGAAAGACGGTCAGAACTTGTGTCTGAAATCGAGAGTTCTCTGGGGCGGGGTTCTCGGAATGGGGTGAAAGGATCCTGGTTCACTTTAACCCCATGAAGACACAAGTTTGCGCGTTCACCGCTAAGAAGGACACATTTGTCATGGCGCCACGGTTCCAAGGTTTCCGAAGGTATTGGGATCCTCGGCGTCGATATATCGAGCAAGGTCCAGTTTAGGAATCAAGTGGAGGACAAAGCCAAATTGGCAAGTAAAAAATTGGGCATCCTGAACAGAGCTAGGTGGTACTTCACGTCGGGCCATAGATTAGCGCTTTATAAGGCGCAAGTCCGGCCCCACGTGGAGTACTGTTCTCATCTCTGGGTAGGAGCGCCCAAATACTTGCTAGACCCACTAGACTCCTTACAGAGGCGGGCCGTTCGAATCGTGGGGGATCCTGATATCACGGATAACCTGGAGCCGTTGGGGCTGCTTGTTCTACCGGTTGTTCCACGAGGAGTGCTCCGAGGAACTGTTTTAAATGGTGCCAACATCACCATTTTATCATCGCACCACCCGACACCGCAGCAGAGTTCATCCATACCACCTGTAAACGATTCCGTCTAGCACGGTTCGTTTCCAGCATTCATTCTTACCACGTACGTGCAAGCTCTGGAATGAACTCCCTGCAGAGGTGTTCCCTGAGCGCTATGACATGTCCTTCTTTAAACGAGGTTTAAAAGGAGTAATCCTTCGACGGTAGGCAGCGGCTTTGCTGTGCCCTGGCATTGCAGAAGTCTATGGGCGGCGGTGACTGCTTACCATCAGGTGGCCCGTTTGCTCGTCTGCCTATCCTGGCAGTAAAAAAAAATGCTTATAATGCATTTTTTACTTACATACTGCGCTTTAATTCAATTCAATAATAGTGTCTCACAGAAATGCACAAACTTTATGATTGTAGTAATAATGAGCGCGTACCTGTATGATGTAGTCAGCGGCGGCGGCGGCTGCGGCGGCGGCGGCGGCGACTGCTCGCGCGGGTTGTTCCGCGAACCGATCGCGTTGCGCGCACGTCGCCGCCTCCAGCGACAGCTTCAGCAACGCAGCTTTACGCTCCGCTAGCGGTGCATTGCCGCGACCGACACCTGACCATCTAAACATACAATTTTACCATCATATAGTAAAATAGAATACTAATAACATACATTAGTGCACACGTCCAATTGAAGAACGGCATTATCCAAAAAATCAATCTTACAAAAAAGGTTTTGCTAAAATGTTCGCTTTTTCTCTCTTAAAAAAGATTTGAATAAATGTCTAAACAATAGTTACAAACATAACATTTTTTTGTATTAAATAGTCAATAAGACTCAGAAAACATTGTAGCTCAGAACTGATAATTTTTGATACATATTAGTATTCTGCTCATGTGGCTAGCTGATAGGTTTTGGTTGTTACCTACCAAAAGCAATCGATGTACAACCGCTTAACCCTTCGACGACATTATTTCGACGGCATAATTTAATGTGATATCTATCTATGTATGTAAGGAAGTATAATCACGAACGGTTTTATTGCACAGTACAACTGACATCAGTAAAACCATACGTCAAACACTTTGGTTTGCTCTTAAGCCATTTAGACGCGCTAATCAATTCTGTGTAGTCAAAACTCGTAATATACACTAGACAGTAAAGGTGAGTAATGAAACCCCTTCCCTCCGGACCTCTGAGGAGTTCAGACGTATCTAAGTGCAGCCGTATTTGTTTTAAATTTAAATATAAATGTAAATTTGGTCATAAAAAACGACGCGCAAAAATAGGAGACCATAACCAGTGAAGAGTTATATCCAACGCAGCACGCATCGCAGTGAGTCGTCCGCCGCTGGCACCTGGCAGAACCCACCACCTACGGAGCATCCCCGCCCACTACTCCTAAACATTGAAAACGGAGGGCGTGGTGCGAGGTACGTGCTAACTATTATACTCCATATAACCGCTGCTCTCCTGGTACTTTTAACTTGAATAAAACTACGTGTGGCTTGCAATAAAAATGCCTTTAAATCGAACGCCCGAAAAACAAGTTGACTCAGACTCAGCAAATGTTACAATCAGGAAAAAAGGGAACATAATGGAAGGTTGTAATAATAATGAAAAACAATTATTAACGCAAATAAGCGAGATAAAGAAAATGTTTCTCGATTTCAAAAAATGTCAAGATCAGAAGTTTGAGAAGTTATACACGTCTTTTGAGGAAGTGAAAAAACAAAATTCGGTCATTTATTCCTCCTTAGATTACCTTTCTAAGTCCTATGATACACTAAAAGAGCAACTTAATAAACTAGAAACCGAACGCCATACAAATCTCCAATATATTAAGAATATTGAAGATAAGTTGGATAAACTTGAAACTAGTACAAGGTCCACGAGTATAGAGATCAGAAATATTCCTATACAGAAACAAGAAACTAAAGACATCCTGTTAAACACAGTTATAACAACAAGCAAAGTCATAAGCGTGCCAATAGAAGTACATCAAATTAAAGATATTTTCCGCATTAATAGTAAGGATAAACTTAATAAGCCAATCATCGTTGATTTCACCAGCGTACTATTGAAAGAAATTATTTATTAACATGTATAAAACCTTCAACAAAGGGAAGTCGAAGCTGGCCACGGACACCATCAAAATAAGCGGACCCAGTAAACCTATTTATATATCAGAAAATTTAACGCCTAAGATGAAGAGATTATTCTTCCTGTCTCGCGATCTGGCAAAAACAAAAGAATATAAGTACTGTTGGGTGTCACATGGTAAAATTTATTTACGCAAGTTCGACGGCTCTCCTATTTTTCTTATTAAAAGTGAAGGTGACATAACCAAAATAAAAAATCAAATGTGACTTATAAACTCCTTGCAAAATAATATTATTGTGTTGTGTTGCTTTTACTTTGACAATAAATTGTACATGCTATATTCTTCGCATAAGCATAAAAAAATATTAGTATTAAATAATTATCTGGTAACTCTTATACTTAAAAGAGACATATTTTTTATCTCATTTATATTTATAATTAGCTTTATAATTTTGAATAATAATTTCATATCACACTTTACACATACACACAATACATACACACAAAAATATATAAACATAATCACCACCCATTACATTTTACTCACTGCACCTACTTTTAATGTAAACTTTCTGTTTACTTTTTATCTATTTATGTACCTAAATCAAATTCTTGCACACTTTAATACCCATTATTTATTATATATATTACTTATTATAATACACTTTTTAAAATTAATAATCGTTGTTTATGGACAATATAAATATTATGAATGAATTGGAGTAGATAGAAGTTTCCAAAGCATATACCTGTTCTCCAGAAATGTGTCATACTTTTGTAGCAAAAACAGTATGCTCTTTAAAAATACTCCATGTCAACATTAGAAGTTTAAGTCATAATTTTGACGATTTCTTGACTTTATTAGTACGAATCAAGGTCCAAATTGACGTGATCATTTTATCGGAATGTTGGTTAAGTAGGTGTCCCTTTATACCTGTTCTACCCGGCTACAACTCTTTTATGTCAAACTACGCTAACCAGAATGATGGTGTTGTAGCTTACATTAGACACGAGCTGAATTTTGTAGTCGAGATACCAACGTTTTTAGACGCAAACTGCTTAATTCTTAAACATAAAAACTTTGTTTGTGTCGCACTATATCGCTCGCCTTCATACAGAAACACCGATAACTTTATAAACTCGCTAGATACTGTATTACAGTCTTTAAAACACTATCAAAATATTGCAATTATCGGGGACATTAATATAAATATCGGATCGGATAGTAGCGACTCAAACTCTGACTCTTATTTAGATACACTTATTTCTCATGCCGTAATACCAGCTCATACTTTACCAACCCGTAACACAAATTGTCTCGACCACATTATGTTAAAAACAAAAAAAAATGGCTACTACTTTAATTCTTGACTCCTCCATTACTGACCATGCCCCTGTTATGCTTATAGCTAATTTTAACATACAAACACATAAAATGCAGCATTTCACAAAACGAACTGATGTAGCAGCTTGTATCAATGACCTTCAGGGCATGGATTATTCTTCTATTTTAGCTTGCGAAAATCCTGATAGGGGAGCAATGTTACTTGTAAAAAATATTTCTGACGTCATTGCCAGTCATACCATCAAATTAGTTATTTCCAGCAAAAATGTATTACTAAAACCATGGATGACGCCTGGTCTTTTACGTTGTATACGAAATCGCGACAAACTTTATCGTAAAACAGTAAAGGATCCTAGTAATGAAATAATGAAAACAACTTATGCCCGTTATAGAAACTTCTGTAATAACACTATTAAAAAGGTCAAACGAGAATATGAACGTTTACAGTTTAAAAAAAATAATAAAAATCCAAAGGCTATGTGGGACCTAATAAAAAAAGTAGGAAATATTAAAAAAACTTCTTCTACTTCGCATGACCTTCTTACCAATGCAAACGATCCCTCATCTTCTATAGATACTGTAAATAAATACTTTGCTAATATTGGTAAAAACTTAGCTTCCAAAATTCCAGTACCAATTCTAGATCAGCGCTACAGTCGTTTATTAGATGATTCCAAAAAACACCCTCCTTTAAATTCAATGTGTCTTCTTAGCACCAGTTCTGAAGAAGTTGAACAGCTAATTCTAAGCCTTAAAAACACATCAGCAACCGGCTGGGATGGAATTCCTACCTCCATAATAAAAGCCATCAGACACACGATTACCCCTGTGATTGTTCATGTTTTTAATTTGTGTCTTTCTTCTGGTTTATTCCCGAAAGTGTTTAAGAAAGCTTTCGTACATCCCATACATAAGAGTGGAGAGAAAGACAATGTTGACAACTACAGGCCGATTTCTGTATTGACAACATTGTCCAAAGTTCTTGAAAAAATCTTAAACAAAAGATTATTAGATTTTGTGAACAAGCAAAACATCCTCTCCGACAACCAATTCGGTTTTAGACAAGGTAAATCTACGGAGGATGCTGTGTTGAGGTTGACGGAAACTGTGGCAAAGAACATGGAACATGAACCAAACTTAAAACAGTATCAATTTTTCTAGACCTGTCTAAGGCCTTCGATACTGTTTCTATCCCTATTCTTATAACTAAGCTGGAACGCATTGGTGTTCGGGGTATTGCCCTTGAAATCTTCAAAAGTTACCTTAGCGATCGGTCTCAGTGTGTTATGATTGGAGATAGAGTTAGCCAAGATGAACACGTTAGCTTTGGAGTTCCCCAGGGTAGCGTCCTTGGACCTACCTTGTTCTTAATTTACATAAATGAGCTCTGCAAATTATCCTTGCCGAATTGTAAAATTATAACGTATGCCGACGATACAGTTCTACTAATACATGGTAAAGACTGGCTTGAAACTCGATTACGTGCTGAGTTGGCTTTATCCCTAGTTATCAACTGGCTAGCACATAATCTACTCACTCTTAATGTAAATAAAACTAAATACATGTGTTTTGCCTTAAAAACCTCTTCTCTCCCTCCCCCTTCTTTCACATTAATTGCACATAGTGCCTGTGGTACTTTACAAAATTGCTCATGCTCGCCAATTATAGCAACTACAAAAATTAAATATCTTGGAATAGTTATTGACAATCTCTTAACGTGGGATGGACACATTAACGTAACTAAAATAAGGATTCGTAAATTAATATATATTTTCAAAAATCTTAGATCTGTACTTGACTTAAAGACTCTAAAAATTGTTTATTTTTCATTAGCACAATCAATCATAACATACTGCATCACAGCTTGGGGTGGGTGTGGTAAAACAAAAATGTTAACTCTTGAAAGAGCCCAAAGGGCAGTCTTAAAAGTAATATTATCTAAGCCAATACTATTCCCCACCATAGAATTGTATTCTCTTGCGGAAGTACTATCTGTGAGACAATGTTTCATCCTTCACTCCATTCTTCGTAAACACTTACAACTATCTTTCAATACCAGTTTTAGCAAACGCAGAATCGATTTGGTATGCCGCACAGAAACTTGTAGAACTGCCACATGTAGCAAACAGTATTATTGCCTTGGTCCCCGGATATATAACAAAGCTAACAAGTTGCTGAATCTATATTCCCGCACTTTACGTGAATGTAAATGTAAAACTACTAAATGGCTGTTAACTCTTTCCTATGATGACACAGAATGTTTCATAAAAACAAGTAGCTAATGGAGTAAAACACACAACACCCACACACACACACACACACACACACACACACACACACACACACACACACACACACACACACACACACACACACACACACACACACACACACACACACACACACACACACACACACACTCAGACAGAATTTGCAAATATATAAATTTATAAAATGTTTAATTTAATTTTGTTAACATTTAGATAATTTTTTGGAATATAAAGTGTCGCCGCTGAATAAGGAGATGGGCGTTAGTGTCTGCAACACAGTTCTTAACTAATGTAGATATTATCGAACATTTGTATAAATTGTATGTTTTATTATTCCAAATAAAAAATTATTCAAATTATTCAAAAAATTATTCAAATTAAATTATTCAAATTAATGACCTGTCGAGCCAGCAGACTAGCGGCTTGACGGCCTGCACAGTGCGCGCCACGTCAGCGAGCGTGTGCGTCTCCAGCCGTGCGTCGGGCGCGTGACGCAGCGTGCGCGCGAGCGTCGTCGCCACCACCGACACGCGCACCGCCAGCTGCTGCACGCACTCGCGCGACAACTCGTATTGCTGCAACACATGACCCACGACACACTCAATAAAGGGTGTACAGGTTAGCTTACCGAAAACTGATACCAGGGGTTCAGAACATGATTCTGGAGCTCCAAGAATTTGAATTTTTCATCGATCTTTTCATTAATTTTCCGTTTTTTTCCGGAAAATAATAATTAAGGGATTGGGAAGGGTAACAGCAAGCCGTTACCTCAAATGGATTGTCTGAAGACAGTGGTAACACCCCGGTCGACCCGGCCCATTTATGTTATAGACAAAACTATCTGCGGCATGGTTCTACCATTTTCAAATATAACGGCAAAAACAAAGACGCAAACATACATATAACTTATCAATATAATGTTACACGCGAGTATCCAATATCTGTCAATAAATAACAAATGTTGCGTTCCCACGTATGATGCGAACAATTAGTACAGCTACTGTCGAGCTGAAGCGATAACGTGTCGATAAGGGAGCGAGCGCAACACGATGTTACAGCGAGAGCGTTGAGTCACGAGCGTCAGGCGTCGCGGTCGGGTGTCGAACACCGGACACCGATAACACACGCGAGATGAGTTATATATAAATGTTATCTAGCACCTACTGGTCTAACGATGCGGTGCACTCACATCACTGCGCCGAAATACACTCCGCTACAGATCCAACAATTTTTACATTTCTATTACATAAGCAAGGAGAATATTACCTACAAGAAGTAACAACTTCTTGACATAATATATCTCTGTAGGAAAAAATTATTACATAGCCAAACATAAAGTACCTGCTAATGAAGGCAGTCTTATTAAAAAATAGATAATTTCAATGTTATAGTATCTACAGTAGAATTCAGATATAACGACTTCGCTTATAACGACTAACCGGTTTTAGCGACGATAATGTTTACTCAAGTTAGGTTTCATAATTAGTTACTGAGAAAATATAACCGTTTAGTGTGACTCCGGTTTAAGCGACTAACCATTAGCGACCATTATTTATAATAATACGTCCGGTTAAAACGACGCGCAATGTTTTGTTTACACAAACTACGCACCAAGATCTCTGCGACCCTATTCACCCCGCCCCGCGAGGTTCAACTCTTGTTATTGGCGCGCATAAATTACAGTTAGCGTTTGTCACCTGTTATGACAAGTTCATAAAGCTCGACAAACTGAGTTCTGTGAAGCGAAAGTGTTTTACAATTGAAGAAAAAAGTGCAATATTACAGCGATAAGAAGCCGGTGAATCAAATGCAACCCTCGCAAAGTAGTTTGGCGTATCTCATTCTACAATATCCACAATGAAGAAGAATAAATTTAAGATCCAGCCGCTGTTTAATGCCAATGTTTTGAAATGCAAACGCGTTAGGACTTCTACTCATGAGCAGGTGGATAAAGCATTGTTACAGTGGTTCAGCGCGACCGGGGAATATCCGTTAATGGACCTCTGCTACAAGAGAAAGCAAACTTTTTTGCTAGACCGTTAGATTACAGTTAGTTAGGTGTTTTATTTACCTTAAATACGTTTCGCAATTATAATATGTATTCGTAAGTTAGGTATGTACTTAAGAAATAATCCCGCCGTTTTGTGCGTCATCCGGTTAGTACGACATAGTATCGCCGGTCCCTTGAAGGTCGTTATATCCGAATTCTACTGTATATTAAATCGAAATTGGTTGTTGTAAATGCAAACTATGCCCATGTCGCATGTCTGCGTGCTTGCGTGGAATGAATGTAACTAGAAATATGAATCACGAGTGTATATAATGTAAAACACTTGAACTTTGTCTTGACAGTTTCTAATTATAGCTGCAAGCATGAAACGAAAATATTTTTACAACTCATTGCCAAATATTACATTCACATACAAGAGTAGTACTAAATATACAGTACTCACTAAATGCATGATAAAAACATCAAAAACAATTATCATCTCATGTTTCACAATATACAATATGTAACAAAAACCCTGTTAGGCATTTTAATTGTGATATCAGAATCAATATTCAAACGCAATGAAAAAACTTGCATACAAATAAAAATAATCATATTTATTTTTTAAACTTGAATTTATTTATTGTTTGCAAAACTTATTCCGATTGTTTACCTCTGCAAGATGACTTGGAGCCAGAGCGAGATAGCATGTTGCGGCGTCCACGTACATTAATCGTGCCGCGCCCTCGGCCTTGTCAATTCACACAGAAATTCAGATGCAAATAACGTTTTTTAAAGGTTTCCTGTGACACAGTGGTAACGACCCGGACAAGCCGTCCCATTCATGCTGTAGACAAAAGTGTCTACAGCGTGGCTCTACCACTTAACAATGTTACTCAACAGCACTCACTTAGCATTCGAGTGAACAAACATGCTTGCAATGAAGCTACGTACAATACAATTACACTACAATTTTAAAATGTATTACATAACAATGTATAGGGTAATGTATTCAACAAACACAATAGACGTATGGACCTTCATATGCGCGAGTCTCTCTGGGTAGGTACCACCGCTTTGTCTATTTCTGCCGCCAAGCAGCAGTGTGTAAGCATTGTTGTGTTTCGGTTCAGATATTTCGGTTGTATTCAGGCGATTCGCGATCCAGAACAGACAGTGTATATTCAGTAACATCAGGCATGCATAATTCGGCCGACCATCAAGGTATGCAATGTCTCTTGGATATTCAGTGAGAGAGATTCCAGTGTAGTCACTTTGCGGTACAAGGATAAAAAAACATATCATCATATGCCAATACTCACAAAGTTCCTGAGATGTTCGACAGCCTCCAGCAGTAACTCTTGGTGGCCAATGATGTGCATGCCTAGGTACTCCAGGTCGTCGCACCGCAGCATTAGCAGTTTCGCACCGTCCAGCCCCCGCTCTCGTAGCGTTGGAACATACTGGGCCACTTTGGGCCCCAAGCCTACAAATCAAATGTGTTTGAATTAATCATTCTTGGATAATCAATTCCATTTCAAAACCTTAAGCTTAAGCTAGTCCAGCTTAATTTAAAAAACAGACAAGACTTTGTAGGTTACAAAGTAAAAAATAATCTTTTCTTTCTACATAGTGTTATTCCGGCTTAATGCCAGGATCCTCTTTCCCATCACAATTTCACAGTGGACTTGGTTTTATGTGGGGCGAACCGTGATCTAACCTTCACAAACTGCAACAGTAAGCAAGTTTAGCCATTGAATTATGCTTCAGCAGAAGATACCATATGTTACAGATAATGCTGTATCTTAGTGAGAAGGCGGACCCTGGCACTAGGCGGGATAATGCCAGGTAGAAAGAAAGAATATTGCAGTTTTATCTCAAAATTGTTTAAATTAAACTAGTTTATATGGATTTTATCAAGAGATTCTCCTGGCTGAGAGAGAAGGCTGAAAAGCATTCGAAACATCGGGAATAAAATAAAATTAAACCGCAATAAAATCCGTATATAAACTAGTTTTAATTTAATGTTGTTTAATATCATTTTTAGCAGTTTACATTTTCAGTTGGTTTTATTATTTTGAAAGTTTTTATATTACTATTTTCAATGGGAAATCATTGAAATTGGTAAATAGATATTGAAGTTTTAGTCATTTATCACCAATTTTATCCATGCCACATATATGGTGATTTTCATCAGATAGCTTTATTACGCCATTTATGGAGACAATCTATTATCAGGACATTGATTGACATAGGTGAAAGAATAATTGTTTCTGAGGTGGATCAGAGTATGAATTACAGGTAACAGTTAACAAATATAGAGGTAGATAAATACATCTGGGAAGTTAACAGGGCCACGGAGATTCCAGTGCTGGCTATGACCACCTGACCCATCTCATGCTACACATATAGACATTTAGCCAGTTGTTTATTTCATACATTCATGGTCCATATATTTGAATTGTCTCTATTCTCACAATGCCAATTATCTCAATAAACTGGCGTCATGGATATGGTTCATAAGGTTCCTAAATGTCTTTCCCTACAGTTATGATATCAAATAGAGCTGCAGCATCAATATGCTAATAAAACACCAGTACGGAGGAATTAACAGATTGCTACCACAAGTCACGACGAGGATGATAAACCAGTAGTCACGAGATTCGTAGAAGTACTAATGAGGAGATAGTGGCAAAATAGAGCCCTATTCTGTAGACTTATCGTAGTTTTTCGTGTGACGCGCGGCGCGGCGGGTACCGCCTGACTCACCGACCCGACTGCGATATAAAAACACGGATCACAACGCACTCACCCGACATCCATTCTGCCACCTGATCTGCCGACCACTCAGCAACATTCAACCCTGCCATCGCGTACACATCCACACATTTTTCAACAACTAATATAAATTTTATTCGTTATTTTCATATGGACGAGAACAGAGGACGCGCAATCGCACAAGCTTACGATAATTTTGTTTCTGACAGTTGACAATTTAGACATTGACATTGACGTAAATAAAATAACGTTTGGTTCGACGCCAATTCTATTAATTTTGTTATGTTAGTGCCATATTTCGGTGGAGCCATCTGAATTTTAAAACAAGAAGGAGAATTGTATTATAATAATGTCTAATAATGTGTTTCCTACATGTTTATTTAAATATTACTGAATTTAAATTAAATATCAGACATAATCAAAATATCTGCTAGGGTAGAATAAAGTATACGTAAAGTTGTACAACGATAGCAACAGATGGCAATACCGTCGCTGAACATTTGTTGTTGCTCGCGGCTCCGTCCGCGTTGAACAGCCTTTTCCGGGATAAAATATTCTTTAACCGTCTCCAGGGTCATATCTATCTCTATACCAAAATAAATAAAAATCGGTTCAGCGATTCAGGCGTGAAAGCGTAGCAAACAAACTCACATTCATAATTATAATATTAGTTAGCATAAATAGTTAGGTACCCTTTCTTTCATTTTGCGTGGCGCCTTCCCATCATTAGTATCATCATCATCGGATTTAGTAAGTGTTATGTGAGGCAACCCGCCATCTGACCCACACAACCCACAATCAACAATATAAATGCGTATAAAACCCCTGACATCAATAATAATTACAAACAGACCTTAAAGTGTAATTTCCAAAATTCGAACAGGTAAAAACCACCTCGATTACCAACATTAGAATAAACACCACATTCAAAACGGTCCATGCTTTGTTGTGTTCTTTTTGAAACAATTTATCGAATTATTATCGATTCACATGAATTCATTTTTTTAAGTGTTATCACTTAGGGTCGTAATGCGTGTGTGTAGATCCGGGCTGATCTCAATAATATCGTAATATTGTGCCCGCAACGCAACACAGGGCAGCGAGTTTTTTTTTACGGTATGTATAGGCCACCAAACGAGCGTGTGGGTCACCTGATGGTAAGTGATCTCCACCGCCTATATGTACGCCCACAATACCAAAAGAATCATGGGTGCGTTGCCGACCTTAAAGGAAAGGGATAATTAAGGGATTGGGAAGGGGAGGGGGTTTGGGCCTCCGGATATCTCACTCACCGTACGAAACGCAGCAGCAACCTGCTACTTTACGCCGGTTTTCTGTAAGACAGATACATGCTGTAGACAAGTGTCTACAGCGTGGCTTTACCATTCAACTATTGAGGAGTGTGACGAACTATTGAGGAGTAGCGACCCACGTACCCGAGTGCTCCTCGGGGAAACTCCTGTTCTTCATCTCTGGCTCGCCTTCAACAGCTGGTCGGTTTTAAAGGCCAAGTGACCTTTTAGCCGCTCATCTGGTGTTGCTTCTTTATCGATTTTTCTAGCTGCTACTTTGGGAAGCGCATGTAACTGTGTTGACGAGTAACCACCTAGCTATTTTTTCCGTGTTTTACCATAGGTTAGCAGAATGCCATAGACCTCCCCATAGATCCAGTTATCAAATCCATCAACACCTCACCTCAATAAACCAGTAGATATAATTTTTTATCTATCCCTACATAATATAATAGTTCTTTACCAACCGGGGTTTCCTTAGGTTCATTTTTATAGTGTAAACACGGTCGGCGATCGGGTGGTAGCACATCATATTATTTAATTAAAATTGTCTAACAGGCCTCGGCTCCACGCACGCCTTCCAAAGCTCCGAGACTCTGTAGTCCCGAGATTACGGTACGATAATCATAATAAAAATAAGTAATAATGTAACTTATTTGTATGTTGACAGCCTCCGTGGCGCAGTGGGCCGGCGAGGCCGTGGGTTCCATTCCCGCACCGAGACAAATGTTTGTGTAATCCACAAATATAACTGTTTCAGGTGTGGGTGTTGTGGGGCTACTTAGTGTAGGGTATGTATGTGTGAGACTGTTGCGTATTTTTTTAAATTATCTTGTATTCACATACGGTCTACAGGACATAAGTAAGTATAATTGGATGTGTACCGACATCACATTCTTTGGCAGGATGTAACGAACGGTAGCAATATACCTATTTAATTAATTAGAAACAAGTCGTCCGTTTTTAAATAATAAAGATATTAATCGCACTTATTCATTATAACTTAAATGGGTCTTAAATCATTGAAATACATTTATTTATGGTAAACAAAGAGCTCTACTTTAATTTACGGCCTCAATTTGAATGTTAATTTAGTGTGTTATCAAAGTACCTCATGTAAATAACAATAACGTGTGATTTATAATTATTTTAAAGCGACCGAACAACAAACAATTAACTGTGTAATTACATTAGATAAGTTGATGGGTGTAGGCGGAATCAAACCCGAGCGGCTACCGTTTATTTTAATTGCACACAACGCTGCTCAGGAACAACCATTAGAAAAAAATGTTTACTCAATCAACAATAAAATCCACATTTTAATGATCGGGCCGCGCGAGATCGGCACCTTCCTTATCGCGACACATTCTAGAGACGGTGAGCAGCACCGTGCGCCGTGCACCGGTCGCCGCCGCACCGCGCCGCACCGCACCCAGCCCGCGTGTGTCGCGCTCGTGTTATTAGCATTTTAGGGCTTTGTCGATGGAATTCCTCTGCGTGGCTCTCATTACCGGCGTCGGAGCCGCGCCTTATCTGATGAGATCTACCGTATATTTATTGGGGCATCAAGGCGGGTTCGTCGCGGGTCGGTCGCAGGACCCGGTGTAGCGCGGTAGCGCTCTTAAATCCGACAATTTAATACCGCTCATAAAGCGGCCACTAACCGCCGGGCGGCCACCGATAATTTCTCTTATTGTCTCGATAAATTAGCTTAATTAGGGTGTAAAAAACGCGGCGAGCGTGGAATCTAGTGCGGCCTCGGTGGGTGGGCGAGCGACCGCGACGTAGCTGACCACCGCGCCGCACCGGGGTAATTAGTGAAAGCGTGCGCGCGTGCTGACAGTACTGGCACCAGCACCGGCATCGTCACCACAAATGTGTTCAGGCAGTGAACAGCCGCCCTGCCCGCCGCCTCTACAAATATATGCAAATTGATCACGTGTTAACGTATCGATACCATGAACACCTCTGAGTTAATTGTTTGTTAATGTGTATTTTCACGGTCACGTCGCGTCGTGACGCCTCATCGCGTTCACATACTAAATGCCGCTCTGTAGGTGGGACCAGCGCTGCAGCGCTGCAGCGTCGTGCTTACACTCAACACGCGCATGTAGGCCTAAATACATAAGAACTCACATCGAGTGCAGTACGGCGCGTGGTCTATCTATGTACCAAATATTGCAAGCAACTGATACACATCATAAATGCGGTACAAAAACCTATCTAAACAATAAACAATCACAAAAACGTATTCTCAGTATGCATTAACAGCTGCGATCCGCATTTAATGAGGCTCAGCTATAACGTTTAATATAAAATAAATGTTTACAATGGCATATGATTACGCGCGCGCCTTATTTGGCGGGTCGGCCTCGTCGTTCCCGTTGCCGCTGGTTGCCGCCTCCGCCACCGCTGCCGCTACCACCTCTATGTTATACACATTATTGTAGTATGGTATCAGTATTTTGATTTATACCTTATTCTTATAACCTTCACTTGTAGAGCGCTCGTCGTGGAAAACGTTTTTTTCCTTGCAATAATCCTATTGCATGATATCATATCACATTATCATATTAAGTAATAACCGATGTTTACTCAGTAAGTATAGATATAATTATCAATTATATTATTAATGTACATTTAATATGTTTTGATTAAACTCTACAGATCTAAATTGAATAGGCAGGTAGGTAGGTATAGGTTACGAGTAAGTAAATAATCTGAAATAAAACTTGGTATTATAACTTTATTATATCGTAAATGTTCCAGTTTTATTTCTCAATACTACGAACTATACATGTTGTAAAGTTAGGAATTATTAGCTTCGCGTTTTGGTTACAAGCAATAATAATTATAAAATAATAACCGACGGATTTATACTGTAATATAGATGTATCGATAAACATGTAATAAAATGTGACATTAAATGAATTTCGATGATGGTTTTGTTTATGGTTTGAATAGGACGGCTCAACCGAGGTGGTACCACAGACTCACAGAAAACCTTAAAGCAACAGCATTACTATTTCTGTCACTCTCCATAGCTTTCCTCAAAGATAGACAACGACCACGATCCTCTGGGATAGTTACTGACCATTGGCTGTTGTGACTACTCTCTATCAAGTGACCCACTTACTCGATTACTGTAGCTATATAACCTAACCATTGAAAACGCCTAACATTAATTACAAAAACTATTTGTAACTTTTAAACAGTTGATCAGATTTTCTTCAAATATAGATAAAAACCATCTTTCTACACCATGCCTAAACACCCATATGTCAATCCACAATACCAAAAGAATCACGGGCGCGTGGCCGACCTTAATGGAAAGGGATAATTAAGGGATTCTCGATAAAACCAGCTTTCAAACAAAGAAAACTCATTCAAATCGGTCCATTCATTTAGGTGTTACCGCGCTACAATACCACAGGCAGATATACAGACAGAAAAAAGGGCCAAACTTATAATACTCACCTTTTATGCCCGGAGTTAAAAATCTAACATAGTGGCTCTGATTGACTTCAATATTATGTTATGTGGATACGCGTGGATATTATAGATCAAACATTAACATTTGCTACCGTATACAGAGAACGCCATATTGGGCACATTTTATGAGTTAAGCACATTGTCTGTCACATACCCAATGCGGGTATAATTACCTAATGACGAGTATTTAATCATTATATCATGTAAATTTAATGATCGCAAATACTCCATGTTGACATAAATCTCCATTTAATCACTTCCTTCTAAATCCATTCTTAATAGATCTTACCTGTCTATATTTAGTAAAATTAAAAAGAAATAGAAAAAAATGCCCATAAATTTAATGTACTTGCCCGTTTTCACCAACGTATCCTCAAACACTTCCTAAGGGTCCCTTAACCCAAGGAACTCCTTAAATCTATCCCTTACCTAAGTTTGTTTTCACGTAGTTAAGGGCCACCTTGGAAACATAGGTCTCCCCTAAGTGATGGTAAAAACAAAAGTAAAACTTAAAATGTTCTCACCTAAAGGTTTTTTTTATAGTATAGGCCTGCAAACGAGCAAGTGGGTCACCTGATGGTTCATCACCGTCCATGTACGCCCACAATACTAAAATAATCATGGGCGCGTTGCCGACCTTAAAGGAAAGGGATAAGTAAGGGATTGGGAAGGAGAGGGGAATTTGGGCCTCTGGATATATCATTTACCGTACGAAACGCAGCAGCAAGCTGCCACTTTACGCCGGTTTTGTATGAGACAGTGGTAACGAACCGGACGACTAAGCAGTTTTTAGATCGCTTGTTTATTAATAAAAAAAACAATTTCAAAACAACATATGAAAAACCTCATGGCAAAGGTTTTGATGAAATTGTCCTGCTGTTGGAGATTATTTACGTTCGATACGGATTCTCTACAGTAAGGTAGAATGCTTTATTTTATTTTTCGCTTGCCAAAGCAGTGGGTAGTTGCGGATTTGTATGTCATTCGAGGCCTGTGTGTCTAACCCGCCGTGCAGCCCGCGTTCAATTCGGTGTGAAGGCTGTGGTTGTGCGTCCATACACTCCTCGCATTCCATCTTATGTTCGATCCTCAGCGTATGTGTCAGGAAGTTTTCTCTGTGCTATTTCCGGTACGTGAAGCTGTGCTGGTGGTGAGCATCAATAGAACGTGATAGAAGGAACTAAACGCAAGGAGCCACGTGTGCAGGTCAGTGCATCTTACTCTCGTCAATTATTATCCCAATTTTCAAGCGGAGTGCTCTTCTATGATTTCCTTGTAATATAGGTACCTATATATTGATTCCATCTCTCTATTGGTATAAATATTACTCGTGTGATACTCTGGTTATGCAGGATAGTTTTATAGGTAGGCATATGTATGTACCTAATACGTGCAAAGGCAGCCACATATAACAACAGGGAATTAGAAACCGTTTTAGTTGCAATTAGTTGTAATAGCTTTGTTGGAATATAGTGTTCAGCACTCAGGCGTTGGTCATCATTTTTAAGATTTTTACCCTACAATTAGTTATTATTGACACGGTTTGAATAAAACCAATGTTAACATTTTGTACGACACTTTAATTAACATATTTATCACGGTCAACCATTATTTTTATCGCCTCAGATTGACACCGAAGGCACATTTCCAGCATAAGTGAAATTCCGAGCGAAAATTACAATATTTGTGCGTTTAAGTAGATTCCAGCGACGTCGGACACGTTGTTAACTCGTTGTGCAGATAACGGATAACAAACCGAACAATACTTTAGATAAGGTGACGTTTTAATGTCCATACAGTTGATATATGAAGGAAGGCGATAATTCAGCAATGCGACATCAATCACGGGCAGGCGGCAGACGGCAGGCGCTAGGCGCTAGGCTCCGGTGTCGAGTAACCGGTGGAATCGCGCGAAGCACCAGCTTATCTACGGATAGATAAAGTGATTTAGGAGTTCATCGGCCCATGCGATAGTTATATACGACATACCTGACTTGTACATAAAATTAGTAAGCTCCTACAAAGATATTTCATTTTAATATTTACAACCGTATGATTATATTTACTATCTTTCGTTCGCTACTTCGCCTGCGTAGAAGTCTTTCCCGTCCTGTTTCTGTGAAAAAAGCTTAATATGCTACTCTCCGGTCTTTAAATTTACTAGTTTTCTAATCCGATATTTATTACACATAAATCTAAAGCAATATAATCATCATTCTGTTCATAAAGATATGCCTGTAACGCTGAAAAGGTAAACATAAGTGCACTGAACTAGGAAACCTGCGGTTAGTCAACCTTATTTCCGTCTCTTGATGCGATGTGGCGAGTCTGTTGGCATATCAGATACAAGTTCCAATTCCGGGTAACTTATATAATTTTTTGAATCGAAAATCGGACACAATTTGAAACTGCCCGACCTGGGATTTGAACTCAGAACCTCATCGGTTTCTAAGTTTCAGAACGCTGCCACTAGACCAATGAGGCGAAATATTATCAAGTATATTGTTAAACCTTGAAAAAAACATTGTTCCGTCGCGTCGCGCGTTGGTAGCGTTGGTAGCGTTTGTGCCTGAACAATGAAGTTCCACCTTGGTTAATCTTAATATCGTTTAGTAGTGTTTATACTTACATCATTTAGTAGATTACATACGCACTCACGACTGTAATCCCCGAAGGAGTAGGCAGAGGTGTAACCAGTACAACCCACATTTCGGCGAGCGTTTCTCTATCCCATGATGCTATAGGGGCGAGCTTATCGTCATACCGGGCACAAATTCCAGATTCCAGGCTGATACTGAGTATTGCGTAATAGAAAAACCCAATATACTTTTACCTAACCCGGGGATCGAACCCGAGACCTCAGCGTCAGCCTCAGTCGTAACGCGTACGCATTACAACTGCGCCACCGAGGCAGTCGTTTAGTAGATTTTATTCCAATATTTGTATTTACATTAATTATTAAAAGTAACTACTTATTACCTATATCGGATACCGAGGTAGCTATATGAATGAAAAATAGATACTTACCTTATTCTACTTTCTTCATATAACTGTTTACACTTATACCACAATAACCTTTAAAAAACATATTATGAGCTTGAAAAGGTCTTTGCAATAATGTATCTGGAGGCTAATTCTCGTAATTTTAAATGTTCAAAATATCATTCCGATCTAGTCTCAGCGTCAAGAAAGTTGCAAATTGCATTCTCTTAACCAATAATCAACGTCAAATGCACCTAGCATTAGCAATAGTATTATAGCGTCTTGGCTTTAGTCAACTTTTATTCTAAATTCAATCTCATTACGATCTATGTTCACATTTGACGTTGATTATTGGTTAAGAGAATGCCATTTGCAACTTTCTTGACGCTGAGACTAGATCGGAATATTTTGAACATTTAAAATTACGAGAATTGGACTCCTGATATTACATCGGCAGGAATCACTTATCAGACATCACACCGTCTCAACAAAGGGATGGGTAGTGAAAAAACAGTGTAGTTTTTGTAACGTGTATCGTGGTACGTTATCATCAATCTTCTTGCACATTCCCACCGATTCCGAGAGGTTTTTATATGCATTATGATTAGTACGAGTGGCGACGCGACGCGACGCGATGCGGCAACCAGGCGTTTGCCAGGAATGAGGTACACTGTAGTCTGTTGATTGATACCTTGAACTGAACTTAATTAATTATCCTAAATTGGTTTTAATTTAGGGTAGATTCAATCGCCATTTATAAACGTTATTTATCGGATAACATATAAAACACACAGTTTTCTATTAGGTACATACTCTCATATTTCGTACGAGAAGCTTTTTCATCTATATATTGCTTACATATAAAATATAGAGATATCGTTCTACCCGTGGAAACCTATTATTAGGGAATATATTACCTATACATGTATGTCTTACCATATCTTAGGATTATAGTGTCCCGGACCTTTGGTAGGCGTGCGTGGGGCCAAAGCCAACACATAGAGGTCCGTTAGACAAATTTAATCTAATGTTGTGATGTTACACCACCCGACGGCTCTCCCTGTACACTATAGCAATGTGCCCAAGGACAGTCATCGTTTGGTAGGCATTGGATACAAATTTCTTCTGGGTTATTATTATAATTTGTACGTTAATTATTAAAAAAAATAACACTAGACATCGCAGTATAATATTACATGCGCTATCCATGCCGCACTATGACGATTGATTAAATGTGTATACACCGAGTACGACGCTTACCATGATGGGGCTCTTAGAACGACATTGTAGTTTCCCAGAACAAACTCATTAACATACAAATCAAATCGGAACAATATATTGCTTGCATCGGAAAATTACTATTCTTCTTCCACCTGCCCTTATCCCACTCGCAGTGGGGTCGGTGCAACATGCGTTTAACACAAGTTACAGAAAGATTTGGCTTGTAATTTTTACGACCGGCCGCCTGCCTGACGTCAACTCCTCTGGGGAGAAAGGATTTTTTTTGGAACTTATTATATTCCCTCGCAGGCTTTCCTTCATCGTTAAAGCGAGTGATATTAGGTAGGAATAAACAATAAATACCAACACACACTTTACTTTGAAAAGTCAGAGGTGTTTCGAACCTGCGACATTCATCTGGACAGTCCGTAATCCGTACTATTCACTACTGAGCTATCGCTGCTTTTACTGGGAAACCGGTATGTGAGAGGAATAAAATGAATATCGGTGTTATTAGTTTGCTATTAAGATTTAATGGCGGGCATAAATCCCGTATTGTATGGCAATAAATTATAATAGACGCCGCGTATCGATATAAATCATGTGTTGGAGTGGTGAGTGGCGACGTACCACGAACCGTGCATACATTATGAAGATTATAACTTCTATTAAGAGTTCTTTGATATTCGGGTTCCATATTCAAAGGGTGCCAGCGGAACCCTGTTACTAAGAGCGAGGACACACGATGCGTTGACGGTGCGGTGCAGCGCCGCGCCAGATCGGTGCCGCTGCGTCATCCTACATATAAATCATTATACCATATCAAACGACGCGTTAGGTCGCCGTGCGAGCTGCGGCGTCGACTTGCGACCTGAGAGACGAGGCGGGGAGGGGTGATGCGCTGCAGTACCGCACCACCCGTGTGGCACCCTATATCTCGAATTCATTACGCGGCCGCGCCGCACCGCACCGTTAACGCATCGTGTGGCTTTGCTTTAAGACTGCACCGCGCCGCGCCGCGCCGTGTATCTATCTGAGGGTTCATCTTTTGAACCGTAATTAATAGGAAATAGCTGATATTTTAAATAATATTCAGGATATCTTAACAAACACCTACCAGGTTTTAGGTACCACCGCTTTTTCTATTTATGCCACCAAGCAACAGTGTGTAAACAATGTTGTGGTTCGGTTTGAAGGACATTGAAGCCAGTGCAATTACTGGGCATTATGAGACTTAACATTTATGTCTCGGGGTGACGAGCGCAGTCATGCCATGCAGTGCTTTGTAATTCCAAGCTATTTGTGGTGTTTCTTCTGTTTATGAGCAGGCGTGCAGTGCTTACCATCAGGCGAGCGACTTGCTCGTTTCGTCACTAAAGCTGATAAAAAAGACAAAAACTGGTCAAGTGCGAGTCGGACTCGCGCATCATGGGTTCATATTCATACCTTTAAAAGTTGCTCTACCACAACTGAACGTCTATTTAAATCTATAATTATAATAGATCAGTAGACCGTCTATTGTTTATTCGTTCGCGCATCAGATGAAAACGGCTGAACGGATTTCGATACAGGTTTTACTATTATATTAAACGAAACTCCAGCAAACCGCTATAATCTCCTGCCATCAATACTGCTTGTCGCTTGAAAACCGAATATAACATTTAATTATTGTCTAAGGCCCAGGTGTTCAATTCAAGAAAAATAGATACATATTATAGGATTTGTATCGAAAAAGGGGAAAAATAATAAAGCGGCTCCGTTGCGCACCGCGCCGTCGGATCGCGTATACATCGACATCTTTTACGAATCATTAGGGGAATGTTTACATGATTATAAATTACTGTATTAATATGTTTTCTATTTAAATAATATGTTTTAATGGCATGTCCAAATTAATGCGAGTCATTGCGTTCACATAATTTATTGCTTTCATTTGAAATTATGAACCGACGAAAAACTTGGATGCTCTCAATTCGCCGCGATTGATTTGATTTTGTTTAATCACGCGTTACTCCACTAAATGTGGACAGATATTTATAATATTTTTTTCATTCAAAAGAGCTCAAAGTTCTTCCTTAAGTTTGGTAAATTTCGAGAACAAATTCTACCTTTAAGGGGTTGAAATCGGAGATGAAAAACGAAAATATCGTCATTTATGCATCGATTTTGATGATTATTTTTGTTTGTATGACAAAAAATACTTTTGTTATTTAATTGTTATTAATTAAGGTAAAACCAACTCATAAACCTATCGGTACATACTTAAAATCTAAAATTAAACACAATCGTGTGTCGGTGTTTTCCACAGTGCATCACCTTTAATTGACCATTAAACTGCAATAACACCGACTCGAAATTGACTATTTTTATTATTAGCTTTTTAGTTGTTTTTGAGAGATTTTATTTAGTTTACGTATTTTTTTAGCTAATGTTATAAGCTGGGACCTAGAACTGGTAAAATAAAAAGTAAGTATTTAACGTTTCTACTCTTTTACTTAGGCAATCCAAACTAAAAATAATTGCTTTGTATGCATATAAGTTTCTATTAATTTTTGTCATAGATTTTATATCTTTAAATGAATTATTATTACGATGTCCCGTCGCGTCAGTCGTACAAAATTTTAAGTAGTTATATAAGGTAGAGACACAATCATAAAAAATCTAAGCGACTAAGTAGGTACAATGCTTTTAGCCTTAATAGGCTTGCTGACATTAAGTAAATAATAAATAATAAGAAATACAGCCAACAGTCACACACATAGTCCTGACCCCACCCTAGGTAAACCTGTATCGTGGGTATCAAGGAACTACGAGGGACTTGCGGTCCCACAACACCCAGATCCGAGACAAATATTTGTGGATCAGACAAACATTTGTCTAGGTACGGGAATCGAACCCACGGCCTCACGCTTCGCAACCGGCTACTAGCCCACTGCGCCACGGAGACTGTCAAGTAACTTTACTTATACATATACAGTACAGTTTGACTGTTGACATTAATTGTTTATTTGTTGAATATATTTACGAATACTAAGTTACGTACTAAGCAAGGTGGCGTCACATTCAAGTTTACTGAGTATTTGCAATGGGCAAAAACTAAGTTAAATAGTATGAGAATCTAAGTAACATTAGTCAGAACTTTTTTCACCCGAATACGCGCAAAATTATTATTATATTTGGTCACTAACCAATACTATAATTTTACCACATATATTATAATTGTCGATTCTATTCTACTTTTAGATTATGGCCCCATCGATTTTCGATGATTTCGCCAATGTCAAGTATTAAAATAGCAATATCTAAAAATAAAGATCAAAACGTAGACATCTATAAAAAGATGCTCAATTCCTATAATTGTCTACTATAATTTTATTCTAATAAGACAGTTATGACAAACCAAATTGTATTGATGCGTCCAATTCTTATAATGCGTTGACTGAGAATACTAAGTCAACGTTATAATGTTTGACATAAAACATTGCGATTTTACAGTCTAAGAACCATACAGTTTGTTAACGCGTCGATGTTAACGAAAAAAGTCCTGAATGAATTACTCATTGACGCCCAGCCCAAACCCTTGGCCCTAAAAAGAAATTTAAATTTTGCAAATCTAAATTCTAAAAATTGAAATTTTGCAAGAAATAAAGATGGATATATTGAAATTTAACTCCTAAGGCGTTCAAACGGTGGTTTAAAGTTAGTAATGAGAAACAATCCTACGTAATAATTAGAAAAAAAATGTACTTGTCATTCAAAGTACAGAGTTCCGATTTTTGTTCGGACAAAGTTTGTTTTTAAGGTTAATATGGGTTTTTTTATAAAATACATTTAAAAACGCTATCCGGTTCATCCGTTGTGCCTCACTTTAACTTCTAAATGTAGTAATGCTTTGTGTCATAGTTTAGATTATTGTCTCTCATTATTCTTACATAGACAGACTGTATGATTTTTAGACTGGGATATTATGCTTCGGCATGATCGATAAAATATGATACAATGAAGTAATATGTACGCGCATTCGTGCATAATATTTCAATTCATTAACGATGAACATTCCAGTGTTACCACTACTCTTATATTTGCACACATACTGATCGCGATCGTGTTACTCACAAGGCACATATGTATCATCATATGTGTGTGCTTGTGTGACTGTTGGGTGTATTAATGTCGGTTCTCTTGGAGTCAGTGATACCACCCACAGAACACAGATATATGTGTTCTGTGGTACCACGTATGATTTGCTTACTTATTTACGCCGTAGACAAGACTGAAGTTCTATAACAACCTACGTTCTTTATACGCTCATGTAAGACGTAGAGCCACGCTGTAGAAACTTTTTATTTACTTATTAATACGGTTTTTATGATTTTTCTTTAATTTTTAGACGTCATTCATATAGTTAAAATGTTACATCGACATTCCACTGTATGTACCTGCATTAATAAATATCATAAAACAACTTGAATGTCACATTAATACTTTATGTGCTATTGTTTTTGTGTTTGCAAGTGAGTGAAGTGGCATTATCGTGCTTATCTGAAAATATTTCGAATATTTTATATATATATAATTAACTCTCCCTTGCTGTACACCTGACTTTATACACCACCAGCTCAACTACTAGTTCATGTTATGAAGTTACGATAGGTAAAAATTCGCTCGCGTTCAAACGTGTATCAAATAGATTTCAATAATTTAAATTAAATGTGTTTCTCAGTAGGCTTGCTGAGGTCCTAGCTAGGACCTAGGCAAGCCTACTGAGAAACCTCAAGGCATATCCTGTAATATTAAATTGTATTTATATTTTGTCGTGACAATTATCTTCATATACAACCGCCGGTAACATATTCCATGCTAAATATGATCTTCCAGACATCATAAACAAAAAGGATGAGTTTTTAAATATTTCAGTCAGTTACATTACTGTTATCGCAATGGTATTGCTCGCTAGCGTCCATCGCCTAATGACTCATATTTGTAAAGCCACCACACAAATCCTAAGTCCTAATCCTAAGTCGCTAAATTACTTTAAATTACTTTCGATAGGGGTTTTCACGTATCATCATAATTTATTTTTTCACGTAACCGCTGGAGGCGCCACTGTATTTGTCATACAAATATATTCCGTCGTAGCTAGCGATTTAGCTAAGACGAACTCATGGTTAAGACACAGGTAAATGGCTCAAAAATATAATTTTGCAATTCGGCAATGGTCGCCTTGAAATTTATAGTGACATAGGAAAAACCACTATGGGAAGACGAGTGTAAAAATAAAGTATACTAATTCATGGTTACATTATTTATAGTGACATAGGAAAAACCACTATGGGAAGACGAGTGTAAAAATAAAGTATACTAATTCATGGTTACATTATTTATAGTGACATAGGAAAAACCACTATGGGAAGACGAGTGTAAAAATAAAGTATACTAATTCATGGTTACATTATTTATAGTGACATAGGAAAAACCACTATGGGAAGACGAGTGTAAAAATAAAGTATACTAATTCATGGTTACATTATTTATAGTGACATAGGAAAAACCACTATGGGAAGACGAGTGTAAAAATAAAGTATACTAATTCATGGTTACATTATTTATAGTGACATAGGAAAAACCAATATGGGAAGACGAGTGTAAAAATAAAGTATACTAATTCATGGTTACATTATTTATAGTGACATAGGAAAAACCACTATGGGAAGACGAGTGTAAAAATAAAGTATACTAATTCATGGTTACATTATTTATAGTGACATAGGAAAAACCACTATGGGAAGACGAGTGTAAAAATAAAGTATACTAATTCATGGTTACATTATTTATAGTGACATAGGAAAAACCACTATGGGAAGACGAGTGTAAAAATAAAGTATACTAATTCATGGTTACATTATTTATAGTGACATAGGAAAAACCACTATGGGAAGACGAGTGTAAAAATAAAGTATACTAATTCATGGTTACATTATTTATAGTGACATAGGAAAAACCACTATGGGAAGACGAGTGTAAAAATAAAGTATACTAATTCATGGTTACATTATTTATAGTGACATAGGAAAAACCACTATGGGAAGACGAGTGTAAAAATAAAGTATACTAATTCATGGTTACATTATTTATAGTGACATAGGAAAAACCACTATGGGAAGACGAGTGTAAAAATAAAGTATACTAATTCATGGTTACATTATTTATAGTGACATAGGAAAAACCACTATGGGAAGACGAGTGTAAAAATAAAGTATACTAATTCATGGTTACATTATTTATAGTGACATAGGAAAAACCACTATGGGAAGACGAGTGTAAAAATAAAGTATACTAATTCATGGTTACATTATTTATAGTGACATAGGAAAAACCACTATGGGAAGACGAGTGTAAAAATAAAGTATACTAATTCATGGTTACATTATTTATAGTGACATAGGAAAAACCACTATGGGAAGACGAGTGTAAAAATAAAGTATACTAATTCATGGTTACATTATTTATAGTGACATAGGAAAAACCACTATGGGAAGACGAGTGTAAAAATAAAGTATACTAATTCATGGTTACATTATTTATAGTGACATAGGAAAAACCACTATGGGAAGACGAGTGTAAAAATAAAGTATACTAATTCATGGTTACATTATTTATAGTGACATAGGAAAAACCACTATGGGAAGACGAGTGTAAAAATAAAGTATACTAATTCATGGTTACATTATTTATAGTGACATAGGAAAAACCACTATGGGAAGACGAGTGTAAAAATAAAGTATACTAATTCATGGTTACATTATTTATAGTGACATAGGAAAAACCACTATGGGAAGACGAGTGTAAAAATAAAGTATACTAATTCATGGTTACATTATTTATAGTGACATAGGAAAAACCACTATGGGAAGACGAGTGTAAAAATAAAGTATACTAATTCATGGTTACATTATTTATAGTGACATAGGAAAAACCACTATGGGAAGACGAGTGTAAAAATAAAGTATACTAATTCATGGTTACATTATTTATAGTGACATAGGAAAAACCACTATGGGAAGACGAGTGTAAAAATAAAGTATACTAATTCATGGTTACATTATTTATAGTGACATAGGAAAAACCACTATGGGAAGACGAGTGTAAAAATAAAGTATACTAATTCATGGTTACATTATTTATAGTGACATAGGAAAAACCACTATGGGAAGACGAGTGTAAAAATAAAGTATACTAATTCATGGTTACATTATTTATAGTGACATAGGAAAAACCACTATGGGAAGACGAGTGTAAAAATAAAGTATACTAATTCATGGTTACATTATTTATAGTGACATAGGAAAAACCACTATGGGAAGACGAGTGTAAAAATAAAGTATACTAATTCATGGTTACATTATTTATAGTGACATAGGAAAAACCACTATGGGAAGACGAGTGTAAAAATAAAGTATACTAATTCATGGTTACATTATTTATAGTGACATAGGAAAAACCACTATGGGAAGACGAGTGTAAAAATAAAGTATACTAATTCATGGTTACATTATTTATAGTGACATAGGAAAAACCACTATGGGAAGACGAGTGTAAAAATAAAGTATACTAATTCATGGTTACATTATTTATAGTGACATAGGAAAAACCACTATGGGAAGACGAGTGTAAAAATAAAGTATACTAATTCATGGTTACATTATTTATAGTGACATAGGAAAAACCACTATGGGAAGACGAGTGTAAAAATAAAGTATACAAATTCATGGTTACATTATTTATAGTGACATAGGAAAAACCACTATGGGAAGACGAGTGTAAAAATAAAGTATACTAATTCATGGTTACATTATTTATAGTGACATAGGAAAAACCACTATGGGAAGACGAGTGTAAAAATAAAGTATACTAATTCATGGTTACATTATTTATAGTGACATAGGAAAAACCACTATGGGAAGACGAGTGTAAAAATAAAGTATACTAATTCATGGTTACATTATTTGCATCGTAAATGAACATACTACCTAAGTAGAATAATTTTATTATAAATTAAAAAATTGTGATGCAAACGATGCTCAACAAAGCGAATTGTTTTGCTAATTTAAATCTTTGAAAATAATATGATGTGATGAACACAAAGGAAATAACTAACCAAAATAAATGCGTAATTAAATAATTATTGCAATTATAAAAACTGAATAACACTTCGTTAAGATTAAGATTAAAATAATATGAAAAATAAATAAAGATTAACGAACGAGTGAATAAATTAAATACACAATGGAAAATAAACTAAATAGAATTAAAAGTATACTGTTCAAGATTAATACAAGTTAGTCCTTAAGATAAATAAATACTAAAGTAAACCTATACAAAATATGTAGGTACTTAATGCAGCGCCGCGTCGCAATGTTTAGATTTTTTCGTAGTACCCAGTAATCTTTAGGTATGGTCAGTAATTTTGATTGTGTTACAGTTAGTTTATCAGCTTGTTTACTACTACCACTACTGCTTGATTTCAATTCAACTTAATATATTTACTTGTGGGTATTGCCCCAAAATGCACATTTTTGTAAGTAGTAATCTGCGCTGTAAAGCTCCACAGCATAAATTCTCTCCAATGTCTCGTCTAAAAAGACTATTGTCCCATTACAACTGTAATCCCATCTATAACATTCAGTTGTGAGATGCCAAACTTTACTCTTCTCCTGTCGCTTCATACGATACCTATTTATGTGAAAGTATGAAACGCCTCTACATTTCAAATAATAGCGTGGACGATAGCCAATATATGCGTATATACGCAGGTACTCTGCCGTTATAGTTCTCATTATGGGCCTATTTCATAACTTACACTTAATTTACTCATAGTTCCTGATACCCACAATACAGATTAACCTAGTGTGGGGTCAGGATTATGTGTGACTGTTGGAGGTATTTATTTATTTTTATATATAATTGTAACCGCCATATAACGCGTTACACAGCTAATTTATAAAGTACCAATATTAGATCTAGTACGCTTCTCTGTATATATTTACAATGCGACGTGTACTTAGATTTCTTATTTTATCTCTTTATTTCAATTTGATAGATAACATTTGTTTTTTTTTATTAGCAGTAAAAGGCATAACACAGAATACAATCATACAAGTAATATAACTTAAATATTATAATTTAATGTACTAGATCGTCTTCCTAAACATATGCCCTGATAGAGCATCAGTGCGGAAATGACAAACTAAGACCAATTAATTTATATTTTAATCTATAACAAAGAGAAGAGAGAAAAAAAGTTTTACACCTTGCTTACTTTACTTTAATATGTTTTACTACTACGCAAAATTGGCCCCGCTTCGCTGTTCATAATATCAATTGTACTATTTTTAGCATAAAGTTAATTGTGTAACCGACTAATTACACCATAATATCAAATATTGGTGAATGTGGGACCTAAATTAATAAAATTCAATAGTGCAGACGTGAATGCGATGTTACTATTGTTAAAATGTTTGTCTGAGGTAAACTGACTTTGATCTCAAACTCAACACCGTAAATGTTGATTTCGTTTCCGTAAGAATATTACAGGCTTTGTAAGTTTTAATTTGTTTGTTAACTCAATAGAGCCATTACACGGTACTGTTAGAACATTGTCGGTAACAGTTTGAGTTCAAAGTAACTGTCGAGAGCTGTTCATAACGTGGGCACAGATATTATAATCAATAGCGAGGGCGGAGGCTCGCCGCAGATTAACTTCACGTTAAAGCCTCCGAGCCGCACTCCACCCCGCACACCACCCCGCACACCACCCCGCACACACCCGCTGAACAACCGCCTTTGTATATCCCAATGATTTGCCTCCCGTACTCTAGAATTCCATTCTCTCTACTACTTAAAAGCTTTTAGAAAATTTGCGATATCTACACAATGGAAATGTTTTAACTATTAATTTCTGTCTCAAATATAAAGTGTCCACAAATATTTTACTATTTTCAATATATTCATGAATTATAATTTCCATCCATATGGATTAAAATTATTTAGAGGTTCAGACAAAACCTTATTTAAATGGCTTAAAAATTAATGAACTGACATATTATGTATAGTTGGGCAGTCTCTGTGGTTACAAGTTCGGAGTCTTTCAAACGATTATTGTTTCGTAGTGTGTTTATATGTACAATTGTATATATGTGCACATGTATATATATGAGCGTGTGTGCTGAGTTTAAATCTCATTTACGTGCGATGTTCAAGCATGGCGTGGACATTGTTAGCGGAGGCGGAGCGGTGCGGCGTCGGCGTGCGGCGTCGGCGCGCGGCGGCAAGATCAAATGCGCCCCGCCCCGGGCCGGTGGGCGCGCGCGCCGACAAACACTACGTACCGCATACAGGCGCACACACACACACACACACACACTGGACATGAGTGCCCACAGTCCGCGAGCCTCGCCACAATGTCGTGCAATAAACGGGCTCCTTTAATCACCCGCTTCCTCCGCTGTTTCTTTACTCCAGCCGCGAGCACGTCACACGACACACCAAACCTCATGAATCCTAAAAACTATTCCTTTGAACGGATAAATGTGTCGCGACATTCGTGTGCCCATAAATATGTCCAAAAATGATTTAGTGATAGAAAAAAGACAGAGGTAGCTGCGGGCTGCGGCGAGCGGGTGCGCCCAACATCTGTCGGCGGCGCTGAGCTAATCACCTCCCTGTCTAAATATGTCAATTTATTTAAACGCTGCTTTCAGTTACGGCATGAAAAACTACAGGAAATTTATATGCGCGTGTATTTTAACGTCTTGTTACAAGCTTTGTTCTGGTGAGGAATGTCGATATGAACCGAGTGTGCAATGTGACTGATTGCAGATGATTCGTTGTGATCCTTGTTTACTTCACAAATAATTCGGCAATATTTCAAAATATGTGTTGAGTTCCAAAATTTTACCTATGCAGTATTAACAGACATTACAGAGTTCAAAGTGGGGGTTTTTTAACAGTCACACATAGTCCTGACCCACACTAGGTATAACCCTATAGATCGTGGGTATCAAGAACTATGAGAGACTTATAGTCCCACAACACCCAGACCCGAAACAAATACGTATTTGTGGATCACACATTTGTCTCCCTATTGAAACCGTGGTGTCTTGTTTCACAGCCAGCTAGCCCACTACGCCACGCAGGCTGTCAATATATTGTCAAATATTAAACATTCAATTTAGGCGTGTAAAGTAGGGGATAGCATGGTGACGCGAGTACCTACGTAATGTAATGCTGTCTGTGGTGTGCCGAGTGCGGTGTGTTGCAACTTGCAAGATCGTTGTGAGCGTAATAACCTTTAACTATAAACTTACTTGTATAATTAATTACATTTTTCTATAATTACTGCTTCGTTTAATATTTAATTAAATAGTAACGCGACCTCCTTTTATAATATTTTTATACAAGATACAGCCTAGGAATGTAGGTACTGTATTTTGTTCGCATTGCAGAGTACACCGTTAACCGGAACCCGTACAGTTATTCACATTGTGTGCCGAAAAATTGGAATTGGAATTTTAAATGACATTCGCAACGCTCGTAATGAAAAAAATCTAATTAGTTAATGTGCGGAGACGTTGAACCTGCGCCGGCGGGGTAATGGCGCCCGTCACTAACGCCAAACTATTAATGGCTTATAAAACACCAACAAAAACAATAACGATAGTCATATTTAATAATATACATCCAACGACACTAACTCTGAACAAATTAACATAATTTTATGACTCCTCGAATGGAATTAAAGTAATTAATTACCTACTCTATGTATAATTTTTCACACAGTTCGGGGCGTTTCAGTTAGAAAACATTAAACGAGAGGAAACAAAACAAAGAGGCCTCTGCACTCTGTTTACCGCTCGCCATTCTCTCGCCTAGGGTTACCATCAGTATATTAAAAAGTCCTGTCAAAAGCCAGACACATGTGAAAAAAAAATATTAATAAATTTTTCTTATCCTGGCACGAGACCAATGTCTCGTCTCTCGACGATCGCCAGAATTACGAAGTTACCTATTGGAAATACTCTGGTCGGCGCTGGATCTTATCGCAATGACGGTTTTTTTTTACCATGTGTATGATGATTCGCTTTCCAGTCGGGGAGAATTAATATGTATCAGGTACATACCCTTCCACCATATTCTGGTTCGTAATAGGAAAGTTGGGACAAATCAATATCTCTAACTGGCTGAAGTATGGACGGTAGGCCAACAAGCAGGACATATCTGGACGGATGGTAACCCTATCCGCTAGCCGTGTAATTTACACAGTGTTTAATTTTGTACGGAAGAATCCTTTTAAATTAGAAAGTTAAACCGAGACAAGGACCTATAAGCGGAGACAGTGTTCCGTTTAATTTGCCGTGGCTCTGCCGCGACCGGGACAATGGCAGTAATACACTCTGTGACATTGTTTTAATTGTTATTATTATTTTAGTATTAAACTTACGATTACTTCATAAAAAAATTCAAAGTAAATAAAATATGTAGAGAAAAATAGAGATAATAGATATGTCTAAATTATCTCAAATTAAAACTTGTAAATCAACTCACTACTCTAAACATTAGCTGATTAAATCACGTATCTATCTATACTTTCAATCGATCTTTCGTATTCTAACTTAAATTATGAAAATATAGAAATAAATGTGAAAGAAAGACCTCAATAATGGTAGTCTAGAACAATAACCTGAACATTAAACAGCCCTAACTATAGCTTTCCTACTATGAGTTTTATCTCATATAGATTGAATGTATGAATTATATATAAACAAGACCAGCGACCAGCAGCCAGCAGCCAGGAACCGCTCCCATATAAACATGTTGATGTTATATACTGCTGTTTTACGGCCGATTACAATAAAAGAAGATTGATAAATCTGAAGCTCCACATCAAATCAATCAAACTAAGAAATTTTCACGCGTGATCTTCAAACTGTACTCTTGTTGTCGATCTACGGCCGTTCCTTATATTCCATCTATCGACAGATTTGTTTAATATCAATAGTGTTTTGACAGATCTTCCATACAAAATGTGTCAAATTTTAACTACCAGTAAGCAAATCTATCGACAGACAGAATATAGGGAACGGCCATTAGAGACTCAAAGTAAGACCGTTTCTCAAAATCGGTCATAATAAAATATTAAGTATATCAGAACCGAAACGGAACTAAAGTAAAATAACACTCAATCCTAGAGTTCCACTTCGACGAATACAAAAAATATCACTCCATATCTGAAGCATCCTTCTGAATTGTTTTAAAATGTGCAAAATTAAATGTAATAAAGTATAATTTTAATATTAATTTATTTGCAGACAACGCACATCTTTGGAGTTAAACATCTTAATTCACAGACCGAATAGTTATAACCGTAGGTAGTACTTAAATAATAATTAATGTATTTATAAAAAATTAAGATTATAACAGTACCTAACTCGCCGAGATTTCTCTGTAAGCGATATTCCGAATTGATGGTAGAGATTCCTGTTTATAAGAATTGAAAAATGTGTTGCTTACCAAGTGACCTATACAAATTAATTTACCGTGTCCCCATAAGTTAGTGAGCAGTAAATTTCAAGGCAGTAGTCTGTTTCGTCTGCACTCTAAAGCATGAATGTATTGGCGAATGATTTTGTGATGGTTTATTTATTTATTTATCTTAGGAACATTTACAGACTAATAGTTGTAATAGTTGATACTGTTGATTATCCTATGCTAATAACAAATATTCACCAAGTACCATTTTCTTATGGAAAACCAACGTAAAGTGGCAGCTTGACTAGTACGGTCGTCCGTCTACGTCCCGACGTCGCATCGTCGCGTTTTCAATGTTCCTGCATCACATTGCGATGTGTTTAGTATCTTTGGAATTAAATAATTAGGTCTTATCACATCACGCAAAGCCAACGCCATATAATATGCCCTTTACTCCCACACAATACCGACACTGTATCGAAAAATAATCTTTCGGATTGAAAATAATCACCATGTAAAATAAGTTAGCAGTTTGGTTTCTAAAGTAACAAACGAATTGCGGCCACTACACGGCTACCTCACGGCGTGGCTCGTGGCCGAAACCGATCCTTGTTTTACACGCTCAGATTTTTATTAAGACGCATCAAGATGAAAACATTTGTTTTATTGCCGCTTCCATCGTGTACGATACTTCATAACTTTCATACTAAACTTATTCAAATAGGATTATGGATAAAGGCGCAGTTTATTAGTTTTATTCATGTAGCTTGTAATGCTAGTCAATGTTCATATAAATAATATAAATAGGAATAAGACTAGTGCAGACAAATTGTAATTTATAACAAGTAATATACTTTATAGAAAAATGACGAAAATCAGCTACTTCAAAGGTAACTAGACAGTTTCATACAGATATGATGCATATATGCGGGATTTTGAGTGGTAGAGCCACGCTGTAGACACTTTTGTCTACAGCATGAATGGGCCGGCTCGCCCGGGTCGTTACCACTGTCTTACAGAAAACCGACGTAATGTAGCAGCGTTTCGTACGGTGAGTAAGATATACGGAGGCCCAAAGCCCCTTCCCAATCCCTTAATTATCCCTTTCCTTTAAGGTCTGCAACGCACCCATAATTCTTTTGGTATTGTGGGCGTACATGGACGGTGAAGATCACTTACCATCATGTTTCACCACACATCCCGCATGACTAAATTGTTCATACAGTTTAACAGATCACTTTTTTAATTACAAGTTATGTATATTTCACATTATGTCGTCACATGGAAAAGCTGTTTTCAGCATTAATTCCCACCAGAGAACAATAGGGTGGTATTGTGCCGTAGCCCGCACCGAGCTGATTTCGCAAGCGCCAAATTACACGCACATTGCGGATGCCCTGCTGAGTGAAATCGCGGGAAATATCATTATGCAAATAACTCCATAAATAATAGCCGCTATAATATCATTTGTTAAGATATAAAGCTTACAAAAATTTTAACGAGCATAACTGGCATATCGGAGCGCGAGCGGCCCGCGGCGACTCGCCCCGTGCGCTCACGTCTAATCAAAACATTGCCCTGTAAACTTGCTGTTGTTATGTACCACTGATAAAGCTATTGTAGAAACAAACGATGAAGACATTATGCTGTTTTTCAAACGGAAAGTAATTAAGTGTAAAGAAGCGGTGTTTGTCGCAGAAACGTGCTTCGACATCTAATCGACTGCGGCGGCACTTGAGGGAGGGAAACAATGAATACAAATGTCACACTCCCGTTCACCGCACACCTTAGACAAAACAGTCTAATCAATAAGACGCAAAATACTAATTGTCGAAGAAAATCAAGAACCAAATAAAATTAAGGACATTAGTTACGGTATATATAAGATTTAATTTGTTGGGATTGTAATTGTTTGGAGTGGAATTTTATAGCAAAGGCCGACAAACAAGCACGTGGGTCACCTGTTCGTGAGTGGTCACCGCCCATGAACGACCACAATACCAAAAGCATCATGAACGCCTTCAAAGTAAAGGGGAAAGGACATAAGGGCCTCCGGATATCTCACTCACCATACAAAACACGCAAACTGATAATATAATAACATACCCGTCACTAGATGTCAAAATAACAGAATATGCGCAATGAAATTCTCTATTTACCTCACTTCAATTCTATACCGAAGCCTACATGTCTCCAAATGAATAATTAATACAAAACAGATAAAGTAGAAACAAACTCAACTAATGTCATGACATTTTTTTTTATATTATAACGGATTCGCATATTATTGAAACATAACACAAAGTCATGCCTGTATCCCCGAAGGGGTAAGCAGATGTGCAACCGGTACATCGACGTTTGGCCTAGCTTTTATCCGTCCCATGTTGTGATATGTATATACATACCTTCGCCATATCCGGTATAGATTCCAATGCCGGGCAACTTATATGTAAAAACTTAAATATAAATAAAACTGTGATTTTCTGACTGGGGTTTGAACCCTGGAACCCCATCAGTTTCTCAACATACGTATGTTGCTACTAGACACATGAGGCGACATTATTTAACTATCCTACTAATATAACAAAATGTGAAAGTTTGAATGTTTGTGAGTTTGTAAATTTATTAATCACTTACGCCGAGCTGGAATAAAATTTGACGCATTCATTCATTGAAATGAAATGAAATAGTTTTATTAATCATGTAGGCAATTAAAATAGCGCTTATGACAAGTCAGTACAAAATATAGAAACTTATGTACTTAAGTATAGAAATCATATCAACTAATGTATACATAACATACATAGCATCGTCAAAATACACTGGGCAACTAGACATTTTACAATATTTTTATAATAGTCCAGAATTGTGAAGATTTATTATTATTATTTTTTTCTTCTGTTTTATGGGTCGATATGGACCATAGGCATTACAGAAACGGACCGTGTTTTAAAACTACCACCGGATCCAAAACGACCAAGCTTGAGAAGACCCGACGAAACAACTCATTCACACGTACAACGTTCGTATTGGAGATAATACCGTTAGATACCAAGAAATCTGAATGCATATTATATTACCTACGTCTTCATTCAGCACTCGGTCGGGATTCGGGACATTCACTAAAACTACCAAACTACGTGAACTCAATATAGTTACCTGTGAACTCACAGAACAATAAATAATAGAATTCCTGACATTCAGATGCGTGGCTTTCTGTTCCCAGTGTAACGGAGCCTGTTCACTGCTCAGTACACCCGCCATCATTATCAGCCCGTATAATTTACTCGGCAAATTGACTGTGAAAACTTTTACATTACGGCGTATACCGTGTGTCGGCACTCTGCCCGCCCACCTGACGGGCCAGGATCATATTAAAAACGTGAGTCGTGAAACGCGCGTGAGTATGTGCCGTGCAGGGGCGGCGCAACCGCGTGGCGAGGCCTCACGGGGCCTGCAACCCCCCACCCCCACGCCCCCGGCCCAACTAAATTTATGCAAATATTTTAATCATAATTTAATGGCCGTGATAAATGCGGGCCGATTATGTAGTACTTCAATTATAAATACCTTACTAATTTGATTATATTTTAATTCAATTAATTTGAATAATATTCTTTTTATTCTAATTAGTGCTGTGTTTCATAGGTTTCTTTATCAACGAATCTAATGTTCATGTCAAGATAACCCATACAACTCGCATATTTTTAACCTTTAAAATACTATACTTACTCCTCAGTACTGTGGTCCATTAACCCAAATATTTTTAAAGATGATTAAAGGAAGGCTTTAAAAATTATTTCAATTGCAGAAAATGTGATATTTTTTTATGCCAAACTGCTAATAGCATTATAATGTTTTAAAACAACTAGGAAGATGGTTGCCTGAATGGATTACACGTTCATTACCTACGTGATGTACAAATTTAATCCCCAATAGATTGTGCTGACTCCGGCCTGATCTACCGTAATTAACACAAGTACGCGCAGTACTTCGTGAGCGTTCATCCGCGTCGAGCCGCTGCCAGCACTCCACTCGATTCCTGCTCCATTAGCAAACTTCAGAGTTCGCCGTGCGTCGATATTAATATCGCCCCCCACTGCCCCCCACTGCCCGCGCGCACACCTCGCCGCGCCTCCTCCCGCGACCCTTGCACTCGGCCACTTTTTACGTGTTGCAGGTTTTCATGTTTTAAAGATGAACCCGAAATTATACGAAATATGTCGGCCGGACAGGAAGCGTGAAAAAGTTGGTAAAAAATATTGAGTTATTAGATTCCTCGGTATCGGTTCAGCCGGTGATTACAGATGTATCAGACATATTGCAGGCCTTGGCTTTTTATACGATAATGGATCAACCAGGTCCCCTGATTGTAAGTGATCACCATCGCCCATCAACTAAAATCTCCAGAGGAATCTCTGGTGTGTCTGTGTGCAGAAGCGGTTTTTTGTTGAGGTTTCTAAAATCTCCAATGTAAATCTGCCACTTCATGCGGAATTGTCTATTTTCTGAGACAAAGTGGTACTGAAAGGACTGCTGAGCAAAACGATTTCGAAGTTTCTTGTCAATTAAATATTAACATCATTGATTCGCTTTCATGATGAAAGAAAACATCGTTATGAAACTGCGACCTCTCCAATAAAAACAATTATCGCTGGCAAAATAAACAAACTATACCGAAATATAACATACCCATAGAAAATCTAAAATGTAATTAATTTGCTAATTATAATTTAGGTATGTATAAATGTTTCTTATTTAAAAATATTTATTTTTTGGGAACATAACTCTCCGTGACGTCAGAGTTTGTTGTTAGTGTGTGTATGACTCCGCGGACGAGTCACTGGTACAGTAGGTCCGTGCTCCAACCTTGTGTGGGCCTGCCTAATAGGCTGAAATTTGCTATTTATTTACATTGTAATGATACCTAGTCCAATTGTATTCATGCTGTAAAGAAAACTGTGTACAGTTCGTTTCTACTACTTATAAAATTGTTAGGTGCCGTGCGTTGCGGTGCAAACTACAGTATGATCGGCGGTGTCCTGCTGCGATAAGTGTCGGACGCGACTCGCACAGCGCGCCGCCCGCCGCCCGCCGCTCCCTACACGCCGGGAGCTGGAATATTGTAATCACATGTCAGACTGACTTTAATACAAACACCACTTTCTGTTATGTCGCAAATTGCATCGTGTGGCGATTATTAATGCGTATGTATTATTAATACATACGCACTCACACCTGTGATCCCCGAAGGGGTAGGCAGACGTGTAACCAGTACACCCACATTTCGCCGAGCGTATCTCCGTCCCATGATGTGATAGGGGGCGAGCCTATCGCCATACCGGGCATAATTTCAGACTCCAGGCTGATACTGATTATTTCGTAATAGAAAAACCCAATATCATTTTTACGCAACCCGGGGATCGGACCCGAGACGTCAGCGTCAGCCTCAGTCGTTACGCGTACGCATTACAACTGCGCCACTGAGCCACTGAGCCACCGAGACGATAATTAATTACCTATGGCGATATACACGTCAAACCAGTGTATCCAGTAACTCATTAGTTCCAATCTATATGATAATACCATCGTATCTCTTGCAACAACAGATTCTCTATTCACTGATACTTTATTCAATAAAACTCCCAAATCGACTACACGTCTTTAACTTATGTAGTTGATTTGTGAGTTATGATAAAGTTCATGTTCATCAAGTTCATGATAGATATTAAAAGGTCACGGTGATATAATGTCGAATGTAAAATGCTTAAAACTTTACACATCCTTTAATAAAATATTATATATAATACTAATGTCTAAAACGATGAATTAAACAGCTATACACATAAATACCAACGATTACAAATCCCTCATCGAATTATTCCCCATCAATTATTGTTTCGTTTTATATTAATGAAACAGGTGATAGTTTAATGAATTTAATACGTTAGCAACTACACCTGTAATGGTTCTCTCCATTCATTAGTAGTAAAGAAGCTTAGGTACTTATGTTAACGTTGTACAATCTAGTTGACACAATGTATTATGTACATGCGTTATAATTATGTGACAAGCATTACTACAAAATGTAATTACTGCGACGATCGTGCGACTCATATAATGGTTCCACCATACTATGACAGAACTGAAGTGCCGACAAACTTACTTTCTTTATAAAGAAGTGGAAATGGGCCGTCGTCGGTAACGTTTGATAGGGTTCAATTTATTTTTCTGTTTATAATCTCCAGAAAACAAAAACTATATAAGTTATACTATAATACTAACCCTGTACCTACACGTACCACTACTGGTCACGGCCTCCTCTACTGAATGAGAGGGAGTTAGGCCTTAGTCCACTACGCTGACCTAATTCGGATTGGTAGAGTTTACATACCTAAAAAATTCTTATGGAGAACTTCTTAGATATGCAGGTTTCCTCACAATGTTTCCTTCACCGTTAAAGCAAGGAATAATTAACAATTAATATACACATAACATAGAACAGTCAGAGGTGCATGCTCTTAGGGCTGGTTTCGAACTTCGACAGTCCGTACCACTCCGCGCGGAGCTATTGCTGTTTTTTATGAATTTTGTCTATACAAAAAAGAATATCGTACACTGTCTGGGGATATGTTTATTTTTAATTAACATCAGCCAGCCATATACTGCCAGTACACTGCTAGGATGGTGGCCTAACGGTGAGTGGTTTATCAGGTGAAATGGTAATGCGTGCGCGGTGAGTGAGGGGCACGGGGGCGGTCTCAGCTGGCGCCGCGAGGTCTGGCTGGCGTGTGCGCCGGAACCGGAACTCTATTGTTTTTAAATGGAGTGGGCACGGGCGGCGGGACGTACAGCCAGCCTGTCATCACGTCACCGGCTCCCGCACTGGACAGTGGACATGCGGCACGCGCTCCACTGATCAGCTATAACCGCTTGTTCCAACAACAATCCATGGTATTTATTTTCGGCAGGTACAAATATCACTTACTAACAAAATATTAAAAAGCCCGTCGTAGTGGCTCGCCCTAGTGAGTTGTGTTCCGCTGTACGTAAAAGTTAGACAGGCCGGTATCAATGTGGCGACCGTCGAGACTTGCTAGAATGATACCGGCCAATGATTCTGGCGACGTTGGTTAATGTTTGTTGAAAATATATTTATTCTCTGCTGTACTTACCATCAGGATCGGTATAGTCACTGCCGTGTCAACATATGCAACACTCGGTCCGTCTGATGGTAAGTGGTCACCGCCGCATATGGACTTCTGCAATGCCACACCCAAGACACAGTCAAGCCGCTACCTATACCGTTGGAAAAAAACAAACTACAGCGCTGATTTTCAACTTCACGTCGGTTTTCTGTGAGATTGTGATAACAACCCTTTATGACATTCATGACTCTAGACACCTAAACATTCTACAACAGTAATATTCTTTACATGTAAAAGTTTTTATAAACTACTAGCCTTTGCTCGTGGCTCCGCCCGCGTGAACGGCCTTATCTGGAATAAAAAGTAGCCTATGTTACTCAGTGAAAATGTAGCTTTCTAACGGATTTTTTAAATCGGTCCAGTAGTTTTTAAGTTTATTCGTTACAAACAAAAATGCAAATCTTTCCTCTTTATAATATTAGTGTAGATAAAAAAATATGGAATGTAACTGTATTTAAGAGCAGTGGAGGTCCGCCCGCGATGTTCCAGTGCATCGCGTCGCGTCGGTCGCGGGTGTGTTGATATTTCGCGTATTCTTTCCATATTTATGTGATGTGCATCGGACACCTGCCGCGATGCCTGCCGCTATAACCACTCACTTTATTGCACTTCACAATGGACGGATAAATACTGGGACTCTTTGTATTACGAGTGTTTGTAACCATTTGCGGTAAGTGATAGCGGCGCATTGCGTAAATGTTGTGTATAACACAAATGAGTTGGCTCTACCACAGCGTTGTCACTGTCTCTAAGAGCTTTCATGTTATGTTCGATCAGATTTCCAACAAATCCCTCTTGAGTAATCCCTATTCCTTTCACATCCACGATACTCTTCGTATTGTGGATGCTCATAGGTAGTATTGTTCAGAACCTCGTATTTATTTACGCTTCTCCAATAAACACCTCACTGCAATGCCTCGTCGAAGTGCAGTCATATGTAATAATTTGTCGGAGTAGAGAGCATTATCTTTACATAGCGCAATTAACATAACGCCAGATAAAGTTATGAGCCCTGCGACACACGGCGAGCACACCGCGCCTTGTCGCGTCGCGTCACCGCGCGGCGATAACTGCCGATAAAGAAAAACGCGCGCGACCGTGCCGCTCCGCGGATTGACCGCCGATTAGCATACAATGGCCGGCAACAGCTGGCTGTTATCAGATGCCGCCGCGCCAACTACTATTAATTTGTGATTTAAACTAAAACTTATTTATAGCGTGGTGCGGCGATAAATAAGCGCTAACGGCCAAACTTGGCCACTACAAATCATACCCGTTCGGTAATGAATTACCCCGCGCTGTACGTACTACGTAGGTACTAGTGCCAGTCTCGACCGTGATTTACTTCTCTTGGGAATTATAAACGCAAATTAGAATCAATATAAGCTATGAGCTTGGTGGGTTCGTGTCACTCGAGCCGTGTTGAACTGTGAATATCACAGCACGAGTTAAAACTTAAAAGAACGTGTATGTGATACGTCAGCCACACTTCACACATTATCAATATTCGGAATACTCGATGTACTGATATCGTATAAATAAGGTTTTACTGACTGATATACACACTGCACTCTGCACGCGATTACTGTAGCTGAATTTTTTATATTAGAAAGCAACCGATAAAGCATGCTTATCATCTGATAGTAAGTGATCACTGCAACCCATGAACAGTCATAAGAGAAATTCAGCACATTCTCGGCCTTTTAAAGAATAAGCTCTTTTGTATATACCTAAAAAAATCAAAGTCCTAAATGACGCATCATCGCTTAGCTCAAACCGTTAAGGAGAAAAACTGGAATTTATTATAGTTTTGATTTTATATCGTAGGCTGATGCCTGCGATATATCATTAATAAATCATTTAATAAACGATTTCTCTAAATTCAATCCTTAACGGAAATAGTGTTGCGATGTTTGTATCGTTTTTTTTTTTGTCTATAATAATATTTTTAACACAATTATTTAAGCGCCGTATTTCGGCATTTTCCAAATTTAATCCCTAATAGATGAAAGAACGTAGAATTAGTATGTAATGTAAAGCGGGCGGAGCCGCGAGCAGAAACTTACAACTTTATAAAGACGGAGTTTTCATCTACAACACCGTGGTTTTCATCAACATAGTAATGTATATTCCACATGTTTTGTTTGTTTATTTAATGTGTTATGTTTATAGATGTGAATTAAAATCGAGGTGAACGGTTGCATAATGTATTGGCATGTGTAATGTGTGTGTCGTATGAACGATCTATAAATATTCATTTGTCTATACAAGCAGCGGTGCAGTGCGCAGCGATCAAGTGTATTTTTATTGCATATGTTATTGAATCATGAACACAGCGCACCTAGGCTATCGGTACAAAACAAGGAATCGAATCGAATAATGTAAATTACTGACACCAGACAAAATTGTCAAATTCTTTATAATTGGAAGGTTTGAAGCCTGCCAACCCGCATTAGGTCAGCGTGGTGGATAATATACACGTATTGAGAACCTCCTCCGTTTATTTTTCCGTCGGTTAATTAGAATAATATTATGTTGGTCTAGCAACAGGACCCATTATTCAACTACATGCTGCAATACGAACTAAGCGGAAAAACTGGTGTTCCTTTCTCCTGTTGTTCTTCTTCTTATCGAATGGTTAGTGGCCAACCTAGTGTCAGAGTTTTTCAAGCCCCCCGAAAGCCGCCGACTTGGCTTAACGACTGCTATCAGTTGATAACAGCCAGGACCGACATTTTACGTGCCCTCCGAAGCACGAAGACGCTCTATTGAAATACCACTAAGCGGTCACCCATCCATAGACTGACCGCAACCAAGGGTTGCTTAACATCTTATTGATTATACAGTTTCTGTCATGCACCACACATAGAAACCACTGTAGTAAAACCCTATATCGTGAGTGGTGTGTATTGTGTGACGTCACCAGTGTGTCGGGACTCGGGGGGTCTCTAGTCGCTAGTCGCATCGATCTAGCGCAGGTAGCCGCTCAGTAGTCTATACCCTCGTAGGTTGCGACACAAAGCGCTCACTGCCCCTTGTCATGGAGGAATGTCCGGGCCCGAGCCCTCGCGTAATTAATATCGGAAATATGTGAGGGCTTGTCGTGGTCGGTACTAGTGTTGCCAACTCTGACAAACTAAAAGTCATAAATGAATATTGTTATCTATATCAGCCATATTTTATGGGCACAGGAATCGTCTACTAATGAGAGGGATTAGATCTGAAGACACCACGCTGGACTAATGCGGGTAGACGTTACATACCTATCTGTGCCGGTAGGTGTCAATACGTGTCTGTAGATATGAATGGTACTTGGATCAATATGCAACAACAACTTCTAAATGCCTGTAAAGAACTCCATACACGTATACATATATACATACATGACCCGTGAACAAATAACATAGCATTTTTGGCAATAGTATAAAAACATTATCAGTGTTTATTTAACAACTTTCTCACTGCCGCGTACCCACATCGTGCCTAGATGCAAAAAGAAGAATAACATATTTTAGGTTATTTTTTATAGCTTGGATGACCAAAAGAGCAAGTTGCACGCCTGATAAAATAAAAAAAGTACTTAATAATAAATAGTCGAAATAAGGTCTGAAATAGAACAGCGATGTGTCGGAAAATGTTGGTATCACTGGCCGATGCCCGACAGTCATAAGGCAGGGTGTGGGCCGTGGGGGAGGACAGGATATATGTCACATGATTTGTGGGTAACGACCAGCTAAATAAGAGTCGGGATCGCGCACCGAGGGTTCCGTACCAGCCCCCTTGAATTTACACTTTTTGTTAATTTTATGAGTTGAATATGAATATGAATTCACGAGTGGTAGAGCCACGCTGTAGACAGTTTTGTCTACAGCACGAATGGGCCGGCTCGACCGGGTCGTTACCACTGTCTCACAGAAAACCGACGTAATGTAACAGCGTGCTGCTGCGTTTCATACGGTGAGTACCTTTGAGAACCTTCCCAATCCCTTAATTATCCCTTTCCTTTAAGGTTGGCAACGCGCCCATGACTTTTGGTATTGTGGGCGTACATGAGCGGTGGAGATCACTTACCGTCAGGTGACCCACTTGCTCGTTTGCCGGCCTATGCAATAAATAAAAATATGTGTAATTATTAAAGTGATATCGGGTTTTCTATTACGAAATGCTCAATATTAGCCCGAAGTTTGGAATTGTGCCCGGTATGGCGATAGGCCATCCCCTATCACATCATGGGACAGAAATAAGTTCGGCGAAATGAGAGTGTACTGGTTACGACGCTGCCTACCCCTTCGAGGATTACAGGCGTGATTGTGTTATGTAAGTATGTTAATTTTTATTACTTTTCTGGATTCCACCATAATAACAAATATTAATATGCTGTAAAAATTTCAGCAGGCTACTTATTACAGCTGAAGACAGAGCTCTTTAAAGGTAGATGTCAGGACAGACAGACGGACAGTATAGGCTTAGTAATACAGAGTAGTAATTCCGTTTTGAGTAGTAATTTTGACTATTTTCTACATGACAATAATGAATAACTTTTTATTTATTTAATTTCATAAAATGTATAATACATACATACCTACATACATACGTACGCACTCACGCCTGTAATCCCCGAAGAGGTAGGCAGAGGTGTAACCATTACACCCTCATTTCGCCGAGCGTATCTCCGTCCCTTATGTGATAGGGGGAAAGCATACTTAATTGTAAACAAAAGACGTGTAAAGTTGCCCTTTACCAATAAATTTATGATTTCTGATTACTACAAAATTGAGTATCATGTCGACGTCGTGTCTACAGGCACAGAAAATAGAGTGGTGTAATATTTGAGACGCGCATAACTTTAGATTAGTTAATGTATACCAATATAAAATGCACCAATTTACGTATAGCATCAAGAAAAAAAACGGTTATAGATATTCTCATATTTTAGCGAACCAAATTACAGATGAATGGAGTTAATAATATCAGTCGGCTAAATGTCGGCTATTATATCAGAAGGGTAAAAAACGCGGCGCTTTGTGCTTTAATACGGAGGTCTAAGCGGACCAGCGGAGGGGGGGGGGGGGGGGGCTGTGTATCGAGATCAGTGCACGTACAATGGCGTCCGCTCGCGTGACTCGCCGTCTCTCGCCAATGATTATGAACTATGAACGGATCAATTTCACAGCCACCGCTCAAAGCCGCCGCCCAGCCGCACTGCCGCACGCCCCTTCCTCCTGCACGCCGCACCGCCCCACCCCACCGCACCCCTCCACGATACACCCCACCCTACACAGCCAGTACTGCGGACTACTGCGTTCAATACACTTCTACTCTTTCCGCCCAGTGTTCTGGAGAAACTGCAATGTAAAATAGATAACATACGCACCCACGCCTGTAATCCCCGAAGGGGTAGGCAGAGGTGTAACTAGTACACCCAAATTTCTCCGAGTGTATCTCCGTCCCATGATATGATAGGGGGCAAGCCTATCGCCATACCAGGCACAAATTCCAGACTTCGGGCTGATACTGACTATTTCTTAATAGAAAAACCCAATACCTCTTTACCCGACCCGGGGAACGAACCCGAGACCTCAGCTTTAGCTTAATCGTAACGCGTACGCATTACAACTGCGCCACCGAGGCAGTCAAAAAGATAAGTGATGGAAAATGTAGCAGAACAACGCTGTAGGCAGTTTTGAATAGGCCAGCTCGACCGCGCTAGTAAGTACCGCTGTGTGGCACACGCTGACGTGAAGTGGTAGCTCGCTATTGTGTAAGTGAGTAAGATTTGTGTTCCGGTGTGAAGGACATTGAAGCCAGTGTAATTACTGGGCATTATGTGACTTAACACCTTATGTCTCGGGGTGACGAGCGCAGTCCAGTGTCATGCAGTGCTTTATTTAAAGTTCTGTGTGGCGTTGCTTCTGTTTATGAGCAGGCGTGGCGCTTACCATCAGGCGAGCGACCGGCTCGTCTCGTCATTCAATATAATAAAAAAAAAAAGATTTCCGGAAGTTCCAATCTCTCTTCCCAACTAGCATTCCATTCTTTTAAGGCATATCCAGCATAGAAAGCAGTGATAGCTCAGCGGGGAGTGGTACGGACTGTCGAGACGAAAATTGCAGGTTCACACCAGCCCCAAAGGCATACACTCTTCTAAGTTCCTGTGTATTAATTGTTAATTGGCTCGTCCGGGTCGTTACCACTGTCTCACAGAAAACCGACGTAAAGTAGCAGCTTGCTGTTGCGTTTCGTACGGTGAGTGGGATATCCGGAGGCCTAAATCCCTTCCCCTTCCCAATCCCTTAATTATCCCTTTCCTTTAAGGTAGGCAACGCGCCCATGACTCTTTTGGTATTGTGGGCGTACATGGGCGGTGATGTTCACTTACCATCAAGTGACCTACTTGCTCGTTTGTCTGCCTATAATATAAAAAAATAATATAAAAAAAAAACACCTATTTTAATTAACGGTGATGGAAACTTCGTAACCTGCATACCTAAGCAGTTCTCTATAAAAAATTCGAAGGTATGTGAAGTCAGCCAAACTGCTTTAGCATGCAGCATGGTGGACAAAGGCCTAACCCCTCTCATTCAATAGAGGAGACCCGCACCAAGCAGTGGGACGTATATATATAATACAAGGCTAGTATTATAAAGCAAAGGCAACGTACTCATGACTCTTCTGGTATTGTAATTTGTAGGTGTTCATGGGCGGTGAAGACTTTCCGTCAGGTGATCCAATAGATATGATTCCTGTATTATTTATTATATTTTAATCAATAGCTTACATTGCCCATAATTCATAACAGAATTAAATAATATTATGAATCCCCTCAAACATATTTAAGTTATAGAATATTCAAATGTGGTCATGGCCGTCGAATGGCATTTATTTACAAAGATGCACGCCATATACGATGACGTCAACCTACACGATGGTCATAACGCGGCGCACGCGTGCAAGGGAGATAGCGAGATGGTCCCACTACTTCTTCATTTTATTTCACACACGTTTTAATCAATATTTGAAATATCAGTTATGGTCTCATTTTAATTCCACCAATTTAATTCTACTTGATCCTATTAGGGTTTCTTATTTGTATTATTTTCTATTGCGTATACATTAATTTTAGAATTCAAGTTGATGCATCACCCTTATTGCTCGTTTAATGACCTCTGGTATAAAAAATGCGATCTGGAAAATACAAAGCACTACAATATTCTAGAAATAGGTGTTCGTTGAAAGGCCGCAGAGCTAAAAGTAATATCGGAGAATATAAGGCTAGCTACTAACAGGCAGTACAGGTAAGGGGTGTTGTGGGGAGGGTAGCACTCAATTTGCCCTGTTAGCGAGCCAGCCTCAATTTTTCACAGTTATCGAACAATTGCCTCACCACACCGCGTCGCACCGCGCCGTACCGAGCCGCCTCTACGCTAAATAAGAGCGCGTTCAATTTTCCTCATCGTGAGCTTTTCCACTTTTTACAATTCATATCAATAAACCGCTTCTAATTCAGTTATTTGAACACAATAAAGATAAGATATAATTGTTTTCAAATAATTATATTCTATTGATGTGGACCAAAACGCACATTATGAACACACGAAAGAACTTATAATTTATTAAATTATGTTATTTGATAAAGCCGCACTTTAGCCAATTTGAGCCTCCGGATATCCCACTCATCCCACGAATCTCCGGCAATCGACGGTTTTGTCACAATGAAAGTGTTTCTACGCTTAGGCATGCCTCACGCATATTATTACACAACGTAGGTACACGAATGTATGTAAGTGTCGCGCCCTGCACAACCCTGCACGAAAACGCTAATGCTCGCAAGGAATTCACGTCACGCGTCACGAGTGATCCTATTGACGGTATACAACCCATATTGGATTCTCAGCGATCTGCACAATGTCGACTATTCATTATTAAACAATTGAAGCCTTGGCTCCATTTATTGGAGGATTTCCTTTAAGACATTAATTTTTATTGTCTATTCGCACACACCCGTGGCTGAATCGAGCTGCGATAACACCATGGGTTTTTTGTGACGTACTCACTGTTTATATAAGATTTTGATCGGAGTTGCGCACCGACCGCAACGCAGAGGATTCATTTCTACAATCTTCAATTACTACTTTTTGTCATATTTATTACTTGTCAGGACATCTCCATAATAGCAAAATGTCATATTCTATGAAATTTTTAGCCGGCTACTTATTATGGTTCAGAAGAAACAGACAGACAGCGCAGGCTCTGTAATAGGGTACAGAACCATAGAAAGAAACCAAACCAAAAGGATTGTACGAACTTTTGCAGTTTTTGCATTATGTTTCGAACTTGTGCGAAAAATTGAAATTAATGAAGCGCATTATTATAATTAGCTGTTATATATCTCCATTTACTTCAGGACATGTTTAATATTTTTAGCTCCACTTTGATATGGTGACCTTTGATGTTGACAATGAGTTGACCGTCCATGCTATTTCACTAAACTGTCAATAATCATTCAAAAAACAGACCCGACTCATAATTATTACCGACTTTACCTCATTATGGTAATAGGGAACTGGCAGCCCGTTTACATATTCATTAATCAACCTAGATCGAGTGCAAAAACGCTAATTCCACTGTAATGCGGTAAATGACTGTTGGCCTTAGGTTTTTAGCTATGTTTTCCGAGCGCTGCAGCGCTAGAAGGAGCACCCGTCAGCCTTCGACCATGTAAATAAGATATCGAGCTCGATACCGTGCCAATTACACTAACTAATGAGATGCCTTTATGGACTTTACTGGAGCGGCGAACATCGAGTGGAAACTGCGGGCAGAAGTGACCGCCGCCACGGGGCCCACAGCCTCCCATTCTAATGTCTAATGGCTAAACGTACATTACTGTCACTTAAAATTAACAATATTTTAACGAAGCGTTACATTCTCGGAACAGTTGGAATAAAATGCAATCGTTTTTTTACGGATTGGACAGCTATGTCATTAAATTATCGGGTATTAAGAAAAGACCGCGAGACATTACACACAATAAATTAGCGAAGCTGAGATAAAACCGCGAGCTTGCGGACAGCGCGGCTCGACGGCGCTCGGCGGAGCTCGGCGGCGGTCGGCGGTGGTCGGCAAGTAAATCAACCGACGGATTTAATGATAATTACACACACCAGTGCGCAGTGTGCGGAATACATCGCGCACTATTACAGATATTTGTTGCGAAGCGTACAACTCACGAGATACTGCTAATGCTAGTAATTATTCTCATTTTTGTTTCGGTACAGAGTGACATTATTGTAACAATCGCAACGTAACTAATGTATTTATAACTGACCGTGATGTACCGTCGCATTACGTGGATTTATGTTCACTATTACGTAGCATTTAATCGACGCAGCCATCGAGAAATCATGGAATAACATTACATCATTCTAGGAACACTCATTAACTAACGTTTTAAAAAGAGCTCATTGTAATTAACGAAATAGTAAGTTGTAAGCAGTAACAGTGATGAGAATCAAATATTCTTTGAGATCCGATTGATCGATACTTGAGTCCGGAATTGCTTTTGCCCCGTGAGGTGATAAGCTCGTCCAAGCTAATACATCGTTGAGCGGATAATCATATAAATTCGTAGAACTGTAGATGTAACATTGCACATCTCCTACACCTACCATATATTAGATGGGAATTCAGAAATTTCTATGTGGTATAAAACCACAAGTATTTAATGGCCCCCTGCATGTGTTGCAGGTGCTGCAGGTGCTGTTAGTACGTCCCTGAGGTAACTGCATTGCGAGCGATCGGCTCTCCTTCGGCAATATAACCTATGCGCGTTGTGGGTGCTCGTCACGTCACCAGCGTCCCCGACTCCCCCCCCCCCCCCCGTCTACACGCGTCCACTCACACACACACACGCACATATTGTCCGTGTGTGTACAAACTAGCTTCAAGTTTACTTCATGCGCTACACTCTACGGACTGGATAGTCTCGATCCCGCCCATACACCGCCCGCAACTGCAAACATTTTTAATCTTGCACGACAAACTCACTACCTTGCTCCTGATGGTCAGTACAGTATAATCTAATTAATATAATTTATTCCAAAGAGAGACGTCGCATTTGTTGATGGTCGCAAATATTACCCCAGCCTATAGTACCTGGATATACATCAGCTGACCCCGGAACTCGACACGCCAGAACGAGTCACTAGTTTAGTTTTTCACCATTTGTACGGTGATCGCTCTCCAGTCGGGTACAAAATATATCCATCAGGTATATTGGTGGATAAATCGGGAAATGGAATTGATAATCGGTAGAGATATACTAAAATCTGTTTAATGACAGCCTCCGTGGCCCAACGGGCGGACGGCCGGCTGTGAAACGAGAAGCCGCGGGTTCGATTCCCGAACTTAAACAAATGTTTGTGTGATCCACAAATATCGATTTCAGGTCTGGGTGTTGTGGGACTGTAAGTCCCTCGTAGTTCCTGATACTCACGACACAGGTTAACCTAGTGTGGGGTCAGGACTATGTGTGTAACTGTTGGGTATATTTATTATTATTATTATTAATGTAAAGACATTTCGGTTTTTATGGAAAATTGAGAGGTTCGGGAAAAATATAGCGCGGGGCCTCTTGCAGAGGAAACAAAACTACATGGATAAAACTAGCCTTACCGTCTATAGGCAAAACGACTAAATAGTGATTAAGATTATTTTAAATTAAGTTTTTCATTTAATTACAGCGCAACCATACTCATACCACCGCACAAGGCAATGCTTATCTTATTCTTCTTCTTTCTACGTTCGTTCTGTATGCGAGTTGAGTCAGCAACAGCGACCTGGCAACTTATAAGAGAAAAAATGTGCCATGTAGTGTGTCATTGTGTCGCTTTGTGCTCGCCGTCAGATCAAAACGTAGAGTGAATCATCCATCAGCGGCGGTCGCTTCCGCCTTCCTGTACTTTAATTAAACGTGCATAAATCAAGCGTTGGCTGTAAATCAATCGGCGCGACGCGACGCGACATGGCGCGGGCGCGGGCGGGGACGCGGACGCTACCACACCAATATCTCACTACAACAATATAAAAGCATATTCAAAAATGAGATGCTACTGTAAAAAACTGTTGCTACTCGCCAAGGAGTGATCTTTATGATATGTACTAGCGTACCATTGTACCTACGTCTTCATCTTCTACTTGAGTAATTCTATAAAGTCTACTTCATTTAAGATCAGCATACATCAACATACATTGGCAGGCTCTACGAACTGTTGTACAATTCCATGGAATTCTGTCTCATACGCTAAAGCGTGAGAGGAATAAAAACTTTTATCAAAAATAAGACAAACTAAAAAACTGAATATTGATCAGTTTTGAGTCGGCACTATCGCCATGGTCAATTAAGTTAAAAGCAGCGACTTAAAATTACTTTTATATTTATTAAAGTGTTTTTATTATTCTATGTTTAGTAAAAAGTCATTAAAATCAGTGCATAAATGACAATCTTTAGATCTTTCATCCCCGATTTCATCGCCTTAGGGATGGAATTTCTTCTTAAAATTTAATTAGGACCAACTTTGAGCTATCGGTTTGAATGAAATGAAAATGGTAGGAATGAAAAATAAATCATTCAAATCAATCCACCTTTGGCGAAGTTATGTGTAATTATAGACATAGATAAAAAAAATACAGTAGAATTGAGAACCTCCTCAATTTTTTTGAAGTAGTTTAAAAAAACATTAAATTGATAACCTCTTCAGTATTATTTCGTCGGTTAAAAATGATAGCGCCCGAGTTCGGGACGTAGGTAACTTGTATACCTAATATATGCGTAGGTATATAATACATATACGATCTATCCACAGATCACAGTTTTATTCTACGTTGATTCTTGTGCTCATGCGGTAGGCTTATGTTTCGTTTTCTCGCAAGGTAAATCCCTTTTATGGATACCTTTAATCTCGGAAATAGAGAGATGGTTATGCCGGACTCACCAGCTATTGATTATTGTCTGTCTCAGAAATGTTTCTCTTTCGTTCTTTCATTGATGGACGTTATTATGAAAGCTGTTAGGCGAGAGTGCATGGCCGAGCCAATGACATCGTGGCATAAGTGAGGTCCCACATCTCCGTAATACTGAATGGGCAAGGGACAGGGTATGGACTTCAAATAAGCGAAGCACGCGCGCCCCGCATTCTAGAGCGTGGTCGGGTAACGTGGTGCGACGGTAACAGTGCAGCGAGGTGACGCGCCGCGACGGCGACTGTACTTCACTATGTCAGTTCGGTGATGTATGTGTGGCTGTGTATGGCTGTGTATGGCGCATTATATACATGCTGACTGAATAATGTGGCTCAATGCAATGTACACGTTTATGTTTGTGGTAGAGCCTTGTTATAGAAATTTTGTCCACATCTGACTTGACCTGGATGGTACCACCGTCTTAAAGAAAAACATCTTTGTTGATGCGTTGGTCAGCCGTTAGTGACAATTCTTGAGGTGCGATGAATACAGCGTAATAAACTCCTCGATACCCAGTTGTACCAGTACCCACTGCATGACGCAACGTAATCTTACTTCTGATCGTACAAAACCCGATAACAAAGCATATCACGGTTGGAAGCGCACAAGCAGACATTTATCACGTGTTTATTGTCCGACATCGGGTGTACAACTAATGTTCCTGTAATGTAGTGTTTAAGTAGCGGAGACTGCAGTTACAACGAGCCGATTGATTGATGAAGCTGATCAAAGGCGCGGTGCGGCACGGCGCGGTGTAAACACGATGGTTTATATTTAATGCGGCTGCAGCACGCGACGCCGCCCGCCCCGCCGCCGCCCCGCCGCCGCTCCGCGCCGCGCCACCTCTCACTGAACAAAATAGACGGTGGTACGCGGTGTGCTCGGACGTTTTGTTCCACGCACTTCGCTACTGACATATTGATGGATCGCGACACATTGTACAACATCCTAAGGACAATTATAATTATAGACGTCGGGCGGTGGACGGCGGACGGCAAGTAACAGTTCCTGCATCTAATCTCGATTTATGCGGCCCTGGTGTTCTTCGAACTGGTTTCCAAATAAGATCCAAATGTTATTCGCGCTTAAGCTTCAATAAACTAGGACAAAGCCGCGACGACCGGCGCGGGTAACGAACCCGCAGCTCATCCGCGACAGATTTATAGACGGATGAGTGACGCTAGCCACGGCCCACGGGCCGGTATCGGCGCGGCGCTGTTTCATCTGGTTCGTGGAACTGTTGCGCTGCAGTAGTGTTTTGCGGGTTTTGTGCCGATGGGGATACATCGCTGATGAGGCGATGACGGCCGCGTTCTCGGAAGTGCCATGCGTCGACGCACCATTAGAATGTAAACGGGCCGGTTCCCACGCGTTCGCTCGCCGCTGCTCGTACCGGTGGCTATAAATGATCGACGCGGTCTCTTTTGCGGTCGATTTTTCGATCTAAGTGGATGCTTGGAGTGCAGCGAGCGCCGAACGATCTGGAGCGTCGCCAACAATTCCATTGTGGCCTCGTAGAGCTCTACCTGCCCCGCCGCGCCGCCCGCCGCCGCCCGCCGCCGCCCGCCGCCTCCCGCCGCCGCCTACCACTGTCGCGCGAGCACACTTCATCTCGTGACGTCACGCGCTGAGCATTCGAAACATTCACCGTTTCAATTAGAAATTTGCCAAACAGCAGGATGACAGCGTTAATTGTGAGCGTGGTCGAGATGCCGCGCGAGTCGACGTTGAGCGTCGAGCGAGCCCGACAGGAATGAGTACACGCGACATTAGCTCGTTTGTCGTTCAATTTGTAGCGTAAAGAACGTAATAGGAACGTCGCGGGAAGAACAATGACAGGGAGGGTCGCGAGTCGCGACTCGATCCGCATGATCATCAAAGCAAATATGCGGCGCGTCGAGGGTCGAGGGATCGCTGTCGCCGCGAAAAACTAATAAAACGCGATATTACACGCTCAGATATATCGCCGGCGAACGAGCCCCCGCGCACCTCCTCCGCACACCCCCGCGCCCTCATGCCGCGCGCGCCTTCAATTCCAAGCGTGTCACCCGCCATCGCCCCCCGCCTACCCCCTACGCACCTCAGACAGATGTGTAGCGGGCCCACGGATGGCCACTTGCTCGGCACCCGTCTGTTTTGATCTGTTTGTGAAATAATTGCGAGCGCAAATTAAAGCCGAGCCCTCTCGTCCGGCAGACAGGAACACTCGACTGACTCAATAAGCACATTCCACTTGCGCCGAGCCGAATTAAAAATCAAATAATGTTGTGTATAGCGAATTAGCGGCGCCGCTCTATGAGCCGCGATCTACGCTTGAAGGGGCGCACAGGCGCAGGGATGCCGCGCGTCGTCCATATTTGTAATACAAATAGTGCATAAGAAAATATATCTAAGTATAGTGGGTTCGATTCCCGCACCGAGACAAATATTTGTGTGATCCACAAAAATTTGGTTCGGGTCTGGGTGTTGTGGGACCGCAAGTCCCTCGTAGTTCCTGATACCCACGATACAGGCTTACCTAGAGTGGTTTCAGGACTATGTGTTCACACTGTTGGGTGTATTTATTTTATTTTTATTAATTTCTGTGGTAGCTAATATAAAACTTATTTTTTAATTCATGTTACCTTCGACTACCTCCTTTTCCACCTCACGTATACACGCATCCTCACTCATTGCAGTATTTAATTAAATTGTGGAGTTTCGCCAAGTGTGCCGGCAAAGGGGTGCAAGGGGCAGCCCTGGCGACCAGAGCCGGCTGAAGGAACAAGTGCGGGGTTAGGTCTCGGGCTCATCGCGGAGTCTGTCCGTGGGTAATGAAAAGTTTAATAACGGGCCGCACGTGCACAACCGTCCTCCCCCCTGCCACCCGTACCGTTTCACCCCGCCCCGTCACAGTAACTCAATGCACAATTTATTGAGAGCAATTTGGCATGTCATAAAACCAAATTAATATTGTCCCGTGACACGACCGACGGTCTCGGCTCCGACAGAATATACGACCGTCAGAGTGCACAATATTTTATAAATAATAGTGCCATTCAACATGACTCGACAGTTTTAATATGACTAAATTTTGACTAGAAAGAAATTATAATTTATTGCATTAAACAGGAGATTACAATGACTGCTTTTTAACTTGGATAGTAGGTACATACAGTAAACACGGTAGTCGTTTAATAAAGTTATGGTGGATTACATTGGGACTAGTTCCACAATCACCAACATGTGGATCCACGAGTAAACAATGCCAATGAGTTGTAACATCTCCAAAAACCTTATTTAAAAAGATGACCTCTTCGGATGTAGTTAACACAACAGATTTTGTGCAATATTCATAATGCATTACACCCAATACTTAATATAATTACTCGTTTGCGTCAGCTATAAAAAAACTTATAAATATTTAACATGATACAATACTGATTATCGAGGCAAGTGAGGTCGCGTCGCAGTGTTCCGGCGCCGTGTGTGATACTCCACTGATAGATGACACTTGTATATTGTAAGCTTCAGTAACATTCTTCAGCAGATACATCTATACATCCATACCCATCCCAAGAGATACATTATTTATATGTTTTACCAAATTTATACCTGTATTAAAGATGCTGTCTCCTGGTAGTTAGATAATACAAATTTAGGGTTTCGTACGTGAAAGCTGCCGACGGAAGCTTTTTATTAAGCCTACGCGCCTCAGCCTCTATCTGTCTGTCTCTCCTGCCTCTATTTTTTAAACCATATTATGTAACTGGCAAAAATATTCACGGGATATTATAATGGTGAATATCCCAATAAACAATAAAAAAAGTACAATTTTAAATAGGTTAGGTATGGAACCCTCGACGTGCGAGTCCGACTCGCACTCGACCGGCTTATGTTTATAGATAAGGTGTATACGGAAAGCAACTCTCATAATTGTAAGTCACCGCCGTCAATTAACACCTTATAGTTACAAATGGAATCATGAGTGCGTTGAATAAAGAAATCAGCTGCGAGACTCATTGGACATTCAGCGATCTCAATACACTGTGTACACATAATACACACTACAAGTGGTAGAGTCACGCTATAGATAGTTTTATCTACAGCAGGAATGCGCTGCGTCGTTCCTAGTTGTTCTCGCTGTTTTACAGAAAATCTTTGTATAGCGGTACACGGAATACACCAATCATCCAAATTTAATCCATATAGTACTAATAGTCTCCGAGTAAAATGGCAGTGTATAATAAATGGCATACGAACGGGCAGACAAACATGACGAAATTATAAGGGTTACGTTATTGCCATTTGGCTACGGAACCCTAAAAATAACTTCAATGACGTCATGTGCCAACTGCCAGTATCGTTTACTTAGAGGTTACGAAATAAGGGCTAAGGAATGTATTGATCTATACTCACTATAGTGCAACAATCAGTGGCATCCGACGCGTCACCGCCGCGGAGCTATCGGTCTCTCGGAATTTGTCCCCTCTCTGAAACTAATATGAGCTCAGCGGCATTTCTTTGATAACATTAAAACACTATAAAACACATGTGAATGTTTGAGGAAACCAGTTTGTTGATTTTGATCGGGTGACCCCCGCGTCACAATCTAACAGACCCGTAGTAAGGAACCGTGGCTGTGTAAAGAAGACATAAGAAATTTTCCGAAAACCACACTGTAGCCAGATTCGTCTACAGCGACATGGGCCAGATCCAGACCAAGCCAGGTCAAAGGCCTTAAGTTCTTCCCCATCTCCAATCCTTTCCCACAGCGACCAGGGATGGCAGAGCTGCCAAGACACATTTGATAGTATGGGTATTCTTGGGTTATTCACTTACACTCCGGTGACTCTTTCGAGTGGTAGAGCCATGTTGTCGACACTTTTGTCTACAGCATGAATGGGCCGGCTCGTCCGGGTCGTTACCACTATCTCACAGAACACCGACGTAAAGTAGCAGCTTGATGCTGCATTTCGTACGGTGAGTGAGATATCTGGAGACCCTAACCCCCCCTCCCCTTCCCAAATGAATTATCCCTTTCCTATAAGGTCGGTTCCAACGCGCCCATAAGTTTTTTAATATTTTAGGCGTACATGGGCGGTGGAGATCACTTACCATTAGGTGTTCCACTTGCTGGTTTGCCGGCCTAGGCTATAAAAAATCCCTTGCTCTTTACCTGAACCTATAAAAACACCATAAAAAACAAATCGTCTAAGTATTTTATTGTCACTACCCACCATGTATGCTGTTACTAAACCTAATTATGCGAGATAACTAACTCTTATATATATCATAAGCTTAGTACGTAAACTAGCATTTTGGAAGGTTCTGACGATTGCATACACAAGTCATCCTCCCACGCAATCTGTGTAACTACGGGCCTACAACTCGTAGCCCTGAATCCTGACCGTCTGCGACTGACCGCTGACTCAGTAGTCGGCCGCACCCGCCAGTAGCCGCGCTATATTCTAATAACTTTTACTGGAATCTTTATTACATAGTTTCGTTCTCATGATATTTACTTTAAACACATTCCATGATTTAACCAACAGTTCGTCATAAATCTTATGAATGAGGATTTATCCAAGCGGCCGAGCACTCCAATAACACACGTAAATTGCTTGGGAATTGTGCCCGAAATGTTCATAGACTCTACTACCTCTATGAAATAAGAGGATGTGAATCGTGGATATTCGTGGATGCAATAAATGCCCCTCTGCCTGCTGTCGAGGATACAGGCGTGATGATACATTATAAAGTTATATTGCATGATACACACTGCACCGTTGATGCAGCACGTTTTTTGCGCGGCGAGGTCGGTATTCACGCGCGTTATTTTTTGCCCTCAACCCCTCGATCAGGTGGCAGCTGGCCCCAGCCACTTCCCTGTTAATGGTTTTGTGACCTAATTATGGTTTTTGCCGCCTACTGTTTTGTTAACAGAAAATTAACTAACTTCTCATAATTAAGATACCCGGGGACTTCCTTAAATGTCTCGGGGGTATTGTTTTTTGTATATGGGTATGTGTGCGTTTCCGTTCATAGTTCATAATTCCGTTCATATCATGGCGCAGTGAGTTTGTGGCGATGAGAAGCCAGCTATAAAACCAGGGACCGGGACTTCAATCCCAGGGAAAAACACCGGTAGTTTCTCGATTTTGGGATAATAATGATAACGGATTTGTATCTTAACGTTAAAGAACGTTAACGTTAACGTTAAGCTGTTATGTACATATGTTTTACCATATCTCGGGCTATAGAGTCCCGGACCTTATTATTATTATAGATATGACAGCACGGTATGGAGGTAAAGTAGAGGTGCTGACTGCTGGGTATTGGGTGGGTAGTAGACATCATGCTGGTCTCTGGTCTCGTAGCGTGGCGCGACAGAGTGCGACCCGACCGCGGCGGAGTCGCGACTACAGCGAAACTCTTTTGTTTGCGCTCGTCATTAATCTCTCGGTGTGCGCTCCCCTTCCGTGATTCCGATTTTATCTCGCTGCCATCGCTCACTGTGTATTAATCATGTTATTATTGTCTACGTGTGTGTACACGCACGCATACACACGCAAGCGTAACACTAATTCATTGCTGGTAGGTACACGATGACAAAACAAAAAGATATGCGTAAAATGTATTAGAGGTATTTTAATGTGTATCATCAATAAGCGGCGACGGTTTACGCAACGCGAACTCGAGCGTTTCCTTTGTGAACCAACAAAATGGAAAGTTGAATGTAAATCTCGTTTGACATCTGGTTGAGCGTCACCAACAATGCGACATTATTAGATAATGAGCGACGACAATGAGACGCCGCGCCGCCGAGAGGGCCCGTGCTCGATCGCGGCGCTGTGGCGCACCAACAGCGTAGACTGACACTGTGTCCCCTAACCCGGTGGAGTCGTGATCCAGCGCTGTGACACTGTGCATGCTGGTGGAACACGTCGCGGCACAGTGCAATGCGAGCGTGAAATGGAGCGCGACCCGTCGATTGTATTAATGAAAAGCGTCTTCACGACATTACACCGACGCGACGACGCGACGTGCAGGGTGGCTGCGGGGATGAGAAGAGACGGAACGTGGGGGAGCAGGAAGAGGGGGGAGGGGGTGCGAGGATCTCCCACTCCAACACTGAACTTATTACAAAAGTATTTCATGCTCACAATATTTTCGACATTTCACTGAATAGATTTCAAGAATTCGATGCGGTTTCCGTGACACAATATTATTATGTGCACGCAAAAGGAATAATTTTGAGGGATATGACATAATAATTACTCGAATGTTTCTTAGAGTATATTATGCTTTATTTTTATATTATATGACAGCCTCCGTGGCGCAGCTGGCGAGTAGCTGGCTGCGAAGCGAGAGGCCATGGGTTCGATTTCCGCACTGAGACAAATGTTTGTGTGACCCCCAAAAATTTGTTTCGGGTCTGGGTGTTGTGGGACTGCAAGTCCCTCGTAGTTCAACCTGTATCGTGGGTAGTGTGAGGTCGGGACTATGTGTGTGACTGTTGGGTGTGTATATATATATTTATATTATACAGTAGCTCCATACTGGCCGGTATACCTTACACGGCGAACATATTATTGTATCCTGTATATTGTGACTCTATATCGTATATGTAATTTCCGAGCACAAACTATGTAGTAGTATTTTTTCAACAAGCTGAAGGCAACTAATTGTTCAGAGTCTGGTTGTTCTAATCTGCTACAACTCAATTAGATTTAGACTTCCTTAATTGATAATCATAGGTTAGGTTAGTTTACAACTATTAAAACAAACATAGGTTACAATCCCAAGAGAGTGAAGTGAGCGTGCTGCGGCCGAGCGACGCGGCACGACGCAACGCGGCACTGCGCAGCGCAGCACGGCGCAGCGCAGCACGGCGCGTGGAAAACGCGAGAATCTAACGAGACAGGAAAAACTATATTCAAGAAAATCTTAGAAAGTATACAAATAACACTTAAGAATCATGGCGACATGAATACGGTTAGAAGCTTCATTAATTCATCAACAATAAGATACAGATCCGTAATTTTTAAATGGGTAAACTTGTTCTATGTCTAAATATTGGTTTTGAAACATAATTACAAGAAACCATTTCCTAAGGCCTAAGATTTATAACACTCCTATTATCTCTTATCATAGACTAGTTGAGCGGCCAAATAGGCACGAATGGGCTGGCTCGACCGGGTCGTTACCAATATCTCACAGAATACCGACGTAAAGTAGCGGCTTGTTGCTGCGTTTCGTACGGTGAGTGAGATATCCGGAGGCTTAAATCTCCCTCTCCTTCCCAATCCCTTAAATATCCATTTCGTTGAAGGTCGGCAACGCGCCCATGATTCTTCTGGCATTATAAGCGAACATTAGCGGTGGAGATCATTACCATCAAGTGACCCGCTTGCTCGTATGCCGTATATGCAGCTGTCATATAACAAGTCCTCTTCTTGTGTGGGGGTTAAAAAGTTAATAAAATAAATGTATGCATATTATTACGTACGATGTAGGGTTGGAAGTTGGAGTGTTTTATGAAGTTTTAATACCCCACTTGAGTGAAGCACATTAATTGAATGTTTGCAATATTGGTCGGAGTGTGCGTACAATTAGGGATATTGTGGGGTCGCGTCGCGTCGCCTGTCGGGGATCAGGGATATAAAGCGATTACTGGTGTATCGGCGCGATTACACGCGGCTCACGTGCGAGTGCCGAGGGACAGAGGGACTGAGGGACTGAAGGAGAGACCCTCGCGCCTCTCATACTGCACACAGTCGATACGACTAATTACTAAGTCACCGATCAGCAAACTCATTAATCAATAATATAAAAATGAATCGCTGAATGTGTTGCTAAGCGCAAATCTCGAAAGCAGCTGAACCGATTTCGCTAATTCTTTTTTTAGAATATTTCTTGAAGTACGAGGATGGTTCTTACGGAGAGAAAAAATTAAAAAATTGCCTGAAAAGGTCTAAAAACAACACTTTTCTATACTTCCATACAATCGATTCGTAATAATACTTAAAAGTCAATTTGAACTTTAATACCATACCATAAAGTTTAAGTTTTAGTGGAGAGGTTCCGGGAAGACAAAACAATTGAGTGACGTTAGTATGGTATAAATATTAGTATGTAAATGTTAGTATGGTGCGGGTGAAACCGCGCGGGACAGTTAGTCAGATATAAATATCAATAATAAAAGGATTGAGGTAAACCCAAAATTAATATATTTGTCGGTATTCCTCCTAGTTTCCAATTAATACTAGCACACTTTATATCCAGTATTAGTTGTTTGTGGCGGAGCCTCTCTCAAGGGGTCAATGAGCTACATGCGGTCTATCAGGTGGTAGGTCCCTCGTATGCGAGAGACCGTCTGGGTAGGTACCACCGCTGTCACTTTTTCTGCCGCCAAGCAGCGTTGTGTAAGCAATGTCGTGTTCCCGTTGAAAGGATATTAAAGCCAATGAAATTATTTTTTAATATGAGACTTAACATCTTATGTCTCGGGATGACGAACACAGTGCAGTACCTACCATGCGTTACTTTTTAATCCAAAGTTCTGTGGTGTTTCTGCTATTTACGGCACGAGATTTAGATTTCCGCAGCCCTCAAATATTCCTTTCATTAAAAATTGATAACGCGTATACGCGCGCGTTTCCTCTATAATTCTCGATAGTCAAGACTTACCAACAGCATTCCCCATAATATTGCGTAAAGCCCTAAAATTCACTACTCCTAAATTTCACTCCTTTCAATAAACGTCAACAACGCACTAACGAACTTGTAGTATAGAGGATTTTTATGAGGACACTGGATAGGAATTGGCGAATTTGACGTCTGCAGATAAAATAAAAAATTATACAGAATTCTAGTAAACTGTCAGGAGCTTACTATTTGAATAATGTTGAAACCAAACTGATAATAAGAAAATATTTGGAACGCTGCTTCAGAAAAAACAAATGATGTAACGAACCTCACCATTGCATCGGTTGATGTCGCAGTTGTAACTGTAGTGTGCAGTAGATGCGAACACAAGTCGAACTCGAAGGGTGAAGGTGGGCTGAGGTGGTGACAGTGCAAGCGGCGCGTCGCCGGAGACGCCCCGCGGTGCGCCGCTGCGTGCCCGCCTGGGAACCGAACCCGCGCCCGCGCCGTCACAAAAACATGCTGATCTGTATCGCACGCACCGACATCAATCTTGGACAGTCGGCCGATACAGTGCGTCCGATACGACAGAGCGTATGCGCACCGGCAGTAGCGCAACCTTACACCGAAATAAAACAAAGCTAAATTAATATAGCTAAAAAAATATTTCAAAACTCACTTATCGATGTTGGCTCGAGAAGAAGCTTCTAGTAAATAATAAACAAAGTACCAACGTTATCCAACATTAATATACCAAATATCCAATATATTATGCAGTATTTTCGTAATAACAATCTTAAGAACATCAACTCAGTATCAACTGTGATAACGTACTAAGTACACTATAAATTATTGTAGATTATTAATTAAAAGCATAATAATATTGACTATTGAACGAATGTAAAAATAAACCACGACCAAACGAAACAGATTGATATATCTACATCACACAACACGTGAAGCTATGAATAATGTATCTCGTTATTGTACAGACAGGTGAGTGGTGAGTGGTGGGAAAGTTCAAACGTGACCTACCGTGTGTTGCATCCACTGTGGTGCGCCCGCGGCCGCGGCTATACCAAACGGGCTGCAACCATTTGTCACATATTAAAGAGTTTTAAAAAATGATGGAACAATGACAAGGGCTAGGGTGCATGGATAAATGACGACAACGCGAGAAACTGCTCAATCACGACGATCCACGGATGTGTCTCCACTGCGCCGCACCACGTCGCGCCCGTGACGGCCGCGCGCCGGCCCGTTCTCTGCATGCAACCTTACTTACTACATTTTATAGCAACATAGCTTTTTTGTTGGCAGCTCCCCTTGCGGAATCTGGATTCTCTATACTTTAGGCAACGTGTCCAACACAATAAATAAGTACACCAAACATACATAATATTTCCTATGCACATAAATCAAACCCGCAATAGGGATTTTTTTATATATCAGTTATTAATCTTATCTCTAGCTTTTAAACACAACATTTTCATTACAATCAATTCAGTAGGGTTTGCAGGATGCTCGAACGAACAAGTACACAATGCGACGGACATATAGTATTGTTAACGGTTTCTAGATATAGCATTATCGTTATCTTATTCCAGAGGGATTTTGAATAATCCAAACTAATCGAAGTATAATACTATGAAAAATGAAACATTGGGAAAATATTTGTTGTCCGGAAATTCTATTGAAGGCTCTACATAGAGTTTGATCAAAGGCTCGTTTCCCACCTGTCGTCGATCAGACAACATCGCTTTAATTCTCCAAACAAATTCGTTTTCCGTGTTATTTAATCTTATTTGAACTGTGCGACGCCGCGCGCCCGTTCTCACAGATACACAATCCCAAAAATGTTCGCGCTCGGGCTTTCGCATTCGATTCCCATCGGCCGCGTGATGTCCGCAGATAAGCTCGATAAATTTAATTAAATGTCGCGCAGTGGTCCCGAGCCCGACTCTGCAGTGGTGGGGGGAGGGAGGTGGTAGGCAGGCAAATTTGTTTGCTCCCGAGTTCGGTCCACTCGTATTAATTAAGTGGGAGCGGGTCCGGCCGCGGCGGCAACCACAAAGACGTCGCAGCATCAAAAACATACGAGATAAAAAAATATCCGCAGGCCGACTACGACCGCGGACACTTGGACCGGCGATCGAGGCTTGTGTCTACTCTCTGCGACACCGCGACACCGCCGCACCGCACCACACTACGTCGTACCGCACCGGGCCTTCCGTCCGCCTGCAAATTTGTTACAAACGCATTAAGATAGCGGACGGAATACATTTATTCTGTTTCCAATTAAATACAAAACTACCGATAAACGAGGATCTGTCTCGACATACGACCGACGAGACGCAACGCGAGTTGCGACATGACTGAACAGCCGATGGACTTTCCCTTCAGATGTTCACACAACTCATGTATGTGTCTTATGGATGTTCTATTACTTTTAAATAATGGAGAGTGATCGGTCACGGGGTGCAGATCAGCAGGCGGAGGTCACACGAATTCCTTTCACTGACACAGATCATAATTTAGCCATCGTCTAGTAACCTACTGGCGCTGCCGCAGACAAAAACTCCCCGTAATGAATAGTCGTGCAGCAGACGCGAGTAGTGGCTGCGTCCCGCTGCGCGCCGCCCGCTCCGCTGCACACAACTGCGCTTGATTTATCTACGACGAGCAGCGCTGTGACGCGCCCTGACGACTAAATAACGAGCACCGAACGCTAAAAAACCCACAAACACCGCGACTTAATGGTACTGTTTACAAATGACGCGTAAATACAAACTCCCCGGAGACTCTCAAACAATGGGATTCGAATAAAGTTCAGTTAACGAGTGCTCGTCGGTCCCGCGCGGGCTGTTAGCACTGTCCTACTACTTACCTCATCTAATTATATTTGAGATGACGCCGCGCCTCGCGCCGCGCCGCCCTGCCCTGCGCCGCGCCTTTGCAGTTTCATTGTCAAACGATTCTTACGTAGACAATCAATGAGAGTTAATGCTTCAACTGACGTAGAAATAGAAAAGCTTATTTTTTATGGCCTAGGTCGGAAACGATCAAGTGGGTCATCTGATGGTAAGTGATCTCCACCGCCCATGTACGCTCACAACACCAAACGAATCATGGGTGCGTTGCGGACCTTAATGGAAAGAGATAATTAAGGGATTGGGAAGGGGAGGGGGATTTGGGCCTCCGGATATCTCACTCACCGTACGAAACGCAGCAGTAAGCTGCTAATTTGCGCCGGTTTTCTGTTAGACAGTGGTACTCGGACGTGCCGGCCCATTCATGCTGTAGACAAAATGTAAACAGCGTGGCTCTACCACTCAAAAATTATTATTATATTTTACATATTATAATGAATGCAAGATGCTGGAATGGAATAAGGAACTATGGTTAATATTCAAAATTAAAGAAATATCGTTATTGACAAGTGCTACAAAACCAAAACAAAAACCGTTCTTTTTTAAAAAGCTTTCGCAAATTTGAACTGCACATTTTACGATCCCACGGCAAGGGACGCATTAACAAAGCGTAAAGGGTACAAAAAACAAACCTAAGCCATTGTTGAGACGTTAACAATCTATAATAACGTGTGGAAACGCAACAAAAAGTGTTATGGTAATGTGCGGCGCGGCTGCCATGCCGCGGCCGTCCGCCCCGTGGACTCCTGGACTCGCTGACGAGCCGGGGCCGGACTTGGCTCGAGATGCGAGGTGGTGAGGGCACGGTGTGTGAAGACGACGAATGCATTGCTGCTGTTATATTCTTAATATTAAAAGTGGTAGTGCCGGCTCGTTTGGGGTAGTGCCGCTGTCTCAAATAAAACCGTTAACCAACGCGATCTCAATTGTATTTAATTTAATGTTTCTTGTGGCTGAGCTCTCGCCCCGGCGTGATTAGTGAACGTATGAGGGTCATACTCAGAAAAAGTGTACATTTTAAATTTGTAACTAAACTGATAGAATATCCGTTACGAAACTGATGTCATAAGGCATAGTACACATAGTACTATATGTACCACACCGTGGGCTGTGGTCGGCGGACGTTCTCAGCCTCTCCTCCGTCGGGACCTTGGGGTGCTGGGGATTCTTCTCTGTTCGAGGCGGCGTTGATCCCATCGTGACTGCAAGTGATTGAGCGCGACCGCTTCCGACCGTGGTCGGATTCGGTCGCCCCAAGCTCCGTGCAATTATAATTGGAAGCGTCTGCCCTTCCTCGAGGGCAGACCCCACAGATTCCACTGTCTCCAAACTCCCAACGGATTCGGGATCCGTCCCCATTAGGACTTCCGCATACGCGGGCCTGACGGGCAGGGCAAGGATACAGATACGAGGGGGTTGGATGTGACCTATTCCTTGTGACGCCCTCGGGACTGGACTCCCTCCAGCCATTCATCCCATCGGCGGGCACCAGAGCCTTAAGATTGGAGTTTTTTATGGAGGTTGTCTCCTCTAGATCTCCTACCGGCGATCCCCGTGCTTGGCAAATAACCGGGGTGAAGGATTGTCCGACGCCGACCAAAGTCGGGAACACTTGGCAAACACGTCGCACTGGGCCCACGGCCTTTTTCGTACTTTTTTATAGAGTTTGTCCTCGCGATCCCCACAAAGGCGAACCCCGTTCCTGATAGGCAGTCGTGGTTACAGTTTGTCTTTACAAACTGTAACCCCGACTGCTTATCAGGAATATCTTATAAAGATCCGCGTCCTTCAACTCTCTCCTGGTCAGAAAATCGAGAAGCGGATTCCGCGTATCAGGTCGTTAGCCGTCCAGCAATTCCTGCGGAAGAGCTGGCCGAAGCCCAGGGTACACCGTCCCGATGGCTGAGCGTTCCCGTATACAGGTACTGTATACAAGTTGCTGGGACACTGTAAAAATGCATGAAAAGATTTATTATGCAAATTTTAACTCAAGAAATTTACTATTTTAAGAAAAATTTAAGTTAAAATACTATACAAATCTTCACATTAATAGACTCATTTAACAATAAGGGAGAAAATAATGTATGATATTTATAAAATAAGATATTTATTAAATTATGAAGTAGTGGGACAAGAAAAGATACCAAATGTACACTTTTTCTGAGTATGACCCATGATTGATATTAGATACTAGTTATCTAATACCTTCTGCTCGCTATTCGCCCACATTACATACTTTTTCAAACTCCTTTCTCCGTTTGGGAATTGAATTTTGAGAACTCCCTTAATAAGGTTTGAAGATGAGCGAAAGGATGCTTATGATATAAAATCAACACCCTCTCAGAAATCTTTTCTAGACAGTAGGTATAAGTGGTAGAGGCTCAGCAAAAGTTGTTTGTTTTCATCGGTGAGTCGACGTGTGATATATATAAAAGGCCTAATTAATCCCAATATCTTAAATAATTCCTTTCCTTTAAGGTCGGCAACTCGTCCATGATTCTATTATTGTAAGTGTTCATGGGCGGTGGATGTCGTTTTATATCAGATGACCCACTTACTTGTTTGCCGGCTTCTGCTGTAGTCAAGATCTTTTATACATTGCATTGCCGATATTCGAGAGAAACGAAGAGAATTATTAGAGGGTTGTTGCGCTTCTAGTGATTTCATTCACTATCCTAAACACTAAACAGCTTTTCTGCTGCTTCGTGATGATCTTCTGTCTATCCTATTCAAGCTAGCACGAGTTAATATTAGGTGGTAGGTACCACATATGCGAGAGGCCACCTTGTTTGGTACCACCGCTTTCTTTATTTTTGCCGCCAAGCAACAGTGTCTAAGCAGTTATTTGTGTATTATCTATAGTGTGAGCACTGTTGTGTTTCGGTTTGAAGGACATTGAAGCCAGTGAAGTTACTGGGCATTATGAGACTTAATATCTTATATCTCAGGGTGACGAGCGTAGTCCAGTGCTATGCAATGTTTTGTAATTCAGAGTTATGTGTGGTGTTACTTCTGTTTATACATCATTATTATACATTAAAATATAATATTGTTCCGTATTAAAACATAAATAAAACGTAAGGATCGAGTGTATCGGTTCCACCAAATTGGTCGAGGCCGGTGCCTTCACTTGTACTTGGAGATAGAGACTGTATACGTGCATGCTGGCAGTCGATACTGACCCTTATGGTGCATGATATAAGGATGAGGGCTGCTAGTGATATGTTTACTAGTATTGGCAAACGTCGCAATCAGATCAGTACTGATGCTAGTTTTACTACGAAACGGATATCCGGAATTACTGACAGTTGCTGACAGTACTGCCTCTACTTTTTAAAACCGAAGTCAGTAATTACTGACAGTTGCTGACAGTACTGCCTCTACTTTTTAAAACCGAAGTCAGTAATTACTGACAGTTGCTGACAGTACTGCCTCTACTTTTTAAAACCGAAGTCAGTAATTACTGACAGTTGCTGACAGTACTGCCTCTACTTTTTAAAACCGAAGTCAGTAATTGGAGGCCAATTCTCGTAATTTTAAATGTTAAAAATATCATTCCGATCTAGTCTCAGCGAATGCCATTTGCAACTTTCTTGACGCTGAGACTAGATCGGAATGATATTTTGAACATTTAAAATTACGAGAATTGGCATCCTGAAATGATTACGTTATTACAGACGCTCGCGTCAGTATCGACGGTGTGATGGTGCGGGCGTGGTGTGGCGTGGCGTGGTGTGGCGTGGTGTGGTGTGGCGTGGCGTGGTGTGACGTGGCGTGGTGTGGCGTGGCGTGGTGCGGGCGTGGCGTGGCGTGCAGCTGTCGCGATGTCGGCACTCTACACTCGGCACTCGGCACTCGGCCGCACCACGCTTTCCCATATCACGCATATCTAAATAGATGATATCCTCTAATTTTATTGGATGCCGACGGTTGCGGCCGCTCGTTACACCGTTGACATTTTTTTGCGATTCCGAGAAGTTCACCCTCCCCGCCTCACCGCCACCCCGTCGCGTCGCGCCTCGAGCCCCGCTGACTCGGGAGACGTTTAACATAAGTATCCAGTGCATTAGTTATACCGCGCGCCGATGCTATCGCGCCTATAACTTCCAATATCTAAAACTATTAAATAGTAGCTCGACTATAAAGAAGATAACATCTGTAGAGGTTCGGCCGCAGCCGCCGTGGCCTGTGCGCCGCCTCGCCGCGTCCGCGGACCGCGCCACGCCGCGCCACGCCACGCCATGCCGCGACGTGCCGCATTGTCCTCTGCTTCGGGAATCGGGATCACGTGCGATATAATCTCTGAGCTTCCCTTTTTGCACTAACACGCTGAAAACCCGGATGATCATCCCGGCACACATTTATTTACATAATAATTTAATTATGTAATCAAGATTGTGTTGTGGCTGCATCACGCATGCCACTCATTTATAAAAAAAAAAACACATTACTCGCTGCTGTTTTAAATGTGTTGCATTATGAGCAAAAATATTTTTATAGATGAGGCGTTGTAACTGTACTGCACTAACTGATGTCGATTAACGATAGAAGTTATGTCACTTCAAGGATCGCCTCCAATCATGCCGGCCTGAAATATCTGAATATCGAATATACATTTTTTTATAGCATAGGCTGGCAAAGTAGGTCATCAAATGGTAAATGATCTGCACCGCCCATGTACGTCCACAATACTAGAATTATTTAGGATTATTGGGAGAATTATGGGCGCGTTACCGACCTTAAAGAAAAGGAATAATTGGGGGTTGGGAACGGGAGCGGGATTTGGTCCTCCGGATATCTCACTCGCCGTACAAAACGCAGCAGCAAGCCACTAATTTATGTCGGTTTTCTGTGATACAGTGGTAACGACCCGGTAGAGCAGCGCATTCATGCTGTAGACAAGATTATCTACAGCATGGCTGTACCACTCAAAATGCACTCAAATACATCAGGTGACACTGGAACACTCGACGACAGAACGAGCTACTTTTAGTTTTTCACCAGGTTCACGATGGTCGCTGTCCAGCTGTTACAATTATTATGTATTCGAATACTCTCGATTTGATATCAGTGCCATTAGGAAGAACATAGATTAATTTAATTAATAAAAAAGAAACTAATATCAACACTCCCAACTCACTCGCCGAAACTGCAAAAGATAGGAATGCCCTAATGCGGAATGGTTAATTTTTTGCGTGTGATGGCCCTGAGCCCGGAAGCGAGCGCTCCCAAGCGAAAACTTGTCTCAACCAAACTTGCCTTCGCCACCAGCGGTTGTTGCTCAAAATATTTGCGTCGGCTGACATTACTGATGAAACTATTGGGATTTAGATTAGATTAGGAGGTCGAAAAACAAACAAATATTCACCTGATAGTAAGTGATGAGAACCTCCCATTAACACTCATAATTTCGATGCTCATAATGTCATAGAAATCATGAGTGCCTTCCCGGTCTATATGGAAATTAATGGAGATTGTCGGGAAGATGGTTTATTTGGGTTTTTAAGCGATTTCAAAAAAAGAGGTTTGATTTTTTTTGGCAAACGTCCCGTGTGTAACTCAATGATAGGTAAAGCTGCCGATGGACTTCGGTTTTCTGCTAGACAGTGGTATCATCATGGTGGAAGCGGCCCAATCAGTAGGTACACAAAGCTGACTACAGCTAACTATCATATGTAACATTCCTGCGTGGATTCTTTTGTGCTTGTTGGGTATTTACGTTCGGAAGTAAATTACGTGTTTATCGGCACTGTCCCATCGTGGCCCGCCGCGCCGCACCGCACCGCACCGCGCCGCCCTCGGGACGATTGTCTAGTATTTATAGCGCGGCGAGTGTCGCGGGAGCCCGGCTGGCGGCTCCACCTGAATAATGACGTTTAATAATTGATTAATAGACGAAGGCGCACCCGTCGATGGTATCGGCTCAGTATCGGTCGCCGCCCCGTCGCCTGCCGCCCGCTAATTAATTTAAATGACCGGGAGACCGCCTGATCCACAAAAAGTGCCCTGTCGCGGCTTGAGGCGGTGTTTCATCGATACAAAATGACTTGTAAAAGTTTGGTTTTATATATGGATGGTTAGTGGCCAACCTAGTGTCAGAGTTTTCAAGCCGCCCGAAGGCCTTCGACTTGGCTTAACTTTTTACGTGCCCTCCAAAGCACAGAAATGCTCCGTTGAAATACCACTAAGCGATCACCCACAGCGGTCACTGCGCAAAGGGTTTCTTAACTCACTAATTATTTACAGATTAGTGAGTGCAACTGGCTATGAGCGCCTCCAAGCGGTTTTATAATAGGATGTAGGTACTCCTAAGCTGACAGTGAACGCCCACGTCTACTGCCATCGCTAGCTCGCACGTTTTCTATCGGTGTGAGATTGCTTTATAGTCAAGTACGGTGGAGGTCTTGCTCCTCTTGTTATAATGGCGATGTAAAACGAAATAATGTTGAAGTATACCTCTAACTCGCATGAAAGCTTGTAAGTGAGTCGCATGTAACCTGCATAACATTGTCGTATACGGTACGGCATAAGTACCACAGTAGCTGCACAGTGGACTGCACACTGCACTGTAGTGAAGCACATTCAGATATTGCTGTCAGTTGTCTTAGAATTCCATACTTTTAACACAGTACATGCGCGATTACACGGGTCATCGCACTTCACACATGCATAATGCAACAAATAAAGAAGTAGGTGGAATGCGCATGAATCTGGATATTGGTTTTCTACGGTGCGAGCGCATACCAGCTCGCACTGTTTGCGCTCGCGACAATATTTGGCACCGCCTCGGTCCTCAGACAGAATCACATACATCACTGAAGTGTGTGCATTCGCGATGTGTCAGTGCCCAGTGGTTTATATCGACAGTTGATATGTCAATAAATGTTGCGACAGTGCGCCGAGTTGGCATCTGCGCGTACAATACGATCATCAGTCAGTCTTCGTTCGTCGCATACATGCTTACATGCCCACAACGTGCTGACTGCTGTGACATGTGACGGGCACACTCAGTACTCACCGACCAGAATAGTTTACTTTTTGTGTAATTACAATATTATTATTTATGGTACATTTTGCACTCCATATACTATCCCGCCTACATACCCGCCAGTCGCCAGTGTAACTCCTGTAAATCAGGATCTACAATGGCACGGATATTTCGACACCGAGCAATGAAGTTCGGCGAGTCTCTGGAAGTGCAAACCGCAAAGCAATGAAATTGAACGAATGATTTATCGATGCCTAAAATAAAACAGAACGATTATGGAGTACACCATGATACGGAATATGATTATTATTTGTTAACGTAGGTACTTCTATTTTATTCTAATTTTAGATCATGGCTCCATCGATGTTCGATGATTTCGCCAATGTCGAGTAATAATAAGCAATAACTAAAATAAACATCAAAACTACACTAGACAACTTTATAACTTATTAAACCTACACCACTACACTGTTAACCGACTTATTACTTACTGATAGAAACGATAGATACCAGGTGACATCTGCCACAACATATAAATAACAATAAACCAATAAACAATACTTCCTAATTATATTTAAAAAAATCACTTTAATTTAAGCACTATGAAACGGTAATTACAAAGGCCAAGTTACAACACAGGTTGCTTATATATTATATAAGTAAGCACTTGCGTGTGCGTTTTTTAATCTATTTCTAAAATCAATAGCTACAGTTATAAATGACATTGGACTATATAAATTTTTAGATGATTGTTCTGCGAGTGTCGGGTCAGCGTCGCGTGTGGCCACAGATCATTAAATCTAAACTGCATGAAGACGCCACATACACTATAATGTATTGGAAACAAAATTAAAAATATAACGTATTGTTTTAGTTACCACAATAAAATCTCAACCAGTGAGTGACGAGTAGCGTCATAGACACAGAATCTATAGAGCAAGCATTTCATTTCATTATTTCACTTAAGTCTACGAAATCTACGACATACCAAAAACTTAAAAGTATAAACCTAATAAAAATAGTGGTCTAAAATGTGATTCTGCATCGTAAGTTTTTCACGACTTTCCATATAGTCGTATTATCATTGGCAGTGTTACTGCTTTGTATAGAATTTCCATAAAATTTGCGAACCTCGGAATTCAATACAAAGTAAAGGCAAAGAAATGTTACAGCAAAATTGAAAAATAATTATGAATTACAGTAATTATAAATAATTTGACATTATTATTGTATTTATCATTTATTTACACACTTAAAACTAAATATTAAAGGAATTTTAATGCTGACAAAGGTTTATCGAAACTTTTTAAATGAAATAGTAACAGAAATACCCACAAATGCCAAAAGTAAAAATGCGGGAGTTTTGGCGGGAAGTCTGTCAGTGAGGCCGGTCTCCTATTTTAATTAATTCCTAAGCTGGTTTAAAGTTGTGTTTTTTTGTATAAAAGCGGTGTGAATTCGGTTATAGTCTACACTAGTCGGGTACAAATACATATCAGGTAGATGCTTCGTCTTGTGTAATTGATTATTTGTCTGTGCAAGTGGCACAGCGTGTCAGGGCGACGCGAAACGACGCGACGCCTCGAGGAATGCGTCCACCTCCCATTAAACTGTAATAAATATCCGCCGCAGATTCATTGTGGCGAACACTTGTTCCACCAATCTTAGCACAAAATGTTTCTATTGTCTATCCAGCGATATCCATTAACCGTCGAAGAGTTACGAGGCGGACGGACGCGCAGCCGCACAGCCGCACAGCCGCGCCATCAATAATGCACTATATTTAGAACAATAGAATAACAATGGGTGCAAAGAGCGCGGAAACTCGCGGCTTATCTACACACCGCGACACACTGAGACACACTGAGACACACTGAGACACAGTGCGGGACACCGCAACACTATACAATCTGTCACAATGCAACATATAAAAACCGTTTGCACATAAGTTATTACTAACTACTCTCTGCTGCGGATAGTATTATAATGTATGCAATATTTACTTCTATTGTCGATAGAAGTTTCTTAGCGGTGTGTAGAGCCACGCTGTAGACAGTTGTATCCACAGCATGAATGGGTCTGCTTTACGGCGGCGGCACCACTGCCTTGCACAAAACTGGCATGAAGTAGCAGCTTGCTATTTAGTTTTTGCGCGAGGCTCAAATTCCTCCTCTTGCGCATTCCTCAATCCTCATTATGGAACCTTAAAGAAAGAAAGGAACGGTCTTTATATTTAAACTCAGTTACATATCCATGGTTCTTCTAGTATCATGAGTATTTATGGGCGATGGAGGTAACTTACCATCAGGTAATCCACTTGCTCGTTCGCTGGTCTCTGGTATGAAAAAGAGGCAAGTAGACATTCATTCAGTGACAGTGCGAGGGCCACAATCGTGCCCCTACCCTGCTGGCGTTCGTCGCTGATTGCATGATACTTCATAATCTACACTAATATTATAAAGAGGAGAGATTTGTATTTTTGTATGTAACGAATAAACTTAAAAACTACTGGAACGATTTAAAAAATTCTTTTGCCGTTAGAAAGCTACATTATCACTGAGTAACATAGGCTTTTAACTTTTTATCCCGGAAAAGGCCGTTCACGCGGGCGAAGTCGCGAGCAAATACTACATTATATACAGCTACAAATGTGTCGATTGAGTTTGCGGGCAACATAGATATATAGTGTACACTTAACAGTAGGTAAGAGGGGCATGCAACAATAAATTCGATTCTCAAATATTGTAAAAGAATGAGCTTTATTATAGGTATCGATTATAAGTATTCTCCATAAACACGTATACACACTCCATTCATCTATACCACTTGGAAAATATCCTTCTTCTTCACTATCTATCTACTATCCACTCTTCTTGAGACATCTCAAAAATATCAAAGTTATAAGCCACCAAAGCATCTTTACAACACAACCTACTTACAAACTAATACTTGGCGACAGAAATAGATAAAGCGGAAGTACCAACCCAGACGGCCTCTTGCTTACAAGATACCCACCACGTAGCAAAATTTTAGTTTAGTGTAATCACGTAGCCCTGCCAGGATAAAAAATATCTCAGTAGTTAGTCAACTGCTATGACGCTATGGCAGCTCTCCAACTGCTTAATTAATCGATGATGACATCTACTTAAGACCCTACATATTAGATATGTGTATGTCATGTTTGAGGATATATTTTACTGTAACCCTACGTACGACCAATACAAAACATTACTATGTCACATATTTTATATCAATGTACAAAAAACTCATTAGAAAAAACTCTGGTCGTTTAATTTGTGATCGCCGCGCCCGCGCCTGCGCCGGTGAGGCGGTGAGGCGGCCGAGGACCCGCCGTTCATCACGGCTATCATCGAAACAGATCTACTCGGCTGATAAGCACAGATTTATAGATACAAACCGACGTTTTTGTACGTCTCCTATTCCTCTCTGTGTCGAACATGAGAACACCCGCACAAACCAACGAGTGCCGAGTGACGAGACACATTGTAATTAATAAGTTTCACGTGACTTAACATCTTCACAATTGTTCGCAACGCGTACAACTCCATTCGAGACAATCCGAGACGTCGCGAGTTGTTGCCGAGTTTACGGTGTGTTTGTGTTGTGTTGCCAACTCGCTAATTTCATACAAATATGTGTGGCGGCGGGTAATGAGGCGCCCGAGCATCGCGGCATCGCTCCGACGGCGCGACGTCCCGCTGCGATTTTTATAATCCCGCAAGAACATATAAAATATAGCATATAAAATGTGCTATTTCAATTATTTCTATTCAATTATTATATTTCTGAATGTGAATTAATGCATGAAAGTATGTTAATCACGACACTGGTGCGGGGTGCAGGGTGCCGGGGAGGGGCAGGTGCGTGTGTCCAGTCCCTAATTACTGCTAATTTATTGAAATCATTTAACAAACCTCGGGCGAGCACGATGAATGTCTAAAGCGACTCGTCCCGTGAGAACCTGTCGCACCGCACCGCGCCGCGCCGATTCCGTTCGTCGCGACGTTCCTTGTACGTGACTAACACAGGAGCCGTGGACAGTGGTCAGTAGGCACTATGGAGACTGAACATCGGACAACACTCACACGACCCGCCATCCGACAATATTTATAGCGCCGCTCCGTCGAAACATGGTATACTCATTAGCCGAGTGGGATCCCGATGGCTCGCACAAACTTAGGAACTCTGGTTTTTGAAATTCCAGAGACTAATTTGACAGATGCAAAGGTCATGTCAGAGAGCTGGGATTGCTTTCAGGGATTTATAAAGCCCTTACATGCCAAAAAGTTGGCTAACAAGCATCAACCAAAATTCATATTTGCAGATTGCCCCACAAATTATTTTACGTTGAAAAATGCCTAGTTTACCCGCGATCTGTTTTAGCAAAAGAAATTTATTTATTACTTGTTTTTTGCTAGGCAAGCGTGCTTCATCTTAGGCCACATCATCACGTACCATCAGGCGTGATAGTGGCCAAACGCGAGCCTACCGCCGCGACTAATTCTCGGTGCGACGAGTCCTCGATGCACCCGGTGTCGGCTCTAGATGTATACGACACAGATACTTCCCGAAATAACCATGTCCCGAGAGTACCTGACATCACCTCCCATTTCGGTCCAACCAACTCATTCATGCAATTCTTGAATGTCATGACACTTTTGTCTACAGCATGAATGGGCCGGCTCGTCCGGGGCGTTACCACTGTCTCACAGAAAACCGACTGCTGCGTTTCGTATAGTAAGTGAGATATCCAGAGGCCCAAATCCCCCTCCCCTTCTCAATCCCTTAATTATCCTTTTCCTTTAAGGTCGGCAACGCGCCCATGGTTCTTTTGGTATTATGGACGCATATGGGCGGTGCAGATCACATACCATCAGGGGACCCACTTGCTGGTTTCCGACCAATGCCATAAAAAACTGGCCAAAGTGCACCTCATTTCTATTCGTACTAAGTATTAGTTCCTATTGACCAACATTAATAAGCAACAGCAGCCGAGTCGTCTCCACAATAATACCTCATACCTGCATCGGTATGTGAGCCGGCCGCGGTAGCCTCCTGCCATTTGATGGCTCATTAACTGAGCTCATAAACTATCCGCCCGCACACCCCGCTCACCCCCACACACCCCCGCACCATGCACCACTCATCCCGCGCATCATCGATGTGTATCACACGGAGCTAGCCACCGCACCGCACCGCCACGTGTAAACCCATCGCCACCTTGTCTCTTATCTTATCTGTCACATTAAAGACCGCTCTTTAAGATAGCCGCCGCTGCCACCCCGTGTGTTTTATTACTACAGCCATAAGGTCTACAATCGATCGCTTCGGATGCATCTGGAAAGTAAAAAGCACCTCGTAAAACCGAACGCGCTCACGTCGGTCACAATTAAATGCCATTAAACGATATCGACGTTAGTTAATGACAAGTCTAAACTAATTAGTGGTTGAGGTTCCCCCTGCCCGCCGCCCCCGCCGCGCCGCACTACTCCCCGCCGCCCCTTGCTCTTACATTAACATGCTCGAACAGTAGCTCACAGATTCGTCGATAGCCGATCATTGCCGTGGAGTGTGGACATCGATGCGTCGGAATGCTGTCCACAGGCCGCGTCATCGGTTAAAACTTGCCCTCGTTTCAATCAGTTTTAACGTACCGCGTGTGAATGCCGTGTGTGTCAGCTTTACGGTCCATGATTCCATATTCTTTTACTTACTCCATCGTTTAAAAGCTTCAAGATTTAATATTTTGTTTTTTTATTGTAGGTTTGTCTACACTACAGTTATTAGCTTGAATGACGACGACACGAGCAAGTCCCTCGCCTGATATCAAGCGCCAAGCCTGCTTATAATCAGAAGCAACACCACACAGAACTTAGAATTACAAAGTACTGCATGGTACTGGACTGCGTTCGTCACCCCGAGACATTAAACGACACTTAGACGGCCATTCGCATACTGTTCCGTTTCGCACACGTTGTTTTTTCTTTGTGTAAAGGTCAGTGGAGATCATTTAAAGTATTATCCGGTGACCCACACGCACAGACGCTCGTTCGCCTGCGTTTTGCTATAAAAACGGATGGCCATCTTTGCATCGTTCCATGTTAATTGCGGATAATGTGGTGCGCTGGACATAAGTCACGGCGGCCGGCGGCCGGCGGCAGCGGCGGTGGCGGCGGCGGTGGCGGCGGCAGGCAGTGTCGCGACAACATGGCCGCGGCGGATGCGGTAATTGCTTTCGTGGAAGCTGCGACGGGCCGCATACAGATTGCAGCGCCCGCCGCCGCGCTCGCAGCCCGCAAAAACACATCGCCGAGCAATTAGAACCGCCCCGCTCTTGCACCGCACCGCCGCGTCGCACTAATGGTCCACACTCCGCTGGGCTCGCGGCACGCCTTCTGACGGACCCAGCCCGCTCGGTAACAACACCGACAATGGAACTACAAGACGCTTGCTACAAGCAGCCTACTGCGAATGACCATTCGTGTGTCATTGATTGGTCTTTGCATTGATCGAAAACATAATTTGTTTTGTAAACAAATGACATTATTTATACTGTGTTCACTTGAAATTGGCGGCGGCTTCAAAGACAAGAAGCAAACTGAATAAAAACAGCTTGAATTACGAAATGAGCAGGTCGCTCGCCTGATGGTAAGCGTCACGCCTGCTCATAAACAGAAGCAACACTACACAGAACCTTGAATTACAAAGCACTGCATGGCATTGGACTGCACTCGTCACCCCGAGACATAATATGTTAAGACTCATAATGCCCAGTAATTCCGCTGGCTTCAATGTCCTTCAAACCGGAATACAACAGTGCTTACACACTACTGCTTGGCGGCGGAAATAGATAAAGGCGTGGTACCACCCCAGACGGCCTCTCGCATACGAGGGACCTACCACCTACAGGGATGGTCCTGTCCTTCATCTGTGACTTGACTAGCCGGCCGGAATTAACACTGATAAGGAACAGATCCACACCTCTGGCTTGCCTTCACTGGCCGGTCAGAGAGGACTTGCGAGAGCTTTAAGCTCGAGGGTTGGATGTGAAACGTAAGTGGTTAGTACACACTTTGGGCAACGTGATGACACCCTAAGGGAGCAAATTATCGTTGCTTAAACTCTTTAGCGACTTGCTGGTGTTGCTCCCTTGTCATTTTTACTATTATTCTGGGGAGCCCATCTACTTTAGTTGGCGAGACACCATAATCCATATCCTGTCAAAATGGCTTCAGCCGTTTCGGAAATTAGTCCGGACAGACATAGAAATTGTAAAAAAGCATGTTTGAGTTTTAGGTAATAAATTTTACCTATACCTATGTATAGACAAAACTGGCTATAGTACTACTGCAACAATTGCTAGATCCGAGTTTATGTTTCCGTAGGTACTTAAGTCCATTTTATTCTAGATACCCTAAGACATCAATGTTGCATTGTAGAGGTGCATTAGAACAAATAGCGCCGAGACATTCTCCACATGTAGCGCAGGGCCGCCCGGCTACTTTGGGTCCCCGAGTATGTCGTCACACGCCTATCACACTTTAGGTACGTCTCCCATTGCTAAGTCGATGCAACACATACATTTTAATAACATAGGCCGGTAAACGAGCAATTCGATCGCCTGATGGTAAGTTATCTTCACCGCCCATGAACGCCCACAATACCACAAGAATCATGGACGCATGGCTGATCTTCACGGCATTATTAAGGAATAGGGAAGGGTAGGGGGATTTGGGCCTCCGGATATCTCGTTCACTGTACGAAACGCAGCAGCCAGCCGGTAATGTACGTCAATTTTCTGTGAGATAGTACTAACAACCCAGTCGAGCCAGCCCATTCATAATGTAGATAAAACTATGTACAGCGTAGCTCTAACACTCTGAAATGAAATGAAAACAATGTACCTCATTAAAAAATAACATCGTTTTGCGGACTAAAAGCTTCGGTTTAATCAACAGTTAAATACTAATAACAGTCACACATATAGATCGTTCTAACTCCACACTAAGACACGAGTCTTGTAGTAGTATCAGCAACTACAAAAGCCTTTCGATCTCACAAAACTCACATTCGTTATTGTTTTTTTTTTTATTTATTTATTTAGTTTTAGTCTACCACAATTGTGACACAAAAAAAACAAACAACATTTCAGCTTACAAAATTAACAACTAAGTGCACAATTTTCTACGGTAAACACTTCATGCTTAAGATTAAATTATACAACGTGTTACAGAAAGGTGTGGTCATATTTTAGGGTCATTACATACACCGTATAATTAGTACTTATGTACCGGATCTTTTCAAAACCAAGACATCCGAAAATTTCACGTAAAATTTAATCACTCGTTTATTAAGATCGATCAGATTGATGACATCACTATTAATTGTTATGAACGATACTCACTTTTTAATAAACTTGAATAAGATGCACGTAATTCTACGGACATACGTACGTAACTTGTAATTTAAACACAAATTAACACCTGAAAGAGATTGTGTGTTGAAGACAAATAGGTACCATCCTTTAGAAGCATGTTAAAGACTTCATTCATGGCTCTTCCGTCTATAAATTTGGCTTATTACAGTCGACGATGCTCTTAAAAACTTTTATCAGTTACACCAATACATAATACTTATTTTTAGTCAATTACAACATATTTTTTTAACTCGTAATCATACTTCATAAAATCAGAACTTGCCGAACTGACTGCGTCAAATAAATATTGACATTTGACAACTGTTTAATGTTTTTTAATTATAAAATAATTAAATGAAAGGAGGTCTATAGTATCATTGTTTATCATTTAGTGTTGTCCAAAGTTGAAAGTCGATATCGACATGTTACTCATTCGATAAAAAAGAAAATTCTATAATTATTGTACTAGCAATGCAATCGGATTTGGTACTATGGGAGATAAATACTTATACCCTACACTATACATTGCTTAAATTTGCCCGCCCCTTTCTATAACACGTTGTATATAAGTATATATTTTTTGACGTGATGCAAATTTTTCAATTAAAGAAAGATACAGTTAGGTATAATATTTTTGTAGGTTCAACTTAAGCAACTTGATTTGCGCTTTAAATTTTCTGAGTTTGATGCCAAACAAATCCAGATTTAATTTATATTTATTATGGAGTTTGCAGAGCCTAGGAATCGGAGAATTGGAACCAGATATGGTTTTGCGAAATGGAGAACGGAGAATGTCAATATTGTTTCTCGGGTACCGACTAGGAATTGTTAAATTCATATTTTTCAGTAGTAAAGGACTATCGACTTTGGAGTATTTTATATAAAAAGACTAAGTCCTGAGTTATGTGTCTGTTTTCTAAATAAATCATATTGAAGTATTTTAGGCGCGCTAAATAGCTTTTATGTTTATTGGAAATTCCAGTCATGTATGCGAGGTGGTTTAAAAACCTCTTCTGAACCCTCTCCAATGTCAGGGTATGAGTAGCAAAATGTGGACGCCAGACAACACTGCATTACTCCAGTTGGCTTCGGATCAGACTGTTATAGAGCAGGATTTTAGTTTTAACATTTTGGAACGGTTTGGAATTTCTGATGACGAAGCCTAGTGTTTTTGACGCCCTTTTGGTGATAATGTCAATGTGTGGGACAAAAGTCAGCTTTCGATCAAGAATCACACCCAGGTCACGAACTACATCGGTTTTCATTACATCCGATCCATCGATGCTGTATTTGAAATTGATTTGAGTACGCTTACGGGTAAAGGTGATACCAAAACATTTTTTAACATCAAGTTGCATGTTGTTAATGGAACACCATCTACTGAGACAATCGATATCATTTTGAAACAATGCTGCATCCCCATGGTATTGTATCACCCGAGCTATTTTGAGATCATCGGCGAACATAAAAGGTAGGGAATTCTTAAAAATACTGGGGAGGTCATTAATGTAGCTGTTAAATAATAGATATAGGCTCAAGATGAGACCCTTGGGGTACACCAGATATAATTTTGAATTCAGACGAACTATAACCGTCTGCTACCACATAAAAGGATCTGTGATCTAGGTAAGGTTTGAGCCATCTTAGCAGGGGACCAGCGAAACCATATGCTGAAAGCTTCTGAATCAGAATCCTATGTGACACCCTGTCAAAAGCTATGCTGAAATCGGTGTATAAAGCGTCAACTTGTTTATTAGCATCCATTGCACCCGCCACCGTCTCAACAAAGTCTACCAAATTACTGCAAGTTGATCTAGCAGGGGTAAAGCCATGTTGATGATCTGATAGATATTTTTTAAGTTATATTTTTTCTAGTTTTTTCGAGGCATAGTGCGGAAATACTCTTTACGCACTATGACCGATCCAATTTCGGCTGACTTTTCTTAAGGCTAACTTCCGATGGTCGCGTCAAGCATCAGACACTCGTCAGTGAAACCGCATGTGTGTGTTTGTACTGTGCTGTATGCAGTGTGCAGTACGTAAATCTATGGGAGACCACTAGCGTTACTAACGCACAGCGTCGAGCGCAGGCGCCTTCAATAGGGCGATGACATAAAATATGACGACGTTACTAACACTTGCGACTACAGTTTTACGTAACCATCAGTTGTCTGACTTAAAATCATTATAGCGCTACCGAATGTTGAAATGGGGCCACTTCAAAGCTATAAATTTCTATTTGAATATGCCCTTTAAAACTGTTAGCGCAGTTCTTGCGACTGTTGAGCGCCCTCGTCACGTTTCGTCTTCTCTTACCGACTGACCATAAACTCACTCAAAGCGTATTCGTGTGTAATCGGGACTTTGTCGCTTAAATTTTTGTTTAATTATAGCTAACATGTCTGCCCGTAATGACAAACGCTCCGCACGGACAAATGTTACGCATTGCCGAGATTCCACGCGCGCCTGAGCTCCCATACGCTGACCGCCCTCCCCCCACCCCCCGCCTAACTCACTCACGCACACGTCTACCAACAGCGCTGATCACACCCGCCTCTACCGACGGGTTGCTCACTGTCGTTTCATTATAAAAAAATGATGCAAAGTGTGATCCAGTGACTTGTACTGACAGCCGACGTATTGTGAATAATGAGTGTGTAATCTGTTGGAAGTATAACATTAATGTATGTGTTTATAACATGCTGGTGGTTATCTGCTGGCACGGTTCCAGTTCTGCGGGGAAGGTATGCCGCGAGTAGAAAGCAAGGATGAAAGAAATGTTATTGTTAGAAATAGAGAAAATTAAACGACTAATATTTTTTGTAATAAATTGGATACGAAAGTGTGTTTGTTGTTTATCCTCGCGCACGGTTCGAGATTAAGTTCTGCATAGACTCACTCGCTAACTGATGCGCTGGAGAGTGACATAGGCTTACGTACTTTTTATGTGCAAAATATGACTGGAAAGACGTTCAACAGTGGTGCAGTTGGCTATGAGCGCCTCGAATACAATCATTTTAAAAGCAACAAATGATAACAAGAGGGTGCGCACGAACAACATACGAATACGTATTCGAATCGAGAACGCTAGTATTTGTATGAAGGTTCAAACAATTTTTTGACATTTCGATATGAATACGTTCTTGCAAGTTATTCGTGCTAGCCCCTCAGAAAAAAAAAGAAAAAAAGAAATGAAAAGTAAAAAAAAACTATTGCTACAAAGTTTAACTTGTATGTAAGATGCTTATATATTACCGTGGTTAATCATAGTCCTACCACAGGGTCCGTCCACGTCACCGCCGTCTCTCAATACCTCACTGAATTTTTAAGCAGAAGACCAAAAAATTTGCATGGTCACATGATGGTAAGTGATCTCCACCATCCACTAACATCCATAATAACATAAGAATCATGGATTCGTTGTCAATGGGCTTTAGATGATAGCTTTGATGTAGCTGACATCCATTATTGTTCAAAGTATAAACCGCTGGTATGATCGCTTTGATGGTACGTATAGAATAACATATGCTGGTGGCAGGGTACACGGACACTGGATACTGGATATTAATAACGACAGACTTGGTGAAAACACGACACGCCGTACTAACACGTTCCGGACAATCCCGGTCTAAGGTGAACCGCTGTATATACACCGCTATATCTTTATATATATAATTCTACTTTACGTGTGTATGTGACTGAACTCCTCCTAAACGGCTGGACCGATTTGAATGTTTTTTTTATATGCGTTTGGGTGGCGCGCTGGATGGTTTAGATTCACAATTGGACCCGGTAGGTGGCGTCTGTAGTTGCGGGTGAATCCGCGCGGGACAGCTAGTACACTATATAACCGCTGTATATACGCTGTCTCAGTACGCTGTATATACGCTGTATGTCCGAATATCTATTGTATTCTAGATATTCGGACATAATACCTGTGATCATGTAGAGATGAAACGTCTCTAGCTGGTCGATATTATGTTTGGACTACATTGACTTACCATGAGGTATTGTGTAGTTTCAGACTAAAAATAAAGCGAATGTTTACAAAACTCACTGATTCGTTTGTTAGAAGGATAAGGTGGGAATGTCGCCTCAGTGGGCGCGTCGACCGCACAAACATGGCCACATACCTATATTTCCTCTTCGGTAAATTTTCCCGAGAAAAGCGGCGGCCATGTTGGTGTGTCATCTGACGTTTAACTCCACGATAACAGCGTCTGTTTGCACAAGCTTGAAATAAAACTGAGGGGCTAGCACGGAAAACTATCGAAATCGTAATGTAAAGGTATCGACGGCTCGATAGATAATTCCTTAAATATCATTGGTCTATATTCCATATATATTAGTTTCTTTTACGTACGATACTGGCGCTGTACTAAAATCTCATAGAAATTGTTGTCGATGACAGCTCGAATAACTTTTCGCAAGTTTCCGTGGTAGCCCCTCTGAACCCGCCGCTTCTAAAAGCATTGCTTTTAATTATCCACATTAGTAGTGTTTAAAAAAAATAATCTAAATTTAAACGTAAGTATTGGGCAGGCTTTTAGGCGGGTAAAATAAAATTAATGTTCTCACCAAAGAGTATGTAATCACTACGTATTCCACAAGAAACCATTAAGAATAGCATCGAATGCACGCCGCGCGCCCCGACGAATGCAAGATGTCATTTTAACAAGGGGGGCTCACTCAATACTAAACTATTTACTTTTTGTTATTAAATGATTAAAAATAATAAAGGTGTGCTTTTAGGGTTCCGTAGCCAAATGGCATAAACAAAATCCTTATAATTTCGTCATGTGTGTCTGTCCGAGTAGATACGCTTACACACTATTGCTGTTTGGATTTTGACATTATTTTTCAGTAATTCAATAGAAATTTAATGAGGAAATCTACTGAAACTTTTTCTGGTTACTAATTTAAGATTCTGAGGATACCGGCTACAAAAAATAATCAAATTAACTGATGGTGCCATTGAAATAGTTTATTCGATTAGGTGTCCGTTCCTATTGCAAGATTTGATAAATAATACACACTCTGTTGATGTAGATGTGTGTGTGTGTGTGTGTGTGTCAAGATATTCGATAGGCGCGCACTATTCGCTAGGCAAGCTCGCGCTAATTAGGCAACAATGTGGAGAGTTGAGGCTCCCACGGCCTCGCCTGCACAGATAACCATCGTTCTGAGGCATTGTGCCACAGCAGCGGGACGACTCCGGGGGCGTGGCCGAGCGCGTCCCGCCCACTCCGCACGCACACACGCACACACGCCCGCATGTCTGTATGTGTGTATGTGTGTATGTCGCGGTCGCCGCATGCAAATGAACCCGCGCTTGTGGTGTCTCGTCTCGGACCACCATCGCGACTATCGCGACTATTGCTACGGACCACTTGCACAGGGAGGGTGCTACGTGCATTTGCTTAGTGTACGTAGTCACTTATGCTACGCCGTAGCCACGTAGACCGCCGCTATCAGCAGGTTAATTCTCGTATTAGATTGTGATTTTACTGAAACTTAGTATTCCGCTCCTTAGTTGCAGTATCATGTCAATTCGTTCAACAAATAATTTAATGATTGGGCCTACAGCGTGATTGGGCCGGTTCAACCGGGTTGTTACCACTGTCTGACAGAAAATCGACGTCAAGTACAAGCGTTACTGTTGCGTTTCATACGGTGAGTGAGACATTCAAAAGGCTCAAATCCCCCCAAATCTCAAATCCCGTTCCCAATATCTTAATTATCCCAGAAACGCACCCGTGATTCTTCTGGTTATTTGAGGGTTCATGGGCGGTGGGAATCACTCACTACCACCTGACCCACCTGCTAATAACAAAAAGAAGGTTGATGAGCAATGAACACCACTGTGACGTGTTTCTGAATGTATATATGCAAATACTAAGTAAGTGTTAATACAATCTCGATAGTGCAGTGATCCGGCGCGTGTGTGGTACAAGCCGTACAACCTACGGGTGTGTCCTACGGGTGATCGCTATGCAAGTGAGCCGCGCTAATCACTACATACTATACAGCTGATATGCGATGTAAGGAGTGAGGCGTACGGCGCGGATGCGGGCTCACACACATTTTGCAATATTCATATCAACAGAGTCGTATTGTACCGTGGGTGCGCGACCCCTGCCTAGGACTGCCATCCGTCCGTTTCCTGGCATTTGTCATAGTATGCAAGGCAGCCGGGGTGCGTTCAGTATATGTGTATGAATATATCCTGGGAAAACTAGAATATTTTAACATAACCTTAAAAAAATTGAAGCTTATTAATCAATTTACTTCATCCAATAGAACTTTGTCGCATGTTGACGTATATGTAGAGTTCTACTATTGTAGTTGCAGGACTAGTTCCGAGCCCGGGTTTTAATAGATACCGTGTCGGTGCGGGCGTTCATGCTGCGGGGGAAGGGCGGGGGCGGGGGGGAAGCGGGAGGGTGGCTAGTACAATTAACATGTATAATGAAACAGGCAGCGCATCATTAGCGCGCCGTCGATACCGACATGCGACAGCAATACATATTCATAATGCGGACTACTACATTATGCGGACGCGATGATACCCGAGCCAATACATACGCAGCATAAAAACATCACGCCCGCGCGGCGTCGGCTACCTTTGTTCTGATGGATTTCAGAAACGCTCTGCGTGAATCAAATGTGTAGGTATGTAGTATGTGTGTGCTGCCATCCATCGTAGTTCTCTCAATTTATCCTAGTTTGCAAAATGTCTAGGGGCAGACAGGGATGAACTTTTTAAAATGTCACAGATAAACAAGGTGATTTATCGTGCCCCTTAGGAAAGAAACCTTTATTTTTTAACTAGTATTTACCCGCGGCTCCGCCCGCGTAAAAATCTTTTTCTGGGATAACATTTGCCTATGTTCTAATTCATGTATTGGTCTACCTGTATGCCAAATTTTACACAAATCCATTTAGCCGTTAAGGCGTGATTGATCTAAAAACATCAACACCAATTCAACACACCCCCCCCCCTCTCTCTCCTTTCGCGAGTTGAATGATACTAATATATGAAACACGTGTCTCATTATTTTTAATAAGTAATATATGTACTCGATTTCACAGCCGATTTTCTTTTCATAGAAAATTCAACCCCCCTTTAACCCCTGAAAATATAAATGCCAAAAACTCTTTCTTAGCGGGCCCCTTACATTACACAAACTACCATCTGACCAAATGTCATAATTCCAACTTTAGTAGTTTTGAGAAATCGTGATTAAACAGTGAGTGAGTGCGTAAGTTCAACCCCTCCTCCCCCCTTTTCCAAATAAAATTTCGCAAAAAATGTGAATCACATATTTCATTAATTGTCATAAGCAAAGTTCGTGCATAGTTTCACAGTCGTATTCCGTGCCATTAAAAAAAATCCATACAAAGTTCAACCCCCCCGCCCCCTTTTTTAAGTTGAAATTTCCAAAAATATGACCCTCATATTTCATTATTTTTAATAAGCAACGTTTGCGCTCAATTTCACAGTCGTATTCCCTTCCATAAAAAAGTTGCATACAACGAACAAACCCCTCTTTTTAAATAAATAAATACACCCAACAGTCACACACATAGCTCTGACCCCACACTAGGTAAACCTGTGTCGCGGGTATCAGGAACTACGAGGGACTTGCGGTCCCACAACAACCAGACCCGAGACCAATATTTGTGGTTCACACAAACATTTGTCCCGGTGTGAGAATCGAACCCACGGCCTCTCGCTTCGCAGCCGTTAAAATGTAAATTTACAAAAATCCGTTCTTAGCTGACGTCTACATTACACAAACTATCATCTGACCAAATTTCATGATCCCAGCTTTTTCCCAGTTTTTGAGAAATCGTGATGAATCAGTGAGTCAGTGGTATTTCGCTTTTATTTATATAGATAAGAATATTTTGTTCGGAGAGAACAGTGTATTTGAACCAAATGTCCAAACTCAGCAATTTTGTAAATCTTCTAATCTAACTTATAGTTGAAGGTTCAAACTTTTTTATTGTTACGTATTGTATCTGATATGATTTTAGATGTATCGTAACGTACGTATACATATCGGTACATTTCTTTCAAATGCTTCCACAACAGATGTTTCTAAATGTTGGCAAATAAGAACACCTTAAGACAAACGATTTACTATAAGTCGTGTCAAGTAAACCAACACTCCAGACTTCATCTGTTTTGATTGGAGCGTGTCGTGGCGTGGTGTCAAAGTTCTGACGTAGCCACATCTGTCACGACAAACGGACGACATTGCCTTGAAGATACGAGACCCCAATCATAATACGTACGCAAATTAACTCTTTTCTCTATTCCCGAAGGGATAGGCAGAGTTGCAACTAGTACACCCACGCTCCGCGGAATTTGTTACCATCCCAAGGTTAATAGGATAGGATAATAGCTCTCGTGTATTTTCAGAATTATCAAAATCTACAAATTGACCACCGAACCCAGGACCTCACCGATTTTCATTTTCATCCTAAGTACGCTGCCACTAAGGCAATGAGGAATTAAACACTCGGTACCTACAAAATGTACAAATATAGTCGCGGATGCGCGCCGGGAGTGGTAGGATGCAATTTATGTGACAACTTGAAATTAATTACACCGCTGCACTGCGACGCTATCGAGCTGCTAGAAGAGTCATGGATGCGTTGGCAAACTTAAAGTGAAGGAATGAGGGTTGGGAATTACCCTCGATTTGGGCTTCCGGAAATACACCCACCTCACGACCGTTTTCTGTCTGACAGTGGTACCGCCCCGGTCGACCAGTCCATCGATGCTGTAAAATAAATGTTTACAGCGTAGTTTTACCACAAGTTACTTGTAATAAACACTTGATACAGAAACTGAACATCAAGTACCTGCTCGTGACCACCTTGGTGATGACGAGGTTAAACAGCGCCAAATGTATTCTATTTCAAGGGTATTTTTTAGCCATACAAAAAAACGAGTAGTTATAAGTTTCCTTTGTCTTTCTGTTTGTTTAGACCTATGTGTGTGGGCATTAAAAGCTAAAACGAGTGGGCCGATGTGTTGGTCCTTAGCTATGCTTGAAGAAAATCTATTTAGCCATTTAAAAATTACAAATATTATTATATTAAAATTGATACATACGCACTCACGCCTGTAATCCCCGAAGGGGTAGGCAGAGGTGTAACCAATACACCCACATTTCGCTGAGCGTATCTCCGTCCCATGATGTGATAGGGGGCGAGCCTGTCGCCATACCGGCCCCAAATTCCAGACTCCGGACTGATATTGAGCATTTCATAATAGAAAAACCCAATAACACTTTTACCCGACCCGGGGATCGAACCTGAGACCTCAGCTTCAACGTCAGTCGTAACGCGTACGCATTACAACCGCCACCGAGGTAGTTAAAATCGATGTCTAGAGATTTTAACGGACAGGTTATTAAAGCTACTGGAAAAGTATTCAAAACCGTAAAATCTTCACATCATTAGATATACTTGATCGACACGCTACCAATTGAAGGTTACATCTCCAATCCACAAGTAATCTGAAAATTCTGAACGGGATGTTCTTTAGTGGTAGCAAGTATTATCGACTGCCAATCTATCGAGGTATATTCTTAACCAGTAACCATCGCAATGTCATTCACTTTTACATTACAGTGAGTATAGATGGACAGAGCGTCCGCAAATAACGTGGTGCTTGGTGAATAATTGCTCGAGGTTCTTACAGCCAGGTCAGAGGTACTCTCATGTTCCATCACACAGCCGCATGTTCTACATGCGTCGCACTCCTGTAGGATTCCAGCAGACGTCGCGAGATTTACGCCGCCAGTCACCGGCCGTAATAAATCCCCCGGACTGCTGTAGGTACTGAGTTACTGACCATCATACCCCGCCGCTTCCCCTGCCCCGCATCAGACCGCACCACAATAAACACATCAACGCACGCCGCACACTCTCCGCACACTCGCCGGTGCGGCGCGGCGGTTACTTTGTGTACGCGCGACATTTCCTCCATTTAGTTTAATTTATTTCCGGCTGTGCAATGCAACAAGAACGCACGTACGAACAAAGCATCGTACGAGCATAACCGACACCCAGCGCGGCGGGGATGAGACCGGAGTTGGTGGGTGGTGCAGGGCGGGGATTTATAGTTGGGGTTTAAATATGTCACTAGCGAAATGAATCGGCGTCCATCAGGCTGCAAGCAAACTCTTCTCAAGAGCTATGCCAGTTAATGTACTCAGTGATAATGAGCAAGCATGGGATTTTATGCATGTGTGCGTTTTTAGAGCTCCGTGGGTAAATGGCAAAAACAGAACCCTTATAATTTCTTCATGCCCGTCTTCTGTCTGTCCGTATAACAACCATTTTACTCGGATACTAAAATTCTATAAAACGATATACTAAGTTGTAGTAATTTGTCAAAAAAATCATTTTTGGGTTGGCTTTCCATACGTGTATCGCATTGTAAATAGACACACGTCATTGGTTCGGTCCTTGAAAATTATATGGAGGTTTCTAAATGATTTTATATAACTCATTAGCTTGTGAGATATGCGTGACCAAAATCGTAAAAAAATAAGCTACGAGACGGAAAATTCTAAAAAATACAAGGTAGGTAGATACTGTAACTTAAAAAGTGCTTCCAACGAAACCTAGTTTCCATAAGCTAGGTTGTATAGTTTTTGAGATATGGGATATTTTCGATTACACAATATTTTAGTTTTGCGACTGTAAAAATAAAGCAAAAAATTATGTACTCCCATAATACGAAAATAATTTTGGGCGCATTGCCGATCTTAAAGAAAAGGGATAAGTAAGGGATTGGGAAAGGGAGTGGGATTTGGGTCTCCGGATATCTCGCTTACCGTACGAAACGCAGCAGCAAGTTGCTACTTTATTTGATGTATTTATAAAGTCTTTATTGTACATCTTAAAAAAAGAAAATTATAAAACAATAGAACCTTAAAATTTATAGCGAAGTACAAATGGCGGTCTTATCGCTAACTGCGTAAATTTTTTCCAGAAAACCTTTTATGTCGGTTTTCTGTGAGACAGTGGTAACGACCCATGCTGTGGACAAAACTATCTACAGCGTGGCTCTACCACTTAAATGTTGATCATCTAAATGTAACTCAAAATGGCAATTTCCTTTGATTTATTCACTAGACAAACTTGTATCGAGAAAATCCGCATATGGGAATATATTCTTTATGTTCAGATAATATAAATTACTTTTACAATTGCGTATTAAGTGTAGGTAATATTGATTTTTTATGTAGTCATGGCACTCTCGTGTAATAAATAAAATACAGCAAATGTTTTTGCGCTTGTTGTACTGTAGATACGAGTAAGTACGCTTGCTTGATGCGCTGATGCATGACTGGCTCGGTGGCACAGTTGTAATGCATATGCGTGACGACTAGGCTGATGCTAAAGTCTCGGGTTCGATCCCCCGGTTTACCCGACCGTAAAAGTGATGTTGGGTTTTTGTATTATGAAATGCTCAGTATCAGCCCGGAGTCTGGAATTGTGCCCGGTATGGCGATAGGCTTGCCCCCTATCACGTCATGGGACCGAGATACGCTCGGCGAAATGTGGGTGTACTGGTATCTCTGCCTACCCCTTCGAGAATTACAGGCGTGAATGCGTATCTATCTTAATGCAACTAAGGTAGGCGGCCTAGCCCACTGGCTAGGTAGGATAGTACACTGACATACAATAACCCCTCAAACCTGGGCACTGTCTATGCATTAGATGCTATACATCACGTCGCACGCGCGTCTGGTACTCGATTATTTTATCAATGCTTGTTTTTAACCACATAGATTCTTGTCATGTTTTTTTAATTAACTAATTGAAACATTGCACCTGCTTTTGCCTCACTTATCATTAACGTAATCTCTATAGCCCATATTGATAAGCTTATTAGTCTGTGAACTTGCATAAGTATGTTGCCAAATCTGGCTTGGTCAACTGTTGATGTACTATGTGACGCACATACAAGCATATCACACGTGCGGTTGTGTCGACGACGCGGGCGCGGGCGGTAACAGAACAAAAGTGGCATTCTTATGCGGGATTTATAGCGCGTTATTTGTAGTGGAGCGATCGGGAAGTGGCGCGGGGTTTGTGTTTGAGACAAAGGTGCGGTGCGGTATATTTAGCTCTTAATGCGCCGCCCTCCAGCGGCCGGTAAATCACCGCGCGTCACGCGTCACGCGGCAGGCTTGTCAATATTGTAACGATCAACCAATGTAGGTACCCGGCCGCGCCGTGCTGGCTTTGTCTCAGGAGTCCGGACACTAAACTCCTGTTTTACTAATACTACAGCGTACAAACCGTGTACACTACACTTACTACACTCATCTGATGTAGTGGGTACTTATTGCAGGCAATCGCATCACTGCTTAAGCACACGGCACTTAGTAGGGATGTGAAATCGGTGAGGTCTTAGGTTTTATTCCCAGATCAATTAACATTTCGATGAGCTTGATTCAACCGCACTATGCCATTGGCAACTCCGTCTACGGGAAAGGATACTAAAGTGAATTAACCGAACACGAAGAGAGTTTTCCTTCAACGGTAGGCAGCGGCTGGGCTGTGCTCTGGCATTGCTGATGTCCATGGGCGGCGATAACTACTTACCATCATGTGGGCCGCCTGCTCGACTTTCTATCTGGGCAATAAAAAAACACGAAGAATCAAGGACTACATACCAAACACTAAGAAACTAAACTATTAAAGTTCTAAAATAAACGCCCATCGAAAGTACGCCATTCAATTAAACCGGATACATTAAGGGTGGATTGCATCAACTGTCGGTTATAGTTAAACTTATATTAATCAGTAAGTAATAGTTCACATTATTTAAGTTGTTTAATTTAATATCGATATTATCAAAGTATCTTCAGATTTTGTCAATCATTGTAAACAATAACTTTTACCGACGGATGATGCAATGCACTAATGAGATTGCTTTAGATTTTCACGTTGGTTCTCATGTGGTTAACTCTCGTCACGACTCTTACAGTAAAGTCCATCGCTCAATCGTCGCTAGATGATGTAGTCTCGCCAACATAAAATGAAAAATACTAGCTATTATAGAGGAAAGTGATCCCACTATATTAAATCCACTTCATCTAAACAATACGCGGATGTTGTGTCGTGTAACGTGTTGTTATACCGACGCGGCGACGACTGCATCGCGGTCCGCGCCCGAAATAGAACGAATAGAATCGAACACAGCCGGCAGAAGAGTTTCCCTGGACGGCATTAGTTAACAGGCCGAATAAACATCCCCAAATATCGGTACTAATCCAGTAGGATCAGTGCGGGGCGTCAGGCGCCGGGGCGGGGGCACGGGTCGCGGCCCGGGACTTAACACCGGCCGCGCTAATCCTGTGCGACAAACATCTCATACGAGGTGTGAGCAGATGCGCGCTCGTCTCTAATCCCAAGGCGCCCGTGCTCGGCCCGACCCGCTCGGGATTACTCGCGCATTATTCAAGTGCCACCGACAGCGGGATGCAGCATGGAGACAGTTAATTGCCGTTCAGGTGACCACGTCACACTACCTACGTCCCGTGGTGACGCTCGCCAATCTCGCCACTATCATCTATTAATATGTACGCATCCGAACACTGCCACGTATAAGAACTAGGTTACGCATTACTCGGCCGATTTTTTTTTCATTAAATAGGCCGGCAAATGAGCAATTGGGTCACTTGATGGTAAGTGATCACCACCGACCATGTACGCCCACAATATCAAAACGAGTCATGGCCGCGTTGCAGACCTTGAAGGAAAGGGATAATTAAGGAATTGGGAGAGGGAAGGGCCTCCAGATATCTCACTCACCGTACGAAACACAGCAGCAAGCTTTACGCCGGTTTCCTGTGCGACAGTGGTAACGACCTGGACGAGCCGGCCCATTCATGCTGTAGACAAAAGCATGGCTGTCTACAGCGTGGCTCTACCACTTGGCTCTACACAAACAATGAATCATAAGCCTTACTGACTTTTAAGTGGAATAAGAAAGCAAGAAAAACGGTATATCCGGTTCAATCATTTTATATAATGTAGTAAGTAACGCGCCGCGATAGCAGCGTTGAGAGTTTGTCGACGGGAGGGGTAGGTGAATGGGGAGGACAAGTGCGGCGCGCCGCCGACCCTGGCTCCGGTGTGGCGTGATGAATTTATTCGCGAAATGAAGTGAGAGGGTTGACGCGGGGATGTAACCCACTGCGGAGGCTGCGGGGGGGGGGGGGGGGAGGAGGTACAACCCCTCACCCTCACGTCAACCATGAAATTACAATCCGACGTCGCTTTCAGCGCTGCTTCGGAGCAAATTGCTCGTGTCAATTTAATCTGTAAAGCTTTATTTTGTTTGTTGGTAGAGCGATCTCTAACCCCTTGTACCCTTGCGTCCACCTCTCACCCCTTTCGCATCATGACTAACTGATTATACGATACCTTTACTTTGACTCGCTTGCAGATCTCTGTTATATTCAGTTGTTTGAATATAATATAAATATGCATTTTATTTAGATTGTAGACCTTTTACTTAGTGAATGACGGACACACAAAATATGTCATATCAAAATGGATGTCATCAAACGTGTTTCCATATCTTCAATGTATAGCAATGGCAAAGGCGAGCGTAATAAAAACCTAGATTTAGGGAAACTAGCGCCGACTTCCATTCTTCCTTACCACTTGCGTGTAATAAATAAATAAATACACCCAACAGTCACACACATAGTCCTGACCCCACACTAGGTAAACCTGTATCGTGGGTATCAAGAACTACGAGGGACTTGCGGTCCCACAACACCCAGATCCGAGACAAATATTTGTGGATCAGACAAACATTTGTCAAGGTGCGGGAATCGAACCCACGGCCTCACGCTTCGCAACCGGCTACTCGCCCACTGCGCCACGGTGGCTGTCAATGTGTGTCTATATCTGATACACAATGTTACCGTTCCTTAAAGAATGTTATCATACCCAAAATTGCAAAGGTTAGGCTTTATTCCATCTCTAAGAAGATGATCAAGCATCAACAGGTGTTCAACAAAAGCCGCATCCGCTCACAGGTTCTCTTTTCGGACATTAAGGTGTCGAAGTCAGTCCTAAAACCTACACCATCCTCTCGAATTACCCGGAACAATCCACATGAAGGATACTTAATACTTGTGGTACCGGGTCGTATACTTTCTTGAGTTGAGCTTTGTTGAGTTAGAGTCAAGTTGTAGACAGTTTTGTCTACAGCACGAAGGAGCCGGCTCCACCAGGTCGTTGCCACTGTCCTACAGTAAATCGACATAAAGTAGCGGCTTATTATTTAGCGACATATTCGGAGGCGCAAATCCCATATTCTTACCAATACCTTAATTATCACTTTTCCCCATACAATATCCCCAAATTTACGCCTTTAGGATTGAATTTTCATAAACATCTTCTTACTGCTCAATTACCTAATTGAAGAAATCTTTGTGCAATATTTCATACTTTTAGGCCCAGCGATTTATATTATACTATCTTTTGCCCGCGGCTCCGCCCACGTGAATAGACTTTTCCGAAATAAAACGTAGCGTATAACCGTCTCCAGGGACCCATCTATCTCTACATCAAAATTCATCAAAATCGCTTCAGTGATTTAGGCGTGAAAGCGTAACAAACAAATAGTTTTTTTTTCATAAAAAGTATCCTATGTTACTTCTTATATCTCCATGAATATGTGTACAAAGTTTAATGATGATCGGTTAAATAGTGTTCGCGTGAAAGCGTAACAAACAAACTTACATTCACATTTATAATATTAGTAGGATAGTAATATAATAAGGAATATTACCTCACATTAGCGACAAATACATGGAATAATTGAACTAAAACAATAAAGGTGATCTGCGTTCTAATTAGTACGTCGACATGCGCATTTCCCATACAATAAATAGTCTTACCTAAATATACAGCGATTCTGTCCTTAGTCCAGTCCGCGGTCAAGTATTCAAGTATAAGTCAATTTGTAAACGGAGCGTGTAAACGTCACACCGACGTCATAGCGTCATACACGTGCTAAGTACTGACATGCCTGAGTGAAGGCAAGCGCGTGAGATATGCACGGGCCACGGCGCATGCTCCATAACGAGCACCGCGCCTGCAAATAAAGTAACAAAGCTATATAAATACTGTCGGCATAGGGAAAAGGGCATTGGAAGTAAACGAAGGAAAAACAACGTGAGGAAACCTGCATACCAAAGAATACTCCATAAGTATTTCGAAGGTATGTGAAGTGTATGAACCGACATTAGTCCGACATTGTGGAGTATGGACTAACCACTCTCATTAGTAAAGGGGCCCGTGCCCAGCAGTGGGATAGTGTATACATGGTCATTTTTTTATTATTATTTCATCAGCGGTTTTGTTACGTAGCCTCAAGTAGTCGGTAGGTACTCGGTACCTTTAGAGCAGTGGTCGAAAGCGGGGTACAGCGCGGGACAGGGGCGCAAGGTGAGGCCGCGGCCTGTCGCACCGCGCGGATATAAATAAGCAGATAGTGCGACACAAAGCGATCGGTCGATAGCGAAACAAAGCGCGGGTCGTTTTGCTCGCGCGCCGCTTCTTGACGTGTTAATTCGCGGCGAGGCGCAATGCGCGGACGCACAGTAGGGCTCAATGTGTATGGTGTGCCATACACACAAATAATAATCATTATTAACCATGTAGGTATAATAAAAAGGCATTTATAACAGGTCAAAGCACAAAAATAAATTTATTTTATTCTTATTTGTATAAGATCACAATAAGATTATAAAATGGTAAAATTAAATAACCTGGAACTTAGTAACAATTAGCACACTCTGACAAAGCAAGACCCAAACGTCTAGGATAGATAGGTACTAACATTTTCCTAAGGTAGGGAGAGGATGGAAGGAATCTAAAGGTAGCTGGACGCGTTGAAAGGCAAGACTAGATATAGTGGGAGTACTGCAGTATTTATCGACGATAACGATATAGACCCAGCTGATCTAGCACCTCTACCGAAGGGCGTACCTATGAGTATTATGCTGGAGTAAGCTATATTTACTGCTGCATCCTACCAAAGAAAGATAAGTAGTTAAACATTAAGAACATCTTCTTAGACCCTCTTAGATCTAGTATGATTATTTGGTGATTCAACAGAATTTTGGAGTAGGTTGCTGGCATTCTGTACGGATGCTACGAATTGAAACTTCGCCGACACCACCAACCTGCAAAAATATTCACAGTTATAGCGTTGCCAGAACGGTTGGCTTCTGACTCATCCAAGTCAGGCTTTTTGCCTCTGCGGTTCGAGAGTTTCAGCTGGTCTATCCGGCTTTCGTATTTGAAAGACCTAGCAACGCTAGATGCAGATGTAGATGTAGTCAGTTCGATGTTGCGATACTGGTCGCCGCTCGTGGCTTGTGTTGCGCTGCTGATACTATCGCACGATACCTCCGCTCTCACCCCGCAACCCGTTCTCACCAGATATATTATCACGACGCAATTATTGGGATAACGCACTCTACACCCCGCGCCCCGCACCCTACACCCCGCACACCGCTACCACCTCTGCTGATGTGCGTTAACTGTACTGGAAAGCGCAACATCTGCTTGCAATCCGCACACTCGGGATTACAAGTCGCATTTTGGCTCACGTTTTTTAATTGTTTTTTTATTGCTAAGGTAGACAGACGAGCATGCGGCGTTAACCGCCGCCCAAGGACTACAGCAATGCCAGGGCACAGCCAAGCCGCTGTCTCCCGTAAAAATAAAGTAGAAAATATAAAACGGTTAGACTGTAACCTGTTGTGCTAGTCGGTAGCTAGTCGGCCGTACTATTGTCAGTATGCCTACAGCATGAATGGATCGGCCAGACCGAGGTGTCTGGCAGCAAACTGATGAGAAGTGTAGCGTTTTTGTTAGATTTTGTATTGTTAGTTTCATTATTAGAGGTTCGAGTTCAACACATACGTTAGGCGAGGATTTGGAACTGATTACTAATTTCCAACTCGTTTCATATATTTAACTATCAGATTATATCGTTAGTTAATACTATTAAGGTTCGTAGAGACTCATCGTCTCGGTGTGATCATATTAAATATGTGTTATTTCTTGTTCACAGAGGTCGCAATGACGGGTGCATGGGCGGGATAGTTTCTTGATGTTGCGGTGTCATTATCATTAGCGTGGCGGTTCTTGTGATACCCGAGCCGGAGTTGTTTTTGCACGGACACTACACGGGGGCGGAGCACGGCGGCACGTCACGACACGGCACGGCCACGCTAACGACCAAACAAACCGTTAACGCCAATGAGCCGGAACACATGTGCGCCGCACACGGAAGCTTCCCCGCACACACCCCGCACACCGCACACTAAATCACGGGCTTGTGTTCCGCCGCGCCGCGCCCGGCGCGCAGGCGCAGACTTACACGGATGTCCAATTACCATGTTAATTTAATTATGGCGCTCATAATGATATAACATATTCAATATATTAAAAAGTTGACAGATGAAACGCCCGGAATATGAACGATGAACGTGATGACGTCACGTCCGCAACCGCCGCGTCCGTCCCATATAACGATAGCTCATTTGGAAAATATACTACAGAGGACGTAGGTACTTATAAAGAAAATAAGCCGAAAGAAATATTAAATTGGTTTTCACTTTTCATTATATGAATTCTCATTGACTTTATATATTGATTGGATAAACATAAACTAGATTGATGAACATAACTACATAAACGAAACATTGTTAAAAGTAGCTGACCATTAATAAAGCTCATTAAGTATCAAACTTATTCGTTAAAATATTTTGAAGTTTAAGGCAAAATAAGTTACAAATGAATAAAATAATGTCAAGTCGCGCCTCAAAACTAAAAGTATTTTACACACATACACGTAGAAACACATACAAACACAGATATCAAATTAACAAAAATATCAACCGACTCAAAAAAACTATAAAGCTAATAATAATAATAACCATTTTGAGTCGGGGCTATCGTAATTTATTGGTCATTAATATTAAATGCAACGACTCAATATTTCTTATTTTATGTGCTAATTCTATTTATTTCAAAAAGTTTGAAGTGATAACTTCTGTAGCATCGTTGTGATTTGAAAGTCGATGAAACGAAAAAGCGACAGGAAAAAGAGACAGACACATAAATTCATAAGATTTAACGTGAGAGAAGATGAGATAGGCCACCTTAGAATAGAAACAAAGGTGTCCTTTAAGTGATGGTGAAAACAAAATTACCACTTAAAATGTCTTAGGGGCCCACCTAAACTTAGGGATTGATGGTGAAAACAGGCATTAGTCTTTCATCCCCGATTTCATCCCCTTAGAGATATAATTTATCCTTGAAGTTTAAATGGGAATAACTTTAAGTAATCTTTAGTATAAAAAGAGACATCAAAATCGCATCACCTGAGGAACGTTATGCTTGGTTATAAATATTGATTTTTATCGTTGGTTAAGAAAGAAGTTTTTCAATTCGACTTGTATTTTTCTTGAATGTATTTTAATGATATCTCTGTTAAATGTGCACCGATTTTAATGATTATCTTTGTGTTCGACAAAGCGTACCTCTATGGTGATCCCATATCCCAAATGAATTTGCATAAAATCTAAAGAGGGAGTAAGAGGAAAAAGTCAGAACAATCTCAAGAAATAACAGAAAATGCGTTTGATGTCGACTTTCACGGTTAATAAATGACTAAAAGAGACCCTTGTATCTAATTTCATCTTTTCCGTCTCTCCTTCCGTATATGAAAGTAATTTCTAACCAAAGGTTTTGAGAGGGTTGGATGGACTCGTTGACAAGCTTCTTACATACCACTCTGTCCCCGGCCAGTTTGAGGGTAGTTGTAATTGTAAGTGTCGTTATAGTATTGATGTGCTAGGCGCAGCGTGTAGCTCAACAGTACGGTAGCGGGTAGCGGGTAGCGGGTAGCGGGTAGCGGGTAGCGGGTAGCGGGTAGCGGGTAGCGGGTAGCGGGTAGCGGGTAGCGGGTAGCGGGTAGCGGGTAGCGGGTAGACCAATTGTATTGTCCGCGTGCTCATTAAGCGTTTATTTTCCCTACTAAAAGCAATTTGTCAAAGTCATCTAGTTCTCCAGGCGATATGCCCAAAGTAACTTAGAATTCGTAAGAACAAAATAGTGAAGATCTTAGTTTTGATTTCTTGGTTGAGTCATAGGTAAGCTTGAGTATCACTGTGTAGATTATTCTTTCTTTTCATTAATGAACGTGCATAATGACTTTGCTAATGATTACGGGAGGTACTTTTTATATTATAGGCCGGCAAACGAGCAAGTGGGTCACCTGATGGTAAGTGATCTCCGCCGCCCATACAACTACTTCTCAGTGAACCTCCTCAGATATCCGCAATATCTCTTTACATAATGTGTATAGGAGGAGCTAGAACCCCAGGTCCGTCCTATCGTAATGTTCACAAGGAGTATGAATGCACCAGACGAGCCGCAGTTCGCCTTGCTGGCTGTGTATGTTATGTGTGCAGTGTGACACATGCAGCCGCATCACGTTTCGCGTCGCGTCGTCCCGCTGCGGACCTCGTACGCTGCGCGGTACAGCGCGCCGCGTCAAATGCTAAGCGCTCGCTGACAAATGCGAACGGCCACTAATTGTAATATTTACGCGCCCATTAACGCTCCATTAGCATAAATTTAACGCGACGACAAATTTCCTCGACAGACGCGCCGTTTTATTTCAGTGGATGCTGTTTGGTTAGGCGCGCGTGCGTGCAACCGAGGAATGTGCGCCGCGCCACGGCCGCGCCACTCGCGCGCCACTCCCGCGCCTGTCCCACTACTCGATAGTGTCGCATGTTTACAAACACTCGCGACTCGCGAGCGCTAATGGCACTATTTCTGTGCGCGGCCGCATGATGTCGCATGATGTCGCTAGTCGCGCCCATGCTCGCGCTGCAGCGCAGGCCCGCCGCCCGACCCTGCCCGACCCGCGCGGCCGCGTCGCGACGCTCTCCGCGTCCTATTGTTTATTTAAATCGCGCGCTCGCCGCTCCGATCCCGGATTGATTAACTGTCGTTTTACGACTGTCGTTCTCTTAAAAATAATACGTGGCGCGCACAATGGCTACCGATTTAGAAACACATTACGTGATTGGGAATGTACTTTAACCGCCCGCTAGCGCCGCGCCGTGCCACAACGCGCTCGCTTTATCTGCAATAAATTATTCACACACTCGTGTTTTATTTTAAAAGTAATTTTATGAACTTGCGCCGAATACTGAGAGAGACGCGCGTCCGACATTCCACCACAGAGCAATACTTAAATTAAATATTACCAAATTGATTTTGTAATAGCTTATCTATTGGCTACGGTAAACAAACACTCCGACACGTTTTGTAAATGATCATGATTCACGACGAGTGGTCGCTACACTTTGCAGAGATGGTGAGTTGATAGCTGAAGGCTCGCAGTCCTTACAGCGCGGCAACTCATTAATATACGTAGACGCAGGCAATACAAAAGTCCCCACAAGTACCTATACAGGGGAGTCAATAGTTATATGGCGTATTTATTTGTTTATTTATTGAACAATGAAACGAGCAGGTCGCTCGCATGATTATAGTGCCACGACTTTTATTTTCCGCGCGAAAAACCCGATTATAGATACTTTCCCAGCCCCGAGGAAGGAGGAATGGTTATGCCGGACTCATCAATTAACAGCCTTCCGAACCAGTTGTCCCGAACAACTAACCTGAACCTGAATCGGGTCCTTAACCAACACTACTACCTACGCTGCTATTCTGACTAAAAACCCCGCGGTTGCCTTTTTCGGCGCCAGTGGGCCGATCTCGGGAGATCTCTAGTGAACTCTTGATTGCTGCCGGTACGGGCCCTGCGCTGTGACGATTTGTGGCCCGTGGATCGTAGGATGTACATTACCTTACACATAAGATGGCTGCGTCCGGTACGCGGCCTGTTGAGAAACAATAGCAACTCCATGCACAACTTGGAATTACAAAGTACCTACTGCAGGTAACTAAAAACTGCACTCGACAGGACTGCCTCGGGGGCGTAGTTATAATGGCTCTCACCTAGGCCATATATAGGCCTACCACCTACTATGAATAAGTACATGATATTTGTTTGTAAATGGTATCTTTGTAACATGCATTTTATAAGTGGTAGAACTTTATCGAGTAGGTAGTTATGCGCCCACACAGGAAGGTGTGACATAACAAGGAAATCTTACCTATTCAACATTCTTCGTACGTATGCTTGATAATTTGTATTATAAATAGATGGTAGGTCCCTTGTATGTTAGAAACCGTGTGGGTTGGGACCACGGCTTTGTTTATTTCTGCCGCCAAACAAGTATGTAAGCACTGTTGTGTTCCGGTTGGAAGGACATTGAAGGCATTGAAATTACTGGGCATTATGTGACTTAACATGTCTCGGGCTGACGAGCGCAGTCCACACACTGTGCCACACAGTGATTTGTAATTCAAAATTCTGTGTGGTGTTGCTTCTGTTTATGGATAGGCGTGGCGCTTACCATCAGGCGAGTGACCTGCTACCGATGCCTGTGTAGCAGGCATCACCACACAGAATTTTGTGCTCGCTAAGGTGTTGGGCTTGACCCCTATCACATCATAGGAAGGAAACGTGGGTGCAGCACTAGTTGTACCACTGTGGATTTCTTTTGGTAATACAGATCGCGGGTAAACTTAGACAATTTTCAACGTAAAATACCAACCGTACATAGTGATTATCACACTACTCGTTATTATTACTACATACGCACTCACACCTGTAATGTAACCAGTACACCCACATTTCACCGAGCGTATCTCCGTCCCATGAATTGATAGGGGGCGAGCCTATCAACTATATACGTTTTCATCTTAATATTTGCAGAGATTTGTAAAAGTTTGCGAGTGTTACCACTACCACCACTACCACTACTACCACTAAAAGTGAGTCCGGGATAATTGTGAAACACGAGTCACATTATTTTTAATAAGTAATATTTGTACTCATTTTCTATGTCATATTCCGTTCCATAAAAAAGTTTCATACAAAGTTCAACCCTCCTTCACCACTTAACATTTTTCAAATTCCTTTATATCGGCCCTACATTACACAAACTAAATGTCATCTTTACAAATTCCATGATCCTAGTTTTTTTTATATATCATAGGTCGGTAAACGAGTAAGTGGGTCACCTGATGGTAAGTGATCTCCACCGCCCGTATACGCCCACAATACTAAAAGAATCATGAGTGCATTGCCGACCTTAAAGGAAAGGGATGATTAAGGGATTAGGAAGGGGAGGGGGATTTGGGTCTCCAGATATCTCACTCACCGTACAAAACGCAGCAGCAAGCTGCTACTTTACGCCGGTTTCCTGCGAGACACTGGTAACGACCCAGACGAACCGGCCCATTCATGCTGTAGACAAAACAGTCTACAGCGGGGCTCTACCACTCAAGCTCAAGCTTTTGAAGTTTTTAACATTTCGTGATTAATCAGTGATTAAATGCGTATACGCTTGGTGGCATGTCGGTGGCACGGTGGCATTTCGCTTTTATATACCAGACTAGTCGGATAAGACGTAGGTACCAAGCCGAAATTACATAAAAGTACCCGTAATTTTGAACAACTTTTGTACTTACAACTCTTTCAATACACCCAACATTTGCAAAGATATTACTGTTTATAATTTAGAGCAGGCACACATAACCCTATGATGAACTATATTTTCATTTGGAGTCGACGCAGCGCGCGACGGCGCGGCGCGGCAAGGCTTTGCGGTTCCTTTATATTTTGCCGGCAAGTCGTGAGCTTAAAAATCGCGCAATAGGGTTGTGCGTGCGGAAATCCTTATTAGTGATACTTTATGTTTGCCACGGCTTACGGCTTAGTACACCTTTTCTGACTAATGTCGTATATATAGATGTTGATAACAACCTATGAGATATTAAACTACAAGAACTACGAGACTACGAGAGACTTTCCCTTACACAACACTCTGACACGAAACAATTATTTGTGGATCACACAAACACTGCCTGACTGCCTCAGTGGCGCAGTTGTAATGCGACTGATAATGACAGCGTTACCACTGAGGCCGACGCTGAAGTCTCGGATTTAATCCCCGGGTCGAGTAAAAGTGATATTGGGTTTTTCTATTATGAAATGCTTAGTATCAGGGCGGAGTCTGGAATTGTGCCCGGTAATGCGATAGGCTCTATCACATCATAGGATGGAAATAAGCTCAACGAAATGTGCGTGTAATACACCTATAGTTACAACACCTCTGCCTACTAGTTTGGGGAGTACAGGCGTGAGTGCGTGAGTATGTATGTACCAACATTTATTTTGGTGCGGCGATCAATTCTATGGCCACATTGTACAATTATAGATTTTCACTCAATATTTTGCCCTTTGCCATAAACTTTCATTACCTAGTCATACTGATCTTCTTTATCTAGTAAGAAACCTGTGTGTTAACATGTGAAAAGAATTTTTCGATGAGAGATCTTTGTATATGGTATAAAACCATACAGCCCAATCTTAATAGTAAGCCATGGTTTGTTAATGCAAAATTGAGCCGAAATAATCTGGTAACCGCTTATAGGCTTCGTTCCGAACATATTCCATTTAATCGTTTTGGCTTTTTAATGGGAAAAACTAATTCACCAAAATGTGTCGAATGCGATATCGTGGAGGATGTTACACATGTTCTAGCAGAATGTGTCAGGAACGAGGCTGACATAGTGGCTTTTAGTCAAACTATAATCTTAATCTATGTGTAACAGGAATATGCAATTGTATTTTGGCAGCCCCTTCGTCTGAAGGGTTGTACAAACTGGTAGATATTTATATTAAGCGTCGTTAAGTTATGAGTACTCCAATGAGGGTGGCATATTCATGTTGTGAATAAAAATAGAGAGAAAAGAAAAAACTTTCATAGTAGGTCAACAAATTGATTTTAATTCCATTTATCAAGGACTTAACATTTATGCTAAAATCTGGGTAATTTAGATAATTGAAGATCAGTTTTGTTTACACAGTGTGTTATCATGTTTAAAAAATGACTTTTTAAGTATTTTTATTTTGAAGTTCTCTTTGGTTATCTTACCATTCAATAATACGAAACTGTTTACAGTTTAGTATACAGGTACACCGTACATAAAACGCATGTCGAAGTGTGATGACTGATGAACGTGGATACAATCACAATGTATCGCAGGAGTAGGACTCGCAGGACTCGCTGCTCTACAGTTTGCTGGTTTGTAGATAAATGAATAACAGTAGTATATGGCGTGAAATAAAACTCGTGACGTGAAACAATCACAGTACATATGGAATTTATTATTTATTAAAGTTCATTTATCTATGTGCCGTGGACACTAGTCGCTTCTTTCCCTAGCACCGCCTCCGTCGGCCCGCGCACACGCACACGCACACGCACACACACGCGTCTTGCATCACATCCACTGCCGCTGTGGCTAATGAAAACTAACGCAGCTTTCTGCCTTCATGCTGATCAAAATATCATACAAGTATTCATTGAAATATATTTTATTTATTATGTTTTTTCACCGATAGCACCACAGTAGCTTTCCGACGTGACGTGACGCAGCGCCACGCCACGCTGCACACACTCTACTTATTGACTTTGTCGAATATTGTTAGCGGTCACCAATAGAAAATCATCGTGTAACTTTTGTCATTGTGTGATTGAAACAAATAATAATAATGGTTTATAATTATATTTCACATTATATGTGTTTACTGTGATTTGTCTGAACGTACATAAATAACTACAAGTATTTAAAACTGTTTGAGTTAGTATGAGACAACAAAAGTTACACGATCCAGTCCAAGCGACAACAACAACAAGCGACGGCGAACATCACGCCGTGTATTCACTAGGCAACAGAGATGCAACACGTGACACCCACACGATATTAATAATTGTACTGTTTATCGACAGACAATTGACCTAAATAATAGTTACGCATTGTTGTTCATCCGTTGTGCTCCGATACATGTATTAAAGTTCCATCGCTGCCAGCTGAATACACGGTGTTAAGATATGGTGCGACGCGACATCGCGATTCGCGGCCGATATCATTTTGTACAGGATGCACATATTAAGCGGCTATTGTCGTTTGTATTGTTGTTGGGAAACAGCGACGGCATGCGGCCAGCAGTCAGCAGTCAGCAGTCAGCAGCTACACGCGCGCTCAAGTCGCGCTATTCTCGTCCCGCGGTTTGATTGTTTAAGATTACGTAAGTCGCGCGTCGCACCACACCATCCTTCAAACAAATTATAACGTTTCAACTGAAACCTTTGGAGTTGATCATTCCAAACTGATATCAATTTGTATTATTACACTTTGTATATTGCAAGTTGTCGACGGCGTGGCGGTGTGGCGGCTTGCAGCTCGTGACTGGTCAGCGCTGGTGGACGTCATGGCCACGAAGATAACTTGATGAATTAAATTGAACCCTATATTACTACTAATACGGCTTTCAATAGTCATCAAGTTCTCTTCGCCATCGGTCTATCCATCGACGCAGACCCCTACTATGTACAGACGGCACTCGTCAGCGCCGCTCACCCGCTTACCCCTATATATATCTCTATTTACTCGGGACACTATTTACACTCTAAATATCTATCTAACGTTAACGCGTACTGCACATGCGACGCGGCACGTCCGCGCGTCCGTGCGTACTCCGGAATAACACTCTGCCTTTGAGTTTACAATACATTTAATATTTATTATGAACCACGTACTATGTCAGAGTGTCCGTGTCGGGGCTCGAGACAAAAATAAAGTTCAAATATTTATTACAAATACCGACACTATCGTAAAACTCACTATTTAAAATCTCTCCTTTTAGGTAGAGCGATCTGTTAATGACTTGTCTAGTATTAATTTTATTTGCTTAAATCTATTTTAAAGATATGACATTGTTTGACGACAATGTCGAAACATTTCAACACAGAGTGTGTACAGGTATAAAAGCAAAATTCGGACAGTTCACGGTCAATACATTTTTATTGTCACGTGCAGTTGTTATTCTGAACACACGACATCTGACCTGCAGTTACATCACTATTGCAGCATTACAAACCCTTGTAGTGCAGTTTATTTTCAAGTCTACTTTGATTTGAACAGCCGACAAAATATAATAATTGCCGTGGCGCCGTGGTGTCTGTACTACTTTGCATATTCATGCACATTATAATATATGTTCGTAGCGCTGCAGCTAGGATGCTATCACGTGGCTCTGAACAGATAATTTGAAGTTAAAACATTTTAATACGTTACGTTATGTTCCCTTACAATAAGGTGAAGTACTTATTTCTATGTAATAGAACACGCGGGTCGTGTCGTGTCACCAGTTACAACAAAATCGCGCCGCTCTACGTATATTTATGATTTACTTTTTGTTATGTAGTGCTAAATTCGCGCGATGCATTCTGTGAAAGCTTTCAAGGAGTTATGTCGTCATTACCATTTCATGTCGCTTCACCGACACATAATTCGCTCAGAAGAATAGTTTTTATCACAGGCCCCGAAACACGCGTCGCATCATTCTCGCGGCTGCCGCGGCTGCCGCGTCGGACGCGCACACTTTATACACACTAATGACGCGGTCGTAACGCTAGTGAGCTACAATACATCGTGTACAACTATACAATGTCTTTGTTAACAGCCTTGATGTGGCGTCGAGCGCGCCGCAGCCCTCAGAACCAGTACAGGTCCTTGGACGTGTCCTGCACTTGCGCCTCCAGACCTGCACACAATACGACATGCATCAGTTACTGCACACAAAACAACACACACCGTCCGCTCTACCTGCACATATATTGGGTGTATTGGAAACGCTTCCCAAAATTGAGACAGTGCTGGTGATTACAGATACAACAACACTAAAAAAATGGCGAAATAAATCTTAATTATTTCAATATTTTTTATAATCAGGCAATGAAACACAAGTATAAATTCAGTTGACGCTCGGGGTGCGAGGGGCGCGAGCTCATTGCCAGGAAAATATTAGTTATATTTAGTTCCCGATTTGTCAGCGGTATCATGTTCGTAATCACCAGTACTACGGGACCGTTTCACTTACACTATGTACCAACTGGGTCTGAATGAAATCGGTGAGTAAGATTTGTTTTAAGAAATTCTAACTTCATATTAAATACAGTTTAGACGAAAATTTGCTTAATCATAATAGTAGGTATAATATATTTATACAATACACCCTCAGCAGACAGCGTCGGACCATCGCTGGTGCTGCCTACATGTAGGTAACGCATCCAAATAAGATAACTAGAATGATAAGTCTCATATGAATCTGCCAAAAATACGGCTCCACTTACATGTGCAAAGGTAAAATCACACGTAACACTCATACACGCAACAAAAATTAATGAACTAGCTGCACAGACTTTTATAGCCCCGCCCCCTTCACTCCGATACACAAGTCTTATAATATCACGTAATTTCACTGACTTTTATGACACCTACCACCTAGAAGAGTTCCCGGAAAAGACCCTAGTGTGTATCATGTCAACCGAAATTCAGAATGTAATTAAATCGAGTAATTAGACACAAAATACAAAGTCGCGACGTCTCAACTCGTATTGGCCGGAGTAAACCCTAGCAAATACAAAATTAATCATCCAAATCAGCCCATATTTGACGGAGATATGCGTGAACATACATAAAAAAATATACAGACGAAATGAGAACCTCTTGTTTTTTTTTCGTCGGTTAAAAACAAGTACAAAAGTAAAGCAAGACTTTATAATAATACAATATCGTGTCAGATGTATCAAACTCTATGCGTTTGTAAATAGTTAATACTTGTCTAGCACATCGAACGTGTGGTCAGTGGTGTGTACTGTGTAGTGGTGTGTGATTTACTCTACCGTGGTATCGTATCGACCGCACGCGTGAGGAGTGCGGAGGAGTGCGGGGGAGTGCGGGGGCAGGGTGGCAGAGGGCAGCGGTCAGCGCGGCGGATTGGCCGGCCGCGATCCGCCTTGTACGCCATCGCAGTGTGGGGACACTTACACCACTACACCACTACCATCCTCCTAACCAGTAACCATTCGACACCAGATACTCGAGTAACACTCACGAGTCACGACACTACGCTGCTCTATGTATTTCCGTAATTCAGAATTCCGACACTGAATACAAACATTGCACTCAATACTTCGCCATGAATTTTTACTAGGTGAGTCTACATAGACTCCGGGTAAAACGTAGCGTCAGAATGGCGGTGTATGTATAACGAATCCGGGTGTAGATATAGAACTCAAGGGTGAAAAGAAACGAGTCTTACAGTATATTTTGAAGTATGTATGTGGGCAAGACAGGAGACCTAGGTGCGCGACAGGAGACAGGCGACAGCGATACACCCACATGGTACGCTCGCACGAAATACATTGTTGCAACAGTGTATCGCAAAACAAAGACCATAAAGTGTTTTGTAATGCAAAGCTCTATGTGGCATTGCTTCACTATATAAACCGACGAAAAAGAAACTAAGGAGGTTCTGAATTCCTCAGCATAATATATAGGTACCTACCAAACATCATTATATATATAATTATGTATATTCACGGAATGATATATGGAAAGATTCGGATGATTATTTTTGTATTCGATAGGGTTTATTCAACCAGAACCATTTGAATTTGAAGAAAACATCTACTCCTATGGGGATGAAAAGAAAGCCTAAAACTTCTATATTTATGCATCAATTTTGATCTTTATATAAATTAAGTAGGTAATTGTGATTCGATGATATCAATCATTGACAGCAATAAAACCAACACAAAACTTTTGAATGTGTTCTTTTTTTAATTTACGACAATAATTCATTTTAATCTAATCGCAAAATTAAATATATTTCTGGAAAACTTAACAGATGCTCAACAGACAACAGGACTCGTCCGTGATCCGTCTCTCGCGGGTAGCAGTTGCGGGGTATACACGGTGGTCGGTGAGGGGCGCGGGAAGGGCCCAAGCTCGAGCGGCTCCTTTCTCGCGCGCAAATTAATTTTAATGGCGGTGATTAGAGGCGATGTTGTTTCGAGAGAGGCCGCGCCGCCGTTTTTACTGCGCCAAGAGTTCGGACAGTCGGCTTCCCGCCGCAATTACTGACCTCCCTACCCTACCTTCACTCACACATACACACACGCACACGTGTATCCTACTCCGATGAAACCTCGTATATCTGTAGATGTATAGGTATAATGTATTCAGCTCATATATGTAAGTAACTAATCTAGGGCTAGGTTCAAATTAAGACTTTTATTCTCCTAAATGTCGAGACGAGCAGGTCGCTCGCCTCATAGTAAGCGATACACCTGCATGATACTGGAATGCGAAACTTCGAGAATTCAGCAACTGATTTATTAAAAACCCCCAACTAAGAAGTATCACAACGCGCAACTTTAATATTAAGTATTTCGCGATTTATCTACATCAAATAACCTAGAGTACAAGTTTCCAAGCACAGACTTGGCTTAACAACTGCCGTCATTGATATATCTAGGACCGATTTTTTACGTTCCCTTGGTTGTTGAAATACCACTAAGCGGGTCACCCATCTATAGACTGACCGCGCCAAAGGGTGCTTAATTCGCTAACCCTCTACCGATTAGTGAGTGCAACTGGCTATGAGCGCCTCTACATATTCACAAGCTCACATCCATATGTTCTGCAATGAACTGAAGGACAATTCTCGTAATTTTAAATGTTCAAAATATCATTACGATCTATGTTCACATTTGACGTTGATTATTGGTTTAAGAGAATGCCATTGGCAACTTTCTTGACGTTGAGACTAGATCGGAATGATATTTTGAACATTTAAAATTACGAGAATTGGCCTTCAGATCTATCCAAGGATACATATTAAAAAGTATACGTACCATTCAATGATATTTAATGTTCAAAGTGAGGAATCCTACACTTGTATATACTTGTACATAACTATATAAAGCTATACATAGACGGGTCGTTGTTGAATGTCGGTTTGGTGGTTAATTTATAAAGGCGAGCCGCACCACAAGCGTGAAGAGTCTCATCGGTTGCGACGTGACATCGCGTCGGTATATCAGCACACTGCTCGTTAGCCGAGATCTAATCTGATTGTGATCGGTATTCAGGACCGATGCGCGATGCACGATGCAGGATGGAGTCATTCGAATGCATCGTGTTAAATCATGCACTCTTCAACCAGCGCCGCGTTCTATGATCTGACTCTACACTCCCATACTTTACCGAACAAGGTTAAACTGTGTCTTTATGAAATAATGCTCGTTTTTAACAATTCATCATCAACTTATTTTTATAACGGTTCTGTAGCTAACTGGCAAAAACGGAACTCTTATAATGTTTTCGTCCTATCCGTCTGTCCGTCCGTCCTTATATCCTGCGTTCTGTCATTACTGCGTATATTAAGGACGCATAAAAACAGCATGTAGATACACCTGCTAGTAAGTAAGTCTGAGGCTAGAGTGAGTCTGCGTGTAGAGCAAATCCGCACTCTGATAATGTAAAAACTGAAAACATTTTTAATTCTATACAAGTAAGACGGGGTGCAGGTGATAAAGCGTCGCGATTTGCTACCTTACTATATTGTATTCTAAATGAAAATACTTAGAAGGGCACCGTGTCCTCGTCCCATCTTATGTGTTGCTTTGAGTATATCATACTATATGATATGGTATACTGACCAGGCACGGCGGGGTAGGAGTAAGGCGAGCATGCGGCGGGGTCGAGGTGATGGGAAGCGTGCTGCGCGCCCCACTCGACCGGCTTGTACTGCGGATGCAACGCGCCGCGACCCAGCAGCAGCCCTCCGTACCCGGCCGCTGCCATGCTGTGGTGCGCCTGCGCCGCGTGCGCCGCCGCGTGGTACTCGGCCGCGTGTCGGTGCGCCGCGTGTCCCACGTGCCCCACGTGGCCCACGTGACCCACGCCGTACCCGCCGTAGTGCTGGTGCCACGGGTCGTACTCGTACAGGTCGACGCCACATGCGCCGCCACCAGCGCCTCCACCGACCACGCCCGCCGTCGCCGCCGCGTTGAAGAACGAGGCGGGCAGGTTGCGCGACACCATCGGTACGCTCTCTGCACAAGATACGATACCGTTAAAAAACACGATATAGGTACACTGTTTATCTCAAACACATTCATAATCATTTTAGAAGTTTATACGTAGTACCACGGAACACAGGAATCTTAGTGCAGTAGGTAATAAAATCGAGTTTTGTTTGATTTCAGATACTGAATTGACACCGAAAGAACTGTATCATACCCCTGTCCAGTTCCGAAAATACAGGTCCATACTCTCATATTGAAAGTTGTACGACTCGGTTCGTAATATTTCAAATCACTCTGAGTATAGAGTTCAACAAGCATACATTTTAATAACGAGAAGGACGAGCGTTTTCAATTAAACCTCCACTGACTAATGACTGTACTATACATTATACACCATGTACCGCATTCCAGCTGACCCCAAGCCTAGCTCATTGTTTTTATCAGTTTATAAAAGTACAAGTCTACTTCAAATGGCTTCAAGCCACCTGAAAACCTCCGAAGTGCAAGTTTATTTCGCTAAGTATCACGTCCCGTATCTGAGCCATTATAATATAATATTTTGAATAACTACAATAGAATATAGACTGCCTCGGTGGCGCAGTTGTAATGCGTACGCGTTACGATTGAGGCCAACGCTGAGGTCTCGGGTTCGATCCCCGGGTCGGGTAAAGTGGTATTGGGTTATTCTATTACGAAATGCTCAGTATCAGCCCGGAGTCTGGAATTTGTGCCCGGTATGGCGATAGACTCGCCCCCTATCACATCGTGGGACGGAGATACGCTCGGCGAAATGTGGTTACACCTCTGCCTACCCCTCTTGGGATTACAGGCGTGAGTGCGTATGTATGTACAATAGAATATGTGAGCGATACAGCGATATACTGTGTTAAAGTAGGTATAAATTATTTGTAGAGTAATAGAGCCAAGCTGTAGGCAGTGTTGTCGTCAGTAAGGAAAGGCTCGACCGGGCTGTTACTACTGTCTCACACAAATCACTCGTTAAGTAGTGGTTTGCTGCTATGTTTCGTACGGTGAGTGAAATATCCGGAGTCCCAAATCACTCTCCCCTTCCCAATCCCTTAATTATCGGTTCCCTCTAAGGTTGGCAAAACGTCAATGACCCTTCTGGTATTGTGAGCGATCACTTACCATCAGGTGAGGTCTCGTTAGAGTCAGTGCCGGTGTCGCTGCCGGTCAAATAAAATTGCACCGATTTCAAAGACACCCATAGAAATTGTTATTTATGAATTTTCAGTGTTTTTATTTTGAAGTAGGTTTCTAAGTTTTATTAAAACTTATTTTATTTTTAAACTTTTTAGTGGTAGTTACAGCAATAGCATGTATATTCCAATACATTAACACAATCGTGACGAGTGTACTGTTGTCCGTTGACGAGTTAATTTTTTTTACTTCGTACTCCGTCCTCCACCTAGTCCAGAATTGGCCGAGAACTGGATGTAAATACATAATAAAAAGCAAAAAGATAACGCGTTAAATTATCCTCCTTTTTGTAGTCGGTTAAAAAGTAATAAATACCGACCTAACTTCAGCCAGCGTGATGTGGGCTTGCGCTATTGTATGATGGTACGGAACGCTCGGTATGCGAGTCCGACACGCACTTGGCTGGATTGTAATAAAATACAAACTTTTGTAATCCAATTTATAAAGCTATTTATTTTTTATTTACGCTAAAGTGTTTTAATAACCGGTATTAAATCTATATCGATCACCGAACCGAACAAGGTTTTTCAGTTGTATTGTGATATGGCTTCGCCGCGCCGGCGTCACTGCCGGGGCCATGACGGAGCTTCGCTGGTCTGTAGGTACAGTTAAATCACATCACCGCTGACAATGATTGGTCACAGATATCATCAACCTAAATCTATGCGCTGCATCGCATACTCTTCCTAATTCAGAGTGACGCCGCACCCACGTCCACGCCGCGCCGAGCCCGCGTTTAGTTATGCTTTGTGAAATAAAGTTAAATCAGGTTTCATTGGGGAACTCTTGTTATTTCCGGCATTTCTAAATAAATTTTGACAATACTTTCTTTATTTAATAAGATATTTTGACTTCACGCTTATTTTTATTTAAAAAAGAAATAACAAATGTAAAGACCTAAAGGGATCAAAATATGGATGAATGACTTAGGCATTTATGTACCACCTCATTGGGATAGTGGTAGACTACTTAGGCTGAGAAACTGTAAGATCCTCGGTTCAAGACCCAGGTCGAGTAATAACAATTTAAGTTTGTGTCCAGTATAACAATAAGCTGGTACAAGTAGGTCTCTCATATGCGAGAGGCGGTCTGGGTTGGTACCACCACTTTGTCCACTTTTGCCGCCAAGCGACAGTATGTAGGCACTGTTGTGTTCCAGTTTGGAGGACATTAAAGCCAATGTAATTACTGGGCGTTATGATACTTAACAACGTATGTATCGAGGTGACCAGCGTAGTCCAGTGTCATGCAATGGTTTGTAATTCAAAGTTATGTGCGGCGTTGTTTCTTTTTATGGGCAGGTGTAGCGCTTACCAAGCAAATAAATGTATTATACTGTACCAGTACTGTGCACGGGTCCTCTACTAATGCCAGGGGTTAGACTTCAGCCACGCGGGTGGGTTGGTAGACTTCACACATCTTCGAAATTCTCAGGTACGAAGGTTTCCTCATGATGTTTCCTTCACCGCTATAGTTAGCTACCGATAATTCACAATACATGTAACTTTGTCAGAGGTGCATGCTATTTTGAGGCTAGTTTTGAATATGCGACTTTCGTCTCGGTAGTCCGGGCTACTCCCTGCGAAACTGTCGCTGCTTATCTTCTCTTTATAATTACTAGCTATTTACTTCTATTTGAAATGAGCAATCAGCGCGCGGAGCGGTAACTTCCTAACATTAAACTAATTCAACATTCCTCTACGAACGAGGTTCCGAGAATCAAGAAATCGCCGCCTCGCCGTCCGCTCATGTGCCAACCAGCTCCTTAAATGCCCTTCAGAGTGGTGACACGCGCGGAATCTCGTCGGACCGCCCCGCGCCGCCGCGCCGCCCTGCCGTCGAGCTCCCGCCACGTCTCCAGCGAGCCTGTGACGTCGCGTCGTGTCGCGTCGCTCTAAACATATGTATAATGCTCATTGCGCACTAACCCCTGCACCGATCACATGCAATCCTTCTGTAACACAGGCCGACGGTCGCGTCGCAGCGCGGCGGACTCATGCGCTAAGTGCTAACAGACGCATCGGCACCGCGCTGTGTCGCGCCAAAGCAGTCGGCGCGGGGTTTTTACGCGGGCTGCGGACAAAGCCCGGCGCCCTTTGTGCCACAACGTGTAGACTTTTTGCCACACGAGCCCTTTCGGCTGCGTTTAAGTAATAATTTGCGTTTTTCTAAGCGTTCGCGAAACTATGCGTGGGGCTCGAGCACTATGTGCCGCACTTTTTGGCCGGGAACGAACCCGTGGCGGCGACTGATCGCAGCCGCAACCGAAGCTTGCCACTTTGTAGCCACGGAAATTAACGCACAATGGACATGTAAATAAAGCGGCGCGAGTGGAGCGACGAATAGAGCCGTGTGCCGACAGATTGATACAGCCGGGTAAGCACGGCTCGGCGAGGTACGGTGAGGCACGGTGGGGCATGGTGAGGCACGGTGAGGCGCGGTGAGGTGCGGCGTATGCGCTAGGGAGACAGGACGGAATGGTCGAGATGGCAGCGGCTGGTAATTAGACTGAACCACCATTCCCTTGCAGTATCTCTGATTGTTAGCATATATAAAGCATTATTTTTAGTCTAATTAGTGGTAGACATTACATCGACTGGGAAATGTGATGTGATTGCTTCACTCCAACAATTTGCACGTGTGCTGGTAAACTATTCCACAGCTTGACGGTCCGACAGAAGTAAGATTTTGCAAACTGTTTAGTTATAGCCGAAACCTTATTACCTATTTGGTGTTAACCAACTTAATAAAAGGAAAATCTCTTTTTTATAGCATAATCCCGCAAACGAGCAAGTACTGATGGTAAGTGATCTCCACACACCAGAAGAATCATGGGCGCGTTGTGGACCTTAAAGGAAAAGGATAATTAAGTTGGGCTTTCGGATATCTCACTCATCGTACAAAACGAGCCGATCTATTCACAACGGTCTGTAGACAACAGTATACAGCGTGGCTCTACCACTCTAAATTCTTATACGTTATAAGAATATATACGTTCCTTATATTGAACCTACACACCCGGATCCCGTGTTATTCAACAGCCTACACCGTAAACGTCTATCTAACGTCACCAAAACGTCACACGGTACACATCCTGTGTATCTTGTGTATGTGTTTTCTTGTTAGTAGCAGAAGACAGGCAAATGACAGTCAAGTGGACTCAAATGTATATCCAGAGGGACAGATTACCCAACTTTGAGGAAAGGGATGGTTATTAGGAGGATATTCTTGAAACTGCATCAACTGCTTGTTGTTGTATCTCACCTTTGGGTTTGTCAAGCGACAGCGCGCGTGCGAAGTGTTCATCGACGACGGCGGCCACGTCGCCCGAGTAGTGTGTGAACACGACGCAGTTGGCGCTGACGTACTGTGCACGCGCTCGTCCGCTCGCCCCCGCCCCCGGCCCGGCCGCGCCTGTCGTCGCCCCGCACTCGCCCTCCGACTCGGAGGAGCCGGGCGCGTCTGCGCTGGCGCGTCCATGCGGCAGGTCCTCCTCCTTGGCGCGCAGCCGCGCCGCGTGATGTGTGGTGTGAGTGTGCGCGTGTGGCGGCGAGCCCGGCGACTGTGCGCCCGACGATGCCGATCCGGAGCTGAGCGCGCCGGCACCGCTCGCGCCGCCACCACCCCCGCCGTACGCCTCGCTCGATGCATTGCCGCTGCTGCCACTCTGCACGTTGAACTGCACAAACCACAAACACCAAGCATAATGAACGTACGTAGAGGGCTAGCATCAGATCGACATCCCAGGATAGTTTACAAATACTGCACCTGAGACCGATAGTGTCTCGTAGTCATGTTAAAGGTATCGTGTCAAACAAACACCACGGTCAATTCCCTACCAACAATCCCTTCCATAAACATAAATTGACATCCACGTCGCAAGTTCATTGTATCTCACGATGACGACAGCAGAATGCGTTTTGATTGTACGAATATGATGTCAGCCTCCGTGGCGCAGTGAGCGAATAGCCAGCTGTGAAGCGAGAGGCCGCTGATTCGATTCCCGAACAAATGTGTGATCCACAGATATCAATGTCATAGTCCATCGTCGACCAACAATCGTGTCGCGCGTACTCAGCACGTCTATCAATATCAGAGTTTGTCGTCGAATATCAACCGCGCCGCATGCACTCATCTATCATTCATCAGTATCATTTACTTAATCCAAGTATCAATATCAATAAACTTTATAGTTTACATGTAAAATCTGTTTTGTTTCTCCTACTTTCTGGTCCTTCGAGCCGGATCGCACTGAACATTAATTATTGCCCATATAAAAACTTATTATACTCAATAACGAAATGAGAGATGCCACGCCTGCCTATTATTAGAGACATACTACTACACTACTAAAAGACTTGAAATATCCGATTCCACTTCCTATTAGTTACTACTAATATAAATGTAAAAGTTTGGATGTTTGTGAGTTTATGAATTTGGATGTCAATCACGCCTTAATAGCTGAATAGTTTTCCAACAACTTCCAAGACTGAACACTACACCATCGTTGCGACGCGACACGACGAGCTGCCGCGCTGGCCACCTTTTAATTTTAGGGCGTAGTTTATGGGTAGTATATATACATATAATAATTGTTACTATATTCATCGGTTGATCGCTTGTAGTAATATCATGACCGTTGTTAGATATCACTGGATCGTCGTTCTTCCGTCGTCAGTTGCCGGTCGATCACACGCTCGGCGGCCGGTGCACATGACACACAAGTTTTTGCAGCGCGCCGACCGGCCGCGGATCGCGTATTAAAGCGGCAACGTCCCCCGACCGGTTTGTCGTCAGTCAACGCTCGACGTTTGCATCACGCCTGCTCGACTCACCTCAAACAATTATTTTGATTGCATTTTGTAGAGTCTCTTGGTGCTTGTTCAGTGAGAAGAGATATTGGAAATGTTCGAGGTGTAATAGAGTGAGGTCGCCTTGGGAGCCATCACACACGTCACATAGTGCTATGCTGGTTGTAACTCATAAGAGCGCCTTTCATAAATAGCGTCACAGTTGGAAGAATATTAGAAACTCGTCACATGTTCCCACAAGATATACCACGTAGCCAATGACCATTGAAATCTTAATAGTAAAACAGAGTTTGAAACAGATGATATGTTTAATATCTGGTGTCCTGTTCTTGCCCCATATCTGATCGAGATCTGAGTTGATGCACTAATAGTATCTTCACCTATCCTTTCAGGCATAGATACAGGCATGAGCTTATTATTGTCATATTGTTTTGTGTTTGTTATAGCACAAGTAAAATCTATGCCTACACTTTCAGGTGTACAGGGGTGGACTTATATAATGTTATATTGTTTTGTGTTGGTTAGCAAAAGAGTGTCCAATTCACATGATGTCGGTAACCAACAATTGCAACAAACTTCCTTTGAAGTAATCAATAAGATTTAGTATTTGTTAGGCTACTGATATGTAATATAAAACGCAGAAAACTGTAATATAACTCTGCTTTATTTCCTTTCTCCCAGCCTCTTTTCCCTTCCTGGTAGTCAACGCACCTACGATTCCTCTGGTATAGAGTGTTGATGAGCGGCGGTGATGACGCGGTGCTGCGGCCTCCACTGTGTGCCACTGTGTGTGTATACTAGCATGTAACAGCATATACTGACCCGATCGTACTGGAAGTGCGGCGCGTGGTGGAAGGAGCGCGCGGCGCCGCGGCCGTACAGGTAGGGGTAGTAGGCGCCGTACATCACCTCGGGGCAGCTCACCGCCATGCCGCCGGCGGGCCGCGCCTGCGCCCCATGCCGCCGCCGCGCCGCATCCACCACCCGCCTGACGCCTCTCACAACCCTTAACACAAACAATATTATATTGTACACTTAATAAACATTACTCTACAGAGACATCGGATATCACTCTCCCCACAAAGGTTTTGTGATCCTGAGCGTATGCAGATACGCTATATAGACGGTGCAATACTGAACGCAGCAATGTCATTTGGTAGAATCTACAAATTAAAAGCCACCACAAGCACCTGCATCGCAAGCCGTAGATTTAGGCCGTAGCATTCACGACTCTATCGTATAACAGATTGTAATATGTATACAAAATGTCTGAGGTTTCAGTTAGTGCGCTCAAGGTGTGCTCCTTTGCTTACGTGTCAATATACGTAAAAATAATAACAGTATGCAAGCCGCGCCGTACAGTATGCAAGCTTACGATTAGATAGAATTCGGCAAATAACTCGACAAAAATATAATAATAAGATAGACTCATACACCTCTATCACATAAATATGAGAATTTGGATGTTTGTGCGATTATGAATTTCAATGTTTGTTAGTGAATCACGCCTTAACGGCTGAACGGTTATGGATGAAATTTGGCACACAGGTAGACTATGACCTGGATATGACATAGGCTAGTTTTTATCTCCGAAAAGGTTTGTTTGGTTTACTAAGTAGTGTATATACATACAATTTGCAAGTGAGGAATACTTCAGTTTATGGTCAACTAGCTGTCCCGCGCGGATTCACCCGCGTGCATATTACTGATCCGCTTCCGTGTTTCATACAAACTTCAACACCCTCTTTTACCCCCTTATTTTTAATTTGCAAATAAATCTTTACGGGCCCCTACATTACACAAACTATCATCTGACCTAATTTTATGGTCCTAGCTTTATTAGTTTTTGAAATATCGTGATTAATCAGTGAGTGAGTGAGTGAGTGAGTGAGTGAATGGTATTTCGCTTTTGTATAATGTTACTTCCAACTATAATATTCCTATTACTATTATAAATGTGGAAGTTTACATGTTTGTGAGTTTATAAATTTGGGTCTTTGTTAGTCAATGACGCCTTAACGTCTGGATGGGTTTGGATAAAACTTAGCACACTGAAATACTATGACCTTAATTAGAACATAGGGCACTTTTTATCCCGGGAAATACAGATCACGCGGGCGGAGCCGCGTGCAAAAGCTAGTAAATATATAAAACTAAACCTCTATGTTGATGTTTGAAATTCGTTAGGTTAGGTTAGAGAGACTGCCTTGGTGCCTTGGTGCCTTGGTGCCTTGGTGCCTTGGTGCCTCGGTGGCGCAGTTGTAATGCGTACGCGTTACGTCGAGAAACAATATAAAACACACTTTTCAATTGGAAACTTCGTACTTGGAGTACACCTCCAATAAAATAAAGATATCTTAAAATCAACCTCTTAATAAAAATAAGTAATCAAGGGGATCATTATATATTTTCTTTTAAAGGGTTGAAGGTTGTTCCAGGTCATGATATTTACACGGCCAGAGCCGTGGGCAAAAGCTAGTCTCAAATAAAAATTTCAAAATTCGATGAAATTACGGTATGAATGTTAGGGTTCGTAGACAAAATACCACACAGAGGTTGAAAGTACTATTTTCGCGCCTTGCATTCCAGTTCTATGCAGTGCTTTGTTATTCAAAGTTGCTTCTGTTTATGGGCAGGCGTGGTGCTTACAATCAGACGAGCGACCTGCTCGTTTCGTTACTCAGCCTAATAAAATAATGTTTTTTCCGATTTCACCGTCTCAGGGGTAGAATTTATTGTTTAAATGGGACCTGCTTTGAGCTATACCCCATCCGTAGAACACTTTCGCATAAAGAAAAATAATTAAAATCGGATCAGTCTGTGAAAATGTATGCATTATCCTCCTCCCTATATCCTTTCTTTTTTTACAGCATAGTTCGGCACACGATCAAGTGGGTCACCTGATGGTAAAACTGTCTACAGTGTGACTCTACCACTCAAAAATTATAACCAATAATGTTTTTCGTCGGTTAAAATTAATAGCAGCAATAGCTCAGCAGGGTGGCACGGACTGTCAACACGAAAGTCACAGGTTCGAAACTAGCCCAAAGGGCATGCAAGGACTTTTCTATACCATATGAATCGTGGACGCGTTGTCGATCTTAAAGGAAAAGGATAATTAAGTGATTGGGAAGGGGAGGGGATTTGGGCCTCCGGATATATCACTCACTGTATGCTATAGCAGTAAACTTGACTTCGGTTTTCTGTGAGATAGTGGTAACAACCCGGAACACCCGGCCCATTCATGCATGTTACAAAACTGTCTTTAAGCGTGGCTCTACCACTCAAACTCTATCGCTAGTGTCGGTGGGGCAACTCTTTTCTGTTATGTGTTTTCTTTTTAACCGACATCAAAGAGAAGGTGGCTATCAATTCGTCGGTACATCTATATAAATAATTTTGTGTATTTCCACGCAAACTCCCACATACATATAAGTATGATACAGATATCTAGATTGTTTTTGTATGACTCCGAGGATGGTCTCATATATATTTTGATTAAGATCAGAGGGCCAATTCTGCTATTTTAACTGACACTGCGAAGGAATTTTAACCGAACTGAGATTACATTTTGAATTAATTAAAAATATGGCATTCTGCTCCTTTAAAAATTCGATATCATCTCAGTTAAATTGCATTTAAACTGTCAATTCGATCAACTTTCAATGTCTTTCTTTTGTTGAAATTATGGCTTCGCATTATTATGCATTTCGCCAATGACAAGTATTTTACCGAATTTTACGTATCAGCTGCCATAGACTAAATTGTAGAAATTAAAAATGACCTAAGCGACAAAATCAATGTTACCAACTCACAATAAAATACCCACAATATGACTAATTTCGGTGATTAAAAAATGACGTAACTGGAGGTTATGATTTTTTAATTAATTGATTTGACTAATTGCATGTATTTTATTTATTTAATTAATTTATCTATTCCATGGCATAACTGAAGGAAAACGGCACAACAGCACCACTGAGGCAGTCCTTTCCGGAAATAACCACAATCGCGATTAATTTATTGAAATTTGAGATTCTACCGAATTACGGTTTTGCAACACTGCTGAGGACATATTTATAATAATTATGAATTGTGCGAGAGTTTTGGCGGGAATTTTGACAGTGCGATTGATCTCATAATTTAATCTACACTAATATTCCAGAGAGGAAAGATTTTTTTGTAATTTTGTATGTAACAAATAAACTAAAAAACTACTGGGCCGATTTCAAAAAGAATTAGGCCGTTAAAAAGCTACATTATCACTGAGTAACATAGGCTGTAAACTCATTTCTAATACAAGTCGAACAATTTTGACTACTTTTAGTTCCTTGCAGTAAAAGAGAATAAAGTTAAGAATTTATCTGCAGTTAACTCACAGTCACTTCACCTCATTGTTGCCAAGTCAGATTTTTGAAAATACCGTGGTGTCCATATTAAAATACGGTATTTGCGCCAAAAATACAGTGTTTGATGGGAAAAATACAGTGTATTTTACAGTGCAATAAAATGTCGTACAAAAAAGGAAATAATTAAATTAATAAGTAAAATATGAATTTATTTTAAACTTTATATCCTAAACTAACTTAACATTTTATTTGTATATATCGATCGCTGCAGAAATGGATGGCTGCGATGATGATGATATCGGTTTAGTTTTTTAATGTGTTTAATCAAAGAGTTTTATGTATACTACTAGACAAGCTGCGCGGTACATAGAAATTGTAGTTTAATAAATTAATTAAATTGTAGTATAGTAAATTAGTTGTATTACTAAGTTGCAGTCAATTGACCGTAACTCAATATTATCATCTCGCTTATTCTCAATTAGAACCCCGATTGCGCTCCCTGTTTGTGAACTGTCAAACTCCCGCGTTATGTGACGCAGTTTTACTTCTAAATAACCTGTCTAGTAGTATACAATAATAATACGAAATTTTGACTGTAAAAAAATACTGTGTCTCTATATACGGTATTTATAAAAATACGGTGTCCAGTAGATGGCATGAAAATACGGCAGATCTGCTGTAATTACAGTGCACTTGGCAACACTGCTTCACCTTCAGTCACATTTCGTTCTCAATTAATATTTTGACGTTTGTCTATAGACGAAATGCATTTTATATAGTTAAGTGTCAAAATTGTTACCAGAATGCCGTTTTGGTTCAGTCAACTTGTATTCTACTTTCGATATCATTGCGTTCTAAGTTCTTGGATATTGGTTTAGCAGAATACCATTTGCAACTTTCTTGTCGCTGAGATTAGATCGGAATGATATTTTGAACAATTAAAATTACGAGAATTGGCCCTCTGATGATCGAATATGGGTGGAAATGGGAAACTCCTTAACGGATATCGGCAAATGCAATTTAATTTGTAAAAAACAATCTCTAACGATATCGAGAAACTTTTTTTGATTTTTCCTTCTTTTAGCGAAATGGAAAATTAGATTAAATATAATAATTAAATAAAAATTAAACCGCGATAAAATCCGTATAAAATAGTTTTATTTCAATGAAAAATTAGGTTAACTTTTTAATTAACGAAGTATATGGACAAGGAGGTTCTCAATTTGACGCGTATTTTTTTTATCCTAGTGCAGCAAAGTGAGTACGCTGGATCTGATGCAATACAGTGCACAGTGCAGCCACACATATAGTGACTACAAATACAAATACAAATATTTATTTCGTATCAAAAAATCATTACAAGGAAGTATGATAAATGCAACGGTCCCCGCACAAGGGCACCTGTATCGCGGGAGACCAGAAGGTCAATTCTCGTAATTTTAAATGTTCAAGATATCATTCCGATCTAGTCTCAGCATCAAGAAAGTTTCTAATTGCATTCTCTTAAACCAATAATCAACGTCAAATGCACCTAGCATTAGCAGTAGCAGTAGCATTATACCGTTTTGGCTTCAGTCAACTTTTATTCTACATTCAATCTCATTACGATCTATGTTCACATTTGACGATGGTTATTGGTTTAAGAGAATTCCATTTGCAACTTTCTTGACGCTGAGTTTAGATCGGAATGATATTTTGAACATTTAAAATTATGAGAATTGGCCTTCAGTTAGTTTTAGTTAGTTTTAATAATTATTCTTCTTCACATTAATAAAATCAGAGTGGGCGTAACGAACAAACATAAAATTTTGGCATTTCATGTTTTAATTATAGAATAATAGGTATATAAGTATAAAATATACATTCTTTAATATGAATTTAACAGGAATTATTAAAATGAAGATAGTATGAAACATGAATATACGTATATATATATATATATAAAGTATTTAAAAATTCGAATAGTGTCTTCATAATGAAGGATGTTTAGTTAAAAAGTAATCAATAAATAAATAATAATAAATAACTGTCAAGAGACATTGCGTTCCTCGACGGTCGGCAGAGTTATGCCGGCTTAAAGTAACTAGATATACACTGGCTGACCCTGGGTACATGACTCGCTTTTAAGAGCCACTATGGCGGGTTTTTCATCATGTGTCCACGGTCAATGTTGGTCGTTATCCAATCGTGACTCTAGACTTGTGTAAGCAGTACAAGCCTATTATTATTATTTGATGTATAACTACGCATATCATATCACAGAGGATTTTAATTGCTCTTTTTCAATAGGTTGGATTCATTAAATGAGACCATCCCATTCAAATTTGAAGTCTAAATAAAAATCTACACCTAAAGGACCATCTAAACGAAGGTGAAAGCATGAATCAAAAAATAAATCTGTCTCAAAAACTAAGGTAAAAATAAAATTAGTTCCAAATGTAATCTATGATATACTTCCGTCTATAATAGCCTCCACATGTCGGCATGGGCGAGTAGCTTGTGAAGCAAGAGACTGCGGGTTCGATTTCTACACCGAAACAAATGTTTCTGTGATGCACAAATATTTGCTATGAGTCTGGGTGTTGTAGGTCCGCAAGTTCCTGATACCCATGATAGGTACAGGTTAATCTAGTGTGTATCAGGATAATGCGTGTGGCTGTCGGGTGTATTTATTTATTTATTATTTACTTTCGTAACAGGGATGTGAATCACATAATGGGGCGGAAATAAGCTCAGCGACAAGTGGCTGTACTAGTTATACCTTTGCCTACCCCTACGGAGATTACAGGCGTGATACGTTCATAAGCAAACATACAAACGCCGTTCAACATTAGTTCTTAGGTATATATATATAAACAAGAACATTCCGCAGAATCACCAGACACACGCTGCTTGTCCCAATTGTTTACCTATTTCTTATAAGTATTGTTTTATTGTCTTGTTTTAACCGACTTCAAAAAACGAGAAGGTTCTCAATTCGGGGCATATTTTTTTTATTTTTTTTGCTTTTTTATGTATGTACATCGATTTCTCCGCCAATTTTGGACTGATTTTGTTGGAAAAATTTCACTCGATAGAGTTTAATTGCAATGTAGTCCAATATAATTTTGGTTAAGATCTGATGATGAAGTACGGAGAAAGAAAGAAAAAACTCCTCAACGGATAACAGTACACTCGTCGCGATTGTGTTATTGTATTGGAATTTACATGCTTGAAGTTGGTTTCTAACTTTTGTTAAACGTTATTATTTGTTCTTGTTTTTTTTGTAGTAGTGTATGTCTCATAAATGTATTGGAAGTGTGTTTGTTTCTATCTCTGCAACATCTGTCGGTTTTGACTCCTACGGCAGTACATTTCCTTGCTTCCTTCCTATATATTTGAGGAGTTTTTAAATTACCTACTTGCTGAGTCACTATGATAGTCCCAATTCTTTTTGACTTTTGCACGAGTCTTCATTAAGTAGGTACCTAATGCCTTCAATTCTGCAACTTCGAAAACCTTCTCTATTCCACCTCTATGCCAGTCTTCGACGTAAAAACAAACGTAAAATACGACAAGCTCACTCGCGAACTCACCATAACTATTTGAGAGCATTCGATAAGCCTCAGCCGCAGACTTCTTCATATTGAGGCAGATAATAAAATTAAAACCTCTTATTCATGATGGGAACTTGACTTGTAAATTAACATTTTCAATCGAGAATAACTTATGATGCAGATACAAATCGACTAATGTTTCTATGGGGATATGCTGACCGATGCCCTAGTTTTTTGAATGACTCCTACGTACTATTTACTTCGCCGAAAAGTCATCTAGTTCCTATAGGAAAACGCGGAAGCAAAATTGTAGAAATTATTATAATTATTAATGTGAAGTCTACAGACTGGGAAACCTCAATAAATAAATAACGGCTATCAATCATGATACATTAAAAATACCGTAACATCGACTTGGTCAAATGATATTAAGAGCTAATTATGAGATTTATGCTATTTAATTTTTTATAAAAATGGCAATACATGCAAGCTTCAAACTTGAAGTCATTATAGTAGAACAAGAAATAACAATAAATTTAATTGACTTATCACATAACGGTCGGTGCGCAAAATTAATTCAGACTTGCGACAGTTTTTTTTAGAACTAAATGATAAGACGAGCAGGTCATTCGCTTGATGGTAAGCGCCAAGCCTGCTCTTAAATAGAAGCAACACTAGTCAAAACCTCGAATTAGGTACAAAGAACGCCATATACCCGATACATCTGATGTTAAGTATAATATTGATGTCAAATCAGTGGCGGATTATCCTTAAGGCAAACTAGACACGTGCCTAGGGCGCGAGTTTACAAAAGAGCGAACGCGGAAGTTTTTAAACGATATAAAGTAAGTAGCTACCGAGATCTACCAAGATAGTAACATAAATTAAAAAAACAATAGTACTTTCTACGGAGATGTAGAGCTTCCGAAGCGCACCCTGTCAACTTGATTACTCCTACATCGTCCAATTCCTTAAGTTAGTAAGATAAAATTGCTATGTTGTGTCTCGAGTCGTTGTTTACGATATTCCTCATAGTTTCCACTATTCACAATAACTATACATAGGTACATAGTCTCATCCGTTTCCCAGAGAGGCACAGAGGCACAGAGATCATGAATTTCCATATTCTCTTGCTTTCGTCACTCTCATAACATTTTTCAGTCATGTCTACTTGTTAAGTATACACGAGTACTATTTGAGTAGTTATAAAGTACTTAAGTACCTATGATATTGCCAATCTGTAAGTACATTTTAGATAAAAAATATTTTTGTTTGGCTATGAATTCCAATTTCAAACGAAATTTATTTAAAAAACATGGTTTCTTTTTCATAATAGTCCTTTCTATATTGATTAGCGTTATGTTTTCATCACATTTAAATATTTTTAACATTAAAACAATATTGGTCTATTTGGATCAAATATGCAAGGTAAGAAAGCTTGACAAATGGATGCCCAACGAACTCAATGATCGCCAGCGCGACGTACGCGTCCCTTGCCCGCCTTGCGCTGCTGAACAGGCACAGAAACGAAGGAGTTTCGAACCGCATTGTTACCTGCAGTGCAGCAGTGATAGCTCAGTGGCGAGTGGTACGGACTGTCGATACTAAAGTCACAGGTTCGAAACCAGCCTCAAGAGCATACACCTCTGACTTTTCTAAGTTATGTGTGTATTAATTGTTAATTATTGCTTGCTTTAACGGTGAAGGAATCATCGTGAGGAAACCTGCATACCTGAGAAGTTCTTCATTAGAATTTCGAAGGTACATGAAGTCTGCCAACCCGCATTAGGCCAGCATGGTGGACTAATGCCTAACCCCTCTCATTCAGTAGAGGAGGCCCGTGCCCAGCAGTGGGACGTGTATAATACAGGGCTAGTATTATTATTATTATTAAGTATTGTTACCTGCGATGAAAAATTTATTCTGTTTGACAATCACAAGCGCTCAGCAAGTTGGTTAAATACTAGGTCAGCGTTTAACTAATGCTCTAAATGAAAAATGACTCCTAGAAAAGTGATGATCACTGTTTGGTGGTCTAGTATCGGTGTGATTCATCACAGCTTCTTACCAAACGGCATGAGCATTACTGCAGATGAACGACTAACCACAGACTGTTAGCATGCTATAAAGAACTGAACACAATGATAAACTCGCACATCTGCAGCCTGCAGCAGCTTTGGTCAATCGCTCGTCCCCGCTGCTCCTGCACAAAATGCCCTTAAAGAGTTTGTTGCCTACCATCCCGCCAATTTCTTCAAGAAAGGGATTTAATAAATAGCTACTGCGCTGGCAAGGATGTATCGGTGCCATTGGTGGTTACTTTGATTAATAGAAATAAAAAGATTTTTTCATAGGTACAAAACGGCAATTTCATAGGAAAATACCAATATAAATGCTATAGCATGGGGCGCCGATGAGGTGCTAGCCTAGATCGCTGTCGACATTAAATCTGAATGTCTCTGTGTTACATCTATTCTCCTCATTATTCAAACAAAATTTTATTAATTTACTACCATTATTACCTATTGTAGCACACTTTTTAAATTATTTTCCTTTGTAATCATCCGTGCAAATGGTGTACAATAAAGAGTTAAATAAATACCATTATGTAGTGCAAATAATAGCACTACAAATAATGTCTCATTATAAATCAATTTAGAGAATAGCAACGCTAGACTTTCTTGTCCGTTCTTGTCAAACGAAACAGTTGACCAGAACTGGTGATAGAGTTAACATTTTACGGAATCTAATCTATAAAATTCTATTCTATAAATATTTGGATTTTTGATTTCTCTTTTTAATAATGCTCATTAATAGGTGGTACGAGTAGCTACCTCTACCCAGACAGACTCTCGCATACGAGGACGCACCCCATAGTAACTTCTACAAAAACGACGAACACTTATTTTGAGAGCTTTCGTAGCGGAGCGGGCGAGTTGCTAACCGAGAAACCTACGTGGGGGTTCGACCTCTGCGCAGAGGCTATGCATATTTGTATGATTCGCAAATATTAGTTTCGGTTCTAGGTGTTGTGGCACAAAAAGTCCTCCGTAATTCCTGATCTCCACGACGCAAGACGTATATATAATTGTGCGATTAGAAATATGACAGATGCAGCAAGAATTGTACTGTTATACACTATTCGTTTCGATGCAGTTGCATGCTGCTGCATACAGCGTAATGCAGCGACCGCGCCATCCATCCGCATACGTATCTATCTTTATAGGCCATGCATTAATTATTCCGTTTGTATACAGTCTACACGTTTTAGTATTTGACGACCCAAAAGCATTCTGAGGTGGACAGACGAATGAGACAGCGGTATAGTTCGTTACACGGGTAGACATACGGGTATGTAAGAATACCTACCTAGTTAGCTAGATAAGAGTATTAAACACTCTCGAGCCAACGAAACCCCAATTCATAAGTATAGAGGCGAATGAAACACTTGGCTCTTATTTAGTAGCAGTTCAGCAATACAACCGATCAACAGACTCTACCCTATGTAATGCCGGTGTGCTGGTAATGTTACACACACAGTCACAAGAGGTGCGCGTGGTCAGCTCTGTCGGCCTGACAGCATCTGATGTACACTGCGTCCGTAACAACAAACAACACTCACAGCGATCAACAACGGGTCGCACGCACTGACACACGAGCACGACTCCTCAGCGCGTACTAGCGCCTGACGTACGGCGCAACGGCTGCTACACCTGACGCGGCCACTAGGCAGCGTCGGCGTCGGCGTCACAGATAGCAACTAGCACAACACTAGCACTGCAGTCACAGCACTCGCGACGGTCGTTGTTCGATATTCGCCGACGGTGTCGGAGCGGTATCGATATGGTGTTGGTGCGCGACACACGCGGAAGGTACGCACGGATCGGCGCGCCGCACGTCACTGCCGCGCCGCTGGCGCTGCGCCGCGACCGCGTCCGCCCCACGCCACCGCCACGCCGCCACCACGCCTCTGCCGCGTCGCCGACTCACGCCATTGGCCATGAGTGAGCAGGCTCGCGTTAATAGCGCCGTCGCGGCCCCGCCCCGGGGGAGGAGTAGAGTCGCTCACGGTGTTTTTACTCAGGCCAGGACCGGGCGGGGCGCGGTGTTTGGAGTGGGCGCAGTGTTGTGCTCGGTGTACGCCGTCGGCACATCTCCTGCTGCTCGGCGGCCGGCGCTCAGCTTCCAATCGCAAGTAGGCACGTCCGCGTCGGCGTCGTATGCACCAAGTGCGTGGGCGTCACATGTGATACATTAATTTCTGTAGTAGAGCCACAGTCTACAAAAAACAGAGCTGTGGATAACGCGACCCTCTACACATGGGGAAGCTTTCTGTGACTTTTCCAAAGCGAGCGTTGAGCAGCACAGCGCCATTCATAAGGCAGTCCCTAGTCCACTGTCCAGTGCAGTTACAGCAGGCGGTTAGACACGCTGGCTAACTCATACAGCTGTAATTAAAAACTCTACTCGCCTAGTAGTTACTACATCCATAGTCCATAGTCCATAGTATGTTGTTATACCTACTTCAGTGCAATTATCATGGATTGACTTTACCGTGCTGGGGCTGGAGGCTCACATTACACGGGGTGAAGTGTCTATTCTCTAGTCTAGACTCTATAGAATAAAGCGCCTCCCGGTAATTACTATCATAGGCAATAGACAATGTGTACTTATACAGTGTATTAAATTATTGTACAATGTTAAGCCAAGCTGTAAGCATACGCTTTATAAATGGACCGATTTGACCAGCAGCAAACTGCCATTTCACGTCGGTTTTCTGCGGGGCAGTGGTAATAACCTGATAACGTAACTGCGTCCTCTTTTTAGGGTTCAGTATAATACACCCACAGCCAACAGTCACACACATAGTCCCGACCCCACACTAGGTTAACCTGTATCGTGGGTATCAGGAACTACGAGGGACTTGCGGTCCCACAATACCCAGACCCGAAACAAATATTTGTGGACCACACAAACATTTGTCTCGGTGTGGGAATCGAACCCGCGGCCTCTCGCTTCGCAGCCGACTACTCGCCCACTGCGCCACGGAGGCTGTCTCCTGTATCTTCGTTATAATTATGTCATGTCCGTCTGACCGTCTGTACGTCTTTCCGCCTGTATGTCACAGCCATTTTACTCGGAGACTATTAGCACTATATGAATGAAATCTGGATCGTAGGTGTAGGTACCTATTCTATTAACTGCTACAGAAAGATGTAGTGAAATTAAGAAAAAAATTAAGCTTTTTGTGGTGGTTTGATTTTTCCATTGCACTTAAGCATATTTATTGTATAGGCATTTAAAAATGATATCGATGTTGCTAGATGACTTTTTGTGAATCTATCCTATCTATCTATCCAGCAAATAGGACTACTTACATTATACACAGTAGGATTATTGGGTTTTTTTTTTATTAGCTTGAATGACGAGACGAGCAGGTCGCTCGCCTGATGGTAAGCGCCACGCCTGCTCATAAACAGAAGTAACGCCACAAACAACTTTAAATAACAAAGCACTGGATGACACTGGACTGCGCTCGTCACCCCGAGTCATAAGGTCTCATATTGCCCAGTAATTTCACTGGCTTCAATGTCCTTCAAACCGGAACACAACAGTGCTTACACACTGTTGCTTGGCGGCAGAAATAGACAAAGCAGTGGTACCAACCCAGCCGGCCTCTCGCATACGACGGACCTGCCATCTTGTAAAAGTGATTATAGTGTATTGGGAGACTATTGTTCGTCCCAAACGTCGATTAATATCGAATTGAATCGTAAATGACACATGAGTATATACTACAACATAAGATCTTGGAATTGAAAATGTGGCCGCCATTTTGATTTTCTTTGTTTTAAGGCCGATTCACTTAAAAATTCAGTCAACTTTCAATGTACTTTTGATCGCATTACGATCTATGTTCACATTTGACGTTGATTATTGAAGTCAAATTCTCGTACTTAACTGACACTGCGACTGAATTTTAACCGATCTGAGATTAGATTGTGATTTGACAAAAAAATATTCTACTCTTTAAGTTCAGTGCGGTGTCAATATGATGTCATCTCGATCTCATTGCAATCTCAATTCAGTCACATTTTTAAGGTATGTAATTAAGGACATGTGTCATAAAATGTTACCAGAATACCGTAGTCAATTATTATTGACATGAAGACTAGATCGGAATGATATTTTGAGTATTTTTAATTGAGAATTGGCCTCCAGACTTATTTTCGTATTTAAAATATTACTATGGATTAAATTAAAATATACATAACATAGCAGACAGTTTTAATGCCGATTACATACATACATGGATTCACGCCTGTGTCCCATAGGGGTAGGCAGAGACATGCAGCCAGGCATTTTAATGCGGATTCAAAATCTATGTCTGGGAGCACTATGGTCTCAAAACGCAATAAAATATAGCCAATAAGTATTACTCACGGTTAGTGTAGCTTTCTAATAGTGACAGAGCTTTTAGAATCGGATCATTAGTAATGGAGAATACTCACCACATTGATTACAAAATCGATATATAGGGGTCACCGAGTTTACAAATCATAGTAAAATAAATATATAGGTACCATGTTAATTAAGAATAGTGTAGTTTTTTAATAGTTCCAGTCTGGAACTTCCAAAGATTAGTCCTTAATACAAATTGACTACAAGATAGTCAAGTTTTGGGGAGCTACCGAGAGCTTTTTAATAAAAATACGTGTTCACAGAGAGATGTAAATTTATTCCGTCTTTTAATTTACAGTCGGTAATTAAATCTATGCTTATTCACTAATCTAACTACTACATATTATTCAGCGTCTAGGCGTTTATGCTTACAGGACGCTTTATCTTCTCTACCGTGGGTAACGCTGGGGTGACCAATGACTAACTAGTTCGATATTTTGTGGTTCTGTGATGACAAACATACTGCCAACACTATCAACTATATTGGATTTGAGGTAAAAGTATATAATAATAAGTATGACATCTGCGACAAATAACACCATAACAATTGTCCTTCAATCCAAAACATAACCGTGCTTACATAGTACACACTGCTGTATGGCGGCAGAAATAGATACAAGCGGTGGTACCAGCCCAGACGGACTCTCGCATAAGAAGAACCTACCACCTACTTATGTACTTTCACACTTAAAATAGCAAAAATTACCGCGCCGAATTGAGAACCTCCTGTTTATTGAGGTCGGTTAAAATGGTAAGACATTCCCTGGGTGGATCACATCTGTATTACATAGATAGTTGTAGGACTTGTTGTAGGACAGCCTCCGTGGCATAGTGGGCGAGTAGCCAGCTGCGAAGCGAGAGGCCATGGGTTTGATTCCCGCACCGAGACAAATGTTTGTATAATCCACAGATATTTGTTTCAGGTCAGGGTGTTGTGGGACTGCAATTCCCTCATAGTTCCCGATACCCACAATATAAGTTAACCTAGTCTGGGGTCAGGACTATGTGAGTGACTGTTATGTTGGGTGTATTTATTTATTTATTTGTAAAGAATTTATTTAATTTATTATTAAAAAGCAGCTATAGGTCAGCGGGGAGTGTTACAAACTGTCAACACAAAGATCATAACTTCTCAGGTGTTCAGATTTACTCATAATGTATTCTTCACTGCTGAAGCAAACAATAATCTCAAATTAGAATAGAAATAGGCGAATGTCGCAGGTTCGAAACCAGCCCCAAGACTATTGTTGACTTTTGTAAGTTACATCAGAAATTATTTAACTGGTATCTGGTTACATGTGTATTCATTGTTAATTATTGCTTGCTTTAACAATAAGGATACATTGTGAGGAAACTGATATGCAGTCAGAAAAGTTATCCACAAGAATCTCAGCATGTAGGACTAAGGCCTAAGCCCTATCATTCAGTAGAAGCTCACGCCCAGCCTTAATATTCTTAAACTGGTACACCACCGTGCTCACATACTACGAGTATTTATTTCAAACTCAGTATATAGCTTTATTTATATGGATATTTAAAATGTTTAAGTGAAGCAACATATTTCATATTTCTTTATTGACTTTGGTATTATTTATCTTTCTGAAATCTGAGCTTTATCTGACTCTTGCTCTTGTTAGTAACCAAATTGTAAACCTAAATATTTCATAAAAGTTCAAACAAACAAATACCCAAATTTATTTCAAAACATAGCATGTAAACTCCTTCAGATCATCTCCTACAAATGACAAATGACAAGTGATGAGTGAACATGAACCACGAACTAGTGTTCAATTTACACTTGATATCCTTACAAAACAAAACACAAAGGGCCAGTTGAGGGTTGGATCATTTCTGGCTCCTGCATGACACAGTTATTTTTTATCATCTCATACATTATACTGTCTCCGCAACAATTCCATGCATCAAATTAGAAACATTCAGGTCTACTCTTTATTTCGGCAATGAGGCCACTCTCCACAAGCGGCGCTGTGAACCGATCGAACATGGCACCACTGCACACGTACACGGGCCGCGCCAGTGTGGCAGACAATCTGCGGGCCAGCGTCACCGCCACGCCGTCGCCACCGAGCAGAGCAGTGGCGAGGCCCGCACGACCGGAACCGTTGGACGCCGGCGCGGGCACCCCAGCCGCCACCTCCGCCAGTGCCGGCTCTCCATTGCCGCTTACCCATAACAACAGCGAATCCTGCATACGCAAGGCGGCTGCTCGACACACCATTTCGCCGCTCCACACCTCGAATTCATGTACACGCCAAGCGCTACTCTTGTATTTAATGCGCCTACGTGATGTTACTATTCGTGGTGCCGCTACCGCCTCCATTATTTGTATTATATTTTAATAAATTACAAAGCGGTTTCCTTAGTCCTTTTTCGCAAGTCACTAATGAGATTTTTTTAAGCAAGAATAATTCCAAACAGTTTTTTTTTTATTGTAGTGTAAGAGAATTGATATAATCTAGGGAACTATTGAACATTAATTGAATTGTTAGATAAATAAAACCCATTTAACCACTGATTCAACTGTCACCGTGACACAATGACAATTAAATATTAATTACATTTTTTTTTTGTTTTTTTTTTTTTTGTTTTTTTGTTCCATAAGGAACCGGCTAAGATCAGAGACCATGCTGCCAAGTCATTAGTTATATCTTTTCTTATATTCCAAGAACGATGAAACAGGGGTGTGGCCGATTTCAAGGTCTTGCTGGAGTTTTGGTGATAATTCCTTTCAGTTCAATGCTTCTTAGACGACTTTCTTCAAGCGAATCGAAAGCACAAGGTCGACAATACCCTTGATCAAAAATCACCTAAATCCACTTATTTCAATGTTTCCATACACTATTCATCATCGTTAATGATTATTGCACAAAACCACACCACTTTTATACAACAAACACTACTTTAAACCAGTTTAGGAAATAATTAAAACAAGAGAGCCACCGCACTGTAAGAATTCCCGCCAAAACTCCTTTTTTTTTTGTTATTTGTTCCTTAAGGAACCGGCTAAGATCAGAAACCATGCTGCCAAGTCATTAGTTATATTCTTTTCATATATTCCAAGAACGATGAAACGGAGGTGTGGCCGATTTCAAGGTCTTGTTGGAGTTTTGGTGTTAATTCCTTTCAGTTCAATGCTTCTTAGACGACTTTTTTCAAGTGAATCAAAAGCACAAGGTCGACAATACCCTTGGTCAAAAATCACCTAAGTTCACTTATTTCAATGTTTCCATACACTATTCATCAGCGTTAATGATTATTGCACAAAACCACACCACTTTTATACAACAAACACAACTTAAACTAGTTTAGGAAATAATTAAAATAGGAGAGCCACCGCACTGGCAGAATTCCCGCCAAAACTCCAATTAATTACATTTGACAATGACAATGGACAACAGGGTTGCTAGCCGTATTATTTGTTTTTAATTTTTTTAGTTGGATTTTCTATAAAAGCGTGTTGTTTTTAGTTTTTTTAACACATTTCTAGAATTCATCCAGCGTCGTCAGCTATACAATACATAAACTATTATTTATTTTCAATAAAATTAAAATGAATTAATGGATATAATTTAATTTTTGGATTATCATCGGTCCTATCAAGGACCAAACTATGAACAATTAGGTCAAATTTTGAGATAATCCGACGTTTTGAATGGGGTCAAAATCATGTTCAAAGTTTCCATTACATACATACCTACGAAGCTATTTTAAGCGTAATAAAAATACCAATATTTTTTTCACGTGAGTAAATATTACTGAGAAATATGCGTGGCTCTAAGCTTTTCTAAAACTCTGAAAACTAGGGCTGGTATCAAAGTATAGACAATGTTTCTCTGTCTACGTATCGAAGCAACATTATTTTACGCAAACTGTTTATTGTTATCTGAAAATAATAATATATGTATTACGTTATTGAGTGGTAACTGGTAGAGCCACGCTGTAGACAGTTTCGTCTACATCATGAATGGGCCGGCTCGTCCGGTTCGTTACCACTATCTCACAGAAAACCGGCGTAAAGTAGCAGCTTGCTGCTGCGTTTCGTGCGGTGAGTGAGATATCCGGAGGCCCAAATTCCCCTCCCCTTCCCAATCCCTTTCCTGTAAAGTCGGCAACGCGCCCATGATTATTTTAGTATTGTGGACGTATATGGGCGGTGGAGATCACTTACCATCAGGTGGCCCACTTGCTCGTTTGCCGGCCTATACTACAAAAAAAAAACAGAGAATTTACAATATCCTTTTCGTAACTTGAACGCACCCATATATCAGCTTTGGGCGGCTCCGGGTAACCAAACGGTATTTGGATTTTTTGTTGACCAATCGTATAGAGCCATTTGTATTTATTTATCTACGATTTGTCAATTAACTTGCGTGGTTACCTACTATTGGCGGATGACCTACCACTCTGCTATTTTTAACCAATGATTATCGGGAACGTCAACATAGAAACGTCAAAAGTTCATTTCAAGTTCAAGACTCGAGAAAAGACCGGACTGCGAACAGTCACATTTGGTTTGTTATAAACCTTTATTTCAGTTGAGATACAACCGAGCCAGAAATAAGACTATTGGTGAATAGTTGTTGAATAAATATTGCACGTTGGTTTACCCGACAATGAAGTACTTTTTGTTGTTAGGGCTCGGCGTCCTTTTCCTCACAGGTGAGTCGGAACCTAGTCCCTACCTACTGTCTACGTTGCAACTTGGCATTTTTTTTACGTTTTCTCATGTTTTATTTCGATTACGAGATTGCAATAAATTAAACATATATTGATATTGAGCATATTTCTATTAAAATGTCAAAAGAATTCTTTTTTTAAAGTAATAATGCTGATAACAATTGGATGGTGCAGCAACTAGAACGTTCTCGGTGAGCGGTACGCTCATTGCCCAAGATATAGTTTAATGTTACTTAATTAAATACAGCAGCATTCCTAATGTGTTGACTTATGAATGTACTTATATGTTGCACAAATTGTCGGAGTATCAAGAGTGATTGTATGTTTTGTCGGCAGGATGTTCGCACGCTCAAGAAGGTGTAGGCACCGTGGAGGAGGTGACAGTGGATGCTGACCTCGGAGCCTCTCGGGAGGGATCTCGCACAGGTATGTTATGTTATAAAATGCCTGCAAACACCCAGTTTACAGAGACATTCATTCTCGATTGTGGGTCTGTTTTGCACTACAGGCTTACTCAATGTGCTTCAACTTATAAACCTAATCTAATATTAACTTTAATTTACAAAATGCATGTTTTAGTAATAGAAATCAATCAACATGTAATCTACAGGCTCAGTACTAAATACACCTTATCTTGTTATCATGTGGACACATTTGATAATACACATTTTGGTGATCATCAGTTACATATGAATGTGTTAATTTAATTCACATATTGCATAGTGTGTAGTTTGTACTTCAATATAGAATCCTCATAATGATATCACTGGACCGGTCTACCACATTATAATGTTTTAAATTCTGTAATATAATTTGACTGATATAAAGGTGATATCGCCTCTGTAGTCCTGTGGTGACTAATGCTCTATCTCGGTGGAAAATTGTCTAACACACGCAGATATTTGGGGCCAGATTGCCCCAACATAATATTTTACAATGAAAACACTTCACTGTTTAAAGCTTGTGTTCTTATAAACATTCAATATTGGTATTAGTACTTTACCTTGGGACTTAATTCCACTCTGAGATAACATTATCATAACATAAACTAACATCTGTATATCCAAAGGGGTAAGCAGATATGTAACTAGTGCACCCACATTTCTGATCTTATTTTCATACCATGATGATACCGATACCATAGGGGCAAGCTTATCGTCATACTGACTATATTTTCCAAATGAATTAATAATGAAATTGTCAAAAAAGAATGAAAATGTAATTTTGTGAGTGATAACAGTTCAATGGAACATGTGGTGGTGTGACCTCTAGGTGGTAGGTCTCTTGTATGTGAGAGGCAATATGGGTCATAAAAGTCATTTGAAAGTTATGAGCCAAAACTTTTACACTGGTATAGTTTGATTAACCAAAACTTTAAATACCTATTATTTTATATTTTTTTTTTTATTTTATTAGATTGAATGACGAGACGAGCAGGTCGCTCGCCTGATGGTAAGCGCCACGCCTGCTCATAAACAGAAGCAACGCCACACAGAACTTTAAATAAAGCACTGCATGACACTGGACTGCGCTCGTCACCCCGAGACATAAGGTGTTAAGTCTCATAATGCCCAGTAATTACACTGGCTTCAATGTCCTTCACACCGGAACACAACAGTGCTTACACACTGTTGCTTGGCGGCAGAAATAGACAAAGCGGTGGTACCAACCCAGCCGGTCTCTCGCAAACGAGGGACCTACCACCTTGTAAAATTGAATTGATCACTATATTGATTGAATCAGTGCATTTGGTGGTGTTTTTATATCAAATCAAATCATTTATTCTGTAAATTGTATCATTAATATCACTTTTACATGTCGAATCATTTTTTATGCTACATTACATTTACGACGGCATTTCGGGGCCAGCCCCCTAGCTATAAAAACACTTCTCCCCAAGTCTGTTCATAAATTTGACTCCCAATGTTAATATGAACGTTACATTTCACTCCAATGCTCTACTTCGCGCTTATTGACTCCTTCCACTGACATGTTTGACCCGTTTGAGCCAACTCTTGACTCGAGTATACTCATAAAGGATGTCCACAGAAATTGTGTTTTTATTGGGTTTATATTTTTCATATTAAAAGATACAACATTATTCAGATCAGAAGCAAAACTATTTATTGACATCTTATTTTGTCATACCCACATTGGAACAATATTAATTATTATGACAGCCGAAGAATACAGATAATATATAACATATCTTTCCCCCATACATAATTATCTGATTACATCAATCAATGAATAACAAGGTGAACTCAGTTTTACTGTTACATTAATTAATTATCATTCAATAAACTTGGTATTCCAATTATATCTGGCCACTGCTCAGGAGGGGGTATTTCAATGGGTGGGTCAGATGATTCCGAATCAGAATGTCCTCCAAGATCACATGATGGAGGTCTAAACACCCCATGAGGCTCTCCAGATTCCTCTTGACTGCGAGCCAATATTTGATCCACATGTCTTCGTTGCAACTCACCATCTTCTGTTCTTACCATATATGAAGTAGGACCTTCTACCATCTCCACTATAGCTCTCTTCCATTTTTCTCCTTGTCCATACATACGAATAAGTACTGCCTGATCAACCCTGAATGACCTCTTTGGTGAGCTTTGTGCAGCAGTATCCAATTGCATTTCAGTGGGACTCTGTACCAAATCCGGATGCAAAATAGACACAGATGTTTTGTATTTGCGGCCATTCAACATCTCTGCTGGGCTTTTGCCAGTACTCGAACATGGCACTGTACGAAGGTAGTATAAAACTTTAGAAAGTTTCTCATCCCAAGGCATCCCTGAATCAGACAACTTCTTTAACTTATTCTTAAAAGATTGTATAGCTCTTTCAATTTGACCATTAGAGGCTGGATGATATGGTGGAGAATACAAATGTCGAATTTTATTCTTCTTTAAAAAAGTGTTGAATTCACTTGAACTAAAAGTCCTACCATTATCTGAAACCACAGTATCTGGAAGTCCTTGAGAAGAAAATATTTTCCTGAGAACCGAAATCACTATAGTACTACTCATAGATGGTACAATCTCTGCCTCAAGCCATTTACTATAGCTATCTATCAACAGTATGAAAGTTTTACCCTGAAAGGGTCCAGCAAAATCCACATGCAACCTTTTCCATGGTTTTTCAGATACCACCCACGTTTGTGGCACCTTAGGTGGATTATTCCGTACAGCTTGGCACTGGTGACACTCTGATACAACTCTCTCAATCTCTTTGTCCATTTCGACCCACCAAACGTATCCTCTAGCATAAGCTTTAGTTTGCACGATTCCAGCATGTGGAGTGTGTAATAATTTTAATACCTCCTTTTGCAGAGACGCCGGAATAATGACTCTGTTGCACCACAATAAACAATCTTTATTATGTGAAAGAGCCTCCTTGCGTTGCCAAAATGGTCGTAAGATTGGATCAGTGTTTGAACGTGGCCAACCGTGAAGCACATGAAACATGACCTTGCGTAGAATTGGATCTTTTCTCGTTTCAGATGCTACTTTATTTGCATCTAGGTCCCAACCCGTCGGTGTCTCCTCCAATAGTAGCACTTCCCTGAGAGGTTTCTCCTCTACAGTTGCTGTTGGTGCCGTCCATCTACTCAAAGCATCTGCATTACCAATCAATTTTCCCGCTCTATACTTTATGGTATACTGATAACAGCTTAATTTTAAAGACCAGCGTAGCATTCTTGGGGATATTTGATCAGGGATAGGTTTAGCAGGATTAAACAGTCCAATCAAAGGTTTATGGTCTGTAATAATACAAAAGTTGCGACCGGCTAAATATTCGTGAAATTTTGATAATCCAAACATTATGGCTAAAGCTAAAGAAATGTGTGAGCTGTTATTGAATACACACTTCCCGGGGTGCTCCGTCACGGAAAGTACCACATGGGATGAGGCTGATCAGCAATACTTTTACAAGCCGACTGCTGAAGCCACCAACACTGCCCGCAGAATAGTCACACTAGAGAAAGTCCTATGGGCAATCAACAGCTTCTCAACGTACAAAGCAGCGGGCTTGGATGGCATCTTTCCTGGGCTACTACAGTGGTGTAGGAGATTGGTTGCTCCGCATCTGGTAGGAGTCTATCAGGCATGCCTCATGCACCGCTATGTTCCTCTAAAATGGAGAGAAGTTAAAGTGGTATTTATACCCAAACCCGGTAAGAGCGATTATACACAGCCCAAATCTTACAGACCGATAAGCCTCACTTCCTTCCTCCTCAAGACCCTGGAAAGGCTCTGCGATCGGGATCTTAGAGACAGGGCTTTAACGTATCATCCTCTACACCATCAACAACACGCCTACTGTCCAGGCAAATCAACAGAATCAGCGCTTCACAGTGTCATCACACCAATAGAAAGTGCACTATCAACACAATCATCAGCGCTTGTAGCCTTCATCGATGTCGAGGGGGCTTTTGATAAGACGCAGTTTAACAGCATAAGCCAAGCACTGCTCAACCACGGCGCCGACCGGACCATATCCGGTTGGATTGACAGCATGCTGAGGAAAAGGGCAGTGCAAGTAACGGTAAACGGCACCACACGAGCGGTTGTGTCGAGAGGCTGCCCACAGGGTGGAGTCATCTCACCACTCCTGTGGAATCTCGTAGTGGATGACCTAATTAGGTCGCTCAATGAAGCGGGCTACTACACTGTAGGCTATGCGGACGATATAGCAATCCTCGTAAGGGGTAAATTCGAGAAAGTCCTTTGCGATCTCATGCAAGGGGCACTCAATATCGTCGAACGATGGTGTTCTGACCAAGGACTGTCAGTAAACCCATCAAAAACCGAACTAGTATTATTCACAAAGAAGCGGATTATAAACAATCTCCACTTACCCAAACTCCAAGGAATAACGCTTACCCTCACTAAAGAGGTTAAATACTTAGGCGTTATTCTAGATGATAAGCTGCTATGGAACAAGCACCTAGACAATAAACTGGAGAAGGCCTGTATTATATTCTGGCAGTGTAAGCGACTTCTTGGCAGAACCTGGGGTTTACACCCCAAAATTGCCATGTGGCTATACACTGTGGTAATACGGCCAATCATCACATACGGAGCCGTGGCCTGGTGGCCCAGAACCAAACTGACCACTGCCAAAAACAAACTGCAGCACTTTCAGAGGCTAGCTTGTATAGCCGTAACGGGCTGCATGAAAACCACACCCACAGCGGCACTGGAGATACTTCTAGGGCTACCGCCCCTAGACCTATTTATCCAGCAGGAGGCGGCCTCAGCGGCCATCAGACTAAAATCACTCAACCTCTGGGGTGCAGCAAACGGGGCTCATACCGAAATCCTTGGGGAGGCTATATCCTACCAACCTTTGATAGCTGCCCCCAATGACAAGATACCCAAACAACACATCTTCAACAAGACGTACATAGTCCAGCTTATTGAAGAACAATACGACTCGTCTGGAGTCCACGAACTGCGCATATATACCGATGGTTCCAAAACCAGAACAGGATCGGGCGCAGGAGTGTACTCACCCGAGATAAATATTAATATATCAACAGCCTTAGGGGAACATAGTTCTATTTTCCAGTGTGAATGCATCGCCATCACGCAGGCTGCCAGAGCAGTGACTAGACGGAATATCGAAGATCATAAGATTCGCATAGTGTCCGATAGCGCTGCAGTGCTACAAGCCCTCGATAGTAAAACCATTCAATCCGGGCTCATACTAGAGTGCCACCAGGCACTGGAAGTGATAGGTAGTAATAACCAAGTCACTTTACAGTGGATAAAGGGGCACAGTGGCTCTCTAGGCAATGACGCAGCAGACGAGCTGGCGAGAAAAGGGTCGGAACAGAGGGTGTTTGGCCCTAGTCCAATAGTTCCACTACCTTTTAACCAGCTAAGGTCATGGCTACGCCACAGAACACTTGAACAACATGCAAATCAATGGGCAAACACCAGTGCGTGCAGACAATCCCGGGAAACGGTGCCACACCCGGATGCACGTTTAACAAAGCGCCTGCTATCCTTAGATAGGACATCCCTACGCATAGTCGTAGGGAATATTACAGGACATTGCCCACTTAACAAACATTTATATGTTCTAGGTATAACCGACAGCCCCCTATGTAGGGGATGTCTGTCGGCTGATGAAACAGCTTCACACGTCATCCTGGAATGTGAAGGTGTAGCTACACAACGGGCGGAAATCCTCAATACACCGAGGTCACTCCGAGAAGCCTGTGGAGACACCAGGAGGATCCTGCGCTTCTGGTCGGAGTTAGGCTGGCTAGATCTCTAGCCGGCACAAACTTCACGCACAATGGCCCGACATTCAACGGGCTAAGTGCGGAGAAAAGGAGCCCACAATCAAATCAAATCAAAAGCCTCTTTATCAATTTGCCCATAACGCCTCTCATGCTTCTGCAACGTTCTTGATGCCATCATTATAGGTTTTTCAGAACCATCATCCATCACGTGTGCAATAATTGCTCCAAGACCATAATCCGATGAATCGCATATGAGAAGTAACTCTCTTTCTAACTCATACCCTACCAAAGTTAAATCCGAAGATAGTAATTTCTTTGCTGTATCAAAAGCTGTTTGTTCAGTTTCGCCCCAAGTCCAAGATCTTTTGGAATCCAATAGCCTATATAATGGTTCTAACAATGTAGCTTTATCTGGTAAAAACTTTTCATAAAAATTATATAAGCCCAGAAACGCTCGTAAAGTTTCCTTACTCGTTGGAGCTGGCTTCTCAAGTATCTCTTTTACTTTGGCTGGTGCTGGGTGCAATCCTTCTGCATCAATCATATGGCCCAGAAATGTAATGCTTTCAGCGGCAAATATGCACTTAGAAACGTTAAGACGAAAGCCCATATCATGCAACTTATGCAGAACCTCATATAGACGTTTTGCATGTTCAGCTTTGTTCTTTCCCATAACAGCAATATCATCTAGTAGACATGCCACTCCTTCCATGTCCGCGAAGGCTGTAGACATTACTCGCTGAAAAATAGCTGGAGCTGCATTTACTCCGAAAGCAAGTCGATTCATTTTCATTAATCCAATAGGTGTGTTAAGAGTTAATAGCATTGCTGTCTTCTCATCAACTTGCATTTGTGTGTAAGCTTGTTTTAAGTCTAACTTACTGAAAATTCGACCACCACTTAACTTAGCAAAAGACTCCACAGACTTAGGTAGCGGAAATGCATCAACATCAATCGCTGCATTCACCGTAGCACGGTAATCTCCACAAATACGTAGGGATCCATCATCCTTCTTAACAATTCGTAATGGAGTCGCCCAGTCAGAGTACTTCACTGGTGTGAGAATTCCTTGATCTACCATCCTTCTCAACTCTTCATTCACTTGGTGTTTTAAAGGGAATGGGATCACACGCGCTTTTAAAAATCTCGGTACTGCTTCCACCCGTACATGTAATGAAACTTGCGGACCTTTATATTGTCCCAACCCATCAGCAAACAACTCAGGAAAGTCATTCACTAAATTTGATATATTATCTTCTGACCAATTTATTCCTGCTATCTGAATATTTAATGTCTGGAACCAATTACGCCCCAATAGACTCGGTCCCTTGCCTGACACAACAATCAAATCACAACGGGCTTCTTTTTCACCTAATATGACATGTACATTTATTTGTCCAAGTACTTTCAATGTTTCTTGAGTCCATGTTACAAGTTTGATATGAGTAGGCCTCAGAGGAGGAGGAAAAGACCACAGCTTTCTATATGTATCTTCAGATATTATACTTCTTGATGCGCCTGAGTCAATTTCCATGAGTAATTTAGCACCTTCAACGATGATAGCTGCAGTTATCGGTGGTTGATAATTTTCATAGCAGACATATATGCCCATCATATTTTCATTGTCACATGTTGCCACCTTACTGCTGTCTTCAAGCTTAGAAATGTCATGTACTTTACCCGATCTTCTGGTACATGCAGTTGCTATATGTCCAAATTTCTTGCAGTAGAAACATCTAGCTTTAACAAACTGACACCTTTCTCCGGGTTTATGCACTCGTGCACAATGTCGACATACATTAGCTTGAATCCTACCAATATCCATAGGTTCAATAACATGAAACGGAGTTTGCTTCGTCGCTTCCATATCAGGATATAAATCAGGGAATGTTACTTGATAATTAAGACATATCTGTAATGCTGTCTCATATGTAAGGTCTTTAGTTTTTAGTAATTCCCTTTTCAAGCGATCGTCGCGTATTCCTAATACCAAGCGATCTCTCAACTGACGTTTTAAGTCCACAAAATTGCATTTAACGGACAATAATTTAATTGCCGCAACAAAATCTTGTACGCTTTCCGTCTGTAATTGTAGGCGTTTATGAAATTTTCCCGCTTGTAGTATTTCGTTAACCTCAGGCTCATAAAACTGATCCAACACTTTCAATATGTCTTTAAAGTCCACATTAGAAGGACGATTTGGAACTAGAAGTGAAGCAATTAAAGAAAAAGTCTCTTTTCCGCATTGAGACAAAAACAAGGAACGAGCTTTGTTAGCGTTGCTTTCGTCATAACCCGCGGCATCGAGAGCACACAATAATTGTTCTTTATAGTCACTCCACTTATCAGTTTTAGGGTTAAACTGTCCTGGAAACACTATGTTTGCGATATTTGACGCCATTATACGCACAATTACATTAATTTTCACTCGTCGCCAATAAAAGATACAACATTATTCAGATCAGAAGCAAAACTATTTATTGACATCTTATTTTGTCATACCCACATTGGAACAATATTAATTATTATGACAGCCGAAGAATACAGATAATATATAACACATATAATTATTTATTAATAAGTATTTGCAAATAAAATACAAAACACTAGTGTTGTTACTTCTCCTTGAGTTTATCATCTGCGGCGAGCACTCGTAAGCGTTCCTTAAGCCACTGAGAATCCCGGATGTGATGGTGCAGCCTCCGGTCACTGCGCGGGACTTGTTCCAGTGTTGTGATGCGATCCCACCACCACCCATATCTATACATACACAAAGTACATATTTTTATTTTAGGTACCATTACAGTTATTAGTTAAATACTAATTTCTATCCAGGAGAATTCACTTGTTTTTCGAATCACAAACTTTTATTGCCGTTAGCGGTTTCACAGCTTAAGGTTCAACCAATGACGCAAAATCATAAATAGGTAAATCTGTGTCTGTTTGACCAAAAATGTCACAAATTGATGGTGACAGCTATGTAGAAAAAATGTTCTACTAGGCACTGTTTTACGAAGGCATTTTTTATTTTTGAGTATGTTCTTCTGATGTCAACAAACAGGTAGAGATCTCATCTAAAATGACGCGGCTTTGCCACTCAATTTTGAATCTAACTGCATAAAAAAATATTAATGCAGCTATAAAATATGAACCAACCCCCTCCCCCTTTAAAATGTAAATTTCCAAAAATAATTTCTTAGTCGATAGCCACATTACACAAGTATCAACTGACCAAATTTCATGATACCAGCTTTTGTACTTTTTGAGATTTCGTGATTAGTGAGAGAGTGAATGGTATTTCGCTGTTATACTATATATATTATTATAAATTATATAGATTAACGAGTAACTGATGTTAGTAGGGATAACGCCATGTAGAAAGAAAGAAAGAATGAATAACTGATGTGCGGAGGTAACGGGCGCGGAGTGTTTCTCCCTCGGCCCGCGCGTCACCATGTCTTGTATGCGTTGTAGCGCGCGTGACGTCAGCTGTTCTCCCTCTCCCGCATCTCCCGAACCCCCTGCACCGTCCGCACCGGCCGCATCGCCATCATACTCCCTGCGTACCGTATAGAACTTGTCTGTCACCGTGGCCGCTGTAACAATGTACACATGAATACTATTTATTATAAATGCACTATTATTTAGTAAGTCATGCACATAATTTACACTAACCGCATCCCAATTGGTCTATTCGTTTGGGCACTACAATACTACAGATACACACATGGTGAGAGAGACAGATAAAGGGGTTTGATAAAATAGGAGAATATAAGATGATAAAGTGCTACTTTAATTAATAACGATGCCAAGCTTATAGTGATCATGTGTATATGATGTGTTTTTTCAAACTAAATGAGAACTCACGCATTCCGAAAGGCTTCACGAGCGAAACGTATGACCGGCCGGGTTCCCTCTGTGGCGCGAAACGCAACTTGAAGGAGCGTGGGTGCAGTGGCCCGTAGGATTCAGGACATGGTGGTGGTGCACTCTTCCGCTCAGTGCTGCTGGTGGACGACATCATTCCGCACTCGACAATAATTGATTATTGTCGTCCGCGTCGGTCGGACTATTTAATCAATAACCAAGGCGATATTAAACTATCCGCCCTCACACCCGCCACTGCTACTGTAGGCCAGGATCGGCGCGCATCCATGTATATTGATAGAATCTGTATTCGATCCGTACGTGTTGCACGCATTATGTTAACACCGAGCCAGAGACTAGACTAGAAATTCGGCGAGTCTCTTGAGGCACTAAGCAATCCTTATGCCGCAACGAAATTAATGTGAAGATATAGGGCTAGATATAGAGATATGAAGGAGTTGAAAATATAAAGTAGACATAATTTGAGTCGGCTCGTGTTCGCGCTTGTGGGTGACGTCTGCGATGTGTTGCAGATGCGGAGGCTGTGGCGCGCGAGGAGGAGGCCATCTCCCCGGACGAGCTGAGTGTGGCTCAGATGCGGGAGATCCGCGAACACGCCAAGAACTACACCTTCCAGACAGAGGTCAACCGCATGATGAAGCTCATCATCAATTCCCTCTACAGGAATAAGGAGGTTTGATCTTAGTTCTCATTATTACTATTTATACTACTAATCGCTTCAGTTTAATGTGTTCATGATTCTAATACTTTATTCTCTTGATAGATTTTCCTCCGAGAATTAATATCGAACGGTTCCGACGCGCTAGACAAGATCCGGCTGTTGTCCCTCACGGACCATAACGTGCTCGATACCAACCCGGACCTCAGCATCCGAATCAAAGCGGATGCGGACAAGCGGCAGCTGCACATCATCGACTCGGGCCTCGGCATGACCAGCGCCGAACTCGTCAACAATCTCGGCACTATCGCCAAATCCGGCACCGCGGATTTCCTCTCCAAAATGCAGGACGTAGAAAAAAGCGGCGCTCAAGAAATGAATGACATGATCGGGCAATTTGGTGTCGGATTCTACTCGGCGTTCTTGGTGGCGGAGCGCGTGACCGTAGTGTCGAAACACAACGACGACGTGCAACACGTGTGGGAGTCTGACGCGAACGCGTTCAGTGTCGCTCCTGACCCACGTGGCGACACGCTGCGTCGCGGCACACATATCACACTGCATCTGAAGGAAGAAGCCGCCGACTACTTGCAGCCGGACACCATCCGCGCGCTCGTCAAGAAGTACTCGCAGTTCATCAACTTCCCCATCTACTTATGGGCCTCACGTACTGAGACCGTCGAGGAGCCCGCAGACGATACCACCGACGCAGACGCTGATGAAGACGCTCAGGTCAACTATTATATTAAGTATACAAAACAAACGGTATATACATATTCATAATCACCTGATAGTAAGTAATTACCAGCGTCCAGCGCCCATCAAACTCACAAAGCTTGAGCAGCTTTAAAGTGCATATGAGTAAAATAATGATAACTAGGGAAGGGTGGGATATTGAATCTTGCAAATTGCGCAGTTAATGTACCATTTCACGCCGGTGTTCTCTCAGACATTCCTATTTATACCAAACAAAACATGCTAAGTCATGATTCTAATTTAATCTGTACAAATAAAATTGACACAGGTGGAGGATGCTGAGGAAAAGCCGGAGACCAAAAAGACTGAGAAGACAGTGTGGGACTGGGAGCTGATGAACGACAACAAGCCGATCTGGACGCGCAAACCCTCGGAGGTGGCAGACGATGAGTATACGCAGTTCTACAAGACTCTCACCAAGGACACATCACCGCAGCTCGCCAAGTCAGTACCATCTATGAATACTTTCATTAACCTTTCATTGATACTTACATTAAAGTGAAGCGGTGTGATGTGTGTGGGATGTTAAGGATCAACTAAGATTATACATAGGCCTTTGAAAGATGACATTTACTGTGTGATGTTTTAAATCTCTCTATTCTAAAAAAAAGTAATTGGCGCCGCCGCCGCCGCCGCCGGTGCCAAAAGCTTGTCACGCTATCTCCTCCGAAACCGCTGGGGGTATGGGGTCGAGACCGACGGAAAGTCGGAAAGGGTGTAGGAAGCAGGAAATCCATAAAAGTACCCGTAATTCTGAACAACATTATCATTATAATTTTTTCAAAATACCCCATTTTTACAAAGATATTGCTGTTCAAAGATTTTAGAAAAATAATTGAAGAAGTTCTCCAGACATTATGTCTGTGAGTAGTATGTATAGTAGTGTAGTGTAGTGTAATGTAGTGTAATGTAGTGTAATGTAGTGTAATGTAGTGTAATGTCGGTATATGTGTACACAGGGCTCACTTCGTGGCGGAGGGTGAGGTGACATTCCGCGCGTTACTGTTCGTGCCGCGAGTACAACCCGCCGACAGCTTCAACCGATACGGAACCAAGACTGATCATATCAAACTGTACGTGCGACGCGTCTTCATCACCGACGAGTTCAACGAGCTCATGCCAAACTACCTCGCCTTCATACAGGTACGAGTATCACACTATTCCAATACTTATATACTGACGTGCCGCGTCATGTCACGTCATACACGCCGGCACATCAACAACCATTACCTGAGTAAATAATATCCACCGCCCATGTACGCCCACCTTGTTCCCTGTGAGAGTGGCAACCATCCGGTTGAGCCAGTACGTTCACGCTGTAGACAAAACTGTACAGCATGTCTCTACCACTCAAACATTCAAATGACATTATCTACATTCTACAGGGCATTGTGGACAGTGATGATCTTCCACTGAATGTGAGTCGTGAAACTCTCCAGCAACATAAACTCATCAAGATCATAAAGAAGAAGCTCGTGCGGAAGGCACTCGACATGCTCAAGAAGATACCAGACGACGAGTACGAACACTTCTGGAAGGAATACTCTACCAAGTTAGTATCAATATAATATGACAGCCTCCGTGACGCAGAGGGCGAGTGGCCGATTGCGAAGCGTAAGGCCGTGGGTTTGATTCCCGCACCTAGACAAATGTTTGTCTAATCCACAAATATTTGTCTCAGGTCTGGGTGTTGTGGGACCACGAATCCCTCGTAGTTCCTGATGCCTACGACACAGGTTTACCTAGTGTGGGGTCAGGACTATGTGTGTGACTGTTGGGTGTATTTATTTATTATTATTATTATTTAGCTTCAGTTAACACTAAAACTGTGTGAAATACATACACTACCTCGGTGGCGCAGTTGTAATGCGTACGCGTTACGATTGAGGTCAATGCTGAGGTCTCTGGTTCGATCCCTGGGTCGGGTAAAGTGGTATTGGGTTTTTCTATTACGATATGCTCAGTATCAGCCCGGAGTCTGGAATTTGTGCCCGGTATGGCGATAGGCTCGCCTCCTGTCACATAAGGGACGGAAATATGCTCGGCGAAATGTGGGTGTACTGGCTACACCTCTGCCTACCCCTTCGGGGATTACAGGCGTGAGTGCGTATGTATGTAAATACATACCCTCAATACCCACACACATATTCCTGGCCCCACTAGGTTGTCCACTATCACGGGTATCAGCAACTACGAGGGACTGTCGGTCTCACAATACCAAGAGCCGAAACAAATATTTGTGGATCACACAGATATTAATTACGCGCGCGAATTATTTATAATTGTACGCGCCCTGCGTGTGTAGTTGCATTGAAAGATGGTACGCTGCAGAGTTTGCAGAGTACTAGCGGTCATGTTGCATGTTGTTGCAGCATGTGTAGTGTGTAGTGTGTAATGTGTAGTGTGTAGTGTGTAATGTGTAGTATGTTGCAGTGTAAAGCTCGGCGTGATGGAGGACCCGAGCAACAGATCTCGTCTCGCGAAGTTGTTGCGCTTCCACTCCTCACACTCCGACAAGATGACCTTCCTGAGCGATTACGTGAAGCGCATGAAACCGAACCAACACCATCTCTACTATATCGCAGGCGCCAGCAGGCAAGAGGTAACAAACACATCTACAATCGACAACAATGCACACAACACACACACCAGAATAATCATGGAAGGAAACCGTTCGTTAAGGGACTTAGACCTCCAGAAATTTCACTTTTTTTATAGCATAGCCTGGCAAACAAGTGTGTCACCCGATGGCAAGTGATCTCCACCGTCCATGTACGCCCACAATACTAAAAGAATCATGGGTGTGTTGCCGACCTTATAGGAAAGGGGTAATAAAGTGATTGGGAAGGGGAGCGGGATTTGGGCGTCTGAACATCTCCCTCACTGTACAAAAAGCAGCAACAAGCTGCCACACATTGATTTTCTGCAAGGCAATGGTAACAAAGTGGTTGAGCTGGACCATTCATGCTGTAGACAAAATTGTATACATCATGACTTTACCGTCTAAAAAAAGTTGTGTCAATTATTTTGTTAACTAGCTGTTATCCGCGACTCCATTCGCGTGAATATTTTTATATGGGGAAAAAATTACTGTTGTAAAAAAAGTTTTATACAACGTTCAACCCCATCTGTTACGGGATATTCCCACCAAGTTTTAATATGGACGAATTTCAACACTTTTATAGTCGATAAAGTCGAGATTTGGTTACCTAAAGAAAGTCTCGCAATAATAATAAAAAATTGCAAATAATGTAGTGAATTCTGCAGGATAAAGGCAATATCAGTTGCAGAGCAACTGCCTGTCTGATACATAAATTAATAAATAAAAATATATTGTGGAATATTAATCAAAAAAAATTTACTTTTCATCAATAATTTGTAACAAAATATGATTGTTCTTTTTTTTTGTGTTTAATTGTACACCGTCGGATGAGTTGGAAAGAGACAAAATATAGCAAAAGACGAATTGTAAACCTGAATAGATGCACAAAGTGACGTATATTATTTTTTGTGACCCATCAAGGTAAACGGCGAAATAACTAGTGATGATTTGTTATCACATCCATCCCGAGTCCCCACAAGTTGTCGTATGTTTAACTACTCATGTACAGTGTACTGACACTATACACTATACACTATACACTATACAGGTAGAGAAGTCACCGTTCGCAGAGCGTCTAGTGAAGCGTGGATACGAAGTGTTGTATCTCACGGAAGCCGTTGACGAGTATTGTCTCTCCTCGCTGCCTGAGTACGAGGGATTCAAGTTCCAGAACATCGCTAAGGAAATATTCGACCTCGACGAGAGTAAGTATCGATATGTCACATGTCACATGTCACATGTGCTTGTTGGTTGTTGGTTGTTGGTTGTTGGTTGTCAGTAATGATGATATTATATAAACATTTTGTTATAACCGTCAGGCGAGACGCAGAAGGAGCGTCAGGAAGCTCAGCGCAAACAGTTCGAGCCGCTGACCCGCTGGCTCGGAGACAAGCTGGGCGGCTGGATCACTCGCGCGACAGTGTCGCGTCGCCTGTCGCGGTCGCCGGCCGCGCTGGCCGCCACGGCGTTCGGCTGGACGGGCAACATGGAGCGCCTCGCACTCTCTAACGCGCACCAGAAGGCCGACGACCCGCAGCGCCGACATCATCTCACGCAGAAGAAGATGCTCGAGATCAACCCGAGACATCCCATCATCGTAGAGCTGCTGCGACGGGTGCAGGATGATCCTGACAGTGCCGAAGCGATCAAAGTAGCGGACACGCTCTACCGTACTGCTGCACTCAGGTAACTAACTACTCGCAAACCGACGATTCCATATCGCGCCTCTTATATTATTAAGTTTGTTTTATTTTTTCAGAATATCGGCCATTAGAACCCATATTATGTTCATATTATTATCTGATTCTTACAGCTCAAAATAACCTTTAAAGGTAGGACAAATAGACAGACAGATATACAGTGTAGGCTTAGTAATATGTCGTGTACATTGTACATTGTACAAGACAAGCTCTCGTCCATCAGGTCCGGGTACATCCTGCAGGAGGGTCAGGCGGTAGAGTTCGCAGACACCGTCGAGAACATGTTGCAGCGCACACTAGGCTTGCCGCCCGACGCCGCGCCCGAGGACGAACCCGAAGACGACGCGCCCGACGCCGAAGCCGAAGCCGACGCCGACGCCGAATCCGAAACGCTGGCCGAAGATCATGACGAACTGTAAACGCCGCGACATTAATGTGTCTGCACTCGGCACTCGGCCGCGATAGATATACTCTACTCTAATTATTTCCAGTATGATTTGTGAAATGCAGTGTGACTTGTGACTTGTGAGAAGCGTGAGAGTGTTGTTTTTATATTCAGTATGCGTGATAGTAATGCGAACTGTGGTGTAATACTGTAAATAAATTCTATTTATTAGTAGTTTTCTATTTTAATTCCTTTTTCTGAATTCTGTCGTGAATTAATCGGGTTTTCGCATATAATCTATATACAGTATGTAACCAAAACCCTTGGCCCTGGCCCTTTTTGGGTCGTGAAGATAGACATATAGACAGGTTGATAAAAATTGTAAATTAAAAAAAAACAACAGAAACGAGATATTATACTTACACAGGTAGCTTAGAAAAATGAACATATTAAAAAATAAATTACATCTGAATTACTAAGTGTATTGACGAAGCCAGGGGCGCGGCACGTTTGATGTACGTGAACGCCGCAACATGCTATCTCGCTCTGGCTTCAAGTCATCGCTCTTGCAAAGGTAATCAATCGAAATACGGTTTACAAACAATCAATGTTAGTTTTAAAAAATAAAAAATAAAGTTTAAAAAATAAATATGGTTATTAACCGACTTCAAAAAAGGAGGAGCTACTAAATTCTCCGCCAACTGTGGACTGATTTAGTTTTTTTTTTATTTTTTATGTGAATAACTTCACCGGTAGAGGTCATATTCACACCATACATTTGTTTTGTGGAGACAATGGTTCATAACTATAAAGCATGACGCTACGACCCATGGGAGCGGAGCAGTAATCTATATACAAAGTGAAATACAACTCGCTCACTGATTGATTGAACACAAGACCTAAAAACTACTGAAGTTAGGATCATAAAATTTGGTCAGATGATAGTTTGTGTAATGTAGGAGCCTGCTATGAAAGAATTATCTTGAACTTTACATTTTAACCTCTAAAGCAGTACATATTGTACTCTTATCGTACTTAGCCACTGAAACTTTCATCGCCGCATTTAAGGGTGTGTCCAAACTGGAAACTGGACTGTGGAACCTACTTCAACCATAAAGTTTATTGTAAGACTAGCAGCTACCAGCGGCTCTGCCCGCGAAAATGTATTTTTCTGGGATAAAAGTTGCCTATGTAGAACATAATCATATCTTGGTCTACCTGAATGCCAAATTTTATACAAATCCATTCAGACGTTAAGGCGTAATTGATCTACATCCAAACTTTCACATTAATAATAGGTACATAATATGAAACGCCGACTTACGCGAGTGGAATTTAGAAAATTGTGCTCAATTTCACAGTCGTATTCCGTTCAATCAAAAAGTTTCAAAAAGTTCCCCCCTTTTACCCCCTTAACTTCGAGTATACGATTTCTAATGGGTCGATCGCTTATAACAAACAACCTGAAGAGGGATAAAGCCACACAACCAACAACATTAAAGTTGTAGTATTACGTCTATCAGTGATTTATACGTAGGTAGTGATCCTGCATCATGCATGTGATGTTTTTTTTTTTTTTATTAGGATTACCAACAGTTGTCACATTGATACATGTACTCAAAAAATGCTTATAAATAATTAGAACTAAATGCACAACCACATTAAGGTAATCACAGCATGCAAAACAAATTCTATTACAGTAGATACTAACTAACATTAATCATAAAGATGTGACTTATTTAATATAACTTATTGCAAAATTACATTTGATGAGGTAAGAGTAAATAGTTTTATAATACATGCCCATTTTGTCGAAATGAATATCAACAAGATTACTGCATTCATTTAAGATTTTACACAGCCGTGGGATTGGAGAGTTGGCACCAGAAACTGTTCTACGCGGTGGTAGATGAAGGGGTGTGATGGGATTGCGGGGGATTCTACTTGGAGCGCGTAAATTGAATAAACTTAAGAGTTGGGGGCAATCTATTTTATTTCTAAATATTTTAAATAAAAACATCATGTCTATTAATTCCCTGCGTTTAGACAGGGAACAAATTTTAAAAAACTTTAACCTGCTATTATAAGATGGTAACTTGCGGGCTTTCCTATTTGCGTAAGCCAGATGCCACAAAAAGCGTTTTTGAACACGCTCCAATCGTAACGAATGGGTAGCGTAATGTGGACGCCAAACAATACTACAATACTCCATGACACTGCGTACAATACTATTAAAAAGTAGAATTTTAGTCTGAGAATTGCGAAACATTTTCCCATTTCTTATAACAAAACCCAACATTTTTGATGATTTTTTTATTATATTTTCTACATGTTGAATAAATGTCAGCTTTTTGTCAAATATCACACCAAGGTCTCTAATTTGGTCTACCTGCAAAATATTATTACCGCTAATATCATAATTAAAAACAACCTGATTTAAGTTTCTCGAAAAAGTAACATGTGAACATTTTTTGTGATTCAGGAACATTTTATTACTAACGCACCATTGTACGAGTCTATTGAGGTCAGATTGCATTAGTATACAATCATTCCTGGATGAGATTGTTCGTAAAAATTTCAAATCATCAGCATACAGAAAGAGTTCAGAGTATTGGAAACAATGTGGGACGTCATTAATAAATAAGTTGAATAGTACAGGGCCCAGATGTGACCCCTGAGGTACACCAGAGGTAATATCACGATTGCGTGATTTGAAACCGTTCACAACAACGTAAAAGGTTCTGTCTTTCAGATATGACTTAATCCAATTTAGTAAACATCCAGCAATACCATATAAGGACAGTTTGTAGAGTAATATACAGTGGGGAACTTTGTCAAAAGCCTTGCTATAGTCCGTATATATGACATCACATTGTTTGCCAGCATCCATCGCCCTCGTGACGGACTCTGTGAAAAGTACAAGATTGGTGGCTGTGGACCTACCTCCAGTAAAACCATGTTGATCAGGTGTAAGGTTGGACTTAAAATGACTCTGTACTATTGGGCAAATGAGAGATTCAAGAATCTTAGCAAACGCAGACAAGATTGAAATTGGCCTGTAGTTTAAAACACTTTCCTTTGTATCCGATTTATAAACAGGAACCATTTTTGCTACTTTCCATCTCGATGGAAAAATCCCTGTTTTTAAGGACGTATTATATATAATCAACAGCGGAGTCACTAAAACTGATGCACAAGACTGTATGAAAAGTGGCGGGATGCCATCTGGTCCGGGTCCTTTAGCTGTGTTTAGATTTTTTAATATTTTTAACAAATTGCTGCGATCTATCATAGGACTATCCAAGCATTGGCTATTAGAGGCAATAATATGCATATGATCGAAATCCTCCATAGAGAAAATTCCGTCGTCATCGGCGTAAACCGACGAAAAGTATGATGCAAACATGTCGCAAATCTCGGCTCCATCAGAGGAATAAACATTGGAACTACCTCGCTTTGTCCTTACATGTGACCAAAATGATTTAGGATTCCGTGTTATTTGGCGCTCAGCATTATCCAAGTAATCGTTGTAGCATTTGTTTGCGAGTCGGTCACATCGTTTGTTCAGTAATCTTAGTTAAATCTCGTCCATGGGATTGCCGTACTGTTTATAACGTTGCCTAGTTTTAGTTTTTTCGCGTAGTAGTTTTATTAGACATTTATTAAACCAAGATGGATAACGACTATTTTTTTTTCTATAGACAGGCACATTTGTTTGGATAATAGAATTTAATGTTTCATAGAAAACTTCTAACATGTCATCTACATTATCCAGTTTTCCAATTGTATCAAACCAATCAACATCCTCTATACGTTTACGGATGATATTGTAATCTGTTTTATAAAAGTTTGGTTTGCAATAAGCTTGGTTGTATGCTAAGCTAGGTTCTCTTTTGAATGATAGTACAACATCTAATGATGCCAGTGAGTCCTCAATACATAACAATAACTAATTTTAAACTTCTGTAATTGGGGTTAATAAAATAAAGAAATAAAAATAACAATATATTTATTTGTATAAAACAATTTAAAAATATAATTTAATCGGCTCACCGGCACGTCGGAGTCGCAATGATTGTTAATTGTGATACTGTTCAATGAATACTATGTAAATGTTATCGTTCGTATATTCTCTAAATTGCATTGATGATGTGATGCTGCACCACCCAGCAAAGACTGCGAACTATCATCTGATAGGAAACGTCACAATGGCGAGTCTTACGTCACTCGTTCAACAGAGTAGAATGAAGTGGTGAGCGGTCACACAGGCAGCAAGGGTCTGTCTGAGCGGATGGAGTTGTGTCTCGCGGCGACCTTGGCTCGGTTGTATAGCAACACGCCCACAGCCGCCAGCGCCATGCCCGCCAGGTTCAGCGGCGGCGCCGGGTTGCGCAGCACCAGCAGCGAGGCCGCCACCACCGCCGCGCGCTTCGCGGCCGACGCCACCGCGTACGCGAGCGGCGACACGCGCGACAACACACTGAACGCGGCCACCGCCTGCAGCCACGCCAGCACGCCGTCCGCCGCCAGCAGCGGGCCGGCGCGACCCCACGCCACCGGCGCCGACACCAGCGCGCGCCCGTCGCGCCACAACCACACCGGCGCCACCAGCACCAGCGCCAGCTGCGCGAGCGTCGCCAGCAGCCGCAGGTGGTGCACGCCCGTGTCGCGCAGCGCTCGCTTCGAGTACAGGTGCTGCAGCGCGAGCAGTGCGGCCGCCGCCAGCGCCGCGCCGAGCCCGAGCGCGTCGAACTGCAGCTCGGTGGCGGAGGCGACGCCCACGCCCGCCGCGATCACCACCAGCGCGATCTGCACGCCGACCCCTTGCCGCTCGCCGAACAGCACTCGCGCCAGACCCGCCGTCCACAGCGGCGTCGTCGCCTTCACTGCATAGTCCACAGTCCACATTACTATTTACATATTGACATATGTGTATGACATACAACATTTACAGCTGACTGGGGAATGTCCCCAGTCATTAAAATTATCTTTAATGTCATAAAATTGCCACTCTGTACAAAAAACTGATGGAAACTGAACGGATTGTAGCAAATGGGAATCCATTGTCTCTACCTACACCTATGGGAAACAGGTGTGAGTCTATTTATGTATACAGGGTTAGTTGGAAAGGGTGTAGGAACCAGGAAATCCATAAAAATACCCGTAATTCTGAACATCATTATATTTTTTTCAAAATACCCCAGTTTTACAGAGATATTGTTGTTCAAAGATTTTAGAAAAAAATACGCACACGTAACCCTAAGATCAGCTGTTTTCATTTGAAGCTCACAAAATTCAAGAATTGCACATTCCAACAGGCGGCATCCAACAAACGGCCTAGCGGTAAAACAAAACGTTGTCAAAGAGTTCGCCGATACAAGTAAATATGTAATAAAAGAAATAGAGACGACATTTCTTTTAGTACAGTTACGTGTGCGTATTTTTTTCTCAAATCTTTGAACAGCAATATCTCTGTAAATATAGTGAATTTAAAAAAAAATAAGTATAAATGTTGTTCAGAATTACAGGTACTTTTATGGATTTTCAGCTTCCTACACCCTTTCCGACTAACCTTGTATATGTATGTCAAATCAAATTGCAATATGAACATATAACATTTGATAAACCAATTTTCATCCAGTAAGCATTGTTAAGTGATAAGTACTTTGTAAACTCAGAAGTGTGTGCCTAGAGGTCTGAATTCTAGTTTGCAATCTCTCATTATGATGCATTACCATCTATCACCAACAAGTTATAATGTCATTAAAATGGGACTATACATTAAGTAATTTGGTACTGAAACAGACAAGTGAACTCTGACCTGTGTGTGCGTAAGATACGGGCACTTTCCATATGGAGATCTGTGAGCACAGTGTGGTGAGCACTTTGGCGAGCGCGAGCGGCAGCAGCACGCGCCAGTAGTATGGAGTCTGGAACCGTGCAGGTCTCACACCACAGGCGGCCAGCGCCGGCACACTCAGCACCACTACCGCCGCCAGCTGCACCGCCGCCACCGTCATAGGGTACGGAAACTCCGTCAACGCCACCTTGCCCACCACGTTGCTGGCCGAACTGAGCGCGTACCACACCGCGCACAGCGCCGCCACCGTCAACGTCTCGCGCCGAGTCCCGCCTGTGCCCATTCTCCTCGCTTTCTACACTCTACAGTGCCCACCGCCGAATACGGCTAACTGCTGACTGCTAAATATCACAAGCGCTTCAGTTTTAAAATTTCGCATAGCCTATTTGGTACTTCCATATCACTAGACTACTGACAAGTCTGTATCCGTGGCGATGAAATATATATTTTTGGCCATGTATTAGAGTCACAAAGACACTTCTTCTATTCCATATCTTCGTATAATTGAAAATTGTGTTTAGTATTTAGATAACTAATGACCACATTCCACGTAATCCCTATCCATGTACTATCCATAGATGTTCTTTTACAATTTCTTTGCTTGCTTTCACAACCACATGTTAACATTTTCTCACCTGAGAAAATTCTCAATTCACAGACCACTTAAAAATTGTAATTATTGTAATAGTATGATTAAATTTATGTAATTAAATTCGCTATTCGCCAGAGTAAACCTGCTCCATGGTTATATACGTAAATAGAGTATTCTCTGTCTACTGTGTATATTATCTTTGAACAGTTCTATGAAAACCAATGAAAACTGTAAATTGCAAATTCTAAATAACGTGAATACTGAAACTGGATTTTGAAATGTGAACACAGACTACTTTATAGTTAAGTGAATGAAGCATATGCCACATGTGTAAAGTGACATTTATCAATTGACACTTGCAGTGCTGCCAATATTTGACATATTATTATTATAAACTAGGTTTTGCTCGGGGCAGCACCCGCATGATCAGGCTTTTCTGGGATAAAAAGTAGTCCTAATCCAAATGATGGCAGATGGTCTATGGTCTGTGTGCCAAATCACCCAACCCAAGTCACCCAAAACCGTTCATAATAATAATATGTTGTTAAGGTCAAACATATAAGAGCCACAATATATAATTGAAATAGATAATAAATGAAATTAGATCCAAAGACTCATATTTTTTCTTTTTTCCGAGATCAATTATTTTCATTCATGATGATTTCCTCTTTTAATTTTGTTTTATCCTAAACAGACGGAAACTTCAAATGACGTCATATATGGCGATAATAGCGTTTATGAGGTTTAGAAAGCACGTAGTATGTTCCTTGGGGTTTTCTATCTACGCGTTTATTCCTTTACTTTGCTTTTAACTCTTGCCGTGGCCCGCGATCAGTGATCGCTTGCTATTTCTCTGCCTACGTCTACCGACGTCTACGTTCAGTCGTATCGTATACCGTAATAAGTGACGTCATCACACTTTTGTTTTTATTTTTTTTCTCCAAAAATAAGCACTAAAAATATTTGTCAACATAGCAAATTAAAGAAACGGTATTTTTTGTTTTAGGCACATTTGGCTTTTAAAATGTTGTAATTTCAAGCAAGTAGGGCCTAGGGGTACCTAGGTAGCTAAAGTAGGTAATCCTCGACTTATAACCGATCGACGCAGATAAACGAAGGAAGTTCTTTAATACGACGCGTATACATATTCATTTTTTGTTTGTTTAGTACTTTTCACAAAGTGATTAGATTTTGATGATTTGTTTTTCATTCAAAAGGATATGGCGCAAGGTAAGTGGTAATTTTGGATTAGAGGCTAGAGCGCGCTGGCAAGTGGCAACACTCTACCTGACAGCATCTCTGTGTTTCTGTAATCTGTCGTCTGCTGTCTGACTGGTCTCAATATAGTGATTAGAAAATAAAAGTTTAGCTGAATTCTTTTTAAAAGTTAATATTTTATTATTTTAAATAGTTCAGGAGATAAGATAAGATAAATTGACGTGGCGTTAAGGTGTCGATAGAATCGTTTTAATATACAGTGTTAAACGTCACATTGATAAATGATTTTATACCAGAAGTGATCTCGGATACTGTGTTTGTGTGGTGCTATTACAAAAGTGTCGTTTAGGGATCGTCGCGAGGAGCCCCAGTCACGACAGCAAAGCGAGGTTCCGCCTCGGCACCGATCCTTCTTTACAAAACATCTACACTGGGCTGTTCCACCCATCATCAAAATTGCTTACACAGGTACCTACTTTACAATTTGAATACTACCATAAGTAATCGGGCGCTGTCGTAAGTCTCACGAGTCACGTCAGTGGCAGATGGCTGGGTGTAGAGTGTAAATAGTACAGGGGTCTTGTTTCATGCATGCAACAGATTGTTGTATAAGTGTAGTTCTTGAAGTGGACAGTGAGGTCGCGGGTAGCGGCGGCGGCGGCCGTGTGCCTCCACTGACCGCTCTCTTGTGGTCACATAGCATGTTAACCTGCTGGTTTGGTAATTTTCACAGTTTCATTACAAGATTAATAATAATTGATTGTTCATATGCCAATTCATATTAGTATTATTCACACAATGTTTAATTTCCTTATAAACCAAAAGGAAAAACTGATGTTTGCTGATTTTGTCACCTTTATCATACATATTAAAAACTTTTTTGCTAAAATAAAACTGACAAAAAAACTGAAAATAAAAAATTTTGCCCTGAGAGAGTGAAATTTCTTCTTAGATTAAAATGAGACCAACTTTGATCTATACTCTTGTGGAGTCATGAGTGGCTATACATACAAAAAATATAATAATATACTAGCATACATTTATAATACTACCCAATGAAATACACATCCCACTGCTGGACACGGATCTCCTCTACTGAATGAGATTTTTTATGATTTCGAAAATAGTTTTGTTATTGTTTAGAAACATTATCACAACGATCCACTTGCACAACGATCATAAATCGAGATTAACCTCTAAACTAAATTATTTACTAATGTCAAATATTAATACGATTTGACGTTTCTTAAACAGGTTTAGTGGGTTATACTCAATTTAGGATCGTCGTGTAATTAGCTCTCTCAATAGCCAATGCCTTGATGGCGCAGTTGTCATGATTCAATCCCGGGCTGGGTAAAATTGATATTGGGTTTTAAAATCAATAATCAGCTCGTATCGATAGGCTCGCCCCCTATCACATCATGGGGAGCTAATAAGTTCGGCGAAATGTGGGTTTACTTCCTTACAATACACACAAAATAACTTGTCACCTAACCATCTTGTAACACCTAAAGTTAATCACTTCATTTGTATTTATGCATCCCGTCAACCTTTAGTCTCTGAAAGCTGGAAAAAATATTTTGCACATACACAATATATACACAACTAGTTGACAAAAATAAACTATTTTTAGATAGGTTTATGTTGGTTTAACAATAGAGGAAAAGACTAATTTTCTAGATATTTTTAAACTTTAATTAATATTTTAAATAGAATCACAAATAGAATTTTAATTTTAGAATATATGTAGGTACCTATGAATGAATATAATATGTATTGTGTGACGTTTTATACTTTATTCTTGATCGGGCTTTATTTATCTCACTTTCATGTTTTTTAATGTGGTTAAAGTTCTATTTAAATTAGCCATTAGTCACACACAAAAATTAATTGGATTGTAATATTATTATGCATTCGACAGCAGGCGAGCGCGTGAGAGAGTCGCAGTTGCCGTGGTTGCCGTGGGTAGCGTGGGTGACGTGGGCGGTGCGGTGATGCCGCGATGGCGTCGCGGCGCGTGACGCGCAAGTGGGAAGTGTTCGCGGGTCGCAATCGGTTCTGGTGTGACGGACGGCTGATGACGGCGCCGCACCCGGGCGTGTTCGCGCTCACGCTGGCGCTCATCTGCGGCACGTGCGCGCTGCACTTCGCGTTCGACTGTCCGTTCCTGGCGGCGCGCGTGTCGCCCGCCGTGCCGGCGGTGGGCGCGGCGTTGTTCGCGTTCACGCTGGCGGCGCTGTTGCGCACGGCACTGTCCGACCCCGGGATCATCCCGCGCGCCGCTCCCGCCGAGGCGGCCGCGCTGGAGGCCGAGGCGGAGGGAGGAGCCGGCCGACCGCCGCCGCGCGCTCGCGAGGTGCTCGTGCGCGGACGCCCCGTCAAGCTCAAGTACTGCTTCACGTGCAAGATGTTCCGACCGCCGCGCGCCAGCCACTGCTCGTTGTGTGACAACTGCGTAGACCGGTTCGACCATCACTGTCCGTGGGTGGGCAACTGCGTCGGCAAGCGTAACTATCGTGCATTCTACACGTTCGTGGTGTCGCTGTCGTTCCTGGCGGTGTTCGTGTTCGCGTGCGCGGTGACTCACCTGGCGCTGGCGGCTCGCGGCGCAGGTCTCGCGGCTGCACTGCGCTCGTCTCCTGCTTCGGCGCTGGTCGCCGCCGTGTGCTTCCTGTCAGTTTGGTCAGTACTGGGACTGGCCGGCTTCCACACCTACCTCGCTTCCACGGATCAGACCACCAACGAGGATGTGAGCACTAAGCGACTATAGCATCAGAATTTATTTATACTTTTAGTTGTTAGAATTAAAACCGATTTTAACATATTTTGACATGTTATTTCAGATCAAAGGCTCGTTTTCGACGCGGCGAGGTGTTGCCAATCCCAATCCCTACTCGCGCGGGAACGCGTGCGCCAATTGTTGGCACGTCTTGTGCGGTCCGTTAGCACCTAGCCTCATCGACAGGTGAGTTTTTCGACTGAATCTTTTAAAATAATTGTATGAACACTTTTAAACATAACATAAAATACACGACTTCCTCATATTTTACTATTATTTTTCTATGGAAACTTCTATTTACCATCAGTTGAAAAAATGATTTGTATGGGCTTTTGATACAGACGCGGTGTTTTCACCATCGATGTGAAAGACGAGCTTCCTGCGAGCTTCGTTCGAGCGATGAACGACTCCGGGCAGCTGAGTTCAGTATCGGGGGCCATCGCACCAGTGTCACTGCAGCCGACGGCGCTGCAGAATGTGTCGCTGACGGACGGCAGCTACACCAACCTGTACGACGGAGGATCCTCATCCTCGCCTGCCCGACATGCGTACATGAACCGCACGCTCGACCTCGACCCCGTGCCACTGCAGGGTGAGCGATCACTTCACTCGCTATATACACGACACATGCCACAGACGCGGTCATATTGATTGTACGGTGTGATGGTATGTATGTTCCAGAGGTGTGCATCGGTGGCGCAACGTCGGGCGGCGGTGGTGGCGGCGGCGGCGGTGGTGGCGGTGCCGGACTGAGTGCGTCTCGACTGCGACTACTGCACGACACTACCATGATCGACGCCGCACTCGACCTCGACGATCCCGAGCCGCCGCATCACTTGAGTGTGCCTCACGCGCCTCACGCGCCTCACTCACATCACGCGCCTCACGCACATCACCCGCCCCGCGCGCCTCCACCCACACCCGCGCTCGCGCTCGCCGCGCTCTGACGACGCGCCGGCCCGCGTGGCCGCACCGCTCGCTCGCGCGGTCGCACCGCTCGCTCGCGCGGTCGCACCGCTCGCTCGCGCGGTCGCACCGCTCGCTCGCGCGGTCGCACCGCTCGCTCGCGCGGTCGCACCGCTCGCTCGCGCGGTCGCACCGCTCGCTCGCGCGGTCGCACCGCTCGCTCGCGCGGTCGCACCGCTCGCTCGCGCGGTCGCACCGCTCGCTCGCGCGGTCGCACCGCTCGCTCCGCCCGCCGCCGTTCGAGACCGCGCGAGAAACTACGCCGCGGACCGTGAGGCCGTTCATCAACATGTGTAAATAATTATATATATAAATAAATTAGGTCATATTGTGGAGTAATTCGTTGTTTTATTACAATCATAGAGATGAATGGGCCGGCTCGTCCGGGTCGTTACCACTGTCTAACAGAAAACCGACGTAAAGTAGCAGCTTGCTGCTGCGTTTCGTACGGTGAGTGAGATATCCGGATGCCCAAATCCTCCACCCCTTCCCAATCCCTTAATTATCCCTATCCTTTAAGGTCGGCAACGCGCCCATAATTCTTTCGATATTGTGGACGTACATGGGCGGTGGAGATCACTTGCCATTAGGTGACCCACTTGCTCGTTTGCTGGTCTTACTATTAAAAAAAAAACCAGTTGCAGTATAGTATCACTATCGATACTTCTCCACCCCCGATGACTGAAGCTGACAGCACAACATAAACAAACGACCTTAATTTAAATACATAAATAAAACTGTTTGTGAAGTCCATTTCAAATATCGATCACGCGATCAGTTGATTTGGATTAGGATCGTTTCTAATTTCGGCTGTACGTAACCGAATGATTACACAGGTAGGTATGCACATTGTACATACAGTACTCTTTATTTTGAAAGTTTAACAAAGGGATAATGAAGTTGGATGAAGAAGGGATGCAGTTTCACCCGCATCATATAAATGATGGATAGGGTTTAATATTGAGAGGAGCGGGTGTGGGCTGATATGCGAAAAATGTTAAAAATAATAAAAAACCTACAAACCGATTGCAGCGCAACCTACCGGTTCCAATAGTACATCTCTCTGTCTGACGCGTCACGCGACACGAGGAGACAAGGTCGGTCACGGTGCGCGATGCGCGTCTTGCGTTCATTGTGAAACATATGAATATATATGTCGAATCAAGAATAGAATCAAGTTCGGCCACCCAAGAGCGACCTCACCGTGAGACACTTGAGTCTCGCCCCGGGCGCCAAGGGTGCCCTTAGTATGAGAAATGCATGGCACGACCACCCAAGTGTAAGGCGTGACATCACCGCGCCACTCCGAACGCAGGCATGATGTCATCGTGGAGTGTGGAGCATGCCGGGATGCGGCCGTTGGAACGGGCCAAGACCTACAGTGGAGCTCGTACCGTGCGGACGCGTCTGTTGGATTAACTTTGCATACCTTGTATTATTGACTCAGTAAATACTAGTTAAGACGTATCGTTATAATTATTGCTCGAGGCCCCCTGAGTCCTGATGCCCACCTATCTGCGACATATATATACAGTGGGTAAAGCGAAAGAGTAAAGACATACATTTGACGTTTCCATGAAAATTTAGTTTATAAATTGTTAAAACATTGCTTTCAGTATAATAATTGTGTGGAAGTTAAAGCTAACTGTACGTGTCCTACGTGATAGCGTTTGCAGAGTGATCAGTGACTGTGCTTTGACAAAAACTTAAAATAAACATTGTCAAGAAGTGATTTTGTATGTTCCGCATTGTGGGTGTTTAGAATTTTTTTAATTTTGTCAAAAAGTTATCTACACTGGTCACGTTAATCGTGGCAACGAGTATATGCTTTAATTTCGAAAGTTTACTCAAAACGTTGGTAGCTCCGTGCGTTAGGCCCTGAGCGTCGATATCGGGTGCCTGAGTTCGAACCCAGTACTGAAGAGTTATTTTTGATTTTTATTTTTATTTATTTGATTGATTGATTGAAGTGAAGGAAGTTTTCGATTCTTTATTTTCCTTAGACTGTGAAAAAGGACCAGGGCCTGACTCAATTCCTCCACTGTTTCTTAAAAAATGTGCAGCAAACCTAGCCGGTCCACTGACCATAATTTTCAACCATTCTCTATCGCAGGGATTATTCCCCAATCAGTGAAAAATCGCGCACATCACACCGATCTTTAAATCCGGCCGTGTTGATAATGTGGCAAATTATAGACCAGTATCAATTCTTTCCGCGTGTGGTAAAATTATTGAATTCCTCGTTCAGAAGAAAATGTTCTCTCACTTCAAAAATATGCTGGATGATAACCAACACGGGTTTCGCCCCAAAAAATCGACAGCAACTAATCTAATTGAGTATGTCTCTTATATATCATCTGCATTAGATAGCGGAAAAGAAGTTCACGCAATATACACAGACTTTAAAAAAGCCTTCGATTTGGTAGATCATGACTTACTAGTTGCTAAGTTGGAAAGCATGGGAGTTCATGGGTCGTTGCTGCGTTGGTGCGAATCATACTTGAGAAACCGTTCGCAACTAGTGTATGTTAAAGGGTTCAAATAAAAAAAAAATGTTTTATATCATCAGGGGTGCCTCAGGGATCACACCTGGGACCACTATTTTTTTTAATCTTCATAAATGATTTAGGTAAAAAAATAAATTCAAATTTTAAACTTTTTGCTGATGATCTAAAAATATTTAGAACAATTAACTCTGAATTTGATAAAGTTCAACTTCAGTTAGATCTAAACATTGTAGGTATGTAGTTGGTGTTTACAGAATGATATGCATTTAAATCAAAATAAATGTTATTTTATCAAATTCAGCAGGAAAAGGAACTCATGTCGGACTTGCTACTTAATTAACAATAGTCCGCTCATAGAGGTTGATTCCATTAGAGACCCAGGGTTATTTAGTGGATAGTAGTTTAAATTTTAGAAACCATTTCGACCAAATAGTTAATAAGGCATCAAAACTGTCTGGTTATATCGTCAGAGAAATGAAAATTTTCAAAGAACCTCACCTCACCATTTCTATTTACAACAGTGTCACAAGAAGTATTCTGGAATATTGCAGTACCGGATGGAGCCCGTTTTATCAAGTGCATTCAGATAGGATTGAGCGCGTTCAGAAAAGGTTTTTGTATCATCTAATTTACTCGGACAACAAATGCCGTATTTTGAACTACTATGACTCTAAGTTGAGTCACTACAAAATGAAAACTCTAAGCGCACGGAGAAAAATTTTAGATTTTATATTTTTGTTTAAGCTAATAAACGGCTTAATAGATTCTCCCGAGCTTTTAGGAAATGTGCAAATATGCATTCCTCGCCCTAGTAGTCGCCTAATAAACAGAAAAACATTTGCACTGCCTCATAGTCTAACAAATATAGGTCTTGCTTCGCCAATATCCCGCATGGTTTCTTTTGCTAACTCCGTTCGTAGTGATATGTCTTTACGGGTTCTGTAGCCTCAATAAAATCTAAGCTCAAAGACATAATTAACTAAAAATTAGCTTTCGCCAAATCTCACCTTAAAATGTTGTAATTTTAATTTTTAACTTAGTATTTTTTTTGTCATATTAAATTAATAAGCATGATGGATTCACATCTAGTAGATGTCAATCAAACGGAGTGTATTATAACTTTTTTTTTATCTTGGCATGTATATGATTGTTCATCAGTTTTGTGAATTATAATAAAAAAAAAAAAAAAATGTAACAAAAAACCCGTTGGCCCGTTCTGGGTCGTGAAGATAAACATATAGACGGCTTAGTAAAAATACTTAAATAAATAAAAAATAATAAACAGAAGTGAGATATAATCCTTACACAGGTGGCTTATAAAAATGAACATAAATATTTAAAAAATGTTAAGTATTTACTTCTGAATTTCTATAGACAAAGCGGCGCGACTTAAATCACAAAGCATACCGCCACTTGTTTGTTTACTGCCGTCGCGTCGACACATTGTCGGCGAGTCGTTTTTTTTTTGACTCAGTCGACAACTCTTTTAGTATTCAGTCAACCGCGAATGTTGTTTTCGGGCGGACGTAAAGAGAGTATAATATTCTTTGGACGTAATATATGATGTGACATGTTTGACGCATTGCGAAGTTATGTAAACGTCGCGAGTGATATAGTTTGTGTACGATGCATACGGAGGAATATTTTAAAAAGATGTTTCGGGAAGTGTGATTGTACTTTCGTATGTACAATACTTTGGCTTGCAATACGGCGGAGGTTTTGGTTGTTTTACACATATCTACATACACCACCACCCAAATTCAAACTCAAACCCCCCTCCCCCCTCCTTCACCAACGAAACTACCGTGTCTCAGTCCCCCCCCCGTCCATCATACATAGATCGCAAAATTAGACAAAATGTGAATGTTCGCATAATGAATGCAGTGATGAACGTTCACGTAATGAGTGCAGTGGTGAACGTTCACGTAATGAGATGTGAGTAGTAATACTTCATGTAATTAATAAAGTTAAAATTAAATTAATTAGACTAATTTAATTTCTTGAATTGTCATCGGTCCTTGATAATTTTGTCAAATTTCGAGTTAATCCGACGTTTTGAAGGGGGTGAAAAATCATGACCAAAGTTTCCGTAGGTTGTACCCAATATTTGGTACTGCGTAGGTAGGTAGGTAGGTAGGTAGGTTAGGTTAGGTTAGGTTAGGTTAGGTTAGGTTGGGGTGCGAAGTCAGGAAACCTCCACGTGGTGCACCCTGGGCAACGGCGGTCAAGTTGACCGACGGCTGATATCCTGACAACAGGTGGTTGACGGTCGTTGCATGTTGCGACGGCCGTCGTCATTTGTGAGGGGCTGATTTTAGGGCCACCCCCGGGTTCTGTCTCGGGGGTGTCGACGGGCTCGGTGTGCGCTCACCCCGCCGCCGAGCAGGACTGCGGTCACCGTCGGAGATCGTAATCTGGTCAGGAGGTCTGTGGTTATGTCTCGCGCTCCTGATCGGACCGAGGGTCTTGGCTTAACCGCCTGGGCCGCGAGGTAGAAAACCTCTATAAAAAGTTACCCCGAATCCCAAGCGGCGGCGCACCGCGAGGGGATGCATGGCCGATGGGTAGTTCGGTCGTTAGTGCGAACCCCCGCCGGAGTCCAGCCGAAACTCCGAAAGCGGGTTACGCCTAGGCTTACCCAGGTACAGGGGTCTCTGCCTGGGTGGACATTTTAGTTCCCCCATTCTCGTGGGATTTATTATGAAATTATCATTTCCTAAAAAACCCATAGTTGTGGTGGAGAGGCTGTCTGCCTCGGGGGGCACTCGTGGCCCAGAACAGACACTGGAGGAGGGGCGCAAGCCCAAAGGTGAGGTTGCCGAGGTGGCGCCCGTCCCGGTTCTCGAGTCCGAGGCCGGGCCGAGTGGCACTACCTCGCGCACGAAGAGGGGTCGCCGAGATCGAGATCGCATCGTGGTCTCGGTCTCGAGCGAGAGTGACAGCGAGCCGGCTGAAAAGCTGATCGCTGTTTCCACGAGTCCAACACCGGGTCCGGAGTTGGACGTCGTGGAGATGGAGGAGGCCGAGGCGCCAGTCGACGAGCTGGACTGGCGCCTGCGATTGGCCGAGACGATCCGGGACGTCTCACACAAGTCCCGGAATTTGAAGGGGACGGAGCAGCGGAGGCTGAATCTCGCCGCCAACGAGTTGTTGGAGAGGGCGGGGGAGTCAGGCTCCGCTGAGGTAGCCCGCTTGGAGGCGGAGAAGGCGGCCTTGGCAAATGAGGTCGCCAAGCTGAAGGCCGCACAGGCGGAGCAGGCCAAAGTCCTGGAGGAGGTGTTGGCGACAGTGAGGTCGCTTGGGCTGCCGCAGCCGGCGGTGCAACCGGAGGGTGCGTCCGAAGAGACGTTCGCTGAATTCCAGCGGCGTCTCTTTAATATTTTGGACGCCCGCTTTGAGGCAGTATATTTGCGGCTGCCTCCCGAGCGCCCAGTTCGGCCTCCTTTGGCCGCTGACCGGGCCAGGCCGGAGAGGGCTGAGTGGCCGCCGCTGCAAGTGCCGCGGCCTCGAGCCACCGTTGGGCCGCCACCAACACCTGCGGCCGTGGCCGGTTCCTCCAGGGACCCGCCCCTTGTTGCCGGTCCGCCAGTCACTGGCAAGGGGAAAGGGAAGGGGAAAGGAAAGGGTGGGAGCGGAACTTCCGCCATACCCGCCCCAACAGAGGCTCCCCGACCTGCACCCGCAGTCGTGGCCCCGTCGGCCGTTGCGGCTTCCTCCGCCGCTACTCCGGTTCCCCCCCAGCGATCATCACGCGCGGGGGGGAAAAAGAAGAAGAAGGGCCGTCCGGCTACCCCGGGTCCGCCTCCGCGCGAGCCCCGCCCGCTGCCTCCAGCTCCGACGTCTATGGACGAGGGGTGGGTGACGGTTGCGCGAAAGGGGAGGCGGAACAATCCCCAGTCCGCTCCGAGAGCAGCGGCTGACGCACAGCCGCAGCAACGACCTCAGCCGAGTCAGCGCAGGCCAGAGCCAAAGCTTCGGCTGCACCGCAGGGCGGCCGTCACCTTGACGGTGACGCCGGAGGGTCTTGCACGGGGTGTGACTTACGCCCAGATCCTCCGGGAGGTGCAAAGGAGTGTGCGCCTCGCCGACCTCGGCATAGCCGACACGCGGGCCCGACTAATGGCCACGGGCGGCTACCTCTATGAGGTGCCTGGGCCTGAATCGGAGGCGAAGGCTGACTCCCTCGCCAACAAAGTGAGGGAGGTGTTCCGCGGTACGGAACTGGAGGGAGACGTCCGTGTCTCTCGCCCGTTCAAGACCGCGGAACTGCGAGTCTCCGGGTTGGACGCGTCTGCCGACCCGGAAATGATCGCAACGGCCCTCGCGGGGGTGGGGCATTGTACGGCGGAGGATTTTAAGGTCGGGGAGATCCGCCCCGACCGTTCAGGCCTTGGTGCGGCATGGGTGCGGTGCCCAGCCAAGGTCGCCAGTGGGATTATTGGGGCGAAGCGGGTCCTAATAGGCTGGGTGGCGGCACAGGTCCGCCTCCTTGAGCCGAGGCCCATGCGGTGCTTCCGGTGCCTTTACAACGGGCACGTCCGGATGCGCTGCACCGATGAGTGTGACCGTAGCGGAATCTGCTACCGCTGCGGTCAAGAGGGCCACAAGGCCAAGGAGTGCTCCGCGGAGTCGCACTGCGCAGTCTGCGCAGCTGCAGGAAAACCCGCGGGGCATAAGTTGGGCGCCAAGGCCTGTGTCGCTTCCTCCCGTCCCCGCCGCTCTAAACGCGGTGGGCGCGGCGGGGCTGTGACCCAGCCGGACTCGTCCCACAGCGTCGCACCCATGGAGATCGCCCATTAATATGGCGCAACGATTCCTCCAGGCGAATATTAATCACTGCGCCAGAGCACAGGACTTGCTCGTTCAAAGCCTGGCGCAGTGGTCGATACAAGTGGCTGTGGTCGCCGAGCCGTATTTTGTCCCTGCTAGGGAAGATTGGGCAGGGGACCTAGACGGTTCGGTGGCCGTCATCACTCGGGGCGCTGCCGGCTCCCCACCCTTTGAAAGAGTAGCGAAGGGTTCGGGATGCGTGGCGGTTCTGTTGGGGGGGGTCTGGATTGTGGGAGTGTATTTCTCCCCCAACAGATCCCTGGCCGAGTTCGAGCTATTTCTCACTCGGCTGGGGGCCCTGGTGGTGCAAGGCAGTCAGCCTCGCCCCGTCCTCGTCGCCGGCGACTTCAACGCCAAGTCTCTGGCTTGGGGTTCGTCGGCGACCGACGTGCGCGGCGAGGCCCTGGAGGAGTGGGCGATCTCGTCCAGCCTGGCCGTCGTGAATCGCGGATCGGTGGACACGTGCGTGCGGCACAATGGCGGTTCGGTGGTGGACATCACGTTCGCCACCCCAGCACTAGCCCGCCGTGTCCGGGATTGGAGGGTCCTGGTGGACGAGGAGACGTTGTCGGATCACCGATACATTCGGTTCGACGTCGCCTCGTCCCCTACTGCCCAGTCTGGTGGTGGACCGACCGCTCCGCGATCGGACGGCCCGCGTTGGGGTGTGAAGCGCCTCGACGTCGAGGCCCTGAAGGAGGCCGCTCTGGCTCAGGCGTGGCTCCCCGTACCGGAGAGGCCGGTACGGGTCGAGGAGGAGGCGGCGTGGTTCGGGGCGGCGATGTCGCATGTCTGCGACGCAGCCATGCCCCGTGTCCGACGCCGGCCTGAGAAGCGCCAGGTGTTCTGGTGGACGGCGGAGCTCACGCGGCTGCGTGTTTCGTGCGTGGCCGCGCGCCGTTGCCTCGCCAGGCACCGTCGTCGCCGGATTCGTCTGCCCGGCGACGAGGACCAGGAGCGGCTGCTTCACGGCCTCTACAAAGAGGCCAAGAGAGCGCTGCATGTGGCAATAGCGGGAGCAAAGTCTGCGGCTCGAAGGGAGTTCCGGAGCACTCTCGATAACGATCCGTGGGGGCGTCCGTACCGCGTGGCGATGAAAAAGTGTCGCCCGTGGGCGCCCCCGCTGACGCAGAGTCTCCGGGGCGACCTAGTCGAGGAGGTCGTCGCGGCTTTGTTCCCGGCCACCGAGGATGTCACTCCTCCACCGATGGCGCCAGGTCCAGCGGCGCCATCGTCGTTGAGTTCGGCAGGGGTTGTTTCCGAGGTTTCGCCCGCAGAGTTGCGGGCGGCAGTGGTTCGGCTGCGGGGCAAGAACACCGCCCCAGGGCTCGATGGTATCCCCGGCAAAGCCTGGGTGCTAGCCCTCGAGTTCCTGGGTGCGAGGCTCCGCGGCCTTTTCTCCGCCTGTATGGAGCAGGGCGTCTTCCCGTCGCGCTGGAAGACCGGGAAGCTCGTCCTGCTCAAGAAGGAGGGCCGACCCGCAGAGTCGCCATCGGCCTACCGGCCCATTGTGTTGCTCGACGAGGTCTGCAAATTGTTTGAGAGGGTTGTTCACGCTCGCCTCGTCGAGCACCTTGAAGGGGTCGGGCCGGACCTGGCAGATTGCCAGTTCGGGTTCCGGCATGGCCGATCGACCATCCACGCGATTTTGCGGGTCAAGGCACAGGCGGAGGATGCAGTAGCCCGGGGCAAGGTGGTCGTGGCGGTGTCTCTCGACATCGCCAACGCGTTTAATACGCTGCCCTGGGCTTGCATAAATGAAGCACTGCTGTACCACGTGGTGCCACCGTATTTACGGCGTCTGGTACACTCGTACCTATTTGATAGGGACGTGTTGTATCCGGGCGCCGACGGGTGGCACCGAAGAGCGATGGCCTGCGGTGTTCCACAGGGCTCAGTTCTGGGCCCGCTTCTGTGGAACATCGGCTACGATTGGGTGCTCCGTGGTGCCAATCCTCGGGGCGTCGCTGTCGTCTGCTACGCGGACGACACTTTAGTGACAGCGACGGCGAGATCCTTCCAGGATGCCGCCCTGCTCGCCTCTGTGGGTACAGAGCGGGTGGTGGGCAGGATTCGGCGACTGGGCCTCACTGTGGCCCTGAACAAAACCGAGGCCCTTTGTTTTCATGGGCCTCGGCGGGGGCCACCTGTAGGGGCCCACATCACAGTGGAGGGGGTGCGGATTTCCATCGGCTCCACCATGAAGTATCTAGGATTGGTGCTAGATAGCCGGTGGAATTTCCGTGCCCATTTCGAGAAGTTGTCGCCGAAACTGGTGCGGGCAGCAGGTGCGCTTGGAAGCCTGCTGCCGAACCTGGAAGGTCCCGGCAACCCCTGCCGAAGTTTGTATGCGGGAGTCGTGCGCTCCATGGCCCTATACGGTTGTCCCGTTTGGGCCGGGTCCCTGAACGCTCGCTGTGTCACTCTACTGCGTAAACCGCAGCGCTTAGTGGCACAGCGGATCATCAGGGGCTACCGCACGGTCTCCCATGAGGCGGCCTGCCTGTTGGCGGGTACTCTCCCTTGGGAGTTGGACGCCCAGCACCTCTCGTCCGCGTTCTTTTGGCGAGAGGGGGCGTCCCAACGAACACAGAGATTGGCTCCGAGGGAGATTGCGGCCCGATTTCGCAGAGCCGCCGTGGAGGAGTGGCATGCCAGGCTGGAGAGCCCAAGTGCCGGTGTGAGGACTGTCGCGGCAGTGCGTCCTGTCCTTGACGAGTGGTTAGACAGGCGCCACGGTGCGCCCACATTCCGGCTGACACAGGTACTGACGGGTCACGGTTGTTTCGGCTCGTACCTGTGTCGCATAGCCGGGAAGGAGGATTCCGCCGTGTGCCACCATTGTGGCAACTGCCGCGAGGACACGGCACAACACACCTTGGAGGAGTGTCAAGCCTGGAGTGACGAGCGCAGCGCTCTCAGAGCAGTCGTCGGAGGAGACCTGTCGCTGCCGGCCGTGGTGTCTGCCATGGTCGGCAGCCGGAGGTCTTGGCGGGCGGTAGCCTCCTTTTGCGAGTGCGTCATCTCGCAGAAGGAGAGCGCCGAGCGGGATCGTGAGCAGAACGATCCCGCGCGCCGCCAAAGGAGACGTAGGAGGCGTCGGGTGGACGACTGACCGGCGTCTCCCGCCCTGTGGAATGGGGGCGTTTGGAGAATTCCACCACGGTATCCCCTGCCTGTCGTAAGAGGCGACTAATTGGGGCCATCGGGGGTCGTAGGCGCGCAGCCGGGGGCTGTCGTAGCGCCATTATTGTACTGTTGTACATGCGACCCCGGGATGGACGGCAGCACGGGTGGTCGGCCTCGTGTCTGCCGTTGACGCCGAGGGCGTCCTTCGGTGTGCGGGGGCTTCTGAGCCCCCCATAAGGAGACGGGCCGCAAGGCGGCACCGCGCAGGGGCGGTTCCGGTAGCAATCCTTAGATTTAGCTAAGGATACCCCGGGGCCGCTCCACATGCGCCGAAGAAGGCCACCGCGGGGTTTTAGTTGGTATGCCGGTGTAGGTTGTATATAGTGTTAGGGACTCGGCCCAGTGGTCGCCCGGATTTAACATCTCTTCCGGGTGGCGTAGTGCTGGGTCGTAAGACCGGTGAACCCAACATAACCGTTCCGCCTTCCCCCGGGGCGGGGCGGTAGCAATAATTCGCTTTCCCCGCGACAAAAAAAAAAAAAAAAAAAAAAAAAAAAAAGGTTCCCACCCTTCGAAAAGGTAGCGAAGGGTTCGGGATGCGTGGCGGTTCTGTTGGGGGGGGTCTGGATTGTGGGAGTGTATTTCTCCCCCAACAGATCCCTGGCCGAGTTCGAGCTCTTTCTCACTCGGTTGGGGGCCCTGGTGGTGCAAGGCAGTCAGCCTCGCCCCGTCCTCGTCGCCGGCGACTTCAACGCCAAGTCTCTGGCTTGGGGTTCGTCGGCGACCGACGTGCGCGGCGAGGCCCTGGAGGAGTGGGCGATCTCGTCCAGCCTGGCCGTCGTGAATCGCGGATCGGTGGACACGTGCGTGCGGCACAATGGCGGTTCGGTGGTGGACATCACGTTCGCCACCCCAGCACTAGCCCGCCGTGTCCGGGATTGGAGGGTCCTGGTGGACGAGGAGACGTTGTCGGATCACCGATACATTCGGTTCGACGTCGCCTCGTCCCCTACTGCCCAGTCTGGTGGTGGACCGACCGCTCCGCGATCGGACGGCCCGCGTTGGGGGTTGAAGCGCCTCAACGTCGAGGCCCTGAGGGAGGCCGCTCTGGCCCAGGCGTGGCTCCCCGTACCGGAGAGGCCGGTACGGGTCGAGGAGGAGGCGGCGTGGTTCGGGGCGGCGATGTCGCATGTCTGCGACGCAGCCATGCCCCGTGTCCGACGCCGGCCTGAGAAACGCCAGGTGTTCTGGTGGACGGCGGAGCTCACGCGGCTGCGTGTTTCATGCGTGGCCGCGCGCCGTTGTCTCGCCAGGCACCGTCGTCGCCGGATTCGTCTGCCCGGCGACGAGGACCAGGAGCGGCTGCTTCACGGCCTCTACAAAGAGGCCAAGAGAGCGCTGCATGTGGCGATAGCGGGAGCAAAGTCTGCGGCTCGGAGGGAGTTCCGGAGCACTCTCGATAACGATCCGTGGGGGCGTCCGTACCGCGTGGCGTTGAAGAAGTGTCGCCCGTGGGCGCCCCCGCTGACACAGAGTCTCCGGGGCGACCTAGTCGTGGAGGTCGTCGCGGCTTTGTTCCCGGCCACCGAGGATGTCACTCCTCCACCGATGGCGCCAGGTCCAGCGGCGCCATCGTCGTTGAGTTCGGCAGGGGTTGTTTCCGAGGTTTCGCCCGCAGAGTTGCGGGCGGCAGTGGTTCGGCTGCGGGGCAAGAACACCGCCCCAGGGCTCGATGGTATCCCTGGCAAAGCCTGGGTGCTAGCCCTCGAGTTCCTGGGTGCGAGGCTCCGCGGCCTTTTCTCCGCCTGTATGGAGCAGGGCGTCTTCCCGTCGCGCTGGAAGACCGGGAAGCTCGTCCTGCTCAAGAAGGAGGGCCGACCCGCAGAGTCGCCATCGGCCTACCGGCCCATTGTGTTGCTCGACGAGGTCTGCAAATTGTTTGAGAGGGTAGTACACGCTCGCCTCGTCGAGCACCTTGAGGGGGTCGGGCCGGACCTGGCAGATTGCCAGTTCGGGTTCCGGCATGGCCGATCGACCATCCACGCGATTTTGCGGGTCAAGGCACAGGCGGAGGATGCAGTAGCCCGGGGCAAAGTGGTCGTGGCGGTGTCTCTTGACATCGCCAATGCGTTTAATACGCTGCCCTGGGCCTGCATAAACGAAGCACTGCGGTACCACGTGGTGCCACCGTATTTACGGCGTCTGGTGCACTCGTACCTATCTGATAGGGACGTGTTGTATCCGGGCGCCGACGGGTGGCACCGAAGAGCAATGGCCTGCGGTGTTCCACAGGGCTCAGTTCTGGGCCCGCTTCTGTGGAACATCGGCTACGATTGGGTGCTCCGTGGTGCCAATCCTCGGGGCGTCGCTGTCGTCTGCTACGCGGACGACACTCTCGTGACAGCGACGGCGAGATCCTTCCAGGATGCCGCCCTGCTCGCCTCTGTCGGTACAGAGCAGGTGGTGGGCAGGATTCGGCGACTGGGCCTCACTGTGGCCCTGAACAAAACCGAGGCCCTTTGTTTTCATGGGCCTCGGCGGGGGCCACCTGTAGGGGCCCACATCACAGTGGACGGGGTGCGGATTTCCATCGGCTCCACCATGAAGTATCTAGGATTGGTTCTGTCTGCCTCAGGGGCCACTTGTGGCTCAAAACAGACACAGGAGGGGCGTAAGCCCGAAGAGTTAGTTGCCGAGGTGGCGTCTCCCGACCCGGTCCTCGAGTCCGAGGCCGGGCCGAGTGGCGCAACCGCGTGCATGAAGAGGGGTCGCCGAGATCGAGATCGCGCTGTGGTCTCGATCTCGAGCGACAGCGATTCCGAGCCAGCGGAGAAGTTGCTCGCTACTTCAGCGAGCCCAACTCCGGCGGGCGAGGAAAATGTTGCGGAGATGGAGGTGGCCGAGGTTCCGGCTGACCAGCTGGACTGGCGTCTACGCTTGGCGGGAATCATCCGGGACGTGTCACACAAGTCCCGGAATCTCAAGGGGACGGAGCAGCGGAAGTTAAATCTTGCTGCCACCGAGCTCCTTGAGAGAGCTGAAGAGTCAGTCCCCGCCGAGGTAGTTCGGCTGGAGGCCGAGAAGGCGGCGATGGCGCAGGAGATCGCCCTTCTTAAGGCCTCCCAGTTGGCCCAGCAACGTACGCTGGATGAGTTGCTGGCCACTGTCCAGTCCATGGGACAGATGCGGTCGGGGTCTCAAAGCGGGCAGGCGTCTGGTGAGACGTTTGAGGAGTTCCAGCGCCGACTCCTCAACATCGTCGATGCCCGTTTTGAGGCAATATCGTTGCGGCTCCCGCCGGAGCCCATAGTTCGGCCTCCATTGGCCGCTGACCGGGCCAGACCGGCAACGAATGAGTGGCCGCCGCTGCCGTTGCCGCGGCCACGCGCCGTCATTGGACCGCCGTCAACACCTGCAGTGGCTGGGACCTCCAAGGTTCCGCCCGCTATCGCTGGTCCGTCGGGTTCTTCGAAGGGGAAGGGCAAGGGTAAGGGCAAATCTGTCCAGCCCGAGCCTGTTGCAGCCCCTCGAAGCATACTTGGCCCGGTAGCCGCAAAGGCGTCGGTGGCTCCTCTTGTGGTCGCCCCAAATCCCCCCCAGCAATCTTCACGGGCGGAGGGGAAAAAAAAGGGGAAAAAGAAGAAGGGTCGAGCCGTTCTGCCGGCTCCGCCTCCCCGTGAACCGCGCCCACTGCCTCCGGCCCCCACGTCCATGGATGAGGGCTGGACTGTGGTGGCGAGTAAAGGGAAGCGGCCCCAGCCCGCGCCGAGAGCTGCGGCAGTGCAGCAGCCGCAGCAACGGCCTCAGCCGAAACAGCCTAGGCCCGAGCCTAAAATACGGCTTCACCAGAGGGCGGCCGTCACCTTGACGGTGACGCCGGAGGGTCTTGCACGGGGTATCACTTACGCCCAGATCCTCCGGGAGGTGCAAAAGAATGTGCGCCTCGCCGACCTCGGCATAGCCGACACGCGGGCCCGGCTAATGGCCACGGGCGGGTACCTGTATGAGGTACCCGGACCGGATTCGGAGGCGAGGGCCGACTCCCTCGCGAACAAAGTGAGGGAGCTGTTCCGCGGAACGGAATTGGAGGGCGATGTTCGCGTCGCTCGCCCTTTCAAGACCGCGGAGCTGCGGGTATCCGGGTTGGATGCGTCTGCCGACTCGGAGACCATCGCAACGGCCCTCGCAGGGGCTGGGGGTTGTCCGGCGGATAATTTTAAGGTCGGGGAGATCCGCCCCGACCGTTCAGGCCTTGGTGCGGCATGGGTGCGGTGCCCAGCCAAGGTCGCAAGTATTATTGTTGGGGCTAAAAGGGTCCTGATTGGCTGGGTGGCGGCGCAGATCCGCCTCCTTGAGCCGAGGCCCATGCGGTGCTTCCGGTGCCTATATAATGGGCACGTCCGGAACCGCTGCACCGATGAGTGTGACCGTAGCGGAATCTGCTACCGCTGCGGTCAAGTGGGCCACAAGGCCAAGGGGTGCTCCGCGGAGGCGCACTGCGCAGTCTGCGCAGCTGCGGGAAAACCCGCGGGGCACCAAGTGGGCGCCAAGGCGTGTGTCGCCTCCTCCCGCCCCCGCCGTTCTAAACGCGGTGGGCGCGGTGGGGTTGTGACCCAGCCGGACCCGACCCACAGCGTCGCACCAATGGAGATCGCCCATTAATATGGCGCAACGTTTCCTCCAGGCGAATATTAACCACTGCGCCAGAGCTCAGGATTTGCTCGTTCAGAGTCTGGCGCAGTGGTCGATACAAGTGGCTGTGGTCGCCGAGCCGTATTTTGTTCCTGTCAGGGATGATTGGGCAGGGGACCTGGACGGTTCGGTGGCCGTCATCACTCGGGGCGCTGCCGGCTCCCCACCCTTCGAAAAGGTAGCGAAGGGTTCGGGATGCGTGGCGGTTCTGTTGGGGGGGGTCTGGATTGTGGGAGTGTATTTCTCCCCCAACAGATCCCTGGCCGAGTTCGAGCTCTTTCTCACTCGGTTGGGGGCCCTGGTGGTGCAAGGCAGTCAGCCTCGCCCCGTCCTCGTCGCCGGCGACTTCAACGCCAAGTCTCTGGCTTGGGGTTCGTCGGCGACCGACGTGCGCGGCGAGGCCCTGGAGGAGTGGGCGATCTCGTCCAGCCTGGCCGTCGTGAATCGCGGATCGGTGGACACGTGCGTGCGGCACAATGGCGGTTCGGTGGTGGACATCACGTTCGCCACCCCAGCACTAGCCCGCCGTGTCCGGGATTGGAGGGTCCTGGTGGACGAGGAGACGTTGTCGGATCACCGATACATTCGGTTCGACGTCGCCTCGTCCCCTACTGCCCAGTCTGGTGGTGGACCGACCGCTCCGCGATCGGACGGCCCGCGTTGGGGGTTGAAGCGCCTCAACGTCGAGGCCCTGAGGGAGGCCGCTCTGGCCCAGGCGTGGCTCCCCGTACCGGAGAGGCCGGTACGGGTCGAGGAGGAGGCGGCGTGGTTCGGGGCGGCGATGTCGCACGTCTGCGACGCAGCCATGCCCCGTGTCCGACGCCGGCCTGAGAAACGCCAGGTGTTCTGGTGGACGGCGGAGCTCACGCGGCTGCGTGTTTCATGCGTGGCCGCGCGCCGTTGTCTCGCCAGGCACCGTCGTCGCCGGATTCGTCTGCCCGGCGACGAGGACCAGGAGCGGCTGCTTCACGGCCTCTACAAAGAGGCCAAGAGAGCGCTGCATGTGGCAATAGCGGGAGCAAAGTCTGCGGCTCGAAGGGAGTTCCGGAGCACTCTCGATAACGATCCGTGGGGGCGTCCGTACCGCGTGGCGATGAAAAAGTGTCGCCCGTGGGCGCCCCCGCTGACGCAGAGTCTCCGGGGTGACCTAGTCGAGGAGGTCGTCGCGGCTTTGTTCCCGGCCACCGAGGATGTCACTCCTCCACCGATGGCGCCAGGTCCAGCGGCGCCATCGTCGTTGAGTTCGGCAGGGGTTGTTTCCGAGGTTTCGCCCGCAGAGTTGCGGGCGGCAGTGGTTCGGCTGCGGGGCAAGAACACCGCCCCAGGGCTCGATGGTATCCCCGGCAAAGCCTGGGTGCTAGCCCTCGAGTTCCTGGGTGCGAGGCTCCGCGGCCTTTTCTCCGCCTGTATGGAGCAGGGCGTCTTCCCGTCGCGCTGGAAGACCGGGAAGCTCGTCCTGCTCAAGAAGGAGGGCCGACCTGCAGAGTCGCCATCGGCCTACCGGCCCATCGTGTTGCTCGACGAGGTCTGCAAATTGTTTGAGAGGGTAGTTCACGCTCGCCTCGTCGAGCACCTTGAAGGGGTCGGGCCGGACCTGGCGGATTGCCAGTACGGGTTCCGGCATGGCCGATCGACCGTGCATGCGATTTTGCGGGTCAAGGCACAGGCGGAGGATGCAGTAGCCCGGGGCAAGGTGGTCGTGGCGGTGTCTCTCGACATCGCCAACGCGTTTAATACGCTGCCCTGGGCCTGCATAAACGAAGCACTGCGGTACCACGTGGTGCCACCGTATTTGCGGCGTCTGGTGCACTCGTACCTATCTGATAGGGACGTGTTGTATCCGGGCGCCGACGGGTGGCACCGAAGAGCGATGGCCTGCGGTGTTCCACAGGGCTCAGTTCTGGGCCCGCTTCTGTGGAACATCGGCTACGATTGGGTGCTCCGTGGTGCCAATCCTCGGGGCGTCGCTGTCGTCTGCTACGCGGACGACACTCTCGTGACAGCGACGGCGAGATCCTTCCAGGATGCCGCCCTGCTCGCCTCTGTCGGTACAGAGCAGGTGGTGGGCAGGATTCGGCGACTGGGCCTCACTGTGGCCCTGAACAAAACCGAGGCCCTTTGTTTTCATGGGCCTCGGCGGGGGCCACCTGTAGGGGCCCACATCACAGTGGACGGGGTGCGGATTTCCATCGGCTCCACCATGAAGTATCTAGGATTGGTGCTAGATAGCCGGTGGAATTTCCGTGCCCACTTCGAGAAGTTGTCGCCGAAACTGGTGCGGGCAGCAGGTGCGCTTGGAAGCCTGCTGCCGAACCTGGAAGGTCCCGGCAACCCCTGCCGAAGTTTGTATGCGGGAGTCGTGCGTTCCATGGCCCTATACGGTTGTCCCGTTTGGGCCGGGTCCCTGAACGCCCGCTGTGCCACTCTACTGCGTAAACCGCAGCGCTTAGTGGCGCAGCGGATAATCAGGGGCTACCGCACGGTCTCCCATGAGGCGGCCTGCCTGTTGGCGGGTACTCTCCCTTGGGAGTTGGACGCCCAGCACCTCTCGTCTGCGTTCTTTTGGCGAGAGGGGGCGTCCCAACGTAGACAGAGATTGGCTCCGAGGGAGATTGCGGCCCGATTTCGCAGAGCCGCCGTGGAGGAGTGGCATGCCAGGCTGGAGAGCCCAAGTGCCGGTGTGAGGACTGTCGCGGCAGTGCGTCCTGTCCTTGACGAGTGGTTAGACAGGCGCCACGGTGCGCCCACATTCCGGCTGACACAGGTACTCACGGGCCACGGGTGTTTCGGCTCGTACCTGTGTCGAATAGCCGGAAAAGAGGATTCCGCCGTGTGCCACCATTGTGGCAACTGCCGCGAGGATACGGCACAGCACACTTTGGAGGAGTGTCCAGCCTGGAGTGACGAGCGCAGCGCTCTCAGAGCAGTCGTCGGAGGAGACCTGTCGCTGCCGGCCGTGGTGTCTGCCATGGTCGGCAGCCGGAGGTCTTGGCGGGCGGTAGCCTCCTTTTGCGAGTGCGTCATCTCGCAGAAGGAGAGCGCCGAGCGGGATCGTGAGCAGAACGATCCCGCGCGCCGCCAAAGGAGACGTAGGAGGCGTCGGGTGGACGACTGACCGGCGTCTCCCGCCCTGTGGAATGGGGGCGTTTGGAGAATTCCACCACGGTATCCCCTGCCTGTCGTAAGAGGCGACTAATTGGGGCCATCGGGGGTCGTAGGCGCGCAGCCGGGGGCTGTCGTAGCGCCATTATTGTACTGTTGTACATGCGACCCCGGGATGGACGGCAGCACGGGTGGTCGGCCTCGTGTCTGCCGTTGACGCCGAGGGCGTCCTTCGGTGTGCGGGGGCTTCTGAGCCCCCCATAAGGAGACGGGCCGCAAGGCGGCACCGCGCAGGGGCGGTTCCGGTAGCAATCCTTAGATTTAGCTAGGGATACCCCGGGGCCGCTCCACATGCGCCGAAGAAGGCCACCGCGGGGTTTTAGTTGGTATGCCGGTGTAGGTTGTATATAGTGTTAGGGACTCGGCCCAGTGGTCGCCCGGATTTAACATCTCTTCCGGGTGGCGTAGTGCTGGGTCGTAAGACCGGTGAACCCAACATAACCGTTCCGCCTTCCCCCGGGGCGGGGCGGTAGCAATAAGTCGCTTTCCCCGCGAAAAAAAAAAAAAAAAAAAAAGGTTTTTTTTTTTTTTTTTTTTTTTTTTTTTTTTTTATTGTGGGGCGCTATGCCCCACTCTCGTTCCCCTAACCCTAGTTAGAGCTCTTTTTCACCCCCTACCCTTCCCTATTCTATCTTTATTGGTTCATTTCTATGCTCCTAGTCTCAATGGTCCTACTTTTCCTAATCCTAGCTATTTTCTTATTTTATTGGAACGACTTTTTTCTTTTCTTTATTTACATACATTTTTTCACTTAATTTAACTTATCTACCTTATAACTATTCCAGTTTATCTTATTTTTACTTACATTATTTCTTAGTTTCTAGTAATATATAATCTATACATTGTATATCTAGCCTAACTTATTTCTACTTATTTCTATTTGCTACGCTAATTACTACATTTCTACAATACTTAATAAACTTATCTCTACTTTCCTTATTTGCTATTAATTTACATACTGTATTTCTTTTAATGTCTATACCTAACTCTATTTCTAAATCTAGTCTTTTCATCAGATACACTGGGCATTCGGTTATAACGTGCACTAAACTTTGGTCTTCTGCAGGGTCACAGATACATGACGGGCTCTCCTTGCACTTGAAGCGGTACAAGTATTCGGAGAACCCGCCATGCCCCGTGAACACCTGCGTCGTGACGGGATCCGTTTGGATCTTCCCGATGATTTGGCGGGCCTCCACAGCACTCGGGAAGAAGAGCTTTGTGGTTGAGGCCGTCTCGCCCTGTACGTAGCGCTCGTTCCACTCGTCAATCGACTCCAGACGAATCTGTCGTTTGACGAATGAAACGGGACACTTATCGTAGTCAGGTTTAACTTTGAGATTCAGCGCAGCATCCTTTGCGAGCTCGTCTGCGCGCTCGTTTCCCTCCAACCCTGCGTGAGCTTTTATCCAGAATAACGATACTATTCTGCCGCGTTCTTTATTGCTTCTGATCATTTTTTGAATTTGGAACGCTAGGGGGTGGAGGGAAGCTCCGTCAGCGACGGTTTCCAGCGCCGCTCTAGAGTCGCTCAGGACGCTGCACTGAGCCGCCTCCCCAACCACCGCCTCTGCCACCGCCCTGTGGAGGGCCACCATCTCTGCCTGGTAGACGGTGCAGAATGATTCCAGTTTGAGTTTTTTGGTTTTGGTCTCGGCGGCGTTCTGCCAAATGGAGATTGCCGCTCCGACCTTACCATCGATCTTACTGCCGTCTGTGAAGATAGCTCGGCCTTCTCTAGTTATTTGGTTCACTTCTGCACCGTCCACCAGACACCGGTATTTAATAGTGCCACGTTGCGCTGGGTGTTCAAGATTTTCGAAGGCCACAGGCCGTTCCACCTCCCGGTCCCCTATCACCCGCCGGGACCAGCCCCTTTTGATTTCGTACAGGGAGGCATTCTCCCTGGCACGAATATCCAGGGGCAGTATCCCGGCGAGGAGAAGGGCCGAGTTTAATGAGACGGTCCTGTAGGCCTTCGTAATCTTTTGCGCGAAACCTCTTTGGACAACAGCGAGCTGCTTTTTTATCCCTAATTTGTGTGAAGCCGGGGCCCATACACTTGCTCCATATAGTATGGTTGGCTCTACTACAGCCGTATACAGCAGTTTGATGATGTCTGGTCCCAGCCCCCACTGCGTTCTTGCTGCCGTGGACAGTTTTTGGTAAAAACCCACTGCCTTCTTACATACGTTGGTAACGTGGGCGTTAAAGGTCAGCCCGCTGTCGATTGTGACTCCCAGTATCTTCATCTGTTTTTCCAGACCAATGTCCACGCCACCCATGTGGAGGATCGGAGAATCATACTTCAGTTTTCTGGTTATCACCATTGCCTTTGTCTTGTTCGGGGCGAACTTAAGTTTGTTTTTGATTCCCCAATCCCTCACACAGGCCAGCGTTTCATTGGCCTGTTTTTGTATCTTGCTCATCTCATGTCCGTCGAATGCGAGCACTACGTCATCGGCAAAAGCTTGGCAGTAAATACCCCGTCTATCAAGCTCCGATAGTAGTGGGTCGAGGAGCAGATTCCAGAAGGTTGGACCCCCAATGGAGCCCTGCACGCATCCCTTGGAGGTCCACCTCTCATACTCTTCCCCGGAGTACCTCAGTCTGACTTTTCTGCTCTCGAGGTAGCTATCTATTACCCTTCTGATGTTGATTGGACATCCTTCCTCCGACAGTCTGACTCTAATTGCCGGCCACCAGGCGCTGTCGAAGGCCCCCTCTATGTCCAGTGAGACAATAAGGACAATTTTCTTTTCAGAAAGTTTGTTCCTTATATGTCTCATCAAAACGTAGAGGGAGTCTTCGGTGCTCCTCTGCGGCATAAAGCCAAACTGTCGGGGGCTTGTCCTCGGGTAGAGATACCACCTCACTCGCCCCACCACCATCTTCTCCAGTATCTTCCCCATCACAGGCAAAAGGCCTATCGGTCTGTACGATTTGACGTTCGTGTAGTCCTCCTTGGCAGGTTTCCGGAGGACTATGACCGTTGCCTCCTTCCAGGTGGTCGGGAAGTGGCCAAGTTCGAGGCACTTGTTTGCCAGTGATAGGTACAATTCTGGGTACTTATCTATAGCTTGCTTACAGATGTCAGCCGTTAGGCCGTCTGCTCCCGGGGCTTTCTTTGGATTGAAGCTGTTTGCAGCCGCACTTAGTTCGTCCAGTGTAAATGGTGGGTCATGGATCTCAGCATCGACTTTGTCATTTACTCGTGCGGCTGCCTCTCTTGTACGCTGATGGTCTGCGTTGTCTTCTTCTTTATTGTCTTCTGGATAGAAGGTTTCCGCCAATAGCTTTGCCGAGTCCTTCAAGCTTAGGGTCTCTCCGTTCTTGGTCAATGGCAGGTCTTCATGCTTTTTGGATACCTTCCCAATCACTCTATATATCCCGTCCCAGATGTTCTCCTTATCCTGTTTTTTACAGAATTCCTTCCAACTATCTACTTGTGCCTTCTTGGCTTCATTCTCATATCTCTCTTTTGATTGCAGGTACTCATCAACGACCTTAGCTCTTCGAATCGGCGCTGCGCATCGGATTCTCCTTTTCCTGGTGGTGACTTCCTTCTTCATTCTGGCGAGTTTCTCGGACCACCACGGTAAGTTGTGTTTGTTTTTTACTTTAATTAGCGGTATTGTCTCGTTGCTAGTTTTTATTATTGTATCTATGTATTTTTCTATTGTATTATCTAGATTTGATTTATTGTTGATGTTATTTATTTCTGATTCTGTTAGTTGGTTGCTGTGCAATAATTGTTCCAGTTTTTCAGCAAAGTGGGTCCAATTAGCCTTATTTGTGTTGTACTTTTTTGTAGATTTAAATTTCTGTATTGTAAATTTACTTTTAATTCTATCAATTTTGAAGGTTATTGCGTTATGGTCCGAGTCCGCCATGGTGTCGTCCACCTTCCAGTCCCTTGTCAGGTCCAGGATATCCTCAGTGCAGGCCGTGATGTCAATGTGGCTGGTGAGGAGTTTTCCTCCTCGCACTGTTTCGAATGTTGGAGCTTTGCCGCTGTTGAGCACCTGCAATCCGTGTTCCTCCAGCATTCCTGCCATTTCCTCTCCCCTCCCGTCAGTGTCCGCGCTGCCCCACCATATGCTTTTGGCATTGGTGTCACCCCCTATGAGGATTCCGCGAGGGCCCAGTTTTTCAACTATCTTCCCCAACTGCTGCAGGTATGGCCCTATGGGTTTATCCGGCTCAAAGTAGAACGAGATAACCACTATCTCACGGGTTCCCGTTTGGATCTTCACCACTGTGATGTTGGTTGTGGTGAGGGACGGACATTGGGCCACCGTCCAGTCGCCGTTGAAAACTGCAACGGCTGACTTGACAACGGCCCCCTGCCCGTTTTCTCCCTGGAAGATCCTCACCCCCCGGTGGTCTCTCACTCTACCTTGGCTTCCCACGTATGGCTCCTGCAGCAGCGCAAAGTCGACCTTCCTCTTTGCTGATTCTAGTAAGAATTCACTTGTCGCTAGTTTTTTCCTTTGTAAATTGGCTTGGGCGACTAAGGTCGACGTTGCGCCTGTTGAGGAGTTTGTCTGATCTGGGTTCCTTGGATCCACCTTAGCAATATGCTACCGTGGACCTCGCCAGGATCTCCCACTTCCTCCTCACAGGGCATTCCGGGCTAAAGGCATCGTGTTCGGTCCCGCCGATCCTGGCCTTGGTGCAGTTGCAACACGTCGGTGGAGCCCTCGCCATCCAGTCGGCGCATTCCGACCTGTGGTGGGCCCCCCCGCAGTGGCTGCACGCATCCTCCTGGTCTCGGCAGAACCGCTTCCCATGCCCATAGCCCAGGCACCGCGAGCACTGGATAAGAGGGGATTGGTCCTCGACCTTGACCCTCTGCACGTCAATATGGACTGACCCCTCTTCTGTGAGCCGCTTCCATATCTTAGGTGGCACCTGTATTGCCACGTGAGATGTGAGTGGGTTCCGCGCCCTTCTCCTAAATTTCACCTTTAGGCACGCGCTGTCTCCACTCACATCTCCCAGAAGATGTTTGTTCTGGTTAAGTAGTGCTCTTACTATTTCGTCGTCCTTGTTATGGCTTAGGACGTCCCTCAGCAAAATCATGGGATTCTTATTCTCCATATCCTCGATATGAAGTCTGGCTCCCGCTGATTTGATCTTTTCCTTAATTCTGCCCAGTTCTTCTTTCGACTTACAGCCAACTATCACTTTCCTATCCTTTGCCTTTCTTATCTTATCAATCCTCATCCCCTCTTCTCTAGCATTTAGTGTAGTCCTGATTTCCTCGAAGACTGCTTCGCCCGTGACCGTCTGGTCCACGGAGGTGATCACTACGGAGTGCATTGCTGCATTCCCTTGTTCCTTCCTCCCCGTGCCAGACACCACGCTTGCGTAGCTTCTTCCTTCTTTCCAGTCCTCTCTTTGCTTATTTATCTCCTTGCTTAACTTTTCCATTTCCTCCTTGCTCTCTTTCAATAGTTGGGTGTGGGCATCCAGTCTCCTAATTATTTCCTTCTCCTGATTTTCTAGCTTTTTCTCTATTTCCGTGTCTCTTCCGATTCTGGGTGGATCTTCTGTTGTCTTTACCTTCTTTCCTTCTTTTAACCTTTCGTCCTCTCCTTCCTTTACTAGCTTGTATAGCTTTTCCGCTGCCTCTATAACGTCCGTTTTTATCTCCGTTTTCAGGTTCCGACTGTTGTTTATTTGGAGCTTCAGTTTCATCAAGCAAGATTTTGCTTTGGCTGTCCTGCTCATTTGTCCGGTATCTTCTCGTGGCACTACTGCCACTATTGAGGCCGGGGCTGTCACTTTTTTAGTCGGGTTTTCTCCGTCCGCAGAGGTTCCCGCGGGTTTTGGCCGCACGGGCTCGGCGGCGCTCGTTCCCCCAGATCTTTCGATCTGGGATTCCAAGCTCCGCCGGGCCTGCGCGACCTTGTTCCCACCGGTATCTCCCGGGCTGATCTTTTCAGGCGTTTTGCTCTTCGGCCTCATTTCCTTGGGTGGCGTGCGGATCCCGAACATTATATGTTTGGTATTGTTAGGGGAATGCGTCTGAAGAATATGTTTCCCACAAGTGTATACGGCTTGTAGGCGTCAAAAAGTCAAAAAGTAAATTTTGTATAATTTGTTTGGGTCAACCGTGGGGCTTAAAGCAGCTCGTGTTGTTTTTCCTATTTAACAGTTAATAATGCAGATGATATGCAACCAGAGCAGCCAATGCAGACTGTCCAGTTAATGCAGGCAATGCAGGCAGTATGCAGATGATGATCCCTGATTGTTGATTAGCCCGCGCACGCAGGCAATGCAGGCAATGCAGGCAATGCAGGCAATGCAGGCAATGCAGCCGATGCAGACTATCCAGTCAATGCAGGCAATGCAGGCAGTGTGCAGATGATCCTTGATTAGCCCGCGCACGCAGGCAATGCAGGCAATGCAGGCAATGCAGGCAATGCAGGCAATGCAGCCGATGCAGACTATCCGGATAGTACAGGCAATGCAGACAGTGTGCAGATGGATCTTCAATTGGCCCGCGCAAGCAGGCAATGCAGCCGAAGCAGACTATCCAGATAATACCGGCAATGCAGACAGTGTGCAGATGGATCTTCGATTCACCCGCGCAAGCAGGCAATGCAGCCGATGCAGGCTGTCCAGATGATGCAGGCAGTGCAGACAGTGTGCAGATGGATCTCCAATTGGCCAGCGCGCGCAGACAATGCAGCCGATGCAGTTAAAGCAGCCAGTGCAGACTTACCAGATGGTACAGGTAACGCAGGCAATGCGCAGATAGATGTTTGATTGGCCTGCGCACTCAGCTACTGCAGCCAATGCAACCAAAGCAGCCGAAGCAAGCAATGCAGATGATGCAGATGATGCAGGTAATGCCGATAATCCAGAAAATTGACGATTTTTCACTAGTTTTTCCCAATTTGAGGGAAAACCACCGCACTTTCCACTTCACCACCTACACCAACACACTGCCAGGTCTTTTACGCACCCAATGATATAAATTTCAAAGCGAGATTCAAATTTAAGACGACCGAGCCGATTTATTTTACGCGGAGCGACACATAAACGATGCGTTCACGGTGGCGTTCTTGGAGCAACTCGGGTTAGGTTTTTTTTTTTTTTTTTTTTTTTTTTTTTTTTTTGTGGGGCGCTATGCCCCACTCTCGTTCCCCTAACCCTAGTTAGAGCTCTTTTTCACCCCCTACCCTTCCCTATTCTATCTTTATTGGTTCATTTCTATGCTCCTAGTCTCAATGGTCCTACTTTTCCTAATCCTAGCTATTTTCTTATTTTATTGGAACGACTTTTTTCTTTTCTTTATTTACATACATTTTTTCACTTAATTTAACTTATCTACCTTATAACTATTCCAGTTTATCTTATTTTTACTTACATTATTTCTTAGTTTCTAGTAATATATAATCTATACATTGTATATCTAGCCTAACTTATTTCTACTTATTTCTATTTGCTACGCTAATTACTACATTTCTACAATACTTAATAAACTTATCTCTACTTTCCTTATTTGCTATTAATTTACATACTGTATTTCTTTTAATGTCTATACCTAACTCTATTTCTAAATCTAGTCTTTTCATCAGATACACTGGGCATTCGGTTATAACGTGCACTAAACTTTGGTCTTCTGCAGGGTCACAGATACATGACGGGCTCTCCTTGCACTTGAAGCGGTACAAGTATTCGGAGAACCCGCCATGCCCCGTGAACACCTGCGTCGTGACGGGATCCGTTTGGATCTTCCCGATGATTTGGCGGGCCTCCACAGCACTCGGGAAGAAGAGCTTTGTGGTTGAGGCCGTCTCGCCCTGTACGTAGCGCTCGTTCCACTCGTCAATCGACTCCAGACGAATCTGTCGTTTGACGAATGAAACGGGACACTTATCGTAGTCAGGTTTAACTTTGAGATTCAGCGCAGCATCCTTTGCGAGCTCGTCTGCGCGCTCGTTTCCCTCCAACCCTGCGTGAGCTTTTATCCAGAATAACGATACTATTCTGCCGCGTTCTTTATTGCTTCTGATCATTTTTTGAATTTGGAACGCTAGGGGGTGGAGGGAAGCTCCGTCAGCGACGGTTTCCAGCGCCGCTCTAGAGTCGCTCAGGATGCCGCACTGAGCCGCCTCCCCAACCACCGCCTCTGCCACCGCCCTGTGGAGGGCCACCATCTCTGCCTGGTAGACGGTGCAGAATGATTCCAGTTTGAGTTTTTTGGTTTTGGTCTCGGCGGCGTTCTGCCAAATGGAGATTGCCGCTCCGACCTTACCATCGATCTTACTGCCGTCTGTGAAGATAGCTCGGCCTTCTCTAGTTATTTGGTTCACTTCTGCACCGTCCACCAGACACCGGTATTTAATAGTGCCACGTTGCGCTGGGTGTTCAAGATTTTCGAAGGCCACAGGCCGTTCCACCTCCCGGTCCCCTATCACCCGCCGGGACCAGCCCCTTTTGATTTCGTACAGGGAGGCATTCTCCCTGGCACGAATATCCAGGGGCAGTATCCCGGCGAGGAGAAGGGCCGAGTTTAATGAGACGGTCCTGTAGGCCTTCGTAATCTTTTGCGCGAAACCTCTTTGGACAACAGCGAGCTGCTTTTTTATCCCTAATTTGTGTGAAGCCGGGGCCCATACACTTGCTCCATATAGTATGGTTGGCTCTACTACAGCCGTATACAGCAGTTTGATGATGTCTGGTCCCAGCCCCCACTGCGTTCTTGCTGCCGTGGACAGTTTTTGGTAAAAACCCACTGCCTTCTTACATACGTTGGTAACGTGGGCGTTAAAGGTCAGCCCGCTGTCGATTGTGACTCCCAGTATCTTCATCTGTTTTTCCAGACCAATGTCCACGCCACCCATGTGGAGGATCGGAGAATCATACTTCAGTTTTCTGGTTATCACCATTGCCTTTGTCTTGTTCGGGGCGAACTTAAGTTTGTTTTTGATTCCCCAATCCCTCACACAGGCCAGCGTTTCATTGGCCTGTTTTTGTATCTTGCTCATCTCATGTCCGTCGAATGCGAGCACTACGTCATCGGCAAAAGCTTGGCAGTAAATACCCCGTCTATCAAGCTCCGATAGTAGTGGGTCGAGGAGCAGATTCCAGAAGGTTGGACCCCCAATGGAGCCCTGCACGCATCCCTTGGAGGTCCACCTCTCATACTCTTCCCCGGAGTACCTCAGTCTGACTTTTCTGCTCTCGAGGTAGCTATCTATTACCCTTCTGATGTTGATTGGACATCCTTCCTCCGACAGTCTGACTCTAATTGCCGGCCACCAGGCGCTGTCGAAGGCCCCCTCTATGTCCAGTGAGACAATAAGGACAATTTTCTTTTCAGAAAGTTTGTTCCTTATATGTCTCATCAAAACGTAGAGGGAGTCTTCGGTGCTCCTCTGCGGCATAAAGCCAAACTGTCGGGGGCTTGTCCTCGGGTAGAGATACCACCTCACTCGCCCCACCACCATCTTCTCCAGTATCTTCCCCATCACAGGCAAAAGGCCTATCGGTCTGTACGATTTGACGTTCGTGTAGTCCTCCTTGGCAGGTTTCCGGAGGACTATGACCGTTGCCTCCTTCCAGGTGGTCGGGAAGTGGCCAAGTTCGAGGCACTTGTTTGCCAGTGATAGGTACAATTCTGGGTACTTATCTATAGCTTGCTTACAGATGTCAGCCGTTAGGCCGTCTGCTCCCGGGGCTTTCTTTGGATTGAAGCTGTTTGCAGCCGCACTTAGTTCGTCCAGTGTAAATGGTGGGTCATGGATCTCAGCATCGACTTTGTCATTTACTCGTGCGGCTGCCTCTCTTGTACGCTGATGGTCTGCGTTGTCTTCTTCTTTATTGTCTTCTGGATAGAAGGTTTCTGCCAATAGCTTTGCCGAGTCCTTCAAGCTTAGGGTCTCTCCGTTCTTGGTCAATGGCAGGTCTTCATGCTTTTTGGATACCTTCCCAATCACTCTATATATCCCGTCCCAGATGTTCTCCTTATCCTGTTTTTTACAGAATTCCTTCCAACTATCTACTTGTGCCTTCTTGGCTTCATTCTCATATCTCTCTTTTGATTGCAGGTACTCATCAACGACCTTAGCTCTTCGAATCGGCGCTGCGCATCGGATTCTCCTTTTCCTGGTGGTGACTTCCTTCTTCATTCTGGCGAGTTTCTCGGACCACCACGGTAAGTTGTGTTTGTTTTTTACTTTAATTAGCGGTATTGTCTCGTTGCTAGTTTTTATTATTGTATCTATGTATTTTTCTATTGTATTATCTAGATTTGATTTATTGTTGATGTTATTTATTTCTGATTCTGTTAGTTGGTTGCTGTGCAATAATTGTTCCAGTTTTTCAGCAAAGTGGGTCCAATTAGCCTTATTTGTGTTGTACTTTTTTGTAGATTTAAATTTCTGTATTGTAAATTTACTTTTAATTCTATCAATTTTGAAGGTTATTGCGTTATGGTCCGAGTCCGCCATGGTGTCGTCCACCTTCCAGTCCCTTGTCAGGTCCAGGATATCCTCAGTGCAGGCCGTGATGTCAATGTGGCTGGTGAGGAGTTTTCCTCCTCGCACTGTTTCGAATGTTGGAGCTTTGCCGCTGTTGAGCACCTGCAATCCGTGTTCCTCCAGCATTCCTGCCATTTCCTCTCCCCTCCCGTCAGTGTCCGCGCTGCCCCACCATATGCTTTTGGCATTGGTGTCACCCCCTATGAGGATTCCGCGAGGGCCCAGTTTTTCAACTATCTTCCCCAACTGCTGCAGGTATGGCCCTATGGGTTTATCCGGCTCAAAGTAGAACGAGATAACCACTATCTCACGGGTTCCCGTTTGGATCTTCACCACTGTGATGTTGGTTGTGGTGAGGGACGGACATTGGGCCACCGTCCAGTCGCCGTTGAAAACTGCAACGGCTGACTTGACAACGGCCCCCTGCCCGTTTGCTCCCTGGAAGATCCGCACCCCCCGGTGGTCTCTCACTCTACCTTGGCTTCCCACGTATGGCTCCTGCAGCAGCGCAAAGTCGACCTTCCTCTTTGCTGATTCTAGTAAGAATTCACTTGTCGCTAGTTTTTTCCTTTGTAAATTGGCTTGGGCGACTAAGGTCGACGTTGCGCCTGTTGAGGAGTTTGTCTGATCTGGGTTCCTTGGATCCACCTTAGCAATATGCTACCGTGGACCTCGCCAGGATCTCCCACTTCCTCCTCACAGGGCATTCCGGGCTAAAGGCATCGTGTTCGGTCCCGCCGATCCTGGCCTTGGTGCAGTTGCAACACGTCGGTGGAGCCCTCGCCATCCAGTCGGCGCATTCCGACCTGTGGTGGGCCCCCCCGCAGTGGCTGCACGCATCCTCCTGTTCTCGGCAGAACCGCTTCCCATGCCCATAGCCCAGGCACCGCGAGCACTGGATAAGAGGGGATTGGTCCTCGACCTTGACCCTCTGCACGTCAATATGGACTGACCCCTCTTCTGTGAGCCGCTTCCATATCTTAGGTGGCACCTGTATTGCCACGTGAGATGTGAGTGGGTTCCGCGCCCTTCTCCTAAATTTCACCTTTAGGCACGCGCTGTCTCCACTCACATCTCCCAGAAGATGTTTGTTCTGGTTAAGTAGTGCTCTTACTATTTCGTCGTCCTTGTTATGGCTTAGGACGTCCCTCAGCAAAATCATGGGATTCTTATTCTCCATATCCTCGATATGAAGTCTGGCTCCCGCTGATTTGATCTTTTCCTTAATTCTGCCCAGTTCTTCTTTCGACTTACAGCCAACTATCACTTTCCTATCCTTTGCCTTTCTTATCTTATCAATCCTCATCCCCTCTTCTCTAGCATTTAGTGTAGTCCTGATTTCCTCGAAGACTGCTTCGCCCGTGACCGTCTGGTCCACGGAGGTGATCACTACGGAGTGCATTGCTGCATTCCCTTGTTCCTTCCTCCCCGTGCCAGACACCACGCTTGCGTAGCTTCTTCCTTCTTTCCAGTCCTCTCTTTGCTTATTTATCTCCTTGCTTAACTTTTCCATTTCCTCCTTGCTCTCTTTCAATAGTTGGGTGTGGGCATCCAGTCTCCTAATTATTTCCTTCTCCTGATTTTCTAGCTTTTTCTCTATTTCCGTGTCTCTTCCGATTCTGGGTGGATCTTCTGTTGTCTTTACCTTCTTTCCTTCTTTTAACCTTTCGTCCTCTCCTTCCTTTACTAGCTTGTATAGCTTTTCCGCTGCCTCTATAACGTCCGTTTTTATCTCCGTTTTCAGGTTCCGACTGTTGTTTATTTGGAGCTTCAGTTTCATCAAGCAAGATTTTGCTTTGGCTGTCCTGCTCATTTGTCCGGTATCTTCTCGTGGCACTACTGCCACTATTGAGGCCGGGGCTGTCACTTTTTTAGTCGGGTTTTCTCCGTCCGCAGAGGTTCCCGCGGGTTTTGGCCGCACGGGCTCGGCGGCGCTCGTTCCCCCAGATCTTTCGATCTGGGATTCCAAGCTCCGCCGGGCCTGCGCGACCTTGTTCCCACCGGTATCTCCCGGGCTGATCTTTTCAGGCGTTTTGCTCTTCGGCCTCATTTCCTTGGGTGGCGTGCGGATCCCGAACATTATATGTTTGGTATTGTTAGGGGAATGCGTCTGAAGAATATGTTTCCCACAAGTGTATACGGCTTGTAGGCGTCAAAAAGTCAAAAAGTAAATTTTGTATAATTTGTTTGGGTCAATCGTGGGGCTTAAAGCAGCTCGTGTTGTTTTTCCTATTTAACAGTTGATAATGCAGATGATATGCAACCAGAGCAGCCAATGCAGACTGTCCAGTTAATGCAGGCAATGCAGGCAGTATGCAGATGATCCTTGATTGTTGATTAGCCCGCGCACGCAGGCAATGCAGGCAATGCAGGCAATGCAGGCAATGCAGCCGATGCAGACTATCCAGTCAATGCAGGCAATGCAGGCAGTGTGCAGATGATCCTTGATTAGCCCGCGCACGCAGGCAATGCAGGCAATGCAGGCAATGCAGGCAATGCAGCCGATGCAGACTATCCGGATAGTACAGGCAATGCAGACAGTGTGCAGATGGATCTTCAATTGGCCCGCGCAAGCAGGCAATGCAGCCGAAGCAGACTATCCAGATAATACCGGCAATGCAGACAGTGTGCAGATGGATCTTCGATTCACCCGCGCAAGCAGGCAATGCAGCCGATGCAGGCTGTCCAGATGATGCAGGCAGTGCAGACAGTGTGCAGATGGATCTCCAATTGGCCAGCGCGCGCAGACAATGCAGCCGATGCAGTTAAAGCAGCCAGTGCAGACTTACCAGATGGTACAGGTAACGCAGGCAATGCGCAGATAGATGTTTGATTGGCCTGCGCACTCAGCTACTGCAGCCAATGCAACCAAAGCAGCCGAAGCAAGCAATGCAGATGATGCAGATGATGCAGGTAATGCCGATAATCCAGAAAATTGACGATTTTTCACTAGTTTTTCCCAATTTGAGGGAAAACCACCGCACTTTCCACTTCACCACCTACACCAACACACTGCCAGGTCTTTTACGCACCCAATGATATAAATTTCAAAGCGAGATTCAAATTTAAGACGACCGAGCCGATTTATTTTACGCGGAGCGACACATAAACGATGCGTTCACGGTGGCGTTCTTGGAGCAACTACTCGGGTTAGGTTAGGTTAGGTTAGGTTAGGTTAGGTTAGGTTAGGTTAGGTTAGGTTAGGTTAGGTTAGGTTAGGTTAGGTTAGGTTAGGTTAGGTTAGGTTAGGTTAGGTTAGGTTAGGTTAGGTTAGGTTAGGTTAGGTTAGGTTAGGTTAGGTTAGGTTAGGTTAGGTTAGGTTAGGTTAGGTTAGGTTAGGTTAGGTTAGGTTAGGTTAGGTTAGGTTAGGTTAGGTTAGGTTAGGTTAGGTTAGGTTAGGTTAGGTTAGGTTAGGTTAGGTTAGGTTAGGTTTTTTTTTTTTTTTTTTTTTTTTTTTTTTATTGTGGGGCGCTATGCCCCACTCTCGTTCCCCTAACCCTAGTTAGAGCTCTTTTTCACCCCCTACCCTTCCCTATTCTATCTTTATTGGTTCATTTCTATGCTCCTAGTCTCAATGGTCCTACTTTTCCTAATCCTAGCTATTTTCTTATTTTATTGGAACGACTTTTTTCTTTTCTTTATTTACATACATTTTTTCACTTAATTTAACTTATCTACCTTATAACTATTCCAGTTTATCTTATTTTTACTTACATTATTTCTTAGTTTCTAGTAATATATAATCTATACATTGTATATCTAGCCTAACTTATTTCTACTTATTTCTATTTGCTACGCTAATTACTACATTTCTACAATACTTAATAAACTTATCTCTACTTTCCTTATTTGCTATTAATTTACATACTGTATTTCTTTTAATGTCTATATCTAACTCTATTTCTAAATCTAGTCTTTTCATCAGATACACTGGGCATTCGGTTATAACGTGCACTAAACTTTGGTCTTCTGCAGGGTCACAGATACATGACGGGCTCTCCTTGCACTTGAAGCGGTACAAGTATTCGGAGAACCCGCCATGCCCCGTGAACACCTGCGTCGTGACGGGATCCGTTTGGATCTTCCCGATGATTTGGCGGGCCTCCACAGCACTCGGGAAGAAGAGCTTTGTGGTTGAGGCCGTCTCGCCCTGTACGTAGCGCTCGTTCCACTCGTCAATCGACTCCAGACGAATCTGTCGTTTGACGAATGAAACGGGACACTTATCGTAGTCAGGTTTAACTTTGAGATTCAGCGCAGCATCCTTTGCGAGCTCGTCTGCGCGCTCGTTTCCCTCCAACCCTGCGTGAGCTTTTATCCAGAATAACGATACTATTCTGCCGCGTTCTTTATTGCTTCTGATCATTTTTTGAATTTGGAACGCTAGGGGGTGGAGGGAAGCTCCGTCAGCGACGGTTTCCAGCGCCGCTCTAGAGTCGCTCAGGATGCTGCACTGAGCCGCCTCCCCAACCACCGCCTCTGCCACCGCCCTGCGGAGGGCCACCATCTCTGCCTGGTAGACGGTGCAGAATGATTCCAGTTTGAGTCTTTTGGTTTTGGTCTCGGCGGCGTTCTGCCAAATGGAGATTGCCGCTCCGACCTTACCATCGATCTTACTGCCGTCTGTGAAGATAGCTCGGCCTTCTCTAGTTATTTGGTTCACTTCTGCACCGTCCACCAGACACCGGTATTTAATAGTGCCACGTTGCGCTGGGTGTTCAAGATTTTCGAAGGCCACAGGCCGTTCCACCTCCCGGTCCCCTATCACCCGCCGGGACCAGCCCCTTTTGATTTCGTACAGGGAGGCATTCTCCCTGGCACGAATATCCAGGGGCAGTATCCCGGCGAGGAGAAGGGCCGAGTTTAATGAGACGGTCCTGTAGGCCTTCGTAATCTTTTGCGCGAAACCTCTTTGGACAACAGCGAGCTGCTTTTTTATCCCTAATTTGTGTGAAGCCGGGGCCCATACACTTGCTCCATATAGTATGGTTGGCTCTACTACAGCCGTATACAGCAGTTTGATGATGTCTGGTCCCAGCCCCCACTGCGTTCTTGCTGCCGTGGACAGTTTTTGGTAAAAACCCACTGCCTTCTTACATACGTTGGTAACGTGGGCGTTAAAGGTCAGCCCGCTGTCGATTGTGACTCCCAGTATCTTCATCTGTTTTTCCAGACCAATGTCCACGCCACCCATGTGGAGGATCGGAGAATCATACTTCAGTTTTCTGGTTATCACCATTGCCTTTGTCTTGTTCGGGGCGAACTTAAGTTTGTTTTTGATTCCCCAATCCCTCACACAGGCCAGCGTTTCATTGGCCTGTTTTTGTATCTTGCTCATCTCATGTCCGTCGAATGCGAGCACTACGTCATCGGCAAAAGCTTGGCAGTAAATACCCCGTCTATCAAGCTCCGATAGTAGTGGGTCGAGGAGCAGATTCCAGAAGGTTGGACCCCCAATGGAGCCCTGCACGCATCCCTTGGAGGTCCACCTCTCATACTCTTCCCCGGAGTACCTCAGTCTGACTTTTCTGCTCTCGAGGTAGCTATCTATTACCCTTCTGATGTTGATTGGACATCCTTCCTCCGACAGTCTGACTCTAATTGCCGGCCACCAGGCGCTGTCGAAGGCCCCCTCTATGTCCAGTGAGACAATAAGGACAATTTTCTTTTCAGAAAGTTTGTTCCTTATATGTCTCATCAAAACGTAGAGGGAGTCTTCGGTGCTCCTCTGCGGCATAAAGCCAAACTGTCGGGGGCTTGTCCTCGGGTAGAGATACCACCTCACTCGCCCCACCACCATCTTCTCCAGTATCTTCCCCATCACAGGCAAAAGGCCTATCGGTCTGTACGATTTGACGTTCGTGTAGTCCTCCTTGGCAGGTTTCCGGAGGACTATGACCGTTGCCTCCTTCCAGGTGGTCGGGAAGTGGCCAAGTTCGAGGCACTTGTTTGCCAGTGATAGGTACAATTCTGGGTACTTATCTATAGCTTGCTTACAGATGTCAGCCGTTAGGCCGTCTGCTCCCGGGGCTTTCTTTGGATTGAAGCTGTTTGCAGCCGCACTTAGTTCGTCCAGTGTAAATGGTGGGTCATGGATCTCAGCATCGACTTTGTCATTTACTCGTGCGGCTGCCTCTCTTGTACGCTGATGGTCTGCGTTGTCTTCTTCTTTATTGTCTTCTGGATAGAAGGTTTCTGCCAATAGCTTTGCCGAGTCCTTCAAGCTTAGGGTCTCTCCGTTCTTGGTCAATGGCAGGTCTTCATGCTTTTTGGATACTTTCCCAATCACTCTATATATCCCGTCCCAGATGTTCTCCTTATCCTGTTTTTTACAGAATTCCTTCCAACTATCTACTTGTGCCTTCTTGGCTTCATTCTCATATCTCTCTTTTGATTGCAGGTACTCATCAACGACCTTAGCTCTTCGAATCGGCGCTGCGCATCGGATTCTCCTTTTCCTGGTGGTGACTTCCTTCTTCATTCTGGCGAGTTTCTCGGACCACCACGGTAAGTTGTGTTTGTTTTTTACTTTAATTAGCGGTATTGTCTCGTTGCTAGTTTTTATTATTGTATCTATGTATTTTTCTATTGTATTATCTAGATTTGATTTATTGTTGATGTTATTTATTTCTGATTCTGCTAGTTGGTTGCTGTGCAATGATTGTTCCAGTTTTTCAGCAAAGTGGGTCCAATTAGCCTTATTTGTGTTGTACTTTTTTGTAGATTTAAATTTCTGTATTGTAAATTTACTTTTAATTCTATCAATTTTGAAGGTTATTGCGTTATGGTCCGAGTCCGCCATGGTGTCGTCCACCTTCCAGTCCCTTGTCAGGTCCAGGATATCCTCAGTGCAGGCCGTGATGTCAATGTGGCTGGTGAGGAGTTTTCCTCCTCGCACTGTTTCGAATGTTGGAGCTTTGCCGCTGTTGAGCACCTGCAATCCGTGTTCCTCCAGCATTCCTGCCATTTCCTCTCCCCTCCCGTCAGTGTCCGCGCTGCCCCACCATATGCTTTTGGCATTGGTGTCACCCCCTATGAGGATTCCGCGAGGGCCCAGTTTTTCAACTATCTTCCCCAACTGCTGCAGGTATGGCCCTATGGGTTTATCCGGCTCAAAGTAGAACGAGATAACCACTATCTCACGGGTTCCCGTTTGGATCTTCACCACTGTGATGTTGGTTGTGGTGAGGGACGGACATTGGGCCACCGTCCAGTCGCCGTTGAAAACTGCAACGGCTGACTTGACAACGGCCCCCTGCCCGTTTTCTCCCTGGAAGATCCTCACCCCCCGGTGGTCTCTCACTCTACCTTGGCTTCCCACGTATGGCTCCTGCAGCAGCGCAAAGTCGACCTTCCTCTTTGCTGATTCTAGTAAGAATTCACTTGTCGCTAGTTTTTTCCTTTGTAAATTGGCTTGGGCGACTAAGGTCGACGTTGCGCCTGTTGAGGAGTTTGTCTGATCTGGGTTCCTTGGATCCACCTTAGCAATATGCTACCGTGGACCTCGCCAGGATCTCCCACTTCCTCCTCACAGGGCATTCCGGGCTAAAGGCATCGTGTTCGGTCCCGCCGATCCTGGCCTTGGTGCAGTTGCAACACGTCGGTGGAGCCCTCGCCATCCAGTCGGCGCATTCCGACCTGTGGTGGGCCCCCCCGCAGTGGCTGCACGCATCCTCCTGGTCTCGGCAGAACCGCTTCCCATGCCCATAGCCCAGGCACCGCGAGCACTGGATAAGAGGGGATTGGTCCTCGACCTTGACCCTCTGCACGTCAATATGGACTGACCCCTCTTCTGTGAGCCGCTTCCATATCTTAGGTGGCACCTGTATTGCCACGTGAGATGTGAGTGGGTTCCGCGCCCTTCTCCTAAATTTCACCTTTAGGCACGCGCTGTCTCCACTCACATCTCCCAGAAGATGTTTGTTCTGGTTAAGTAGTGCTCTTACTATTTCGTCGTCCTTGTTATGGCTTAGGACGTCCCTCAGCAAAATCATGGGATTCTTATTCTCCATATCCTCGATATGAAGTCTGGCTCCCGCTGATTTGATCTTTTCCTTAATTCTGCCCAGTTCTTCTTTCGACTTACAGCCAACTATCACTTTCCTATCCTTTGCCTTTCTTATCTTATCAATCCTCATCCCCTCTTCTCTAGCGTTTAGTGTAGTCCTGATTTCCTCGAAGACTGCTTCGCCCGTGACCGTCTGGTCCACGGAGGTGATCACTACGGAGTGCATTGCTGCATTCCCTTGTTCCTTCCTCCCCGTGCCAGACACCACGCTTGCGTAGCTTCTTCCTTCTTTCCAGTCCTCTCTTTGCTTATTTATCTCCTTGCTTAACTTTTCCATTTCCTCCTTGCTCTCTTTCAATAGTTGGGTGTGGGCATCCAGTCTCCTAATTATTTCCTTCTCCTGATTTTCTAGCTTTTTCTCTATTTCCGTGTCTCTTCCGATTCTGGGTGGATCTTCTGTTGTCTTTACCTTCTTTCCTTCTTTTAACCTTTCGTCCTCTCCTTCCTTTACTAGCTTGTATAGCTTTTCCGCTGCCTCTATAACGTCCGTTTTTATCTCCGTTTTCAGGTTCCGACTGTTGTTTATTTGGAGCTTCAGTTTCATCAAGCAAGATTTTGCTTTGGCTGTCCTGCTCATTTGTCCGGTATCTTCTCGTGGCACTACTGCCACTATTGAGGCCGGGGCTGTCACTTTTTTAGTCGGGTTTTCTCCGTCCGCAGAGGTTCCCGCGGGTTTTGGCCGCACGGGCTCGGCGGCGCTCGTTCCCCCAGATCTTTCGATCTGGGATTCCAAGCTCCGCCGGGCCTGCGCGACCTTGTTCCCACCGGTATCTCCCGGGCTGATCTTTTCAGGCGTTTTGCTCTTCGGCCTCATTTCCTTGGGTGGCGTGCGGATCCCGAACATTATATGTTTGGTATTGTTAGGGGAATGCGTCTGAAGAATATGTTTCCCACAAGTGTATACGGCTTGTAGGCGTCAAAAAGTCAAAAAGTAAATTTTGTATAATTTGTTTGGGTCAACCGTGGGGCTTAAAGCAGCTCGCGTTGTTTTTCCTATTTAACAGTTAATAATGCAGATGATATGCAACCAGAGCAGCCAATGCAGACTGTCCAGTTAATGCAGGCAATGCAGGCAGTATGCGGATGATGATCCCTGATTGTTGATTAGCCCGCGCACGCAGGCAATGCAGGCAATGCAGGCAATGCAGGCAATGCAGGCAATGCAGCCGATGCAGACTGTCCAGTCAATGCAGGCAATGCAGGCAGTGTGCAGATGATCCTTGATTAGCCCGCGCTCGCAGGCAATGCAGGCAATGCAGGCAATGCAGCCGATGCAGACTATCCGGATAATACAGGCAATGCAGACAGTGTGCAGATGGATCTTCAATTGGCCCGCGCAAGCAGGCAATGCAGCCGAAGCAGACTATCCAGATAATACCGGCAATGCAGACAGTGTGCAGATGGATCTTCGATTCACCCGCGCAAGCAGGCAATGCAGCCGATGCAGGCTGTCCAGATGATGCAGGCAGTGCAGACAGTGTGCAGATGGATCTCCAATTGGCCAGCGCGCGCAGACAATGCAGCCGATGCAGTTAAAGCAGCCAGTGCAGACTTACCAGATGGTACAGGTAACGCAGGCAATGCGCAGATAGATGTTTGATTGGCCTGCGCACTCAGCTACTGCAGCCAATGCAACCAAAGCAGCCGAAGCAAGCAATGCAGATGATGCAGATGATGCAGGTAATGCCGATAATCCAGAAAATTGACGATTTTTCACTAGTTTTTCCCAATTTGAGGGAAAACCACCGCACTTTCCACTTCACCACCTACACCAACACACTGCCAGGTCTTTTACGCACCCAATGATATAAATTTCAAAGCGAGATTCAAATTTAAGACGACCGAGCCGATTTATTTTACGCGGAGCGACACATAAACGATGCGTTCACGGTGGCGTTCTTGGAGCAACTGGTTAGGTTAGGTTAGGTTAGGTTAGGTTAGGTTAGGTTAGGTTAGGTTAGGTTAGGTTAGGTTAGGTTAGGTTAGGTTAGGTTAGGTTAGGTTAGGTTAGGTTAGGTTAGGTTAGGTTAGGTTAGGTTAGGTTAGGTTAGGTTAGGTTAGGTTAGGTTAGGTTAGGTTAGGTTAGGTTAGGTTAGGTTAGGTTAGGTTAGGTTAGGTTAGGTTAGGTTAGGTTAGGTTAGGTTAGGTTAGGTTAGGTTAGGTTAGGTTAGGTTAGGTTAGGTTAGGTTAGGTTAGGTTAGGTTAGGTTAGGTTAGGTTCCGCCCTGTGGAATGGGGGCGTTTGGAGAATTCCACCACGGTATCCCCTGCCTGTCGTAAGAGGCGACTAATTGGGGCCATCGGGGGTCGTAGGCGCGCAGCCGGGGGCTGTCGTAGTGCCCTTTTTGTACTCTTGTACGTGCGACCCCGGGATGGACGGCAGCACGGGTGGTCGGCCTCGTGTCTGCCGTTGACGCCGAGGGCGTCCTTCGGTGTGCGGGGGCTTCTGAGCCCCCCATAAGGAGACGGGCCGCAAGGCGGCACCGCGCAGGGGCGGTTCCGGTAGCAATCCTTAGATATAGCTAAGGATACCCCGGGGCCGCTCCACATGCGCCGAAGAAGGCCACCGCGGGGTTTTAGTTGGTATGCCGGTGTAGGTTGTATATAGTGTTAGGGACTCGGCCCAGTGGTCGCCCGGATTTAACATCTCTTCCGGGTGGCGTAGTGCTGGGTCGTAAGACCGGTGAACCCAACATAACCGTTCCGCCTTCCCCCGGGGCGGGGCGGTAGCAATAAGTCGCTTTCCCCGCGACAAAAAAAAAAAAAAAAAAAAAAAAAAAAAAAAAAAAAAAAAAGGTTAGGTTAGGTTAGGTTAGGTTAGGTTAGGTTAGGTTAGGTTAGGTTAGGTTAGGTTTTTTTTTTTTTTTTTTTTTTTTTTTTTATTGTGGGGCGCTATGCCCCACTCTCGTTCCCCTAACCCTAGTTAGAGCTCTTTTTCACCCCCTACCCTTCCCTATTCTATCTTTATTGGTTCATTTCTATGCTCCTAGTCTCAATGGTCCTACTTTTCCTAATCCTAGCTATTTTCTTATTTTATTGGAACGACTTTTTTCTTTTCTTTATTTACATACATTTTTTCACTTAATTTAACTTATCTACCTTATAACTATTCCAGTTTATCTTATTTTTACTTACATTATTTCTTAGTTTCTAGTAATATATAATCTATACATTGTATATCTAGCCTAACTTATTTCTACTTATTTCTATTTGCTACGCTAATTACTACATTTCTACAATACTTAATAAACTTATCTCTACTTTCCTTATTTGCTATTAATTTACATACTGTATTTCTTTTAATGTCTATACCTAACTCTATTTCTAAATCTAGTCTTTTCATCAGATACACTGGGCATTCGGTTATAACGTGCACTAAACTTTGGTCTTCTGCAGGGTCACAGATACATGACGGGCTCTCCTTGCACTTGAAGCGGTACAAGTATTCGGAGAACCCGCCATGCCCCGTGAACACCTGCGTCGTGACGGGATCCGTTTGGATCTTCCCGATGATTTGGCGGGCCTCCACAGCACTCGGGAAGAAGAGCTTTGTGGTTGAGGCCGTCTCGCCCTGTACGTAGCGCTCGTTCCACTCGTCAATCGACTCCAGACGAATCTGTCGTTTGACGAATGAAACGGGACACTTATCGTAGTCAGGTTTAACTTTGAGATTCAGCGCAGCATCCTTTGCGAGCTCGTCTGCGCGCTCGTTTCCCTCCAACCCTGCGTGAGCTTTTATCCAGAATAACGATACTATTCTGCCGCGTTCTTTATTGCTTCTGATCATTTTTTGAATTTGGAACGCTAGGGGGTGGAGGGAAGCTCCGTCAGCGACGGTTTCCAGCGCCGCTCTAGAGTCGCTCAGGATGCTGCACTGAGCCGCCTCCCCAACCACCGCCTCTGCCACCGCCCTGTGGAGGGCCACCATCTCTGCCTGGTAGACGGTGCAGAATGATTCCAGTTTGAGTTTTTTGGTTTTGGTCTCGGCGGCGTTCTGCCAAATGGAGATTGCCGCTCCGACCTTACCATCGATCTTACTGCCGTCTGTGAAGATAGCTCGGCCTTCTCTAGTTATTTGGTTCACTTCTGCACCGTCCACCAGACACCGGTATTTAATAGTGCCACGTTGCGCTGGGTGTTCAAGATTTTCGAAGGCCACAGGCCGTTCCACCTCCCGGTCCCCTATCACCCGCCGGGACCAGCCCCTTTTGATTTCGTACAGGGAGGCATTCTCCCTGGCACGAATATCCAGGGGCAGTATCCCGGCGAGGAGAAGGGCCGAGTTTAATGAGACGGTCCTGTAGGCCTTCGTAATCTTTTGCGCGAAACCTCTTTGGACAACAGCGAGCTGCTTTTTTATCCCTAATTTGTGTGAAGCCGGGGCCCATACACTTGCTCCATATAGTATGGTTGGCTCTACTACAGCCGTATACAGCAGTTTGATGATGTCTGGTCCCAGCCCCCACTGCGTTCTTGCTGCCGTGGACAGTTTTTGGTAAAAACCCACTGCCTTCTTACATACGTTGGTAACGTGGGCGTTAAAGGTCAGCCCGCTGTCGATTGTGACTCCCAGTATCTTCATCTGTTTTTCCAGACCAATGTCCACGCCACCCATGTGGAGGATCGGAGAATCATACTTCAGTTTTCTGGTTATCACCATTGCCTTTGTCTTGTTCGGGGCGAACTTAAGTTTGTTTTTGATTCCCCAATCCCTCACACAGGCCAGCGTTTCATTGGCCTGTTTTTGTATCTTGCTCATCTCATGTCCGTCGAATGCGAGCACTACGTCATCGGCAAAAGCTTGGCAGTAAATACCCCGTCTATCAAGCTCCGATAGTAGTGGGTCGAGGAGCAGATTCCAGAAGGTTGGACCCCCAATGGAGCCCTGCACGCATCCCTTGGAGGTCCACCTCTCATACTCTTCCCCGGAGTACCTCAGTCTGACTTTTCTGCTCTCGAGGTAGCTATCTATTACCCTTCTGATGTTGATTGGACATCCTTCCTCCGACAGTCTGACTCTAATTGCCGGCCACCAGGCGCTGTCGAAGGCCCCCTCTATGTCCAGTGAGACAATAAGGACAATTTTCTTTTCAGAAAGTTTGTTCCTTATATGTCTCATCAAAACGTAGAGGGAGTCTTCGGTGCTCCTCTGCGGCATAAAGCCAAACTGTCGGGGGCTTGTCCTCGGGTAGAGATACCACCTCACTCGCCCCACCACCATCTTCTCCAGTATCTTCCCCATCACAGGCAAAAGGCCTATCGGTCTGTACGATTTGACGTTCGTGTAGTCCTCCTTGGCAGGTTTCCGGAGGACTATGACCGTTGCCTCCTTCCAGGTGGTCGGGAAGTGGCCAAGTTCGAGGCACTTGTTTGCCAGTGATAGGTACAATTCTGGGTACTTATCTATAGCTTGCTTACAGATGTCAGCCGTTAGGCCGTCTGCTCCCGGGGCTTTCTTTGGATTGAAGCTGTTTGCAGCCGCACTTAGTTCGTCCAGTGTAAATGGTGGGTCATGGATCTCAGCATCGACTTTGTCATTTACTCGTGCGGCTGCCTCTCTTGTACGCTGATGGTCTGCGTTGTCTTCTTCTTTATTGTCTTCTGGATAGAAGGTTTCTGCCAATAGCTTTGCCGAGTCCTTCAAGCTTAGGGTCTCTCCGTTCTTGGTCAATGGCAGGTCTTCATGCTTTTTGGATACCTTCCCAATCACTCTATATATCCCGTCCCAGATGTTCTCCTTATCCTGTTTTTTACAGAATTCCTTCCAACTATCTACTTGTGCCTTCTTGGCTTCATTCTCATATCTCTCTTTTGATTGCAGGTACTCATCAACGACCTTAGCTCTTCGAATCGGCGCTGCGCATCGGATTCTCCTTTTCCTGGTGGTGACTTCCTTCTTCATTCTGGCGAGTTTCTCGGACCACCACGGTAAGTTGTGTTTGTTTTTTACTTTAATTAGCGGTATTGTCTCGTTGCTAGTTTTTATTATTGTATCTATGTATTTTTCTATTGTATTATCTAGATTTGATTTATTGTTGATGTTATTTATTTCTGATTCTGTTAGTTGGTTGCTGTGCAATAATTGTTCCAGTTTTTCAGCAAAGTGGGTCCAATTAGCCTTATTTGTGTTGTACTTTTTTGTAGATTTAAATTTCTGTATTGTAAATTTACTTTTAATTCTATCAATTTTGAAGGTTATTGCGTTATGGTCCGAGTCCGCCATGGTGTCGTCCACCTTCCAGTCCCTTGTCAGGTCCAGGATATCCTCAGTGCAGGCCGTGATGTCAATGTGGCTGGTGAGGAGTTTTCCTCCTCGCACTGTTTCGAATGTTGGAGCTTTGCCGCTGTTGAGCACCTGCAATCCGTGTTCCTCCAGCATTCCTGCCATTTCCTCTCCCCTCCCGTCAGTGTCCGCGCTGCCCCACCATATGCTTTTGGCATTGGTGTCACCCCCTATGAGTATTCCGCGAGGGCCCAGTTTTTCAACTATCTTCCCCAACTGCTGCAGGTATGGCCCTATGGGTTTATCCGGCTCAAAGTAGAACGAGATAACCACTATCTCACGGGTTCCCGTTTGGATCTTCACCACTGTGATGTTGGTTGTGGTGAGGGACGGACATTGGGCCACCGTCCAGTCGCCGTTGAAAACTGCAACGGCTGACTTGACAACGGCCCCCTGCCCGTTTTCTCCCTGGAAGATCCTCACCCCCCGGTGGTCTCTCACTCTACCTTGGCTTCCCACGTATGGCTCCTGCAGCAGCGCAAAGTCGACCTTCCTCTTTGCTGATTCTAGTAAGAATTCACTTGTCGCTAGTTTTTTCCTTTGTAAATTGGCTTGGGCGACTAAGGTCGACGTTGCGCCTGTTGAGGAGTTTGTCTGATCTGGGTTCCTTGGATCCACCTTAGCAATATGCTACCGTGGACCTCGCCAGGATCTCCCACTTCCTCCTCACAGGGCATTCCGGGCTAAAGGCATCGTGTTCGGTCCCGCCGATCCTGGCCTTGGTGCAGTTGCAACACGTCGGTGGAGCCCTCGCCATCCAGTCGGCGCATTCCGACCTGTGGTGGGCCCCCCCGCAGTGGCTGCACGCATCCTCCTGGTCTCGGCAGAACCGCTTCCCATGCCCATAGCCCAGGCACCGCGAGCACTGGATAAGAGGGGATTGGTCCTCGACCTTGACCCTCTGCACGTCAATATGGACTGACCCCTCTTCTGTGAGCCGCTTCCATATCTTAGGTGGCACCTGTATTGCCACGTGAGATGTGAGTGGGTTCCGCGCCCTTCTCCTAAATTTCACCTTTAGGCACGCGCTGTCTCCACTCACATCTCCCAGAAGATGTTTGTTCTGGTTAAGTAGTGCTCTTACTATTTCGTCGTCCTTGTTATGGCTTAGGACGTCCCTCAGCAAAATCATGGGATTCTTATTCTCCATATCCTCGATATGAAGTCTGGCTCCCGCTGATTTGATCTTTTCCTTAATTCTGCCCAGTTCTTCTTTCGACTTACAGCCAACTATCACTTTCCTATCCTTTGCCTTTCTTATCTTATCAATCCTCATCCCCTCTTCTCTAGCATTTAGTGTAGTCCTGATTTCCTCGAAGACTGCTTCGCCCGTGACCGTCTGGTCCACGGAGGTGATCACTACGGAGTGCATTGCTGCATTCCCTTGTTCCTTCCTCCCCGTGCCAGACACCACGCTTGCGTAGCTTCTTCCTTCTTTCCAGTCCTCTCTTTGCTTATTTATCTCCTTGCTTAACTTTTCCATTTCCTCCTTACTCTCTTTCAATAGTTGGGTGTGGGCATCCAGTCTCCTAATTATTTCCTTCTCCTGATTTTCTAGCTTTTTCTCTATTTCCGTGTCTCTTCCGATTCTGGGTGGATCTTCTGTTGTCTTTACCTTCTTTCCTTCTTTTAACCTTTCGTCCTCTCCTTCCTTTACTAGCTTGTATAGCTTTTCCGCTGCCTCTATAACGTCCGTTTTTATCTCCGTTTTCAGGTTCCGACTGTTGTTTATTTGGAGCTTCAGTTTCATCAAGCAAGATTTTGCTTTGGCTGTCCTGCTCATTTGTCCGGTATCTTCTCGTGGCACTACTGCCACTATTGAGGCCGGGGCTGTCACTTTTTTAGTCGGGTTTTCTCCGTCCGCAGAGGTTCCCGCGGGTTTTGGCCGCACGGGCTCGGCGGCGCTCGTTCCCCCAGATCTTTCGATCTGGGATTCCAAGCTCCGCCGGGCCTGCGCGACCTTGTTCCCACCGGTATCTCCCGGGCTGATCTTTTCAGGCGTTTTGCTCTTCGGCCTCATTTCCTTGGGTGGCGTGCGGATCCCGAACATTATATGTTTGGTATTGTTAGGGGAATGCGTCTGAAGAATATGTTTCCCACAAGTGTATACGGCTTGTAGGCGTCAAAAAGTCAAAAAGTAAATTTTGTATAATTTGTTTGGGTCAACCGTGGGGCTTAAAGCAGCTCGTGTTGTTTTTCCTATTTAACAGTTAATAATGCAGATGATATGCAACCAGAGCAGCCAATGCAGACTGTCCAGTTAATGCAGGCAATGCAGGCAGTATGCAGATGATGATCCCTGATTGTTGATTAGCCCGCGCACGCAGGCAATGCAGGCAATGCAGGCAATGCAGGCAATGCAGGCAATGCAGCCGATGCAGACTATCCAGTCAATGCAGGCAATGCAGGCAGTGTGCAGATGATCCTTGATTAGCCCGCGCTCGCAGGCAATGCAGGCAATGCAGGCAATGCAGCCGATGCAGACTATCCGGATAATACAGGCAATGCAGACAGTGTGCAGATGGATCTTCAATTGGCCCGCGCAAGCAGGCAATGCAGCCGAAGCAGACTATCCAGATAATACCGGCTATGCAGACAGTGTGCAGATGGATCTTCGATTCACCCGCGCAAGCAGGCAATGCAGCCGATGCAGGCTGTCCAGATGATGCAGGCAGTGCAGACAGTGTGCAGATGGATCTCCAATTGGCCAGCGCGCGCAGACAATGCAGCCGATGCAGTTAAAGCAGCCAGTGCAGACTTACCAGATGGTACAGGTAACGCAGGCAATGCGCAGATAGATGTTTGATTGGCCTGCGCACTCAGCTACTGCAGCCAATGCAACCAAAGCAGCCGAAGCAAGCAATGCAGATGATGCAGATGATGCAGGTAATGCCGATAATCCAGAAAATTGACGATTTTTCACTAGTTTTTCCCAATTTGAGGGAAAACCACCGCACTTTCCACTTCACCACCTACACCAACACACTGCCAGGTCTTTTACGCACCCAATGATATAAATTTCAAAGCGAGATTCAAATTTAAGACGACCGAGCCGATTTATTTTACGCGGAGCGACACATAAACGATGCGTTCACGGTGGCGTTCTTGGAGCAACTGGTTAGGTTAGGTTAGGTTAGGTTAGGTTAGGTTAGGTTAGGTTAGGTTAGGTTAGGTTAGGTTAGGTTAGGTTAGGTTAGGTTAGGTTAGGTTAGGTTAGGTTAGGTTAGGTTAGGTTAGGTTAGGTTAGGTTAGGTTAGGTTAGGTTAGGTTAGGTTAGGTTAGGTTAGGTTAGGTTAGGTTAGGTTAGGTTAGGTTAGGTTAGGTTAGGTTAGGTTAGGTTAGGTTAGGTTAGGTTAGGTTAGGTTAGGTTAGGTTAGGTTAGGTTAGGTTAGGTTAGGTTAGGTTAGGTTAGGTTAGGTTAGGTTAGGTTAGGTTAGGTTAGGTTAGGTTAGGTTAGGTTAGGTTAGGTTAGGTTAGGTTAGGTTAGGT